>CAMRHE010000129.1:4020000-4620000 GCA_947044405.1 Leptodactylus fallax | reverse complement strand
GGGGTGTCGGCTTTTAGCAGGAAGCTGTTGGGTGGTCCCCCAGAACAAGTTCCTCTGGTGGGCTGTAGGACCTTCAGTCCGACACTGTATAAGGAGGGAACAATTATATATAAGAGGTCTATTATATACAGTGGATACGGAAAGTATTCAAACCCCTTTAAATTTTTCACTCTTTGTTTCATTGCAGCCTTTTGCTAAAAGCAAAAAAGTTCATTTTATTTCTCATTAATGTACACTCAGCATCCCATCTTGACAGAAAAAAACAGAAATGTAGATATTTTTGCAAATTTATTAAAAAAGAAAAACCGAAAAATCACATGGTCATAAGTATTCAGACCCTTTGCTTAGTATTGAGTAGAAGCACCCTTTTGAGCTAGTACAGCCATGAGTCTTCTTGGGAATGATGCAACAAGTTTTTCACATCTGGATTTGGAGATCCTCTGCCATTCTTCCTTATAGATCCTCTCCAGTTCCGTCAGGTTGGATGGTGAACGTTGATGGACAGCAATTTTCAGGTCTCTCCAGAGATGCTCAATTGGGTTGAGGCCAGGACTCTGGCTGGGCCAGTTAAGAATGATCACAGAGTTGTTCCGAAGCCACTCCTTTGTTATTTTAGCTGTGTGCTTAGGGTCATTGTCTTGTTGGAAGGTGAACCTTCGGCCCAGAGCACTCTAGAAGAGGTTTTCTTCCAGGATATCTCTTACGTGGCCACATTCATCTTTCCTTCAATTGCAACCAGTCGTCCTGTCCCTGCAACTGAAAGACACCCCCATAGCATTATGCTACCATCACCATGTTTCACTGTTGGGATTGTATTGGACAGGTGATAAGCAGTGCCTGGTTTTCTCCACACATACCGCTTAGAATTAACACCAAAAAGTTCAATCTTCGTCTCATCAGACCAGAGAATCTTATTTCTCATAGTCCTTCAGGTGTTTTTTGGCAAACTCTGTGCGGGCTTTCATATGTCTTGCACTGAGGAGAGGCTTCCTTCGGGCCACTCTGTCAAAAAGCCCTGACTGGTAGAGGCTGCAGTGATAGTTGACTTTGTGGAACTTTCTCCATCTCCCTACTGCATCTCTGGTGCTCAGCCACAGTGATCATTGGGTTCTTCTTTACCTCTCTCACCAAGGCTCTTCTCCCACGATTGCTCAGTTTGGCTGGACGGCCAGGTCTAGGAAGAGTTCTGGTCGTCCCAAACTTCTTCCATTTAAGGATTATGGAGGCCACTGTGCTCTTAGGAACCTTGAGTGCTGGAGAAATTCTTTTGTAACCTTGGCCAGATCTGTGCCTTGCCACAATTCTGCCTCTGAGCTCCTTGGGCAGTTCCTTTGACCTCATGATTCTCATTTGCTCTGACATGCACTGTGAGCTGTGAGGTCTTATATAGACAGGTGTGCGCCTTTCCTAATCAAGTCCAATCAGTTTAATTAAACACAGCTGGACTCCAATGAAGGAGTAGAACCATCTCAAGGAGGATCATAAGGAAATGGACAGCATGTGAGTTAAATATGAGTGTCACAGCAAAGGGTCT
The DNA here is from genome assembly GCA_947044405.1 of Leptodactylus fallax. Lineage (NCBI taxonomy): Eukaryota > Metazoa > Chordata > Amphibia > Anura > Leptodactylidae > Leptodactylus > Leptodactylus fallax. Next base: position 4,618,466 of record CAMRHE010000129.1, on the reverse strand, counting down.
GAATACTTATGACCATGTGATATTTCAGTTTTTCTTTTTTAATAAATTTGCAAAAATATCTACATTTCTGTTTTTTTTTTTTCTGTCAAAATGGGGTGTTGAGTGTACATTAATGAGAAATAAAATGAACTTTTTTTGCTTTTAGCAAAAGGCTGCAATGAAACAAAGAGTGAAAAATTTAAAGGGGTCTGAATACTTTCCGTACCCACTGTATAAGGGAGAACTATTATATCTAAGGGTGCTCTTATTTATAAGGGAGGAACTATTATATAAAAGGGTGGGCTACAATGTATAAGGGGAAAACTGTTACATTAAAGCTTACCTTTGACTATTCTCTTGGATATTGATTCTGTACTGCATTGCTCGATTGTTACCGACCCCTTGGCTAGCTGACCTCCCTTTGTTGTTGTGCGTCTTGTCTGCGTTCTGTGTTATCACTTATTATAAGGAGGGACTGTCGACTAGTTGCTGGCTGTCACCTAGGACAGATTGGGCAAGTTAGCCAGGGACAGTGGGGGGGGATTCAGCTTAGGGTCCACTGTCTTGTTGTGCCCCTCCCCCCTAAGTTCTCCAGCAGCTACTGGGGAATCGCTCCTCTAGTGATTCCCTTACAGAATAGCAGGCCTTTAAAAAAAACAAAAAACTTTAACCCTTCTACTCATTACTGGCATGGCTTCTATTCAGGACCTTGTGACTCAAATGGAGGGTTTGGCAGGTTTGGTGTCTGAGCTGGCCAACCAGGTACATACTCTCACCCAGAATCAAGCTGAGGCCGCTGCTACACCACCTGCTGTCATTTCCCTCCCCAGGGTTAAAATGTTACTCCCGGATAGGTTTTCAGGGGACCGAGGTAAATTTGAGACGTTCAGGGAATCATGTCTGTTGTATTTTCGCATCAACCCTCATGCGTTGCAGTCTCAGATGGAGGGGGTGGTCATTTCCCTCTTACAGGGGGATCCACAGACTTGGGCCCTTAAACTCCCCCCTGAGGCAGAGGAGTGGACAGATCTAGAAAAAATTTTTAAGTCTTTGGGGGCCATTTATGCTGAGCCTGATCAAATTGGACTCGCCGAGTCCCAACTTCTTACCCTCCGGCAAGGTAAACTATCCGCTGAAACTTACTGCTCTGAGTTTCGGAAGTTGAGTATAACAGCAGGTTGGTGTGACTCCGCTTTGAAAGCTCTTTTAAAACAGGGCCTGAATGATTCAGTGAAGGATGTCTGGGTAGGTCACCCTGATCCCCCTACCTTAGAAAAGGCCATGACCTTAGCCATCCGCATTGACAGGAGACTCCAGGACAGACGTAAAGAGAGGGTGGGGATTGGTCCTACTAAGTCTTCTGTCTATCCCTCTCTTTCTGTTAAAAAATCTGTTTCTCCTTCTGTCACCCCTGGAGATGAGTCTATGCAGTTGGGAGCACTGGATACCAAGGCTAGACGAGAATATCGTCTCCGGAATTATCTCTGCCTATATTGCGGCAAACCGGGTCATCTCATCCGAGACTGTTCCATGAAACCACATACACTAGTGTGGCATCCCAGAGCTGGCTATGGCTGGGCTGAGGGTGATCTCTGTGCATTGTATTATTTCCTGTTGCTTCATAGCCTGTGTGACATAGCAGGGGGTCCTGAGTCTCACACAACACAGCGCCACCTAGTGAGCCTCACACATGCATTACACCTCCCATAGGATTGAATGGTAACCAAATGTCCAATGGGAGGACATCGCCTGGGAAAAGGGGAGGAGTCAGCTGATCACTGGGTCCCCATGGTAACACCCCTGCAGGAAGGTCCTGCGTGTGAGGAGTTAGAAGTGTGGAGTGTTAGGAGGAGGAGGTGAAGAGATAAGTGTGATGTCCTGTGAAGAAAGCAGTGAGTTTAGTGCAGGAATCTCAAGTCCTAGACAGGCCCAGGAAGGTTGGAGAGCTGACATACTCCAGCTATTCAGAAGATCCTGTCCCCTGTCTGCCTAGCCATCGCCCTGAAGGAAGTCAAGCATCATTATCTTGTCAGCATGAGACTGTGGAGAGAACATTCTGGAACACGTGCTCCATAGCCAGTATCACAGGATCCAGGGGCTAAGGCCAGACCTGTGGAATATCCTGCCACCCTGACTATTGCACCCCGAAACTCTGAGCTATCAGGACCACATAACGTGAGTGGGGAATATTATGTACTAGTATCATGGTGGGCATCCTCCTATGTGCCAAATAGGAGCCCAGACGCACCTTAGGGCTGTAACACTGAAGTATAAGGGGCTAGGAACACCTTTCATCAAGTCTACCCTGCACCCCAGGACTTTGCTGTGTCACCAGGCGTACCCCGTTGTTTTGTATTGAAGAAACTGTTTAAGCATTTGTGCCTCCACACCCATGGAAGTAAAAGTTCAACTTTACAACCGTTTCTGTGTCTGACTCTGCACCGACAACATCAGGGCGCCCCAAACACCACCAGTCGGCACAGTATAGGGGAAGCGCCCCGGGGGAACAATCACCACCAACATTTTTGCAGCCCCCTCATCACCGGTACCAGTGGTGGTAACGTGGGACAGCACCAGCGCTGCGCCCTCGTGCCCAGAGACCGTGACAAGTCTGCGCTGTTTGCACCCCGCAATCCCAACTGCAGCGTTACCTTCCATCTGGTCACCGCACTAGCGGAAAACTTCAGGGCCTGAGTGGTATTCAGAAGAACCACTCAGGCAGTCAGGTATCTTCTGAAATATCTCACAAATTGATGTTACCTGTGTCTCTGTCCTTTGGATGCAGATCTGTTTCTGGGCAGGCCCTAGTAGATTCTGGGGCTGCCACTAACTTTGTTAAATTTTCGTTTGTTTCTGCTTTACGTATTGAACTTGTATCATTAGATACTCCTCTGTTGGTTACTGGGGCGGATTTTACTCCACTGTCCAGGGGTAAAATCCGTTTTAAAAGCCCCTTACTCTCTTTGCAAGTGGGCTCAATACATACGGAGCTCATGAGTTTTTTTGTTATGGAGGATCTCTCATCTGATATCATTTTAGGGCTTCCCTGGCTAGACCTCCATAACCCTACCTTTGATTGGCCCAAAAAAGAGTTAGTGAAATGGGAGAATCAGTGCTCCTCCCATTGTATTGCTTTGCATACCTCCGATTGTCTCAGTGAGGAGACGCTTCTTCCTGAATTTCTGTCTGATTTTCATGATGTTTTTGATGCTAAAGCTGCTGAAGTTTTACCGCCGCATAGACCTTACGATTGTGCGATTGAACTCCTTCCCGACTCCAAATACCCTAAGGGAAGGATCTTCAATCTTTCTGCTCCAGAACGTGAGGCTATGCGGGATTACACTCAGGATAGTCTTCTTAAAGGTCACATCCGCCCGTCTCAGTCTCCCATGGGAGCTGGGTTCTTTTTTTGTTAAAAAGAAAGATGGCGGACTGCGACCATGCATTGACTACCGAGAATTAAATAAAATTACGGTTAAAAATCAGTACCCTCTTCCCCTGATCCCTGATCTTTTCAATCAGATTGTGGGTGCCCGCTGGTTTTCTAAAATTGACCTCCGTGGGGCATACAATCTGATCTGGATTAGAGAAGGAAATGGAAAACTGCATTCAACACCCCGGAAGGTCACTTTGAATATTTGGTAATGCCTTTCGGGTTATGTAATGCACCCGCAGTATTTCAACACTTTGTTAACGATATCTTTAGAGACTTGCTCGGTCGTTATGTGGTTGTCTACCTGGATGATATTCTAGTGTTCTCTCCTGATTGGGCCACACATATTGAGCATATTAGGAGTGTTTTGCTACTGTTGCGTCAAAATTCTCTCTTTGCCAAACTGTCCAAATGCCTGTTCGGAGTCCAAAGGGTCACCTTCCTCGGTTACGTTATTATTCCTGATTCTTTTTGTATGGATCCACTAAAAGTCACGGCTATTAATAACTGGGAACGCCCCTCCAACCTTAAAGCCCTACAACGTTTCTTGGGTTTCTTCAACTATTATCGAAAATTTATTAAGAATTTCTCTTCTATAGTGAAGCCATTAACGGATCTCACAAAGAAAGGTGCCGATGTGACCAAATGGACTCCGGAAGCGGAACAGGCTTTTGTACATCTCAAGAAATGTTTTTTTGAGGCTCCTGTATTAGTACCACCAGACTATGATCGCCCATTTATTATTGAGGTTGATGCCTCTGAAGTGGGGGTTGGTGCCGTGTTGTCTCAGGGCTCTGAAAATTTTACGTGTTTGCAACCTGTAGCCTTCTTCTTGAGGAAATTCTCTCCTACGCAGCGCAACTATGACGTTGGTAATCGAGAACTCCTAGCCATTAAATGGGTATTCGAGGAGTGGAGACATTTCCTCATGGGGGCCAAACACCAGATCACAGTATTCACCGATCATAAGAACCTACTATATCTGGATAACGCTAAGCGACTGTCTCCTAGGCAGGCCCGCTGGGCGCTATTCTTCACACGTTTTAATTTTGTGGTGACTTATCGTCCAGGCTCTAAAAATGTACGGGCTGATGCCCTATCTCGCAGTTTTGGTCCCAGCGGTGCCCCTAAGGATGTCCCAGATAAAATCTTGTCTCCCGGAGTGGTTCTCGCCATTATTACTCCTGATCTTGCTACTTTAGTGGTTAATTCACAAGATCTTGCTCCCAGTAATACTCCCACTGGGAAACTATTTGTACCTCCAAATCTTCGTGTTTTGGAAGAAATTCATTGTTCTACCTTAACGGGACATCCCGGCTTTGCTGGGACTAAATACATTCTCTCCCGCTCTTACTGGTGGCCGTCCTGGTCTTGAGGCGTATGTGAATTTGTTGCTGCCTGTGAGACATGTGCTAAGATGAAGACTCCTAGGAGATTACCGGAGGGCCTTCTTCATCCCCTTCCTATACCTTAGAGGCCATGGTCCCATTTGTCAATGGACTTTATTACTGATTTTCCTTGTTCCCAAGGGAAGACTGTCATTTGGGTTGTTGTGGATAGATTCTCCAAAATGTGTCATTTTGTACCCCTAAAGAAAATTCCTAGTGCTCCACGTCTAGCCTCGTTCTTTATTAACCACATACTCCGCTTGCATGGTGTACCGGAAAATATTGTATCTGATCGGGGTGTACAATTTGTCTCTAGATTCTGGAAGGAATTTTGTGGTCGTCTGGGGGTCTCTCTGTCTTTCTCTTCCGCGTTCCACCCGGAGACCAATGGAGAGACAGAGAGATTCAACCAAACTTTGGAACAGTACTTAAGGTGTTTTGTGTCTGATGCTCAAGAAAAATGGAGAACCTTTCTTCCTCTAGCAGAGTTTGCAATAAACAACAGGGTTAACGTCACCACTAAAATGTCTCCGTTTTATTGCAACTATGGTTTTAACCCCAGGTACTCCTCTCTCCGTAGCACAGAGTCTGTTAATCCCACCGCCGAACATACTTATCAGCGACTGTGCACAGTCTGGGCCCAGGCTCGTCTGAGCCTGGTTAAAGCCCAAGAATATCAAAAACGGCAGGCAAATAAAAGACTCTTACCTGGCCCTGAATACAGAGTGGGAGATCGAGTCTGGCTGTCCACTAGGAATCTGCGTCTTAGAGTTCCTTCGGGGAAATTTGCACCACGTTACATTGGGCCCTATGTCATTTCTGAACTCATAAACCCAGTATCTTTTAAATTACAACTTCCAAGTTCTTTTCATATCCACAACGTCTTCCACAAGTCACTTTTGAAGAAATATATCTCCCCTGTCCTTACTTCTTCCAGTCCACCTGCGCCGGTGGTGGTCCAAGGGGAACTAGAATATGAAGTAGAAAAAATTCTGGATTCACGTCGGGTGCAGAATGCTGTTCAGTACCTCGTGCACTGGAAGGGTTATGGCCCGGAAGAGCGAACGTGGGTTTCTGGTAGAGACCTACATGCGCCACGTTTAATTAATCTCTTTCATCGCCAGAACCCTTTGAAACCTGGTCCATCTGGTGAGGGTCCAGAGGCCCCTCGTAAAAGGGGGGGTACTGTAATGTCCTTGCCTGTCCGGGCTTTGGCGCCGTCCTCCGGGCGCACGCTGCGGCGCAGGAGGTGTGTCCGGTTGTGATTCTTTCCTTTGGGTTTTTCTTGTATTATCTGAACACTGTCCTATTCCCTCACCTCCTTAATTGATTTTCCACCACGCCCTTCTCCTTCACCTTGCTCTCCCCTGCTCCACTAAGAGTTAACTTTAGTCCTGCCTTTGTGATTGACAGCCTGTCCTCCTATCAAGTCTGGGGCGGGTTCTTTCTCCCTAATTATTTTTTGCTCACTTTCCCATTGGCGCCTGCTATTGCATTTCGCTTACTGGCTATACTCCTTGTTCCTTTTTACCTGCTCTTCTGATTTTCTGACCACTGGCTTACCTTTGACTATTCTCCTGGATTTTTATTCTGTACTGCATTGCTCGATTGTTACCGACCCCTTGGCTAGCTGACCTCCCTTTGTTGTTGTGCGTCTTGTCTGCGTCCTGTGTTATCACTTATTATAAGGAGGGACTGTCGACTAGTTGCTGGCTGTCACTTAGGACAGATCGGGCAAGTTAGCCAGGGACAATGGGGGGAATCAGCTTAGGGTCCACTGTCTTGATGTGCCCCTCCCCCCTAAGTTCTCCAGCAGCTACTGGGGAATTGCTCCTCTAGTGATTCCCTTACACATATCTAGAAAATCACATTGTCTGATTTTTTAAGAATTTATTTGCAAATTATTGTGGAAAATAAGTATTTGGTCACCTACAAACAAGCAAGATTTCTGGCTCTCACAGACCTGTAATTTCTTTAAGAGGCTTCTCTGTCCTCCACTCATTACCTGTAGTAATGGCACCTGTTTGAAATTGTTATCAGCATAAAAGACACCTGTCCACAACCTCAAACAGTCACACTCCAAACTCCACTATGGTGAAGACCAAAGATCTACGGAAGGACACCAGAAACAAAATTGTAGACCTGCACCAGGCTGGGAAGACTGAATCTGCAATAGGCAAGCAGCTTGGTGTGAAGAAATCAACTGTGGGAGCAATAATTAGAAAATGGAAGACATACAAGACCACTGATAATCTCCCTCGATCAGGGGCTCCACGCAAGATCTCACCCCGTGGGGTCAAAATGATCATAACAACGGTGAGCAAAAATCCCAGAACCACATGGGTGGACCTAGTGAATGACCTGCAGAAAGCTGGGACTAACATAACAAAGGCTACCCTCAGTAACACACTACGCCACTAGGGACTCAGATCCTGCAGTGCCAGACGTGTCCCCCTGCTTAAGCCAGTACATATCCGGGCCCGTCTGAAGTTTGCTAGAGAGCATTTGGATGTTCCAGAAGAGTATTGGGAGAATGTCATATGGTTAGATGAAACCAAAGTAGAAATGTTTGGTAGAAAGCTCGTCGTGTTTGGAGAAGAGTGAATGCTGAGTTGAATACCATACCTACTATGAAGCATGGGGGTGGCAGCATCATGCTTCGGGGCTGTTTCTCTGCAAAGGGACCAGGACGACTGATCTGTGTACATGAAAGAATGAATGGGGCCATGTATCGTGAGATTTTGAGTGCAAACCTCCTTCCATCAGCAAGGGCATTGAAGATGAAACGTGGCAGAGTCTTTCAGCATGACAATGATCCCAAGCACACCGCCAGGGCAATGAAGGAGTGCCTTCGTAAGAAGCATTTCAAGGTCCTGGAGTGGCCTAGCCCATCTCCAGATCTCAACCCCATAGAAAACCTTTGGAGGGAGTTGAAAGTCTCTGTTTCCCAGTTACAGCCACAAAACATCACTGCGCTAGAGGAGATCTGCATGGAGGAATGGGCCAACATACCAGCAACAGTGTGTGTCAACCTTGTGAAGACTTACAGAAAACATTTGACCTCTGTCATTGCCAACAAAGGATATATAACAAAGTATTGAGATAAACTTTTGTTATTGACCAAATACTTATTTTCCATCATAATTTGCAAATAAATTCTTTAAAAATCAGACAATGTGATTTTCTAGCTATGTTTTCTCATTTTGTCTCTCATAGTTGAGGTCTACCTATGATGTCAATTAAAGGCCTCTCTCATCTTTTTAAGTGGGAGAACTTGCACAATTGGTGGATGACTAAATACTTTTTTTCCCCACTGTATAAGGCAGCTATTATAAGGGGGAGCTATTATTTATAAGAGGGGAACTATTTATACGGGGGGGGGGTATAATTGTTAAGTGGGCTTATTTATAAAGGGGGCTATTTGTGATAATGGGGACTATTACAGTATTTATAAGGGTAACTATTATTTATGAGAGGGGTATTATTAATAAGGGGGAACTATTTATAAGGGAGCAGTATTATTTTTATGGGGTGACTTACTGATAAGGGGGAATTTTACTGATACAGGGCACTATTTATAAGCAGGGACTATCATTTATAAGGGAGCTATTACTGATAAGGGTTTAATAGTATTTATAAGCAGGGACTATTATTTATAAGGAGGCGCTATCATAACTGATGACTGAGTGCAAAAATCTATTATTTGGTACAAAGGTGGTCATTTGAATTGTGTGTGGGGAAATGGGTGTTGTTATTACTGTTTTAGGGGCAGAAAGGAGGCATTATTAAAGGGGTTGCCACTGGAAGATGATGGTGTTGTTTGTATATCAGCATTTGGGTCCCCGCTTTCAATTTTTTCCAGGGCCACACTTTGACTTAAACAGGCCCTGTTTACAGTAAGAGTGGTGACGCTATGAAACTCATTACCAAGTTCCAGAGAGGTTCCGGATGCCTTTTTTTGACAGTAAAAATATCATAGGTTATGGGAACTAGAAATTTGTGGATTTTTACTTTGGAATATCCCTCACAGCTGACCCAGCTGCCTTATATAACAAAAATTTTCTCTCTCATATGAATTCGGGGATATCCAAATTTCATCGGATAGTTTACCCCTCTAGTGGTTTGCAGAAAGTACTGTACAAGCTCAATATGTTGCCTATCCCCCTACCAGCCACCGTCTTCCATAAGCTGAGACATTTATTCACCTCTTTCATTTGGAGGAAAAAAAAGACATCATGTATATCGTGGTCCCAGCTTATACGCAAGAAGCAGATGGGAGGTATAGGCCTATATGATGTTCTGAAACATTATAAGGCAGTACAATTGAATTGCTGGACAAACCTGATAGCACCAACATCATTATCTCTGGTGGTTAAACTAATGCAGGCTTTTTTGAAGGCCCTAATAGAGTCCATACTTTGGCTACCCCGATTGCAACCCAAATCCGCTCTACATCCACTACTAAAGTGCCCATCTGATGATGCCATTCTCTCTTCTCTCAGCGACATTTATACCGATCCTACTTGGTTAGTCGGCACCAGCCTACAATTTCATATGTGACAACCTGAGTGTAAGGGAATTGCCAGTTGAGCAATTCCCCAGTGCTGCTGAAGAACCCAGGGGACAGTGGACCCTAAGATGAAAACCCCCCACTGTCCCTGGCTAACTTACCCGATCTGTCCTAGGCGACAGCCAGCAACCAGTCGATGGTCCCTTCCTAATATAGGTGACAACAAAGAACGCAGACAGGACAAACAACAACAAAGGTTGGTCAGCTAGCCAAGGGGTCGGTAGCAGTCGAGCAATGCAGTACAAAATCACAATTCAAAAGAATAGTCACAGACAAAGCCAGAGGTCCGGAATAGGAAAACAGGTAACAAAACAGCACGGAGTAAAGGCAGGTACGCAGAAGCAATAGCAAGCACTAATGTGACTATGAGCAGAGAATAAATAGGAAGGAAAAACCAGCCCCAGACTTGATAGGACGATAGGCTATTAATCACACAGGCAAGGCTGACAGGCAAGGAGCAGAGAAACAAGGTGCAGAAGACGGGTGTGGTTGAAATTCAATTACAGACAAGAGGTACTAGGAGAGTTTTCAGACTGAGCAACAAGAACCCTACGCAAGGAATTAAACTGAACACGCCTACTTCGCCACAGCGTGCGTGCGGAGGGTGGCGCAGAGACCCGAACAGGCAGAGACGTTACACTGAGCATCCTTACTCTGAGAGACCTGGCACCAACTGGTGCTCCACTTACCAACCAGCAAATCTTGGATCTTTTACCGGACCTCAAGCTGAATTTTCTTCACTTGCATCATCTGACCCATTACTTGTCGCTGTTCTGGAAAACATTCCAACCTCGTACCATTTTGACACCCTTTGAGAAGCTACTAATGCCTAAGACCAAAATGTTACACAGAACATCTTGTCTATTTTCCACGTATATAGACCCCAATGTTCTGTCAAAACCCGCCTTCATTCATTCTTGGGAACAGGAGCTTGGCATTTCCTTGGACTCGGATGATGTCCAACAGATATTGAAGCACTCTCACAGTTTTTCGCACTGTATCCGATTACAAGAAAACCACTACAAAATTTTATCCAGATGGTATCGGACGCCAGATAGATTGTATCATTTGAAAATATCGTCTGATAACACATGTTCGAGATGCAAATCACAAGTAGGCACCATTTCTCATATTTGATGGTACTGCCCCTTAATTTCTCCTTTTTGGTCTCAAGTGCAGGATTATCTTTGCAAACTCAAAGGCACAAATGTCTCTCTTACACCAGAATTGATATTCCTGCCCTCTACTGACCTAAACCACTCCAATGACTTCCTACTGGCTTGCTTTGAAGAACTCCTTAGCTGGAAATCCCGTAAGCATACCAAATTTTTGGAAATATGGTCCCCATGGCTGAATCTTACGACTTGACGTCAACTGTAAGACATCAACGTCTCTCTTTCTTTCTAACCCCCTCTTTTGCCGTATACAGTAAGCTGTATTGTGTATTTGTCATGGAGTTGTCATAGCTATTGCTGTTGCTAATTGACAACCATGACTGGGTGAACCCTCTCCTTGGAAGTGCCCATTTCATGGACCCTGTACTTATCTAGACTCTAACTGTATGCAGACTTTGTTTGTATTTTCATTTGTGTTTTATTCTGAAAAACCCAATAAACTTTGAATTGAAAAAAATAAAAAAATAAATAAATTTGTGGATAGGATGTTGAATCAGGGATTTAGTCCAATATTTGAAGTTGGGAAGGAAATATTATGAGTGAATATTTGCAAAAAACAATAAAGTTTATCTGTTTGAACATCAAATATCTTGTCTTTGTAGTGTATTCAATTGAATATAGGTTAAAAAGGATTTGCAAATCATTGTATTCTGTTTTTATTTATGTTTTAAACAACGTCCCAACTTCATTGGAATTGGGGTTGTAGATGGCAACACAATTGATGTTGTCTTCCATTGACTCCTCACAGTTTCTAAATTTACTAATTCTTCTCTGCCCCTTCTGTCTCCCATGATCAGTACTTTCTCTCCTTCACAGGACACACCTACACATCATACATATGGGAATTTACGTGCTATTAACACCCAGCACCTCAGATACTCTACCGTCCTCTCTGCCTCCCATCTCTTCACTCTTCTGTCCCAATCTGGTGACCAGTCATTATAATGAAACCCTTAAAAGTGCATTGGATGAGGCAGCTGCCCCCTCCAATTAAAAAGTTCAATGCAGGAGGCAGCAACCCTGGTACATGCCACAGATGCGTTTTCTTCAGCGGTGCTCTAGGTATGCTGAAATTTTTGTGGAGAAAAATCACATATACCTGTAGAATTTCTCCTCTTCAAATTTATGCTTAAAAACTATAGCTCTGCCCTTCACCTCGCCAAATAAGCCTATTTCACATCTCTTCTCTCTCCTGTAACCCTAAAAGGCTCTTTGAAACTTTTCACTCCTTACTCACTTCCAAGGTGCAGGTGCCATTCACAGACCTTAGTGCAGAAGACCTGGCCACTTACTCCCATGACAAAATTGATAAAATCTGTCAGAAAATAACTGCCCAATCCCCAGGTGGCATTGATCCCCCTCACCAACCGCACTTCAGACAGTTCATTCTCATCTTTTGAACCTATTACAGAAGAGGAAGTATCTCAGATACTTTCTTCTTCTCACCCTACGACCTGCAGTAGTGACCCTTTCCCCTCACACCTTCTCCAGTCCCTGTCGCCTGCTGTCACGACTTACCTTACTAAAATATTTAACCTCTCTCTCTCTTCTGGAATTTTTTTCATCCTCTTTCAAACATGCTGTCATAACCTCACTATTGAAGAAATCATCCCTTGACCCGTCCTGTGTTGCCAACTATCGATCCATCTCTAACCTCCCCTTCATCTCCAAAACCTTGGAACGCTTGGTCTATTCTCGTTTAATCCGCTATCTTTCTGCTAACTCTCTTCTTGACCCCTTACAATCTGGCTTCCGCACTCTGCACTCTACTGAAACAGCCCTCACAAAAATCTCCAACGATCTCATGATGGCTAAATCCAATGGTGACTTCTCTCTTATTCTTCTGAATCTCTCAGAAGCATTTGACACTGTTGACCATCAACTCCTCCTCACTATGCTCTGCTCAGTTGGCCTCACAGACACCGTACTCTCCTGGTTCTCCTCTTATCTCTCAGACCGCACTTTCAGTGTATCATTTGCGGACTGTGTTTCTTCCCCCTCTTCCCCTTGCCGTTGGGGTTCCTCAGGGCTCGGTCCTAGACCCCCTGCTCTTCTCTCTCTACACAGCCCCCATTGGACAAACCTTCACTAGATTTGGCTTCTAGTGCCATCTTTATGCTGATGACACCCAATCATACACATCTTCCCGTGACATCACCCCTGCACTAATACAGAACACCAGTGACTGTCTCTCCGCTGTCTCAAATATCATGTCTTCGCTCTATCTGAAACTGAATCTCTCAAAGACTGAACTATTTCTGTATCCACCATCTAATAGATCTGTCCCTGATATCTTCATTGCAGTCTCCGGCCTTACTATAACTCCTAGGCAGCATGTCCGCTGCCTCGGGGTTATGTTTGTTTCAAACCTTTCCTTCACCCACCATATCCAATCACTTGCACGCTAATGTCATCTCCACCTCAAAAACATCTCCAGAATCCGCCCTTTCCTTACCACAGATACATTAAAAACAATTATTGTTGCCCTGATTCACTCACCTTGACTACTATAACTCCCTACTAATCGGTCTTCCCCTTACTAAACTCTCCCCTCTATAATCTATTCTGAATGCAGCGGCCAGGCTCATCTATCAGTCTAGACGCTACAGTGATGCCTGTGGTCTGTGTCAGTCACTACATTAGCTGCCTATTCAATACAGAATACAATATAAACTTATTACCCTCATCCACAAGGCTCTCCATAATGCTGCACCTCCCTACATTTCCTCCCTCATCTCTGTCTATCGCCCAACCTGTACTCTCCGCTCACTCAATAACCTCTATTACCTGAACCTCCCACGCTCGTATACAAGACTTCTCCCAAGACTTCTCTGTAATGCTCTACCCCGGGAAATCAGATTAACTCCCAATTTCTACAGCTTCAAGCTCAACCTAAAGACACATCTTTTCAGACAGGCCTATTAAAATTCCTAATGTAAACCCTTCCCCAGTTAGAATTCCTAAAACGTACTCTCCTTTGTTCACGCTCCCTCATTACCTCACAGGATATAATGCCGTTTCAGGCTAACTTAATATGTCCAGGCACCATCCGCACATTAAAGGACATGGTTCATACACGCTTTATACAGTGCCTTGCAAAAGTATTCGGCCCCCTTGAACTTTTCAACCTTTTGCCACATTTCAGGCTTCAAACATAATGATATAAAATTTTAATTTTTTGGTGAAGAATCAACAACAAGTGGGACACAATTGTGAAGTGGAACGAAATTTATTGGTTATTTTAAACTTTTGTAAAAATAAAAAACTGAAAAGTGGGGCGTGCAATATTATTTGGCCCCTTTACTTTCAGTGCAGCAAACTCACTCCAGAAGTTCAGTGAGGATCTCTGAATGATCCAATGTTGTCCTAAATGACTGATGATGATAAATATAATCAACCTGTGTGTAATCAAGTCTCCGTATAAATGCACCTGCTCTGTGATAGTCTCAGGGTTCTGTTTAAAGCGCAGAAAGCATCATGAAGACCAAGGAACACACCAGGCAGGTCCGTGATACTGTTGTGGAGAAGTTTAAAGCCAGATTTGGATACAAAATGATTTCCCAAACTTTAAACATCCCAAGGAGCACTGTGCAAGCGATCATATTGAAATGGAAGGAGTATCAGACCACTGCAAATCTACCAAGACCCGGCCGTCCCTCTAAACTTTCATCTCAAACAAGGAGAAGACTGATCAGAGATGCAGCCAAGAGGCCCAAGATCACTCTGGATGAACTGCAGAGATCTACAGCTGAGGTGGGAGAGTCTGTCCATAGGACAACAATCAGTCGTACACTGCACAAATCTGGCCTTTATGGAAGAGTGGCAAGAAGAAAGCCATTTCTCAAAGATATCCATAAAAAGTCTCATTTAAAGTTTGCCACAAGCCACCTGGGAGACACACCGAACATGTGGAAGAAGGTGCTCTGGTCAGATGAAACCAATATCGAACTTTTTGGCCACAATGCAAAACGATATGTTTGGCATAAAAGCAACACAGCTCATCACCCTGAACACACCATCCCCACTGTCAAACATGGTGGTGGCAGCATCATGGTTTGGGCCTGCTTTTCTTCAGCAGGGACAAAGAAGATGGTTAAAATTGATGAGAAGATGGATGGAGCCTGTTGGAGTCTGCAAAAGACCTGGGACGGAGATTTATCTTCCAACAAGACAATGATCCCAAACATAAAGCAAAATCTACAATGGAATGGTTCACAAATAAACGTATCCAGGTGTTAGAATGGCCAAGTCAAAGTCCAGACCTGAATCCAATCGAGAATCTGTGGAAAGAGCTGAAAACTGCTGTTCACAAACGCTCTCCATCCAACCTCACTGAGCTTGAGCTGTTTTCCAAGGAGGAAGGGGCAAGAATTTCAGTCTCTCGATGTGCAAAACTGATAGAGACATACCCCAAGCGACTTGCAGCTGTAATCGCAGCAAAAGGTGACGCTACAAAGTGTTAACTTAAGGGGGCCGAATAATATTGCATGCCCCACTTTTCAGTTTTTTATGTTTTACAAAAGTTTAAAATAACCAATAAATTTCATTCCACTTCACAATTGTGTCACACTTTTTGTTGATTCTTCACCAAAAAATAAAAATGTTATATCTTTATGTTTGAAGCCTGAAATGTGGCAAAAGGTTGAAAAGTTCAAGGGGGCCGAATACTTTCGCAAGGCACTGTATATGTGTAATGAAAGTCACCTTTATCACAGAAATGGCTGGACCACTGTAAAAGCAATACTACCTCCGATGTCGTCCCTGCTATCTCTTGTGTCACCCCCTCTACCTCAAAGATTGTAAGCTCTTGTGAGCAGGGCCCTCAGTCACATTGTGTGAATTGACAATTTCTTTGTAATGTATCTTTTTTGTCTGTACTTGAACCCTACAAATTGTACAGTGCTGCAGAATATGTTGGCACTATATAAATAAAATGTATTATAGTAGCATCTATAATATGAGACCTGTATGAGAAGCTGAAACAACAGTAGTAATAAGATGACTCTTGCGACCCTGACATGCTTAACTACAGACATGCCAATGATCCACAAACAGCCACATATTAAGTAGAAAGCTCAGACAAATCACATTTCTTCATCCAGATGCTTCACATATAATGAGCATTTAAAAGAACCCACAAAATACTAGCGCTGCTTCTGAGCTGCTGTACATAATGAATTTGTCAATGAACTGATTCATTTGTGCAAACTGAGTCATACTGGCACCACATATACTGTATGTTTCCATATCGCAATTCCAGGAAATATGCCTTGATCAGTGCTGATGCCACCACAGTATTAGACCCACAGCAGTGGATATCTGCTAGCTACCCAAGACACTCCCTGCTTATTGTGAAAATGCAACCTATGACACTCAGCTCATTGTTTGCAAATGACCTGTTACTCTAATGTACCTAAAGTGGAGGAGAGGGATATCTAGATCCTTAAATTCTGTTCCCATTACTGGCTTACAATTACGTAAGTCAATATATCGTGGCACCAACCCACCTCTCCCCTTTCCAGAAGCATCTTTCAATGTGAAATACCTGATCTGGCTTATTTTTGCAGCTTCTATTACACTGGAGATTAAAATTAGAGAACAATGTATGAACTTGATTTTTTCATAAATAATGTAATCTACATTGATCAACATTTGAAGGATTTTTGCAAGGGGTACACCATGCCACTAGAACAGTGTTTTACAAAATAAGCAAAGTATAAACATAAAACCTTAATTTTGCAAAAATAACAGCAATGACTGTAGCACAGAGAAAGATTATAAATATTATAAACACTGTATGGACAATGAGACAGATCCTTACCCTGTTCAGTGCTGAACTGGCGAGCAATTCCAACTGCAGTGTTGAAACGATTACCCATGGAGATTCTCCGCATTATCCTGTCCTCTCTTGCATTTGTCTTTTGAGGGCGACCAGCCTTCTTGGGTGACCTGAATGAGTTTGTGACGTTGTAAAGATGCAATATTCTAGAAATCACAGACTTGGAACGACCAACTTCTCTTGCTATAAGGTCACCCTTTTGGCCTTCAGCTGGACAACCTACTGCCGGAGCGTTTCAGTCACTTTGGAACGGCACACCATTTTTGAAAAGTCAGTGAAAATTGGAAAGTTAGGCTGCCAGTTACATAGGGTTTGTCAGATAATTAAGGAAATTAGTACCAGGTGCCAGATTAACACCAATAACTTGCAGGTATCTGAAAGTCTTCTCTCATTTTGATCATTGTTCTTTTTCAATAATCTCATTTACATTTTTATTCTGTGCTTTAAAATAAATACAATTTATGAAATAAGCTTAAAATACTGCTATTTTACTCATGTTAGGATATATTCACATAGGACTACACAATGACCTTGACATTTAGGAAATTGTATGTTCACTAATTTTGATCTCCAGTGTAGATCTGCTTTGAACTCTTTTGCCTATAATTACTAAGACTGGTGTTCGCTTTATACCTAAATAGAGATGGGAGCAAGAAAAATCAAATAGCAAATCTATTAAATGGCGCACGCCTTTTGTTTGCCTCAGTGTAAATAAAGAATTGAAATGAGTGCCAGTCATTGCTTTTTCATTGTAGATTGAAACATTAAAATAGGGATGCATGTACCCCTGTGCTGTGCATGCCAGCTGGCATTAACAAATATATCTCATCACTTGTAGCACTTCAGCTCCAAAACAAACTGGCGTACACTGCTTAAAGGGAGTCTACCACCATCAAAATCACTCCTAAAACACTAACTGTATATGCTGTTATGGCAGTTAGTGACATATGTAACTATCCATAAAAGTGTGGATGTTTCATGCTTACCTTAGTTGCTGACAGTAAACTATGTGTAAGAAGACACCCATTGTTCATTTCATGATGTTAAAGCAAGTCTACCACCATCCCCAAGCATAGGCTGCAGTGGTGACTTCACATTGACAGGATCACTTCAGCCAATCAGCATAGTATACAACTCAGATCAATGAATGGTTGCAGCAGTCCCGTCAATGGGAAGTCACTGCTGCAGCCACTCAGTATGCATACTGAGCAGCAGAGGAGACAGCCAGCCCAGCGCAGGAACTGAGGGGAAGATGCAGGTCTGCGTTCGGGTTTCTGTTCGGGGAGTCCGCTTTGGGACCCCCCCGAACGGAAACCTATATGCATAAAAAACGGTTTACCTGAACTCCCCGAATGGAAACCCGAATGCAGATGTGAACCGGGCCTTAGTATTAATGCATTTTTATGGTTTACACCTCCCCTGCTGCCTGCATACTTTTTTTTAAGCCTGGGCAAACCCTTTAATATAAGGGGGGTATTAGGGAACAGTATTTAAGTATAGGGGAATAATATAAGGGGCATTAGGGGGTATTTACCTCTGGGGAATTGGGCAGTATTAATTTAAGGTGGCACATATGCATTATTAGGGGTACATAGTGGGTATTGTTAATTAGGGTATTATTCATATCCAGGGAATTTTAATATTATATATTTTATCATTGGGGTAGCAGCAGGATGGGGACTTTGTGTAAGTGAGAAAAATGTGAGTCAGGTGCCTTGAAGTGAGCAGCCAAATATATCTGTATTGCAAGCTTTACAGAGACAAGTTGCAGCTGGAAGAAGTGGTCATGGTGGTCCAGATGGAAGAAATTGGAATGGTTATAGTCAGAGATATCACCTGTAAGTAACCATATTCAACTTTGGGCTTGAGCAAAGTGGATTACTGTTCACCCTGAGTAGAACGCGTTCATTGACACTGTAACTTTAAACGGTTCTCACTCCGAAGCCGCAGTCTTGGTTTTGTTTTAAAGCCAAGAGTCTTGGATTTAAAATAAGGCCAAGATCATGTCTGTAGCCCCCATAGATTTAGAGATATCATTGGTTAAATCTGAGGTGCATATACTCGAACATTCGGTTTAACCAGTGTGCAGGAGAACACTAGAAGCTGACTATGCAGTAGGAGAAGAAAATGATTTTATTATACTTCTGTCCCTTCAGATAACCCCAGGGGAGGGGGCAGCATGGACTTTTGTTCATGAATTCAACCCCTAATTATCAATCAAGCATACTTGCCATTTAACCCCATATATGTTGCGGTCAATGTTGACCATAGCAGCTAAGGGGGCGTTCACACAACCGTTGGTGACCGTCAGTAGTGTCCGTTGCTATTGTCTGTTACAAGATTTTAGCATCGGACACTAGCTGAACTGTCAGAAATCCGTTAAAATTTCCATTAATTTCAATGGGTTTTTATATTGTGTCCGTTTGTTTCTGTTTGTGTCCGTTTACACCCAATCCGTCAGAAGTCCGTTTTTTTTCCGCGGACAAAAAATCCTACATGCAGGCCTTTTTTTCCGTTTGGAAAAACGGATTCTTGACGGACAGCAAGTGTCCATTATTTTTTTAACATTGAAGTCTATAGCTATCAGTTACTGTCCGTTATTTTATGTTCGTTTTTTTTTCTGCGCATGCTCAGAAAACAGAAACAAACAAACAACAAAAAACAGACAGTGTTAAAAAACGGACATTAACTGATGCTAATGTGTCCGCTTTTTTTAACTGATCCATTAATTGGATCAGTTAAAAAAACGGACACATTAACATTAGTTAATGTCCGTTAATGTCTGTTATGATAGGTGTCCGTTTTTCTTTTAACGGACACCTTCATAACGGAATGCAATGGTAGTGTGAACCCTGGCTAAGTTGTTTTACAGAAAAAAGTAAAAAAATATACCCCACAATTGGTATCATTACAACCGTAACAACGATTATAATAAAATGAGTACATTATTTATTCTACATGATAAATGCCATATACCTTAAAATTCAGATGCCAGAATTGATGTTTTCTAATCATATCTAACCACAAAATGAAAGGTCTTGTAAAGCTACATTGAAATAAAATGTAAAAAGTGTAAAAAGTCATGAACATGGGAATGTTTTGAGAGATAAAATAATATTGGTTTAAGGCTAAAATGTTAGATCTCTAAAGGGTTAAAATACACATATGGTACTGGAGTTATGTGTCAGTAATATTCATTTCATCCATAAATTAAAAATCTACAATAAAAAAGACAATTTCAGGAAGGTTTTTATAAAAAAGTAAAATAAAAATTAAAAAAAAAAAAGTAAAAATAAAATTTCAAATCACCTCCCTTTCCCTAGAACAGATCTAAAAATAAACAATGGGACTACGACAAGGCTTCCGTGGAGGAATCCTTTTCCGTGGAGGAGGTTATTCGAGCATCCCCTTCCAGTAAATCCCCGGTACCCGACGGTTCTATAAATGCTTTCCAGACCTCCTGGCCCCAGCCCTCCTGCGTGCCTTTAACAGTCTCACTAGTGATACCCCGTTCCCCTCACACTCATTGTCGACCCTAATCACCGTAATTCCAAAACCTGGGAAAGAACCCGCTAACTGTGCTAGTTACCATCCGATTTCCCTAATCAACGTCGACGTCAAATTATACTCCAAAATGCTGGCTAACTGCTTGTCCCCTCTTATGCCAGGCTTGGTCCATACCGACCAGGTTGGCTTTGTCACAGGCAAGGAGGCTCGGGATAACGTAGGCAAATCGCTCCTGGCGATCGATGTGGCCCGAAGTGGGTCATCGCCGCTGTGTCTTCTCTCTGTTGACGCTGAAAAGGCATTCGACTGTGTCCATTGGGGCTTTTTTTTTCCTCTCTACAGGGACGTCTCTGCCAGGGTTCGGACCTATGGGATCCTCTCCGCCTCATTCCCAGGACGGAATGGGACGAGACAGGGGTGTCCTTTGTCTCCTATTGTTGTACTCCCTGGTCATGGAACACTTGGCGGTTGCCCTGCGGGCCAGCTCCAGTGTACATGGTATACAGATGGGGACCAGACAGGTTAAGGCAGCTCTGTATGCCGATGACCTACTTCTCTATGTTACTCAGCCGAGAGTGTCATTCCCCTCAATACTTCAAGAGTTTCACAGATTTGACCTGGTTAGTAACTTCAGAGTCAACCTATCTAAAAGTGAAGCTTTAAACATTACTTTACCATCAGCAGAGGTTGCCCATTTGGCTAAGCAGTTCCCCTTTAGGTGGCAGCCCCACTCTATTAAGTACTTGGGGATTCAAATTGTCTCTGACCCAACTGGCTTGTTTACAAGCAATTACCTCCCCCTCTTGGTGAAGACTGAGGCAGACTTACGGAAATATGGAGCACCGTGCCGCTCTTGGTTTGGGCATATCAATGCCTTAAAAATGGATATTGTTCCCCGCTTCCTGTATCTGTTCCAAGCCCTGCCGATTCGGGCCCCCCACTCCTTTTTCTCTAGACTCCAGTCCATCTTTGGCCGATTTATATGGGGGTCTGACCGCAGTCACGCATTGTCACGCCATAAATGCGACGAGGGAGAGGGATTGCCTGACCCTTTTTTGTACTACAAGGCTGCAGTCCTTTTGCGCCTCTTCAATTGGCGCTACTGGGATCCCGACAAGCAGTTGGTTGGCTATCGAGAAAGAGCTACTCGCGACACCCCTTTCCTCCCTGCCTTGGATTCCCGCTTACTACCGGCCGCAACATGTCCACCACACATTCCTTTCTGCTCACTTCCTCAGTGTCTGAGATTCGGTGTGCCATGGCACGGGTATAGTGAGGGTCCCCGACCCCTTGAGCCCTTTGTTCCACAACCCCATGTTCCCGCCAGGCTACTCCTCACGGCGCTTCCTGTGTTGGTCTGACCACAGTGACATCAGACTGGGTAGTGTCCTAGGTTCGGGCTCTCTCCCCTCCTTTGACCACCTATGTGCTTCCAATCCGGGCCTCGCCATGTCCTGGTTGGAACACCACCAGCTGCTATGCTTCATCCGTAAGTTCTCTCTGCTGCCGGTTTCCTCCTCTGATCCCACCACACTGGAAAAGGCTTTGCTTCAGTCTGGCACTCCTATGCGAGTAGTCTCCTTCCTTTATAATGTCTTCCTGAGTGACGCCACGACGGGAGTTCCCCCATATACTGTGACATGGGCTAGGCACCTGCGGACTTCAGTTTCCCCCACTGAGTGGTCTAGAATCTTTTTGTTCACTCATAAGTTGCCTTTGCTATGCAACGCGCAGGAGAAAAATTTTAAAAACCTGACCCGGTGGTATCGCTGTCCAGATCTCCTACATAAGATGTACCTTTGTGTGTCTGATCAGTGTTGGTGCTGTGGTGCAGAAAAGGGCTCTCTCCACAACATCTGGTGGGAGTGCGTGGGGATCCGGCCATTCTGGAGGTCTGTTTTTGACCTCTATTTTAAGGTCAGTGGTCGTGCCCTCACGCCCTCCCCCCAGTTGGCCCTTCTTTCCCTTATACCAGGTAAATACAAAGCAGTTAAGGGTAACCTCCTGCGACACTTCCTCACGGCTGCCATGGCAGTCATCCCTAGGCACTGGCGCAGTGCCGCTACTCCCTCTTTACAGGAGTGGCTCTAGGAATTCCTCCACATACGGCGTGTGGAGGTGCTAGTAGCAGCGGATTCCGCTGACTCCTCCAGGTCTGATAACTCTGGCGGCCATGGGTGGTGTTTCAGGAGTTGACTGATTTTGCTCTTTCTCTTGACCTCCTGATAACTTGGGATGCGTTTCTGCTGCTACATTTAGGTCTGTTGTCACTTTCTCCCTCCGGCTCTCTCCTCTGTTGCCCCCCTCATCTCTGTGTCTTCCTGTTCCCTGGTCCTATTCATATCTGCTCCCATGGGAGAAATAGTTCCCGGGAAGCCATCTTTCTAGGCTCCAGCCCTTTCTCTCTTTTGTTTATCGTGTTATTGTGAGAGCCTGAAATGTACCTTCCTGACTGTTCTGTTTTCTGGGCCAATGGCCCTGGCTAGTCTTGCAATATGGTGCTACACTGCTTCCTGTTTTGCATTTTGTTCCATCCTTTGTTACTTTTTGCTGTTATATATTTGAAAAACTTTAATAAAACTTGATTAAACCTAAAAATAAACAATGTAAATATAAATTAGGTATCCCTGCATCTGGAAATGCCTGATATACAAACTTATAAATAATCAAATCAAAACATCTGACGTTCCCAAAATGGTATAAACAAACAGTACGTCTGGTCTCACAGCCCTGTATATGGAAATATAAAAACATTGCAAGTGTCAAAATATGGCGATTCCAAGAATTTTTTCTTCAAAGTTTTAGATATCTGTAACATGTTACAACGTAACAAAAGGTATATTTGGTATCGTAGGTTTTAAGGCAGGGCCACTTTAACTATAGGGCAAACGGGTCCTATAATATTTGGGCTCTCTGGATATAGCCACCAGACTTTCTGCCTGGTGGCCCGGTCCTTAAGGGATTAATATTATAAGGGAGAATTATTTATAACCTGGGCCTATTATTTATTTGGGACATTATTATTTATAAGAAGGGACTACGATTTATAAGGGGGCATTATTAGTTATAAGCGCTGCTATTTTTTATTTGGGGAATTATTATTTATAAGCAAGGAATCTTAGCCCCCCACCTTTATAAATAATGATGTTTTTTTTATAAATAGTAGTCCCTGCTTATAAATAATGCCCCTCTTTTAATATATTACTGACAAGGGGCAACTTCTTGTGAGCAGCAACTATTTTTGAATTATGATGTATAAGGGGGGCTATTATTTATAAGTGCAGGGGCATTTAACTGTGTGATGGGCCAATGAAGGGCATTATATTGTAAAGAGCCAATAAGGAATTAGGTATTATCCTATGCGGGGGATTCATTAGCTGCTGACTATTACTACAACTAGAAAGGTGTGAAGAAGCCTCTCTAGCTGTTAATCCTTTAGATGCCTCCACCAATTGCAACTGAGGCACTTTCATAGCAGCGGTGCATTGGCGCCGCCATATTAGACTGATCGCCACCCACTGAAACGTCTGGTGGGCGGTGATCAATTGTCATGACAGCTGGGAGCCTATTGAAAGCTCCCAGGCATGTCATTGCTAAGATTCTATTACACACTGCATGTAGTAGAAATGAATGATTTTCACAATATACTGCAATACAGTTGTATTGTAGTATATTGTATGGACGATCAGCAAAATAACAGAAAAAATTAAATAAAAGTTTCAAAAAGTATAAAAAAAAACAAACAAAAAAAAAAACACACTAAAAAAGTTTAAATCACCCCCCCTTTCCCTAGGTACATAAAAACAAACAATAATTAACATAAAAAAATAAGTATCCCCACATATGAAAATATCTGAACTATAAAAATATGATGATATTTATACCATACAGTGAATAGTGTACTGGGGGGGGGGGGGGAATCAAAACACGCAAACTGGCATTTTTCATCGCTTCCCCTTCCACAAAAAAATAAATAGTGATCAAAGAATCATACAAAAAAAATATGTAATGTTGCAAAACATTATTAATAAAAACTGCAACTTGCCACACTAAAAAAAGCTCTTACACAGCAGCAAACACAAATATAAAAAAAGTTACAGGTGTCACAATATAGCTACAGAAATAAAGTTTTAAATTTTTCAAAGTTTTGAATTTCTGTAAAGGTATTACAACATAACAAAATTTATAAATTTGGTATTTCCATGATCGCACCGTACAGATTCGTACAGAATAGAGTTAATGTGTCATTTTTACTGCATGGTGAACGTCTTAAAAATTAAGTCTGTAAGAAAATTGTGCAATTGCGTTTTTTTCCAATTCCACTCCATTCTAATTTTTTTTCCAGCTTACCAGTACAGAGTATGGAAAATTAAACCCTTCCCGCTTGTGGCATTTTTTGATTTTCGTTTTTGACTCCCCGCCTTCCAAAACCCATAACTTTATTTTTCCTTTCACAGAACCATATGAGGCCTTATTATTTGAGGGACAAATTGTACTGCGTAATGGTACCATATTCTGTATAACATATTGGGAAGCTTGAAGAAAATTCAGAATGAGGGGAAATTGGAGAATAACTGTATTTGTGCGACTTTCTACAATTTGTCCTGCAAAAATAAGCACTCAAAAGCAATCAAAATGTTACAATATGGCGATACAAAAACAATTGATTTCATTCCCTAAATGGAATTTAATTTTGCAAAATTAGTAATAAAAAACAAAATAAAGTAGGTATTGCTGTAATCATACAGACCAATAGAATAAAGGTAACATGTTACTTATGCTGTATGGTGAAAGGCAAAACATTTAAATGTTAAAAAGCAGTGCCAGTTTGTTTGTTTTTTTTGTTTTGTTTTTTAACATCCTACCCTGAAAGATTTAATGAAATTTAGTCAATAAGTTATAGGTACCCCGCCAAAAAAGTGTCTTATCCGCAAGCCCTCTTATGGCTACATGAAAGTAAAACAACATAGCTTGTACAGATGTGGCGATTTTTTATGCAATGACAAAAAGCCCAAATATCGCCACATCTTTAGGAAAGATTTACTTCAAGGAAAATGTATAAGCTGTGCTAGTATACATCAGGGCGTACCCTATGCTTAGAGTTTACAAAGAAATGACACCAGAACTTAACCCCCAGAATGATCTCCTTCCAGTCATAGGAGCTAGCTTGCAAGTGGGATTTGGTGTACTCAATGTACTCCGCACAGCTTACATATTCACATCTGAGAGACTAAATGCTCACTATACCTCTTAAAAAATTTCTTAACAGGTGTAATATTCAAAATAGGGTCACTTTCAAGGTACTCCACTTTATTGGCACCTCACTTGGTGTACAAAAACAAGACCATCTAAATCTGTGCACTAAAAGCAAAACAAAGTTCCTTCATTTCTGAGTCCTGGTGTTTATGTCCACATATAAAACATTGTTGTAGCTGGGATACCCCACTTAACAATGTCATAAGTGGGGTATCAGCCAAATAGTGCTTTTTCCGTTTTTTGAAAGAACCCTACCATGTGCCTATACAGATGTTTACGACCACATATGGGGTGTTGCCGTGTTCAGGAGAAATTGTAAACAAACATTGGGGTACTTTTTCTCTTTAAACCCCTCTAGAAGATAAAAAATGTGAGGCTAAGGCTAAAGCCCCACGTTGCAGAAATGCAGCTTTTTTTGTTGCAGATTTTGTTGCATTTTTGAGCTAAAACCAGGAGTGGAGTGAGCAAAAGGTAGAAGTATAAGAGCTTCCTATATATTTCCCTTTCCATTTGTAGCCATACTTGGTTTTGGCTCAAAAAACTGCAACAAAAAATGGCTGCGTTTCCGCAATGTGGGGCCTTAGCCTAAAGCAGCGTTTTATTGAAAAAAAGTAATGTTTCATTTTCATATCCCAATGTTAATAAATTCTGTGAAAAAAAAAACTGTTGGCTCAAAATACTCACTATAGCCATTGATAAATTCCTTGAGATTTTGTTGGGGGTCACTTTTTGTGGTTTTCCACTATTCTGCTACCTCAGAGGCTCTGCAAATGTACCATGGCACCTGAAACCGATGACAGCAAAATCTGTCTTCTAAAAGCTCATCAACATGTATTTCTGTAGTTGGTAGAATTTGCATAACAAATTGTGGGATGCATTTTCTTCTTTAACCTCTTATGAATGTGTAAATTCTAGTGTTAAATACTTTATTGAAAGAAATTGTAATGTGTAAATATCAACTCCATTTTGTTTTAATTCCTGTGAAATGTTTAAAGGTTTTTAACCCCTTAAGGACACAGCCCAAAAGTACGTTAAGGACCAGGCCTCGTTTTTTCAAACTGACATGTGTCTTATGAGACGCATTAACTTACACAAGTGATTTTGAGATTGTTTTTTTGTGACACATTGTACTTCATGTTAGTGATAAACACTAATCAATATTTTTGTATTTATTTATAAAAATATAGGAAATTTGATGGAAATTTGGAAAAAAAAAATTGTAATTTTCAAAATGTGAAATGCTCTGTTTTTCAGACAGATTGTCATACCACCCAAATGTATTAAATAAATATTATCTACAAAATCTCTGCTTTATATTGGCATAATCTTTTAATCAACCTTTATTTTGGATGTTAGAAGGCTTACAAGTGTAACAGCGATTTTCCAGATTTACAAGATAATTTCCCAAACTAATTTTTTAGGGACCACTTAAGTTCTGAAAGGGATTATAAAGGCCTATATATTAGAAACCCCCATAAATCACCCCATTTTCGAAACTGCACCCCTGAAAATTCAAAACAGCATTTGGGAAGCTTACTAACCCTTTAAGCATTTCACAAGAATTAAATTAATATGGAGGTGAAATTTAGACATTTGATTTTTTTCCACTAATCCCTTCATTTAGCCCTAAAATTAACACATTCACAAAGGGTTAAAGGAGAAATGCATCTCACTGTTTGTTATACAATTTCTCCAGAGCACAGAAATACCCCACATGTGGGTGTTTGGGCACACGGCAGCGCACAGAAGGGAAGGAGCTACAGTACACTGGACGTTTGAAAAACAGATTTTGCTGGAATAGTTTTCAGATGCCATGTCTCATTTGCAAAGCCCCTAGAGTACCAAAACAATGGAAACCCCATTTTGGAAACTACACCCCTCAAAGAATTCATGAAGGGGTATAGTGAGCATTTAGACCCAACAGCCGTTTCACAGATTTTACTAACATTGGGATGTATAATTGAAAAATTACTAAAATGTCATTTTAGCCGCAAAGTTTTCATTTTCACAAGGGGTTAAAGGAGGAAAAGCATCTGACAGTTTGTTAAACATTTGCTCCTGAACACGGCAATACCCCATATGTGGTCGTAATCTGCTGTATGGGTACATGGTGGGGCTCGGAATGGAAAGAGCGCTATTTTGCTTTTGGAGGGCAGATTTTGCTGGAATAGTTTTCAGGTGCCATGTGCCATTTGCAGAACCCTAAAGTACCAATACAGTGGAAACCCCCTAAAAGTGACCCCATTTTGGAAACTACACCACTCACAGAATATATCAAGGGGTATAGTGAGCATTTTGACGCTACAGCTGTTTCACAGATTTTAGTAACATTGGGACATGAAAATGAAAAATTACTTTTTTTCCAATAAACTGTCAATTTTGCCCTAAATTTTTCATTTTCACAGGAGGACAAAGGAGAAAAAGCACCCCAAAGTTCGTTACATAATCTCTCCTGAACACAAATGCCCCATATGTGGTTGGAATCTGCTGTTTGGGTACATGGCAAGTCTAAGAATGGAAAGAGCGCTATTTAGCTTTTGGAGGGCAGATTTTGCTGGAATAGTTTTTGGGTGCCATGTCGCATTTGCAGAGTCCCTAAAGTACCAGTACAATAGAAAACCACAAAAAGTGACCCTATTTTGGAAACTACACCCCTCATGGAATTTATCTAGGAGTATAGTGAGCATTTTGACCTCACAGCTGTTTCACAGATTTTATTAACATGGGACATAAAAATGAAAAATTACTTTTTTTTTCAATTTAGCGCCATATTTTTAATTTTTGCAAGTGGTTAAAGAAATAAAACCACCACAGTTTGTTACACAATTTCTCCTGAACAAATAAATGCCCCATATGTGGTTGTAAACTGCTGTATGGGTACATGGTGGGGCTCAGAATGGAAAGAGCGCTATTTGGCTTTAGGAGGGCAGATGTGGCTGGAATAGTTTTCAGGTGCTATGTAGCATTTGCAGAGCCCCTAAAGTACCAATACAATGGAAACCCCTCAAGTACCAATACAATAGAAACCCCTCAAAAGTGACCCCATTTTAGAAGGAATGTATCAAGGGCTATTATTATTTTGAGTCTAAAAATTAACGTACAAAGTGAAAATTGAAGTTTTTAAAGAAATATCCAATTTCAGTGCCTAATACATTGCGGCCAATTTGTGGTATCAAAGACTGGCACTCCTAAAACTATTAAGTGGGCTATCCTGGGGACAAAAAATATATATATGTGGGTGTAAACTACTGTTTGGGCACACAGCAGGGCTCAGAAGGGAAGGAGCACTGCATTTTTTTTTAGCTTTTGGAGTATAGATTTAGGACTTTCTGGACACCATGTTGCTTTTGCAGAGCCGTAGAGGTGTCAGTAAACTGGAATTCCCCAAGAAGTGACCCCATTTTGTAGGGGCAATTTTAGGGTCTCTGCAAATGTGACATGGCGTCCAAAAACCAATAATCTAAATATGTGCTCCAAAAACACATAGCGCTATTTCACATCTGCACCCTGCTGTGTGCCCAAATGGCAGTTTATGCCTGCATGTATGACACTGTTGTACCCAGGATAATGTACTTAGCAATGCCATATGTGGGTATAAACTGCTGTTTGGGTACAGCCGGGCACAGAAGGGAAGGAGCACTATTTTGGTTTTTGGAGCACAATTTGGTTTTTGGACACCATGCCACATTTGCAGAGCCCATGAATTGCCAGTAAAGTAGAATCTGCAGAAATGTCACCCCATTTTGGAAACTTCACCACTTTATAAAGTGGTGTAGCAACCATTATTAACCCTTAAGTGTTGCATTCTTTTAATTTCCAGAAATGAATGTGCAGCTGATAATGAAAAGTTAAAAATGAAATTTTTCCATAGATACACCATTTCAGTGTCCAATATGTTGTGCCCAGCTTATGTCTGCACAGACATACACTCCAAAAACTGTTAAGCGGGAATCCCGGGCACAACAGCTTTTGGAGCATTAGTCTCTGATACAAGCTGGGCACAACATATTATGAACTGAAATTAATATTGCTGGAAAAGTTGTCACTTTCACCTTTCACCATCCGCTGCGTATTCATTTATGGATAATAAATTATAGCAACACTTGGGGGTTAAACATGCTCAATGTACCCCAGGATAAAATCCTTCAGGGGTGTAGTTTCCAAAATGAGGTGACATATAAGGGGATTCCACTTTACTGGCATTTCAGCGCTGCAAAAGTGCAATGGCGTCCAAAAACCAAACCGTCCAAGTCTGTGATCTGAAAACCAAATAGCGCTCCCTCTCTTCTGTACCCGGCTGTGCCCAAATATCAGTTTATACCCACATATGACATTAAGTACGTTATTCTGGGTACACCAGTGTCATACAAGTGGGCATAAACTGCAGTTTTGGCACATAGCAGGGCACAGAAGGGAAAGAGCACTTTGTGGCTTTTAGAGTGCAGATTCAGATGTTTGGTATCTGGATGCCATGTCATGTTTGCAGAGCCTGTAAGGTACCATAAAAGTGGATTCCCCAAAGGAGTGACCCCATTTTGAAAAGTGCACCCCTCAAAGAATTTATCAAGGGGTGTAGTGTGCATTAGTGTTGCAGGCGTGAATACACAGCGGATGGGGAAAAGTGAATATGTAAGCTGTGAAGAGTATATTGGGAACACCAAATTTCCTACTATTTCCTACTATTTTCCCAGTAGTTCCTATTATTGTGTGTGTGTGGGGGGGGGGGGCACTTCTGGTATACGCTTGCACAGCTTATACATATCCTTCCTGAAGAAACCAGTTTTGATTCTAATGATTTGGCGGTTTTTGTCTTCATATTGTACAAGCTATATTTTCTTTATTTTTCTGGTGATGTAGCCATATGAGGGCTTGTTGTTTGTGGTATGAGATGTATTTTGTAGGTCTGGGAGCCTTCAGAAGGCAGCCCTGTTACCGATACGGAAAGTGAAAGTAACCATTCAGATGCCGTGGTCAAATGACTGGTTAAATGCCCGTTATCAGTCATCTCAAATCATACAGTATATTAAATTGTACCATTACGAAGTACATTTTGTCCTGCAAACATTAAGCCCTCATATGTCTCTGTGAACAGAAAAGTAAAAAAGTTATGCGGTTTCAAAGGTGGGGAGTTAAAAAAACGAACAAATGTCTGCAATGGGAAGGGGTTAAATACCAGCTCTGATCTGCCTTCTCTCTGTATTTTTTATTACGGTAATTTACTTGGTTCCTGAGGTAGCTGATGATGGATCTGGGGATTCCGGTGATGTCACGACCCCCAGTCATGTAATCCAAAGCAACATTCCGTCCCCTGGTCTCTCCGCTGTGAGTTCGGAGTGATCCAGGGTATGGAAAGCTGCTTCGGATCACAGTATCTGAGGGTAGTTATGTTGCCAAAACCCTACCTACACTGTGCAAAAATGCTATATTTTACAGTTCTAACAAAGATAATGAGATTTTGTTTAATCTCTTCCACAAATTGTGGAAAAAAATCTGTGGAAAAGTAATGTTTTTGAAAAAAACAGCATGTTAATTTTAGCTGAGGAATCACAAGCGTTATCCATAAATATTTTATAGGGGAAGAAAACATGCAGAGAAAAACAGAGCAAGTGCTTAACCGCTTCCATACTGCCCATAGACTATATATGTCCAGAAAAAATTCAGCAACTGCACAAAATCGTGCAGCTGCTGAAACGGGGAGCCTGCTGTAACTTCAGCCGGAGCTCCCATAGAGAAGGCAGGGAAGGTTTATTACCATCCCTGCCTTCCCGATCGCCGTGTATACAGCGCTCAATGTGCGCTGGGTCTTACAGAACCCAGATCAGCTCTATAGTTATGTGAAAGCAACGTGCAGGAGGCTGTGATTCCTCCTGCAACTGGGGCTAAATGTACCAGCCCCAGTTACAGGGGAAATCAGCCTCCCAAATAAAAAAGTCATCAGATGTCCCCAAAGGTCTATTATGACCTTATGGGGACACAATGGAAAAAAAAAAAAAAAAAAAAAAAAGTATAGAAAAGTAAAAAAAAAAAAAGTAAATAAAATAATTAAAAAAATAAATAAAATAATACGCCAATAAAACGCCCTTAGTACAGGTTTTAGCCCCACCCCCGAGGACACCATAAAAAATAAAAATTACCTTAATAGAAAGGAAAAACTAATTTATAAAGTTTTTTAGTAGCACTGTGTGTTATTAAAAAAAGAATGAAAAGTGAAAAACAGACCCATTTTCCCTCCTCTTTTGTTTATATTTTCCTGGATATAAAAAAAATTAACGCACATACAAAAATAAAAACAACATAAAAATAAAGCCCTCCAAAAATGTTATAGCCCTCCAAATCCGCACATACAAAAAACTTGAAAATGTGATTGGTATGGAAGTGGTTAATGAAAAATAATGTGGAAAAAAAAGCAACACATTTTCTGTGTGTACAGCTTTTTTTTACCTGCGCTTCTCTACATGGGTCACTAGCCATTAGAGATGAGTGAATTTATCAAAAATTCGATTCGACCGATTCTCCAAAGTTTCCAAAAAGATTTGGTTCGATCCGAATTAATTTGCGGCAAATAGCGTTAAAAAACAGCTATTTTTTTGGCTTCAGAGAACCTGTATATTGGTGTAGAACACTGTGTCTTGCAGTAACACGCATAGGGAGCCTGCTGTGGTAGTGAAACAATACTGTAAGTCAGTATGACATGCACATGACAGGCGTCGCTCTTAAAACCACTGCACAATTTACTTATTTAGCCAGTTATGGGGCCCAAACTGACCAACTAACTCAAGTGTGAACTCAGCCTTACAGGTCCATCTTAGTGCCATGTATAAAGAACCGTGCAGAGGCCCAACATCCTACTGTAGCGTAAAAGAGCGCACTCCTTTTAAACCGTCGTCTACTGATTCCACATAGATGTCTACAGAGTGGCAAGGCAACATAATGTGGAGGTGGCAGCAGAATGAGGAGGCCATATAGTGACCCGGTGGCAGCAGCATGAGGAGGCCATACAGTGACTTGATGACAGAGTAGGGAGGTGGGTGGCACAAACAGTACCCGCTGACAGTGGCTGTAAAAAGGAGCACTTGGTATCAGGCGGGTGGCAGCATCAGAATAGAAGCTGAGGCAGGTAACCAGAAGAAACCGGTCTCTTTTGTCAACGTTTGGGTGAGGCAGCATGGATGATTTAATTTGATGCATCAGGCATTGGTGGTTGAAAATCCTGGCTGATCCACGCCTACATTTTGGATGGACAGGCGAATTCTTCTTGGAGTAATTATGGCCCCTTCCGCACTAAACACCTTCTCTGATGCAACACTACTGGCCGGGCAGGAAAGCTTTTCCAGGGCAAACTTGGCCAGCTGTGGCCTCAAATCCAGTAGTCAAGCGGATCTTCGATGGCAGGTGGCAGGGTGCACTCTAAGTATGCAACTACCTGCTGGTTCAGGTTCTGCTCTGTGTCTAGCTGCTGATGAGCAGTTTCTTCACTATGCGGGTGAAAAAAGCTGCTCATCAGCGACTCTAAGCTCAGGCAGCTGCTGATGGAGCTGATACTTCTCCTGACACCCCCCCCCCACAGCTGCCATGGCAGTACAAGGTGAGTGCTCAGGGCCCCCATTTTTGACCGGTCGTGAGGGTCTAACATGGTGGAGAGCCTGTAGTCATCCCTCTGTCGAATGGTGACAATTTGGCTATCACTACGCAAGCAAGTGAGCATGAATCGGGCCATTTGCACAAGTGACTCGGAGGGACTCCCTGCATCCATCTCCACTGCATATTGTCACGGTGTGGCTGGGTCATCTGCCTCATCTTCCTCATCTCCCTCTTGCTCTTCCAGCTGCTCCTCCTCTCCTGTCACCCGTGTAGAAAAACCACCCATTTCGCTACAATTTGCTTGTGCTCCAATGTCCACCTCCTCCTCCACCAGTTCAGACGCCACAGGGCTCATGTGGCCGTGAGATGTAGCGCCACGTTTCCAGTCCCCTGACCAGCAAGATTTACAAACATCTTTTCCATGATATGAAACAGTGGAATAACGTTGTTCATCCTGTAGTCCTGGCGACTGACTAATAAAGTGGCCTCCTCAAAGGGAACAAGCAAACGGCAGGTGTCACACATGAACTGCCTCTGGCTAACATTAAAGTTACACAGAGGAGTACCTCAGTCCGCTTGGATCATCAAGAAATCGTTTATGGCCTTTCTCTGTTCGTACAGTCGGTCCATCATATAGAGGGTTGAATTCCAACGGGTGGAAACATTGCATATCAGCCTATGTTGTGAGAGGCCGTTCTGCCACTGCAGCTCAAGGAGGGTGTGCTTGGCGGTGTACGAGTGGCTGAAGTGCATGCAAGGTTTCCTACCAATTTTTAGGATGTTTTGCAGATGGGTGGAACACTTAAGGAAACGCTTCACAACCAGCTTGAACACGTGCTCCATGCAGGGCACATGGCTCAACCCTCCTTGACGCAGCACCAACACCATGTTCTTCCTGTTGTCGGTCACCATGTTTCTGATTTTAAGTTGTCTTGGAGAAAGCCAAGATTCGATTTCTTGACTGAGGACGCAGAGCAGTTCCTCCCCTGTGTGACTTTGTTCGCCCAGGCAAATGAGGTGTAGAACAGCATGACACCGCCATGCCTTGCACATATGGTATGCTGGAGGAGCACTGGGAATTGTCCCTGCAGTGGAGGATAAGGAGGACATTGTTGCAGGACCAATGGCGTGAGAACGTGGAGGCGGAAACTGTGTCACCTGTTGCTGGTGTGTCTGGGCAGGAACCACATTAACCGAGTGGGCTGTAAAGGACATATATTGTCCTTGACCGTACTTACAGCTCCACAAGTCGGCGCTGCCGTGAACTTTGGCAGACACCAACAGGCTCAAGGACTGGCCCACCTTGTGTTCTACATATTTGTGCAGGGCTGGTACTGCCTTTTTGGCAAAGAAATGATGGCTTGGGACTCTCCACCTCGGCGCAGCACAAGCCATCAGTTCTCTGAAATGTGCAGAGTCCACCAATTGGAAAGGGCAGAACTGCAACACCAGCAACTTGGACAAGAGCATGTTCAGCTTCTGCACCAGTGGATGAATGCACGCATACTGTTGTCTCTTTGAAATCGCTTCTGTGATGGATTGCTGATGCAATGACTGACTAGGAGGAGGAGGAGGAGCAGGAGTATCACAACCTGCAGATGATAGGAAGGACACACAGCTTCCTTCGGCTAAGGTGGTGAAACCTTGACTGTCTGAAATGGGGTGCGTGTCAATGGGTGATGCAGCGGTTGCTGCGGCAAGCTGGACCACCACATTGGAGCCACGGTTCTTCCAGGCCACTTTATGGTGATGCTGCATATGTTGACACAGGGTTGTGGTGCCAACATTGGCACCATGGCCACGCTTCACCTTCTGCCCACATATTCCACATATGGACATGTTTACCTTCCCTGGCAGCTTAACAAAAAATTGCCACACCGCCGAGTAGGTGATCTTACCCCCAACACTCCGCACTAACTGACTGCTACTGCCACTGCCTCCGTGAACCCCTGCACCACTGCTTTCCGGGCAGGTAGGCTCCTGCGAAGCGGGTAGTCTACCCCAGGCACATTTGGCTCCCGACCTCCCACTGCTGCCACCCTACTGACTCCACCGCTGCCTCATGTGCAAGCTGCCACCCTCTTCTCTGGATGATGATGAAGTCCCTTCGTCACCCGACTCCCAATTGCGATCGGCTACATCGTCATCCACTACTGTCTGCAGGTCACTGATGTCCTCCTCAACAGTCTCTGAGCCAGTAGCCTGACCGCTCGCAACACCAGCTCATCACTACTTGCCTGCCTACTGGAGGAAGCGGCGGATGTCTCCTCCAGATCTTGGCTGGGTAGTAGCTGCTGACTGTCCTCTAGTAGCTCCTCCTCACTGTATATTGGATCTGAGCCCACAGCATAGAGTACTTCTCTGGCTGAGGGAACAGAAAAGGACAGAGGCAGGTTGAGGACATGTGAGGGCACAGGACCTGCTCCCGGGCCATGCCAACTAAGGGTTGTATCTGACAAACTCACCAACTCTTGGCTGGGGGTTTCTGATGTGACTTGGGATGAAGTGGATGACCGAGTCAACCATTCTACCAACGTTGGGTTGCTGGTCAAGACACAACCGCTAGCAGACACTGGGAGCTCAGGCCTCTGTAAGTGTCCCCTGCTGCCATGCCCCCTTACTCTGCTGTGACTTGTGCCTGCACTGGAAACATTTAGGCCTGTGCCCATCCCCTGTGCATGGCCTGTTGCTTCTCTGTCTGATATACTGTTAGATCAAAAAAATAATTGAAAAGGAAATTAATACTGAGCAAAAAGGCCTGTAATTTTCTACTTTCAAGAGATCGGCGAATAAGTCCCTTATTTGTTTCCCCACTAATAAACACTTTTAAAAAAGCGTTATAACAGATAACTGCAGAGATTACTGGAAAAGAATTAGGCTTTTTTGCCACTACTGTACTGCAAAATGGACTGTAATTTTCTACTTTCAAGAGAACGATGAATAAGGCCCTTATTTGTTTCCTCACTAATAAACACCTTTAAAAAATAATGATAACAGATAACTGCAGATATTACTGGATAAGAATTCAGTTTTTTTGCACTGCTGTACTGCAAAAGGTTTGTAATGTTCTACCTTGAACACACAGATATGATCTATTGCAAACCTGCAATGAGCAGCAGTATAATGGCAGTAAGTGCTGCAATGTGTAGTACGATTGTTGCTATTACCGACCCCAAATGAACCCTGGTCTGCTTCAATAATGGTCTGTAAATTCCTCCCTATCCTTTCCCTGAACTTCTAGCAGTTTTGAATTGTTTTCTACCACTTTCCCTAGCGCCTGCTGACTTCTGTCCCTGCACTAAGTATGATGTGAAATGACTGAACCTAAAACAGAGGAGGGCTGTGACATCACAGGGCTTGCTGGCTGCTGATTAGCTGCACGCAAAGCATTGTGGATGATCCCGCGTTCCCAGAGTTCCTTGCCCCTTGTCCTAACATGTGCAGCAGCCATTTTATGAAAAAATGTGATTCGATACATCAAAGCATGAGGAAATCCGGAATCGAGGCGAATCGAAGATTTCCTGAAATTCGGATCGAATTCCACTTCGATAGCTTCGATTACCTCATCTCTACTAGCCATGTTGTGCTTTTTTCTGTACTCATGATGTTTTTTCAAAGAACAACAATCTTTTTTCAGTTGCTTTCTAATAGTTTTCTCTATAGGGAAAAATAAGAAACATATAAAAAAAATCGGTAATCAAATAAACACCAATCCCATAGTCATTTCTAAATTGTTTCTACTTGTAATATCTTGAAATAATATATTAAGGTTAAAGATGTATATATCATTTGAATTATTAAGTACTGTTTACCAGAAAAGAAAGCTAAGAGAGGCATGAGATAGATCCCTAGATGTAACCTGTTACCTTCTCCAACTTTTCAGGTCATGGAAAAAGTCCAATTATTTCTTTTTCCTTGTGTCATTTGTCATACAAGGTCATCATACTCCACGGGAGGTCCCCTTGAGAAATATCAACCCCCTGCAGTGTGGAATAATGATTCCTTCTGTATGAGCAGCCAGAAGAAAATTGTAATGTTCTAAGCCAGGTGAAAACGGTAAATGTTACAAGGTCTAGTGAGCTACAGGTATTTCACAAATCGGCTTTCGCATCCCCTTGTTTGTTTCTTGACAAGTAATGCATTTTCCTATTACTGTTTTTCACATCTCCACTATTACACACATTCCTTCCTATAAAAAATTACATACGTTTTTTGAAACTAAGTTACACTAAAGTAGATGTCTTATTAACCAGAGTTTCTAGATTTGAGTATAGCCACATTAAATGTTACATGTGATGCATTAGCAATAATTGCAGTGTGAAATGATGCCAAGACAGTGATATTGTGTTGGTGCAAAGTCCAGTTGTACAGTGCTGACAGTAGTGCTAAGTGCCTGTTATATGACCCTGACCCACGTACCAGTAACATACCGCTAACCTGGATTCAAGTTTCAGTGACATTATGACTTTTTGCAAGGATTTGTGTAAATTATATCATGGTGAGCTTCGGTGTTAAGTACCTTGTTCTGACTCTGGTGCCATTGCAATACAAAGTCATAGTTATAGGGAACAAATTATGAGCCAAACCAGAAATGGGAATTGATGAGCAATGCTGACTTAGTTAGTTCACGTGTACTGCGCAGGTTAGGAGACATGAATGACAACTGGGTACTGATACAAACTGATCAGTATTTGAATAAAGAATAGTCAACAGTAACAGTACACACAATAAAACCTCAGTCTTCAGTCACCTGGCCTGTGCAAGGGGAGTCTCCTTCTACCTCATATGTAACACGCTGCTGCTTCTAACAGGACAATTACTTAGTGATGGCAGGATTCTCCTCTCTGTGGCTGCTACCTGGACGTATTCCTCAGTTGCCCCCTCTCCTCAGTTGCCTCTGGTTTCGTCAGTCATGCATCTGAGTCCAGCTCCTCTCTCTGGACAGATACCACTTTCTTTCATCCCTGGGCTCTTGTCTAAGGGCCATCTCCAGCCCTGGTCATCAACCATGAAAAGTGTACTCTCTCTCTCTCCCATATCAGGGCACCACCAACCTGTGCTCCTTCTCAGTGATCATGTGGAAACCATCTTTGGCCTGTCTAATGTATCCCCCAGTGTCAGTGGAGCTCAACTCAGTGTGGTCACACACACACTGGTGTGATTGTGTACAGTATAGAACTCACCTGGCCTTGCCCAGTTCTCAACGGCCGACGTATTACTTGTCTTCAGGGAGCAACCATCCAGTCACACCACCCCTTTCCATTGCATCTCAGTTATCAGGGCTCTTTACTGGCCTAGGAATGTAGACATACACATATAACCTTTGCTGCATAGTTCTTGTTTTGCCTCAGTGAATGCAGCTGAAGGAGAAGAAGTACGCGTTGTTCTCTGGGCCCACAGATCTGTGAGGATTGTGCTACTTATTCTATACACAAAACATGTGTGAGTGCTAGGAGTGCTCATCTGCTAAAGATCATTTTCTCTCTTCATATTTATAGTTCAAGCACCCCTAGGCACTAAACCTGAATATGCCCCCATTGAAGACTCATCTACTCTTGCTATATGCTTCATTGTATCTTAACAATTGTAACAATATTTGGTCAATTAACAAAGGAGAAGATCTATAGTTCATTCTACATGCATTCATTTGATGCACGTAGACTGTGCTCTCCAAGACAACACTATACAGTGGATATATGACTTGATTAAGGCCACCAAACTGTAACTATAAAACACCACCATAGCTTGACTGGATAACACCAACACATATTCCTGATTTTTCAACTGGATGACACAGACATCTTTGGCTCAATGTTTTCTTAGCACATCCCTACTCTCTTCACAAATCCCTTGTCCTTACACCATGCTTTGTATAGTTACTTGATAAAGAGAGAATGAACTGCCCCCTGCATTGCATGCTATTAAGGAAGAGGTGTAACTTTTAAGATGCATATCTGTACATGGGCCATTACCTAACTTGTGCACTTTAAAATAGTTGTATATTTTATGTGGCAGAGGAACCTTGTTCATCATAGGAGAAGGATGAGAGTAATTGCTTATAAAGGAAAGGTTAAAATCCTATTGATTGAAATATAACATGCGTCGAGGCATGGTCATCCCTGTGGTTTGTAGCTCTTGTTATTTATTATGTGTAGCTATGGAGGTTTATTAGTTGTTGGGATTCTCACAGCGCTTTTGACAGAAAGTTTGCAGATCTTTCCTCTGTGGACTTTCTGCTTCAATTATACCAATAGGAAAACCACAGGTTTCCATAGGTATAATTGACATGCTGCGATTTCCAAAACCGCAACGGTTTTGTAATTGCCGCGTGTACGCAGTGCGTGTTTTAATGCAACGTGGGGATGGGATTCGCTAGTATTGCACTTTATTGCACTTTAATTGAATGACATGCTAGTATTGCACAGTATTGCACTTTAATTGAATGACATGCACTCTTTTTCATGTTTATGCATATGGGCTTATGTACTGTATGTACAATTGTGCATTATTCTACATGACCTGTTTTGTACAATTACTTATGGGCTGCATGTTCCACATTGCACTTCAACATGCTATTAATACTAAATGTATATGTATATAGCTTCATATTGTGATGTGTTACAAATATTTTTGTGTCTGTATCCTTATAAGCATCTCCCTTCATCCTTTTTACATTGCTGCTTACCATTCTGTGGATGTTTTTTATTGTAACTGTACTCTGTATGTCTCTCCTATATTATTGATGTCTATCTATGTATCTATTAATAAAATAAAATAGATTTTATGATTAGGTTTTCAGAGAGATTTTCATAGAGTTGGGTTTAGGCAGAGGCGTAGCTAGCGGGGGGCAGGGGGCGGGGGGTGGCCCCGGGCCCACTGTCTCTCGGGGGCCCACCTCGGGGCCGCCGCAGCACAGGTTACCCTCAGACATCAACTGCATCGGCGTCTGCATGACACTGATACAGTTCAAATACATAGAGAAGGAAGCCTCTCTACTCGTAAGCCGCAAGCCACCTAAGGCCTGTGGCCTACGAGCTTCCCTAAGACGTCTGCGTCCTGGCACAGACATTTGCATGATGACGTCATTGTCCTGCACCGTCTGCGCCAGGACGCAGGGCCTGCTTCTTCAGTAAGCGGCGGCAGTGCCGCCGGCGGAGACTCCTCCTCGGGAGATCGGAGGTAGGTAAGTGTCATCAAATTTTTTTTTTTTTTTAACTCACTTTGGGCATTTTAATTGGGGATGAGGGTAATACATTTATGAGGTCATTTGGGAATTTAGCAAGATAAGAGGCCATAACTAATATAAGGGGTATTAGGGGGCTTTAATAAAAGAGGATATAAATTATAGTGAAAGGTCAGTGGGGGCTGTATGAATATAAGGGGAGATAATATTAGGGGGCATTGGGGCAGTAATAAAGGGGTTTTTCTAGGGAATAATAAAGCTTACTGCTAAGGATTGTATTGGGCAAATTAGAGAGGAGTTGGGGAAGGTGAACATAAAAAAACAAAAAAAAAAAAACTCACTTGTCTCCAGGCTACCGATGTCCTCAGCCCTCTGCTGTCTGTTCAAGCACATGCACGCCGCTTCCCTGCCGCAAGTCCTGCACTGCACGTGATTGGCCTCAGCGGTGGCTGGAGAGGACTCGGTGATGTCACTTATATACATAACTGGGTCCTTTTCTGCCAACACTGAGGCCACTGATGGCCTCAGCAGTCACGTATGGCCCACCTCAAGGTACATGACCCCCTTTTTCTGGCACCCCCACATGGTATATGACCCCATTTTCTGGCTCCCCACATGGTATACAACTCCCTATTTCTGGCCTTCCACACTGAACATAAGACCCTTTTTCTGGACCACCACATGGTATATGAAACCCTTTATTTGTCCTTCCACATGATATATGACCCACACAGTATATGACCCCCTTTTTTTGCCACCCACAGTATATGACCCCACTTGTTATGGCCCCCACAGTATATGACCCTTTCCTATGCCACCCCCACAATATATGACCCCCTTCTTATGCCCCTTCTCAATATATGACCTTTTTTTTTGCATCCACCCAGTTTCTGACCCCTTTTTATGTCCCCCACACAGTATGTGACCCCTTTTTATGTCCCCCACATAGTATGTGAACCCTTTCTATACCCCCATACAGTATATCACCCCCTTTTTTTTAACCCCCACACACAGCATATGATCCCCCTATATAAGGCCCACATATAGTTTATGACCCCTTTTATACCCCCCAGAGTGTATGACCCCTTTTTTTAAAGCCCACATGCAGTGTATGATCCCCTTTTTTTTACACAAACCCCACACCACTAAGTTTAGGACCCCTTTCCCCGCCACCCCCACATAGAGAAGAAGCCAAGAAGCCCATACTTTTTACTCACCTGTCCACTGTACATAGCGTCCCGGAGTTCTTCAGCGTTGTCATGTAAGTGAAGAGCCACATAGAGTTGGCAGCGGAGGGCATCCAGGACAGGAGCATGGACAGATGAGTAAAAAGTATCAGCTGCTGCTTATTGCAATAACACAATAAGTAGTGACCAATTAAAAAAAAATGCCACCCCCCCCAGTTTATTTCATGAGGCACCGCCTGAGTCCATCGACTCAGGTCGCCTCATGGAAAGTGTGTGTCCCCCCCCCCCCAGTGTAGGTGAAGGTGTAACTAGCAAACACTGGTCCCCATAACTAACTTTTGACTTGGGCCCCCACCCCTAGAGTATAATGAGCAGAGGCCTAGGGGAGGTGATCAAAGGCGATCAAACATAAAAACCAGTCTTACTCTCCTCCACTGGGCTCTGGCGCAACTCCCTGCTCTCTTCAGCACTCTTCAATTATGTCACAGACGTGGGTTATGCTAGCGTCATTATGTGTTGTGAGACCGGCCTGACCCACATAGCGTTTGTGACATCATTGAAGAGGCCCAAAGACAGCAGGGAGACACACGGGAGCCCAGGAGAAGTGAGTAACACTGTTTTTTATGTTTGATATCTGAAGGAATCCCACATTATATAACAGAAGTTTCATTTTGGACTTATTTGACCTGATTGAACCTGCCAGGTGAACCTCGAATCTTGTGAGGATTGCCCAACAAATCCTCTTGCCACGGGCCCATGGAATTACTGGTTCTGGCTTATTCCCATAACCAACTTTGCTTCCCCTTCAACTGTCCAGGGGGCCCCATATCATGTCACATCCTGACGCTGTTCAGTGTCAGCGACATTGTTATATACGCCTCAATATGCTCCTATTGACTAAGATATCTTAAACTTATAAATAAATAATAGACAGACACTTTGTAACTTTTGGCTTAATAGGCCGCGATGCGTTTATTATGGGGTTACCCAAATATAGAAATAACTATAAATAATCAATAAATAAATAAATTATAATAATAATGATAATCAATATAATAATCAATAAATAATGTGAACCAATAACTAAAAGTCCATGAAACATGTCCTCATAGCATTAGCTGGGAGACTAAAATTCCCCACTAATAAAGCACCATGACAATAAACTTTATTTTAAAAAAAGAGGGGAGGTGGGCAGGAGCTGCTCCGTATCTTGATCACGGCAGGACCGACACCTCAGCTGGTAACGCATCTCTTTTTAAATGTTAATTTTTCCGCCATCCGGCACAGCTGTGAAATCAGCTGTTCAGGGTTGCTGCTGGGCAGATTAACAGCTGTCAAATTTCCCGCCGTTACGCTCAGCTGACCAATCAGCTGACAGAAGCTGCTGCTGGGCAGAACATTGGAAAGACCTAGAACCTGCTCGTGACTACCACAGCTGACCTAGGATTGACCTTCAATCAACTAGAGAGAATGAGGTAAGTAAACCAAGTAAAACAACACCATTTAATTATGAGAGAATCACTAACTAAATTAATAAAATAAAAAGACATCTTGAGCTGGTATAGTATCCCCATGGGCCCCCATCCGTAAAACTCCTGAGGGCAGATTTATTATATGGGATGCATAGGACCCCCTGGGGGTGGAAGCGGAGTCGACCATGGGCAGGAGCAGGATCAGTAAGTAAGTAGGGCCTGTTACCTGCTAGAGCAGGGGTCGGCAACCTATGGCACGCGTGCCACTCTTGGCATGCGAGGCTTATTTCCCTGGCACGGCAGCGGACTCCTCACCCAGCAGTTTCGATCGAACCAAACACGTCCGAAACGAAATTGCTATTATTATACTGTAGGGTCTCTTCAGAGTATAATTAGCGGAGCTCCCGGGGGAGGTGATGAAACATAAAAAACAATGTTGCTCACTATTCCACGCTCCGCAGCCGCTGTGTACTCTTCAGGCGCTTCTGCCGGAAGTCAGCTGACAGGGCCTGAGGTGTTACGTCTGCGTCTGACGTCATTACGCATAATGACGCAACGTGACCCCTGAGACTCAATGAGCGGTCGCTGACTACAAGCAGAAGCGCCCGAAGATACAGAGTGGCTGCGGAGCGTGGAATGGTGAGTACATTGTTTTTTTATGTTTCATCACCTCTCTTTGCCCTCCACTTATTATACTCTGTGGTCTGAAGAGACCCCACAGTATAATAATAGCTAGTGAGTGGCACAAATTGGAATATTATAAAAGTTAGAATATTATACCATGTGCAGGGGCTACTATGGAGGATAACACAGTGTGCTGGGGCCACTATGGGACATATACCGTGTGCAGGGGCCACTATGGGACATAATACCGTGTGCAGGGGCCGCTATGGGACATATACCGTGTGTAGGGGCAGCTATGAGACATAATGCTGTGTGCAGGGGTCGCTATGGGACAAATACTGTGTACAGGGGCCGCTATGGGACATAATACCGTGTGCAGGGACCACTATGGGACAAATACCGTATGCAGGGACCGCTATGGGACAAATACCGTGTGCAGGGACCGCTATGGGACATATACCATGTTGCAGGGGCCGCTATGGGACATAATACCGTGTGTAGGCGCCGCTATGGGACATAATACCGTGTGCAGGGACTGCTATGGCTGTGGGACATAATACCAGTGCAGGGACCACTATGGGACATTATTCTGTATAACGGTGTGTTTTCTATATTGAAGATGTGTTTTTGCACAGAAAACTCAAGCTTTGTTTTTTTTGGTGCAAAAATGCACCAGTTTTACATCGAATGAAAATGTTCCAGTGGCCTAAGAATATAGCTGCATCCAGATACATAGTGTGTTTTGACCATAAGGATGCCGCCATACGGTGCTCCTGGACACATTTACCACTAATTGGTGGCTGTACATGGACTTTCATTGCTTCTAATCGGAAAGTACAGGAGCGTCCCAGGAAATAGCAGTAAACGCATGTGTCCTAAAGCATCTGGTGGCAGCACTTCTGTGTTATGGTTTGTGGTATATGACTTTAGTTTAGGGGTCATCAGACTTACAATTATTGACCGGCACTCCGAGTACCTCATCTTTGATTTTTTTATTAAAATCGGCAAGCCAAACAGAAAAGGTTGCCTACCCCTGTGCTAGAGTAACTCCACTGCTGGCACACTACCTGTGTATCCCTTGCTCCTTAAGCAGAGACTCTTTGGCTATCCATGCTGTCCCTCTTTCTGGATGACATATGAGGAGGAGTGTGAGTATGCTTTACTGAGCTTATGTTACACGAACAGTGTCCATAACTCTTGTATGAGAGTCTGGCTAATTGAGGCATGTTTTTTATAAGATCCCCTTATGATTGTGTGCATGTTGGGATTTATACCATTGGTTCTTTTGTATACAGTCCTGCGTGTGCTTTTGATTTCATT
The DNA here is from genome assembly GCA_947044405.1 of Leptodactylus fallax. Classification (NCBI taxonomy): domain Eukaryota; kingdom Metazoa; phylum Chordata; class Amphibia; order Anura; family Leptodactylidae; genus Leptodactylus; species Leptodactylus fallax. The sequence continues at coordinate 4,573,952 of CAMRHE010000129.1, read as the reverse complement.
ATAGGGCACATTTTAGGGCTTGGTTATTTCAGGGTGAGGTTCTGGTCGGGGTCCCATGCTAAATAGGGCAGAGGCTCTGAATTAGGTTTTTAGGGCCAAACATTGTTACAAGGCTAGGGCATTTTTAGGGTCAGTATTTATGACTGAACTATCTGTACTCCCTTTATGTGTGCCTCACCCTTTTGCCCATTCTTTGTAATCCTTTTTACTAGTGTCTGTCAGTGTATTTCATCTGCTGAGGAAGTTTTATCCCAGTATTGCGTTAACAAGGTAGGAACTGCTTTTTATAATATATTGTTGCCGCCCTGCCTTGCTTTTGCCTACCTGGGCATAATTTTGGAGTGATTCATGTAGGTTATAGTTATAGCCCTAGTATGGGGCTTAATTTTGGTGGTGAACCATTGTTCAGATTTGCATATTTATCTGCATTATCATTAAAAGTTATATTTTAGATTTATTTTGCATCACCTTTTGGATTTATACCTATTTAAAAAAAAAAAGCACCAGGCCCCTTAAGGTCACCTACTGTCATAGGTGAATGTGGATGTAGGATCCTCCAGGGTCACCTGTGCTTGTTTGATAAGTGGGTGTTCAGATCCCTGACAGGTATATTGACCTTACTATTGTTAGTGTACCTAATGTATAATACCTTTACAATTCCTTGCTGTTTTTCTGTAACTTTTATATAACTAATGTTTAGAAAGGATAAAACTATACAATTTTTAATTAACGAGTCTACTCTTATACAGCAAAAACTCAATTATAAGCTCAAAAATATATTGCAGTGTAGAGCTTGTATTGTTAGTATATTTTACTTTACTGAGTTTTGGCTTTTGGCATGTAAATAAAATAACTAAGGGTGGGTTCACACTTGCGCTTCAGTCCGTCCGCTGCCAATCCGAGTGAAACTGTCGGGAAACTGGATAGGCACCGGATAGCGACAGGTTAGCGACGCATTGCTTAAAAACCCATTCATTTGAATGGGTTTTTAAAGCAATTCGCGGGTGTCCGATTGCACCCTCTCCGCTGCGAATCCAGTTTTTTCGTTGGAAACAAAGTCGGACATACAGGACTTTGTGTCCAATGAAAAAAAACGGCTTCACAGCGCAGAGGGTGTAAGCGCACACACGCGCATTAGCTGGTCTATGAGCAACTTATGAGGGACACCTCTTAATCTCTAATGTAGACAATTGAGGACCAAATCCACAATATCCCTTAGTAGTAGCATGTGGAAAAAAGGAACCGCGCTTACCCGGATGTCTTCAAGGAAGGTCTTTATTGATACCAGAACACACGACGCGTTTCGGAGCTGCAAGATGCCCCTTTCTCAAGTGTACAATTTTGGTGTATAACAGGGGTCGGCAACCCCCGGCACGCATGCCAAGAGTGGCACGCGAGGCTTATTTCCCTGGCACGGCGGCGGAGTCCTCAACCAGCAACTTCGATCGGACCAAACATGGCTGAAACGAAACTGCTATTATTATACTGTGGGGTCTCCTCAGACCCCCGAGTATAATAAGTGGAGACTTAGGAGAAGTGATGAAACATAAAAAACAATGATACCTTGCTCACTGCACTACGCGGCGGCTGTGCGATCTGCAGGCGCTTCTGACAGCTGACAGGGCCTCAGAGGTCAGGTCTGCGTCTGACGTCATTACGCATAATGACACAACGTGACCCCAGAGACTCAATCAGTGGTCGCTGACTACAGGCAGAAGCGCCGAAGAGAACAGAGCGGCTGCGGAGCATGGAAAAAGGTGAGTAGCATTGTTTTTTTATGTTTGTCACCTCTCTTGGACTTATTATACTCGGGGGTCTGAAGAGAGCTATGTAACATAATACCGTGTGCAGGGGCCGCTATGGGACCTAATACCATGTGCAGGGACCGCTATGGGACATAATACCGTGTCCAGGGGCCGCTATGGGACCTAATACCATGTGCAGGGACCGCTATGGTACCTAATACTGTGTGCAGGGACCGCTATGGGACCTAATACCGTGTGCAGGGACCGCTATGGGACCTAATACCGTGTGCTGGGGCCACTATATGACATAATATCGTGTGCTGGGGTCACTATGTGGCATAATACGGTGTGCAGAGGCCACTATGTGACATAATACAGTGTGCAGGGGTCACTATGTGACATAATACCGTGTGCTGGGGCCACTATATGACATAATACTGTGTGCAGGGGCCACTATGTGACATAATACGGTGTACAGAGGCTGTTATGGGATATAATACCTTGTGCAGGGGACGCTATGGGACATAATACCATGTGCAGGGGCGGCTATGGGACATTACTCTGTATAACGGTGTGTTTTCTGCATTAAGGATGTGTTTTTGCACAGAAAACACAGGCATTTTTTTTTGTGCAAAAATGCACCATGTGAACACAGTTTTACATTGAAGTAAAAGTTCCAGTGGCCTAAGACTATATCTGCATCCAGATACAAAGTGTGTATTCACCATAAGGATGCTGCCATATGGTGCTCCTGGACACATACATTAACCACTAATTGGGGGCTGTACATGGACTTCCATTGCTTCTAATCGGAAAGTACAGGAGCGTCCCAGGAAATAGCAGTAAACGCATGCGTCCTAAAGCATCTGGTGGAAGCACTTCTGTGTTATGGTTTGTGGTGTATAACATTAGTTTAGGGGTCGTTAGACTTACAATTATTGACCGGCAGTCCGAGTACCTCATCTTTGATTTTTTAATTAAAATCGGCACGCTGAACAAAAAAGGTTGCCTACCCCTGGTGTATAACATATAGTGTAATTGCCCAGTTTTAAATAGATAGGACTAGATAAGATCCACTCATGGGAGTGGTCATCAGAATATAGAAACAAACTCATTAAATACAAATAAAACTACAATTCATCAGGGTAAATTCGATAGAGCCAATATACATAAATAAAAACATGCCAATCTTATACCATAAATAACACATATGCAAGTTAAAAACGAGTTTGAGTACCTTGCACTCATATTGAGAGTTCCAAAGGCTGTATTGCACATGTCTCCATAAGAGAGTGCCAAAATTCTCCAATGAAATGTACAGGAGGTGAAAAAAAATGAAAAAAAACTGAGCCGGGAACTTCGCGCATGCGCATTAGCGCACCACAAAATGGCTAGGAGCCGCTCAAGCTAAATAAAACTTTGCGCATGCGCCGTAGAACATCGCAAGGTATATAGAAGCCACTCGGAAAGAGAGAAAGTACGCGCATGAGCAATTGCGCATCTACTATTCGACCAATTAAGGATTCGGACAAGCGCTTTGAAATCTAATAATATGTATAATCTCTAAAGCCTTAGGTGATAGAGCGCTCGCGTGATTATCCATATTATTAGATTTCAAAGCGCTTGTCCGAATCCTTAATTAGTCCAATAGTAGATGCGCAATTGCGCATGCACGTACTTTTTCTCTTTCCGAGCGGCTTCTATATACCTTGTGATGTGCTACGGCGCATGTGCAAGGTTTCATTTAGCTTGAGCGGCTCCTATTCATCTCGTGGTGAGCTAATGCGCATGCGCAAAGTTCCTGGCTCAATGTTTTTTCATTTTTTTCACCTCCTGTACATTTCATTGGAGAATTTTGGTGCTCTCTTACGGAGACATGCGCAATACAGCCTTTGGAATGCTGAATACAAGTGCAAGGTACTCAAACTCGTTTTTAACTTGGATATGTGTTATTTATGGTATAAGATTGACATGTTTTTATTTATGTATATTGGCTCTATCGAATTTACTCTGATGAATTGTAGTTTTATTTGTATTTAATGAGTTTGTTTCTTTATTCTGATGACCACTCCCATGGGTGGATCTTATCTAGTCCTATCTATTTAAACCTGGGCAATTACTCTATACAGTGGGGAAAAAAAAGGATTTAGTCAGCCACCAATTGTGCAAGTTCTCCCACTTAAAAAGATGAGAGAGTCCTGTAATTGACATCATAGGTAGACCTCAACTATGAGAGACAAAATGAGAAAACAAATCCAGAAAATCACATTGTCTGATTTTTTTAAGAATTTATTTGCAAACTATGGTGGAAAATAAGAATTTGGTCACCTACAAACAAGCAAGATTTCTGAATTTCTGAAGTTTGCTAGAGAGCATTTGGATGTTCCAGAAGAGTATTGGGAGAATGTCATATGGTCAGATGAAACCAAAGTAGAACTGTTTGGTAGAAATACAACTCGTCATGTTTGGAGGAGAGTAAATGCTGAGTTGCATCCAAAGAACACCATACCTACTATGAAGCATGGGGGTGGCAACATCATGCTTTGGGGCTGTTTGTCTGCAAAGGGACCGGGACGACTGTTCCGTGTACATGAAAGAATGAATGAAATTGAGTGAGATTTTGAGTGCAAACCTCCTTCCATCAGCAAGGGCATTGAAGATGAAACGTGGCTGGGTCTTTCAGCATGACAATGATCCCAAGCACACCGCCAGGGCAACGAAGGAGTGGCTTCGTAAGAAGCATTTCAAGGTCCTGGAGTGGCCTAGCCAGTCTCCAGATCTCAACCCCATAGAAAACCTTTGGAGGGAGTTGAAAGTCTGTGTTGCCCAGCGACAGCCCCAAAACATCACTGCTCTAGAGGAGATCTGCATGGAGGAATGGGCCAACATACCAGCAACAGTGTTTGCCAACCTTGTGAAGACTTACAGAAAACGTTTGACCTCTGTCATTGGCAACAAAGGATATATAACAAAGTATTGAGATGAACTTTTGTTATTGACCAAATACTTATTTTCCACCATAATTTGCAAATAAATTCTTTAAAAATCAGACAATGTGATTTTCTGGATTTGTTTTCTCATTTTGTCTCTCATAGTTGAGGTCTACCTATGATGAAAATTACAGGCCGGCCTCATCTTTTTAAGTGGGAGAACTTGCACAATTGGTGGCTGACTAAATACTTTTTTTTCCCCACTGTATGTTATACACTAAAATTGTACACTTGAGAAAGGGACATATTGCAGCTCCAAAATGCGTCGTGTATTCTGGTATCAATAAAGACCTTCCTTGAAGACATCCGGGTAAGCGCGGTTCCTTTTTTCCACATTCTACTACCAAGGGATCCTGTACATTTGGTCCTCATTGTCTACATTTGATGCATACGTCTTTGTGACTTCACCCTGCTGCTGTCCCATATTGGATGTCTACACTGATTATTCTGCACTTCAGAGAGTTGTGACTTTATCACAACCCCACAAGGTGAGCAATATTCCCTATAATACCTTGATCTATTAATTTGACGGTATTACACTATAGATTGCGTGGTGCTGTTTTTACTCTGTTCATATTAGTAACCTCTTAGTCTCTGTCCTACCTTTTCTCTCTATTACTTAATTACACTACATTTCCCCACACATTATCCTATCTAACTCAGTCTGATCGTCTAAGATCTTATATTTCTAATCTCTCTCAACAGAATGGACACCTTTTTCTGCCTATGCTTTTTATACTGACTATGAGTCATCAATCACTTTAGACTTGTAGTCCTTCATGATTGGTTGACTCCTGTCTAGAATTGTGCGAACCGATTTGTCATGAACCGGGTTCGCCCCAAATATTCCAAATTGTTCAGTTTTTAACAAAGCCATTCAAATGCCAATTTGTCTTTGACAAATTAAAATGGCCGCTGCCACTTGTATGAACAGGAAAAACAGAAGAGTCATGTGTATATGTCTCAGACTGTGACATTCTAGCACCACCTGACATCAGCTGACAGCCTCTCAGACAGTGGTACGTGGACACCTTACAGTGCTTATTCTAAATAAGTTGCTGAAAGCTGGAACAAGAGTCATTATAGTAATGGTGGAGCTAGTGAAGGGTCTTTGTTTCATCTCACTTCATCTAACAGAGCACTCAGGTAAAGCTTACAATTGTTAGCAATAGTTAGGCATAGGAGGAGAATTTAGTCAGATAAAAGCAGCTACAGGCAGATTAGTGATAGAAATAATAGATATGAGTGAGTCAGATCTGTGCTGCTATATACAGAGAGTATAGACATTCGTTTTACAGAAAGTCAGTCCTGCAGCTCCTGCTATTGAAAAATCTTTTGTTAAGGTTTTTTTGGGGGGTAAGAGTTATTTTTTATTTTCATTAAATACATACAAACTGCTGTTTTAACAGCAAAGTGATGATTCTGCCTACGCAAATCAACACATACAGTTAAAAACAATATCTGTAATTTTTTTTTGTTGTTGTTCACCAATATAGAGTCTTGGGCTAATTTAAAAAAAAATATTGTTATTTAATGTTTTTTTTTTCTCTGCATTGCCCTCTCAATACTTTGATGTTAATCTGAAAGGATATTTGCTTCTTAAAGGGAGTCTATCATTACAAAATCACCTTTTGAACTAATGGCATGTTGGAATAACCTTTAAAAAGGCTATTCTACTCCTACCTTCCATTCCCTTCTTCTCCCCGCCGTTTCTGTAAAAATCCATTTATTGTGATATGCAAATTATGCTCAGGGAGCACAGGGGGCACCCCCACGTCATAACTAGAGATAAGCCAATTGATTCTGCAGAAGTGGAATTCGATCCGAATTTCAGGAAATCTTCGATTCGCCACGATTCCGGATTTCCTCACGCTTCGATGCATCTAATCGCATTTTTTTATAAAATGGCCACCGCACATGTTAGGACAAGGGGAAAGGGGCTCTGGGAGCGTGGGATCATCCACAATGCCAAGTGTGCATCTAATCAGCAACCAGCAGGACCTGTGATGTCACAGCCCTATAAAAACCCTCGGCCATTTTAGGTACAGTCATACCACATCACTCTTACTGTAGGGACAGATGTCAGCAGGAGCTAGGGAAAGACTTAGAAAACAGATAGAAGTTCAGGGAAAGAGGCTGAGCCTTAGCACTGTAGGAAAAGCATAGGGAGGAATTGATAGAAGAATTTGGGGTGGATGCAGGCTCATTTACAGCAAGAATTTGCAGCATAATTCACATTGCAGCACTCACTGCCATTATACTGCTGCTCATTACTCATATCTGTGTTTTCAAGGTGGAACCCAACAAGCCTTTTGCAGTGCAATACAGCAAAAAAAAGTGAAATATCATACACTAATATCTGCACGTATAAAGTTGCAGGACATTTTTCAATACAGTGTTGTCAATAATAACACCATGTAACAATTTTCAAAAAAATATTTGTTCCCAGTTGTTAAGTGTGTTTTCCTGATTGTTTGTACCTTAAATGAATAGAAAAAAGTTATTATTCCCTGTAAACTTTGCTTTTGTGGTCAGCACAATGATATTTTGAAATTGATCTATTTTTAAGGATATTCGCAATATTTCAAGATACTTAAGAAGCTTCTGGAATTGTGAGAACTATCAAGAAGTTTCTAGAACTGCCCAGAATTATCTAGAACTTTCTGGGACTGTACAGAATTGTAGGTAGTGTGACAGTTTGGGGGAATTAAACTCAAAATGGCGGCTTGTCCTGGTCCGGACAGCGGTGGTTCATGGTACTGGGCGCCGGAAAGATAGCTTTCAGACAGTCCAAGCGTAAAATAAACGTGGCTTTATTCAGCTTAACTGCAACACAGCAACACAACAAAAAAACCTATGCCACAGTTAGGGCCTAACTCACTCCTTGAGTCCCTAACTAGCCTCTGGGGCAATAAGAGCCTGACTTAGTCTTTGTAAGTCCTCTCTGGATCCAAGCCCTCTGGGACAGACTGCCTCTCTGTCCTAGGCTGGTCCACCATTTCCTGCTCCAAGCAGGTTTCTCCAGGCTTCTGGAGATACACGCCCCCCAAAGGCGTGGCTGAGAGCCTTTTCTGGCCTGGGCCTGGGTCGCTCAACAGCGCCCTCTGGTTCACATACTCACATACCCTCCCCCTCAGCTCACTACCCATGGGGTGAGCTACAATGGGACGAGACATCCTATGACGAAGTCCCTCTTCAACCAAGTATGACTGTTCAGTGTCTCTCCAGAAATCCCAGTCTGGCGGTCTTTTCTTCCAAATACTGCTCCGTCGCGTTCTCCGTTTTCTCATCACTTTAAAATCCCAATCTGGCGGTCTCTTCTTCCAAATTCCGCTCAGTCGAATTTTCCGTTTTTTCAGCACTTTAAATGCTACGCCAAGATCCTGGCCATTCTGTACAAGGGCAAGTTCTCCTTCATCACCTTCAAAATTCGCCATACAAGGGATCACATCATTTTCATCCCATTTCTCGCCATAGTCTTCAGCCATCCCATTTCATGACTTTGATTCCTTTAGTGAATAGCCGTAAGAATCTTCATCTTTACCTATCATGAATCCACAGGAGCTCAGAGACCAACTAACACGTACTTCATGCACATCAATGTCTTTAGAGTATAACTGTATCACGGGTACTTTTTCCGTAACCTTCATTTCAAAGCAAACTTTGCCATCACCATCAAGGCTTAGAAGTTTAGGAGACATAGTTGGCTTTCTTTCCTCTTTGTTTGAGAAACACAAGCTCTGTACTGCAATATCTTCTCCTTTTGCACAAGGGCCATACCGTACACCCTCACATAATAGATCACGCTGATCTACATTTTCTGGTATGTCTTTAACAACTGTCCCATCATTGGTGACATGTAACCATCTCTTACTTCTGCATGCAAATGACGGCTGCTCAGTCTCTGCATTAGAACCTCTACCAGGGTTACTTCCATTAGTTAGGGACTTAGTACCATTGTATCTCAGCCTCTTCTTGTTGCTATTAGTATCAGGCGGTAAAACAACTTCTGCCTCTTCTCCTCTTTTTGGGTTGACTGTATTACTTCCTGACTCCCCCTTCACAGACAACATGGAGTCATTATTCACCATTTGTCCACCAAACATTTGGCTAGAGACAGGCACAGCAACACCTTTATCCACAATGGCTTCAGACACTTTAGCTGTTGGGACAACATATGCGTGGTCAGTCTTCTTACGTATTCTTGCTCCACACTTTTGATGACCCTTCACCTTATTTACCATCTCACAGCCCTCTAGGCTTTGGACCTCATTGCTTTGAAGCTGGACCCACTCTGTCACAGGCAGGGTGTGACCAATCACAGTTTTTTTTTTCTGTTGGACCTTCTTTGGCCTCCTCACATTTTGCAGGAAGTCCACCTTTAGCAGCATCTTATGGGGAACTATACCCTCTACTTGACGTTTTACCGAGTCACATGGTTTCATCATAATCTGATCATTGGTATCAACATCAGTGGACAGGTCACTCATGTCTGTCTGACTTAATGATTCTCCTTTCTCTGCCTCTCTGCTGGCAGCTTTCCCCAATTCTAACGCCTTCTGTAGCGCACAAACCTCTGATTCCAGTTCCAGAACTTTCTTCACTGCCACATCTTTCTGAGCAGCCTCCTTCTCAGCCTTCACCATTGCAACTTGCAGATCTTCCTCAATCTTCCTGACATCCTCTATGGCAGCAGATGTAGATGCCATCTCTTTATCCACTGTGTCTCCCAATTCTAGGATATTCTGCAATGTTCTTCCAACATTTGTCAGGTCAGCATCCTGGATAATATTTTCTGCTTCTCCCACTGTTCCCTGAACTATATTGAACTGATCCTCCAACATCTTCTGATAAAGCTTCTGCTCATCTGCAGACTTTTTGTCAAGTCTTTCATTCAAGTCCCGTATCTCAGTGGCTCTCTTATCTTGCTCTTGGTTGAATAAAGACTCTATTTCTTGAATCACATTTTTCAGGGATAACAGCTCTGATTCTTTAGAGGTTAACAGGTTCTGCAGCGAGTCTCTCTCAGCTTCTAGTGCTGCCAGCTTTGAAGATAGGGCAGATGCCGACTGTTCAGTATTGGATAGAGACTGCTGCAATTGATCCAATTCTTCTCTTTTAGATTCCACTTCGGTTTTTGACTGTTCAATCTGAAAAGTGTGCTCTTCCAACTTTATTTCTGACTCACGCTTCATTTGATCCATCTGAAACTCCAGCTGTTTCTTGATTTCCTCCTGCTTGTTCACTTGCACCTTTAGTTTAGCAACAAGCATTTTTAGATCTACAATCTCAGTAGATAAATTAGACAGGTTTCTCTCAAACTGAATCCTCATGTCTTCTATCTGGAGGTCCAATTCTCTCTTGGTCTTTTCCAGCATCTCATAAGCATTAGCTTTGTTCTCATACAATATCTGCACAGATTCCAGGTTTTTCTCAACTTCATCCTTGGAGCTAACCAAATCCTCCATTTCAGTGCGCCGTTGCTTGTTGAGCCTCTTTAACTCAGCCTTCAATTCAAGGGCCTCTGCTTCAGCACTGTCACGTTCTTCTGCATATCTAGCAGAAAGAGTCTTCTCTTCACCAAGCCGCTGATCAAACTTTTTCTGCTTCCTTTTCAAATTTGACACAATCCGATGTTGATGATCAAGATCTACACCTACATCTTCTAGTTCCTGCTGCAGTCTAATTTTCGTCTTCTCAAGTTTGTCATAAGCAGCAACCTTCTCCTCAAACCGTTGATTTGTAGCTTCTAGCTCCTTTTGCAACTTTTCCTTTAGTTCTTCAACAGAGTCCAAGGACCCAATACTATCCTCCATTTTTTTCTTCATATCAGTCGCCTGAGCCTGTAGTGTTGAAATCTGCTTTATCAAATCTCTTTTTGCTATCTCCTCTTCTTCTAGTTGCTCAAGGAAACCATTTTTCTCATCTTCCATTTGTTTTAGTTTTGTACTAAGGTCAAGCTTCTGACGGGTTTCTTCTTGCAAAAGTTCCTGAGTGTCCTGAAGCTGGGATTCTAGTGTAGAAAAATCTTTGGAGAGTTTGATAAACTTGCTGTCTGCTTGAGAAAGAAGCCTTGTAACATTATTCAATTCTTTGTCTTTATTTTGCACCAAAACAGACAACTTCTCATTATCTTCACAAGATCCTGACAGCGCCCTCTCCAGGCTACATATTCTAGCTTTGAATTCCCTTTCTCTTTGTTTAGCAGTTTCAAGCTCATCTCTCAATTTTTCAATGACACTCTCTTTGGCAATGGAGTCTTGAACACGCTGCTCCTTTTAATCCTGCAATTGCTTCTCAAGCACTTGCTTTTGCTCTACACTCTGTACGACTTCATTAGATAGAGCACATTTAATTTCAGCAAACTCCTTCTTAGTGACACAGTCCATTCCAGGCAAACCCAGTACCACATTTTTACAATGACTAGAATTTGAACTCCTCATAGATTCAAGATCTTTCTTTAACTTCAGGTTCAACTTAAGGTGCTCTTTTTCTAATACCTCAAATTGCCATTTAATCTCATCTTGAAGCTGCTGCACCCTAATATTTTCATCTTTGGCGCTTTCACGCATACAGTCAGCAGGGACATATTTATTCATAGAACAGAGGTATTTTAGAAAAACTGAGTCACCATCATGCAACCCTTTATCTTTACTTGCATTCCACATGATCTGTTCCGGGTTTTGTCTCTTTCTGCATTCAGACTGCTGCACTCATAAACCTGTGCATAACTTCTCTGCTTTTTTACAAGCTGAAATTCTCTTTTTCTTGCCCATGGTTTACTAACAAGATTACACAATATTCCACAGCAACCTTGGGGGTTCAACCGGCAGCAACTTTTTGCTATCTTCTGCAGTCACATGTATTCAAACAGTTAACTTATGTGGCACTACAACAACCAGCATTTTCTTCTGTCTTCCACAGAAAACACCAACATGGCACCATAGCCTTTCACATAGACTGTTTGCAATATCCAGCTTCTATACACTTTCTTGCCATCAGCAAACACTTCACAGACTTCTGTGCCACAGTATACACAAAGTCCATTCCCTGGATTCCTCTTCCAGAGTTTTACTTTCACCAGGTTTTACAAACACATTGCTATGTTGCAATTCACTCACCCCCTCTTGGGTTTCTTCAGTTGAAATCACAGATTTCTTCCAGCTGTAGGCCGCAATGCACACTTGGCAGTACTGCAATCACAAACAACTTGTCTTCCAGGACTTGCGTGGATCTCTTTATGCCCGCATTCTCCGCCATATGTGACAGCTTGGGGGAATTAAACTCAAAATGGCGGCTTGTCCTGGTCCGGACAGCGGTGGTTCATGGTACTGGGCGCCGGAAAGATAGCTTTCAGACAGTCCAAGCGTAAAATAAACGTGGCTTTATTCAGCTTAACTGCAACACAGCAAAACAACAAAAAAACCTATGCCACAGTTAGGGCCTAACTCACTCCTTGATTCCCTAACTAGCCTCTGGGGCAATAAGAGCCTGACTTAGTCTTTGTAAGTCCTCTCTGGATCCAAGCCCTCTGGGACAGACTGCCTCTCTGTCCTAGGCTGGTCCACCATTTCCTGCTCCAAGCAGGTTTCTCCAGCCTTCTGGAGATACACGCCCCCCAAAGGCGTGGCTGAGAGCCTTTTCTGGCCTGGGCCGGGGTCGCTCAACAGTGCCCTCTGGTTCACATACTCACAGTAGCTATATAACTACAGTTATATAGGGCCACTATAGCCCTTCCTGAAAGACGGAGAGACAGGATCTAATTGATTGGGATTGCATAGTAAGTGGGAATTGACCTAGACAGACAGGTGTGAATTCAATATCTATTCAGATTCTGATAACGACAGTATTCACACTTCACCCCACACCCATTACAGGAGGAGCTTAGGAATGTAAATGTATATATTGTGTGTTACTCTGGTACCAGGTGATCAATCTTGCTCTGCTGAATCCTCAGTACACTCTTGAACTTTAATACTGCATGGAATAAAGACCATTTTTATCAAGTTTGGAGAGACATCCTTTTTCCTTACACAGCAACTTAGTCAATTTAGATGGCATCAAGAGGTTGCATACATCCAGCAGACGCATTTTGCAACGTATTTGGCCAGTTTATAAAGACAAGAGCGAAAAAGTACTCTGTGGAAGCATCTGCTAAGATGTGTGAGGCCTACAAAGCATACTTCAACATGCCTGTTGGTGACCAAGACAAACCATGGGCTCCTCATTTCACATGTGAGCACTGCAAGAAAACTCTTGAAGGTAAGTGGATAAATGCTACTCTCTTAAATAGCAGATTAACTGTGTTAATATTGTAAATATCACTAGTCTTTAGTGTGAAATAGGCCTAAATCAAATTCTCAATCCAAATATTGTTTTGTTTGCTTATAGGTTGGTACAGGGGAGAGAAGAGAGCCCTGCATTTTGCTATCCCAAGAATTTGGCGTGAACCGACTGATCACTCAACAAATTGCTACTTCTGCATGGTGGACCCTTCCAAACGTCGCACTGGCAAAAATGCACCGCCTGTAACGTATCCTGACATTCCGTCATCTATTGCCCTAGTACCACACTGCCCTGAACTTCCTGTACCAACACCTCCAGACAGAGCTACACCACCTTCAAAAGAAAGCAGCAGGTCAGACATCGAGGAAGACGTTGAATATCACGATTTCTCTTCATATGCAGATGAGGAGCGGAAGCCATACTACCCTAACGAAAAAGACCTCAACGATCTGATCAGAGACCTTGGTCTCACCAAGTCCAACGCTGAGCTTCTGACATCAAGGCTCAAGCAATGGAACTTATTAGATGAAAGCGTCCAAGTCACAGATCAGAGGAAGCGTCACCAAGTTTTTTCCATCTTCTTCAGTCATCAAGATGGACTGTGCTTCTGCAACAATGTGGCCGGTCTATTCGAGGCTATAGGTATCACCTGTAACCCGAATGAGTCGCGCCTCTTCATAGACAGCTCATGCAAGAGCCTCAAAGCCGTGCTGCTTCACAATGGGAACAAGTATCCGTCTCTTCCTGTAGCTCACTCGGTGCACCTGAAAGAGGAATACAGTGTCAAGATGTTGCTAGGTGCCTTGAAGTATGATGAGTACGGCTGGGAAGTTATCAGAGATTTCAAAATGGTGTAATTCCTGATGGGCCTCCAAGGTGGTTTTACTAAGTATCCTTGCTTTATTTGCCTTTGGGACAGCCGGGATACTGAAGCGCACTACCACAGGCGGGACTGGCCTCAGCGGACAGAGTTCACTGTGGGGAAGAACAATGTAAAGTGGGAGCCACTGGTGGACCCACGCAAGGTGCTGATGCCACCACTACACATCAAGTTGGGGCTCATAAAACAATTTGTCAGGGCTCTAGATAAGGAGTCGAGAGGTTTCAATTACCTCCAAGATCTTTTACCTAAGCTGTCTGAAGCAAAGATCAAAGCTGGTGTCTTCGTCGGACCACAAATCAAGAAGATCATAGAGTGCAGTGAATTTCCCAAGAAGCTGAATAGGAGGGAGAGAGCAGCTTGGAACAGTTTTGTCGCAGTGGTTCGCGGCTTCCTAGGCAATCATAAAGATGAAAACTATGTACAACTGGTTCAGACTCTGATAAAGAACTATGCTGCAATGGGCTGCAGGATGTCACTCAAAATCCATATCCTTGATGCTCATCTTGATAAGTTCAAAGAGAACATGGGAGCTTATTCAGAGGAGCAAGGCGAGAGCTTTCACCAGGACATTATGAACTTTGAACGCCGTTACCAAGGACAATATAACGAAAACATGATGGGCGACTATATTTGGGGATTGATTCGTGAAACTGATTTGCAGTATAGTCGTAAATCTCGGAAAACCGCACACTTCTGAACAGTTTTTGGTAATCTGTGTAAATTTGCAATGCATATAGTGTTCTTAGTCTGACTGTATAAATGAGAAGATGCAAAATTGTCTGTTTCTATAGTAAAAATGCATAATTTTCGTTGCCGTGGTCACAAAAGCGAAGTTTATGATGAATATAAGCAATTTTTAATTTGTTTTAGACATAAGCAATTGGAATATAACATTTAAAAGCTGGGAACAAAATTTGTGTTACATAATTATAATTCAATAATTCTTAGCGGTTATCACTTATTTAAAGGTGTTTATTAGTGTCTAAACCCATAAGGAGAACCATATTCGCCATTTTGTGGTGAGGCAGCAAGGATCATTTAATCTGATGCATCAGGCATTGGTGGGTGGCAATCCTGGCTGATCCACGCCTGATTCATCTTCACAAATTTTGGGTGGACAGGCGAGTCCTCCTTGAAGTAATTATGGCCCCCGCCGCACTAAACACCCGCTCTGATGCCACACTACTGGCCGGGCAGGACAGCTTTTCCAGGGCAAATTCAGCCAGTTGCAGCCACAAACCAAGTTTGGCTGCCCAGTAGTCCAGCAGACTACCTGCATCCATCTCCACTGCATACTGCCACGGTGTGTCTGGGTCATTTGCCTCATCATCCTCATCTCCCTCTGGCTGTTCTGGTTGCTCCTGCTCCTCCTCTCCACCCATTTGGCTACACATTGTTTGTGCTCCAATGTCCTCCTCATCCTCCTCCTCCTCCAGTTCAGCCACCACAGGGCTCATGTGGCCTTGAGATGTAGACGCCACATCTCCAGTTCCCTGACCAGCCAGATTGAAAAGCATCTTTTCCAGGATGTGAATCAGTGGAATGACGTTGTTCATCCCGTAGTCCTAGCAACTGCCGAACAAAGTGTCCTCCTCAAAGGGAACGAGCAAATGGCAGGTGCCGTGCATGAGCTGCCACTGGCTAATGTTAAAGTTACAGTTGTGCCAAAGGCACAGGAAACCTGGTCAAAGTTAAAGGAAAGATGAATGCAGCACATTATCAGTAAATACTGGAGGCAAATTTGCACTCATCAGCCAGGAAGCTGCACATGGGACATACTTGGACGTTCCAACATGACAACGATCCAAAACACAAGGCCAAGTCGACCTGTCATTGGCTACAGCAGAAGAAAGTGAAGGTTCTGGAGTGGTCATCTTAGTCTCATAACCTCAATATTATTGAACCACTCTGCTGAGATCTCAAGTGCGCAGTACATGCAAGCCAGCCCATGAATTTACAGGAACTGGAGACTTTTGCCAAGAAGAATGGGCAGTTTTGCCATCTGAGAAAATAAAGAGCCTCATCCACAACTACCACAAAAGACTTCAAGCTGTCATTGATGTTATAGGGGGCAATACACGTTATTAAGAACTGGGGTATGTGAACTTTTGAACAGGGTCATTTTAATGTTTTTGGTTGTCATTATGATTTAAAAAGGGAAAACACAGAAGTTTGACAATAAATGGCTTCAACCAACCACTAACCATGAGTGGAGAAAAAGTTTTTGTGTTATCATTCATATTCTCTGAAAAAAGGCCAAAAAACAAAAAAATCTGCCGGGTATGTAAACTTTTTAGCACAACTGTACACAGGGGAGTACCTCTGTCCGCTTGGATCATAAAGAAATCGTTTATGGCTTTTCTCTGTTCATATAGTCGATCCAACATATGGAGGGTGGAATTCCAATGGGTAGAAACATCGCATATCAGCCTATGTTGTGGGAGGCCGTTCTGCCGCTGCAGCTCAAGGAGGGTGTGCTTGGCGGTGTACAAGTGGATGAAGTGCATGCAAAGTTTCCTTGACATTTTTAGGATGTCTTGCAGATGGGTGGAACACTCAACAAAACGCTTGACAACCAGTTTGAACATGTGCGCCATTCAGGGCACATGGCTTAGCCCTCCTTGACGAAGCGTCGACACCATGTTCTTCTCGTTGTCGGTCACCATGGTTCCGATTTTGAGGTGTCGCGGAGAAAGCCAGGATTCGATTTCTTGAGGAAGGGCACAGAGCAGTTCCTCCCCTGTGTGACTTCGTTCGCCCAGGCAAACGAGGTGTAGAACAGCATGACACCACTGTGCCCTGCACATGTGGTTTTCTGGAGGAGCACTGTGAATTGTCCCTACAGTGGAGGCTGAGGAGACAGTGGAGGATGAGGCTGACATTGTTGCAGGACCAACGGCATGAGAACGTGGAGGCTGAAGCTGTTTAACCTGTCGAAGTTGCTGGTGTGTCTGGGCAGGCACCACATTAACCCAGTGGGCCGTAAATGACATATATTGTCCTTGACCGTAGTTACAGCTCCACACGTCGGCACTGCTGTGCACTTTGGAAGACACCGACAGACTCAAGGACTGGTCCACCTTCTCTTCTACATATTTGTGCAGGGCTGGTACTGCCTTCTTGGCAAAGAAATGACAGCTTGGGAATCTCCACCTCGGCTTGGCACAAGCCATGAGTTCTCTGAAAGGTGCAGAGTCCACCACTTGGAAAGGGAGTGACTACAGCACCAGCAACTTGGACAGGAGCACGTTCAGCTTCTGCACTGTTGGATGAGTGCACACATTCTGTTGTCTCTTTGAAATTGCTTCTGTGATGGATTGCTGACGCAATGACTGACTAGGAGGAGGAGCATCACAACCAGCAGATGATGGGAAGGACACACAGCTTCTTTTGGCTGAGGTGGTGGAGCTCTGACTGCCTGAAATGGCGTGCGTGCCTCTGGGTGCTGCAGCGGTTGCTGCGGCAGGCTGGACCATCACATTGGAGCCATGGCTCTCCCAGGCCACTTTATGGTGACACTGCATATGTTGACGCAGGGCTGTGGTTCCAACATTGGCACTCTGGCCACGCTTCACCTTCTGCCCACAGATTGAACATATGGCCATGTTGACCTCCCCCGGCGGCTTTACAAAAAACTGCCACACTGCCATGTAGGTGATTTTACCCCAAACACTCCGTGCTAACTGACTGCTACTGCCACTGCCTCCGTGAACCCCTGCACCACTGCTTTCCAGGCAGCTAGGCTGCTGCAAAGCGGGTGGTTTACCCTGGGCATGTTTAGCTGATGATGATGAAGCCCCTCCCAATTACGATCGGCTACATCGTCATCCACTACAGTCTGCAGTTCACTGATGTCCTCCTCAACACCAGCTCCTATGCCACTCTCCTCATCACTACTTGCCCGCCTACTGGAGGAAGCGGCAGATGTCTCCTTCAGATCTTAGCTGAGCAGTAGCTGCTGACTGTCTCATGGGTCCGCTGCCTTGGGATAACCTTGGACTCTCACCTACAGTGCTTTGCGAAAGTATTCGGCTCCCTTGAACTTTTCAACCTTTTGCCACATTTCAGGCTTCAAACATAAAGATATAACATTTTTATTTTTTGCTGAAGAATCAACAACAAGTGGGACACAATTGTGAAGTGGAATGAAATTTATTGGTTGTTTTAAACTTTTGTAAAAAATAAAAAACTGAAAAGTGGGTCATGCAATATTATTCGGCCCCTTTACTTTCAGTGCAGCAAACTCACTCCAGAAGTTCAGTGATGATCTCTGAATGATCCAATGTTGTCCTAAATGACTGATGATGATAAATATAATCCACCTGTGTGTAATCAAGTCTCCATATAAATGCACCTGCTCTGTGATAGTCTCAGGGTTCTGTTTAAAGTGCAGAGAGCATCATGAAGACCAAGGAACACACCAGGCAGGTCCGTGATACTGTTGTGGAGAAGTTTAAAGCCGGATTTGGATACAAAAAGATTTCCCAAACTTGAAACATCCCAAGGAGCACTGTGCAAGCAATCATATTGAAATGGAAGGAGTATCAGACCACTGCAAATCTACCAAAACCCGGCCGTCCCTTTAAATTTTCATCTCAAACAAGGAGAAGACTGATCAGAGATGCAGGCAAGAGGCCCATGATCACTCTGGATAAACTGCATAGATCTACAGCTGAGGTGAGAGAGTCTGTCCATAGGACAACAATCAGTCGTACACTGCACAAATCTGGCCTTTATGGAAGAGTGGCAAGAAGAAAGCCATTTCTCAAAGATATCCATAAAAAGTCTTGTTTAAAGTTTGCCACAAGCCACCTGGGAGACACACCAAACATGTGGAAGAAGGTGCTCTGGTCAGATGAAACCAAAATCGAACTTTTTGGTCACAATGAAAAACGATATGTTTGGCATAAAAGCAACACAGCTCATCACCCTGAACACACCATCCCCACTGTCAAACATGGTGGTGGCAGCATCAAGGTTTGGGCCTGCTTTTCTTCAGCAGGGACAGGGAAGATGGTTAAAATTGATGGGAAGATGGATGGAGCCAAATACAGGACCACTCTGGAAGAAAACCTGTTGGAATCTGCAAAAGACCTGAGACTGGGACGGAGATTTATCTTCCAACAAGACAATGATCCCAAACATAAAGCAAAATCTACAATGGAATGGTTCACAAATAAACGTATCCAGATGTTAGAATGGCCAAGTCAAAGTCCAGACCTGAATCCAATCGAGAATCTGTGGAAAGAGCTGAAAACTGCTGTTCACAAACGCTCTCCATCCAACCTCTCTGAGCTCGAGCTGTTTTCCAAGGAAGAATGGGCAAGAATTTCAGTCTCTCGATGTGCAAAACTGATAGAGACATACCCCAAGCTACTTGCAGTTGTAATCGCACCAAAAGGTGGCGCTACAAAGTATTAACTTAAGGGGGCCGAATAATATTGCACACCCCACTTTTCAGTTTTTTATTTTTTACAAAAGTTTAAAATAACCAATAAAATTCGTTCCGCTTCACGACTGTGTCCCACTTGTTGTTGATTCTTCACCAAAAAATTAAAATTTTATATCTTTGTGTTTGAAGCATGAAATGTGACAAAAGGTTGAAAAGTTCAAGGGGGCTGAATACTTTCGCAAGGCACTGTATACTTCAAGCCACACATCCAAACCCTCAACACCTCCTGCCGCCTCCAAATCAAGAACATCCATCGAATCCGCTCCTTCCTCACCCCAGATACTACAAAGATGCTAGTCCATGCCCTCATAATCTCCCGCTTAGACTACTGTAACACCCTTCTCCATGGCCTCCCAGCAAATACTCTCACCCCCCTCCAGTCCACCTTAAATTGCGCCGCTTGCTTAATTCACCTCTCCCCCCGTTCTTCATCGGCCGCTCTCCTCTGCCAATCCCTTCACTGGCTACCCGTTTCCCAGCGAACAGACTTCAAATTACTAATGCTGACATACAAAGCCATCCACAACCTGTCCCCTCCATATATCTCCGACCTAAGTGGTGTTGGCACTGGCAGACACGTTTCCTCTGCTGCTGGTTTTGGTGTCAGCAGCAACGTGTGTTCATCTCTGGTATGGGAATTTCCATACCACAGTTCCCAAGCAATCAATGGTGTCACTTTTGGAGCTTGGTATTCTATTTAGTCTCTGTACTGTCAGGAGGGCGGTGTCAAGCAGGAGCAGGCAAGTGGTGTGATTCTGAGCTCTGACACTGGCTGCTTCTGATTGGAGCTCCTGAGCACCAAAATTAACTGTGCTTGTTGCCCAGGAATGGTGGGGCTAAAGAAAAAAATCCAACTGTGCTGGAAACAGTAGAGCAGCACCTATTAACACATGCTAAGATCTTGAATTAGTGGAGGAGGTGAAAGGTCCTCTTTAACTCCCACCTGGCCAAGTTACTGGCGGTGCAGTGGAATCCACTGTGTTTCACCAACTGATGGCAGCACACAGTCTCAATGGAGTATACTTAGCCACCATTATTTTTTTTAGGAAATCTGTCCCTGCTTGATATTGCCATGTGGGTCTCTCCATGTGGGGAAAGACCCACACCACCATCAATAAGTGGAGCAGCATTTATGGGCAGGGACAATATACAGCTTTCATAGCCCACTGGGTCAATGTTTTGAGCGTCAGAGGCTACAGTCTAGAAATACAGCAAGGTCCAATGCTTTCTAGTACTGACATCACCTCATGAGTGCAGGGCAGGCACAGTTTTAACATCAGGCAGGACCCATCCACCTCCTCCAGATCCTACACTCTGGACCATTTCCTAACCCAACTTCACCAGCACAAGTCACTGCTTATACTCCCACTCCCTCATTTCATGGTTTTAAGGTGAAAAGCACATTGAGTGGCACTGTGCTACGTATATTGTGAATGGTTACTGCATGCAGCAAACCACAGACACAATGGAGTAGATAACTGTCAGTGGAAGAAGAATAACTTGTACCACATGATCACTTTCTGAAGATAGTCCGGCTTTTTCAGCTGGTGGGCTAGGCAGTAGGCACACTGATGGTGTTCCACAATTTTTCTTGAAATTATGTAAATTTTCACTCCATCAACAAGATGTTGATGCGGCATGTGCTTCCTTACAAGGACAATGGCAGAAAAATCCAGCTTCCTTTCTGACTACCAAGTGTTGTGCTTAGGGTCAAAAAATATTTTCCATTTCAGAAGATATTCTAGCTTCTTCAGCTGGCAGCCAGGCATGCTGATAGTGTGCCCCAAATATTTCTTGAAATTTTATAAACTATCACTCCACCAACACAATGTTGATGTGGCATGTGCTCCCATAGAGGGATAACCATCTTCACTGAAATGAGTAAATAATTGCTAAAACTTTTTTTTTTTTTAATGTAATTTTTATTGGGATTATTTTAAAAAAATATACAACAAGAATACAAAAACGAGGCAAAATAAAGCACTCATAACACAGGATAATCAAATAAGGCAAAAGAGGGAGTGCAGACACACCTTGAGAGTAATAATAAAACACAGTAAATCAAAATGAGATGTATATATCAATGATAAAAGTAAGAAGAGAAAAAAAGGGGGGATAAAAAAAAAGAACAAGGGGAATAAAGGGAAAGAGAAGAAACAGGGGTAAGGAAAGGATGCACTCTCAGCAACTGATCCAGGAAGAGTCACCATGGTAGTAATTAAGGGTCACGGAGTATCAAGAAAGTGTCCCAGGGCTCGTATACAGCCTGACTTCGGTCCTCCTCATCGTTCAGGAGAGCAGTCAGGTGGTCTACGGTTCTGTGTTCTCGTATTCTGGTATACAGTTCCACCAGGGATGGGGGGGGGGGGTCTGCCTCTAATGCTTGGCTATGAGGCACTGGGCAGAAGAAAAAATATATAACAGCAGTTGGGTTTTTCCTGAAGTTTTCTGTAGGAGAATTGATAAGATGCATGTGGTGGAGGAGTGCGAGGCGAAGACCTAGTACCCGCTCTATCAAGACTTGGACTTGGTGCCAAAATGGTTGGATCAGATGGCATGACCAAAACAGGTAAAATATGTTAGCTTCAAGGACCAGCTACCATTTGGTATGGTGGGGCTAAAGGAGTGAAGCAAAGCTGGGGTATGGTACCAATGGAGCAACATTTTGTAAAGATTCTCTTTGTAAGTGATAAAGTAGTGATAAAGTCTTAGTCGCTCGTCTTCATATGATGGTCCAGGACAGGTCCGACAGAGGCTCACCCAGGTAACTCTCTCACTTCTGCATATGTGAGTGCCAGGGAAACTTCTCCGGAGTAGGATCTGACAAAATACGATAAATATCTGAAAAAGGGGGGAGTGTTTGGGCATGCAGCAGTACAGACATGCCTAAGTCCTTCTCCGACCTGAATCCTCTAACTAAGGGGATTAGCGGCACTAAAATGTGCAAACTGCACTCCAAAAGGGCCCCTCCTCATCCCAGGCACCTGAGGTGCCCATCAGCAATTACTTTCTCCCACTGGGAGACCTCCGGCAGTCTGCCAATAGTGATGCCGTGTCCGAGACGCCAGCCTCCCCTGCACCTTCCGGAGGTCCTGTGTCACAGGAGCCGATACCTCTGTCCTCCTCAGATGTTCCAGCTGGGCTTCCCGACACTGACTGGAATCTGCAGGCAGCTCCGTCCCTCTTCTCACGGCACCGGTGAGTCATTCCACCTGCACACCACAGCCCTCCTCATCATTCTCTCAGCCGGCGGGAATAAGGCGACCATCTTGGCCCAACACGTGTCTCTCCAGCATGCCCTCCTCAGCTGGCCTCCCTGCTCATCCTCCCTCAGGCAATGGCTCCAACACAGTGGCACCCCACTCTCCTGGCCACACCACCACAGCTCAGGCCCTTGAGTGCCCCTAGAGAACAACTTTAGTCAGAGACTCTGACTGGGCACAAGCTCCACAACAAAAAAAATCCCTCTCCAGAAGTCGACCCTTTATCAAATAAAGAAGACACACCACTGCTGACCTGTCACAGAGGCCGTCATGGGGGGTCTGTACATGCCCACCGCCTGTTCTTCTTCTTCTCACTTGCAACCTACAGATAAAGCTGTGCAATCTTTGTAGGGCCACCCTGAACTGCAAGCTTTGCTCTCCTTCCCAGCAAATGGGAAATAGATGATCTAGCCTCTGATTTGAAGAAAACTTGGCGTCAGGACCTCAAAATCGTTTAAGCGAATATAGCTGATATACAACAGTGAGTCGACAACTTGGAACAATTTCAAACCTAGGTATCGGCCTCCATACAATCACTGCAACAATCCTCCTCTTCCAACAAGACATGCTACCGCCGCTTGCTGGCTAATGTGGACGACATAGAAAACCAAAGCTGCCACACTAACATAAGAATCCACGGCCTCCCAGACTGGTAACTGCTGCTGGGCGACCCTGACGTGTCTGAACCTCGCCCTGCCCCGGGACCAGCTGTTGAGGGCCACAATCTGCACTCTCCCCATCCACAGAGATCCCCACATAGAACTTGCACTCCTGCAGACAGAGAACGTCCTGTCAGGGAACTATCGCCAGATCCTCTCTCCGCTACTGCTGCTTTTTTATCAAGCTACATGGAATAAAGGAGGTTTTTATATGAAAAACCCATGGTGAGTGCCCTTCTGTTTTGTCTTACCTATTCAAGTGATGATACAGTGGGGAAAAAAAGTATTTAGTCAGCCACCAATTGTGCAAGTTCTCCCACTTAAAAAAGATGAGGGAGGTCTGTAATTGACATCATAGGTAGACCTCAACTATGAGAGACAAAATGAGAACACATATGTAGAAATTCACATTGTCTTATTTTTTTAAGAATTTATTTGCAAATTATGGTGGAAAATAAGTATTTGGTCACCTACAAACAAACAGTTTGTAGTAATGGCACCTGTTAGGAAATTGTTATCAATATAAAAGACACCTGTCCACAACCTCAAACAGTCACACTCCAAACTCCACTATGGAGTGCAATAATGAAATACAAACAGTAAAAATTTAATATAATGTTATACAGTGGGTGCGGAAAGTATTCAGACCCCTTTAAATTTTTCACTCTTTGTTTCATTGCAGCCATTTGCTAAAAGCAAAAAAGTTCATTTTATTTCTCATTAATGTACACTCAGAACCCATCTTGACAGAAAAAAAAAACAGAAATGTAGATATTTTTGCAAATTTATTAAAAAAGAAAAACTGAAATATCACATGATCATAAGTATACAGACCCTTTGCTATGACACTCATATTTAACTCACATGCTGTCCATTTCCTTATGATCCTCCTTGAGATGGTTCTACTCCTTCATTGGAGTCCAGCTGTGTTTAATTAAACTGATTGGACTTGATTAGGAAAGGCACACACCTGTCTAAATAAGACCTCACAGCTCACAGTGCATATCAGAGCAAATGAGAATCATAAGGTCAAAGGAACTGCCCAAGGAGCTCAGAGACAGTATTGTGGCAAGGCAGCACTCAAGGTTCCTAAGAGCACAGTGGCCTCCATAATCCTTAAATGGAAGAAGTTTGGGACGACCAGAACTCTTCCTAGACCTGGCCGTCCAGCCAAATTGAGCAATCGTGGGAGAAGAGCCTTGGTGAAAAAGGTAAAGAAGAACCCAAAGATCACTGTGGCAGAGCTCCAGAGATGCAGTAGGGAGATGGGAGAAAGTTCCACAAAGTTAACTATCACTGCAGCCCTCCACCAGTCAGGGCTTTATGGCAGAGTGGCCCGAAGGAAGCCTCTACTCATCTCTGGTCTGATGAGACGAAGATTGAACTTTTAGGTGTTAATTCTAAGCGGTATGTGTGGAGAAAACCAGACACTGCTCATCACCTGCCCAATACAATCCCAACAGTGAAACATGGTGGTGGCAGCATCATGCTATGGCAGTGTTTTTCAGCTGCAGGGACAGGACGACTGGATGCAATTGAAGGAAAGATGAATGCGGCCAAGTACAGAGATATCCTGGAAGAAAACCTCTTCTAGAGTGCTCTGGACCTCAGACTGGGCCGAAGTTTCACCTTCCAACAAGACAATGACCCTAAGCACACAGCTAAAATACTTATGACCATGTGATATTTCAGTTTTTCTTTCTTAATAAATTTGCAAAAATATCTACATTTATGTTTTTTTTTCTGTCAAGATGGGGTGCTGAGTGTACATTAATAAGAAATAAAATGAACTTTTTTGCTTTTAGCAAATGGCTGCAATGAAATAAAGAGTGAAAACTTTAAAGGGGTCTGAATACTTTCCGTACACTGTGAAGCATCTAATACTCCGTGGGGGACACTGATGCATATACTACTGTGTGGGGGCCCACTGTGAAGCATATACTACTGTGTGGGGCCCCACTGTGAAGCATATACTACTGTGTGGGGGCCACTGTGAAGCATACACTACTGTGTGGGGGCCACTGTGAAGCATACACTACTGTGTGGGGGCCACTGTGAAGCATATACTAATGTGTGGGGGCCCACTGTGAAGCATATACTACTGTGTGGGGGCCCACTGTGAAGCATATACTACTGTGTGGGGGCCACTGTGAAGCATATAATACTGTGCGGGGGCCTCTGTGAAGCATATAATAGTGAGTGGGGGCCATTCTGGAGCATATAATACTGTGTGGAGGCCACTTCAGAGCACATTGTACTGTGTGGGGGCCCTTCACTATTTATATCACACGGCATCTGTTTTATAGCAGACATGTGATATTAGTACAGGCTGTAATAACATTGCACGGTCACTATAAAACAGATCCTGGTTAATTTAAGGTTAAATTGCCGTGTTGGCACGCTGCGGTAATTTAGTGGGTTTTGGGTTGCAGTTTGGGCACTCGGTCTCTAAAAGGTTCGCCGTCACTGTTATATGCCCTTGTCATGGAACACTTACTCGTCGCTATTCGACTCAACCCAGATGTTACAGAACTACGTGCTGGTAACCTACATTTAAAGATCTCAGTGTTCGCAGATGACGTCCTTCTCTTCATCACACAACCTCTTCTCACTCTCCCCTTGCTCCTTCGCAAAATATCTACATATAGCTTTTTTAGTACTGCGCTCAACTCTCTGACACCTACTCTTTAAACTTACTCCCACTTCTACGTACTCTCCATTCAGATATCACGTGTTGGGACACCAAGGGGCTCTTCTGGCTAGGTTGCATCAATCTCCTGAAAATGAACACTCTTCTCAGACTTCCCTACCTTTTCCAGACAATACCCATAGTCCTCCCCAAAGAATTCATTACCTCTGTACAAAGTGTATTCTCTAAATTCATCAGGGGCCATGAAACCCCCAAGAATAGCCAAATATGTTATTACCAAACTCAAAACAGAAAGGGGGCCTGGCCATCCCTGACTGTACTCATGACTACTTAATTGTGGTCACTGCGCGCATACTGGATTGGCATCATGCCTCCTGTACCAAACTCTGGGTTGCCCTGGAGAGGTCAGTGTGCTCCCTTCCTTTCACCACTTTTCCATGGCTCCATAGACATCACTGGTCAGATACTGCGCTCACTGCCTTTCCATATTGCTCGGCAAGTCCTGGGCGCATGCCGGAAATACCGCTCCATCCAGCAGCTCTACTTGAACGATGGCCCGCTGACTCCTTTCTCAGGCAATCAAGCCTTCCCTGCAGCTATGCGCCCAGTCTTTCTCTCTCACTCAATTGACCACTCTCCTATCACGTTTTTCCCAGATTGTCTCTGAGTCCTCTCTCCTCCCTTACTCAACCCTGGACTCCAACACGTGGACCTCATACTGGCAATATATCCAGCTACACCACTTCTACACTTCCATTAAAAGAACACATAATCTCCACAGGCCGTTACACCCCTTCGAACAACTTTGCACAGCTTCCACTACACTTCCCCATCCTGTCTCAATTCTATACAGCCTACTCTCTCACCATAAATATGATCCTTTGCCATCGTTTACTAAGAGCTGGGAGAGGAATCTTGGCGTTGCTTTTCCTCCAGACGTGTGGCGCTTTGCTTTCCAGTCATGTCACAAATTCTCCATCTCTTGTAGAGCTCAGGAGACTAATTACAAAAACCTCTCCTACAAGAAATCTTTCCTTTCACCTCGGATCTTTGCTGGGGTACTCCTCTGGCCACAGTACATAGCTACATGTCTGGTGGAACTGCTCTCGCTTGCACCCTTTCTGGCATGACGTCCATAGAGCTGTCCACACTGTCACTGGTGTTGCATTGAAGGATGACCCATCTTCCCAAACAAAATCAGCAAACATACTCGCAAACTGATTGGTTTTCTACTGGTGGCAGCCAGGTCTATCATACCCAGACTGTGGAAATCCGTTTCCCCTCAAATTTCTGTGACTGGCTTCAGGAGATCCTATATATAAGACGTATGGAGGAACTGGTTGCGGAACTTAAGCCAGATGTCAGTGCTCATCAGAAAACCTGGATTCTCTGGAATAACATCTATTACTCTGCTACTTTCCAAACCTCTTTCTTCACCTTCCACTCCTAATTCTCTCCTCGTACCCAGGGCCGGTTTTAGACAAAGTGGGGCCCTAGGCAAAATTAAAAGCGGGGCCCCAAATGCTGATATGCAAACAACACTATCGTCTTCCAGTGACAACCCCTATAATAACGCCTTTCTGAAAACAAAAAAGTAATAACAAGCCCCATTTTACCACACACAATTCAAATGGGCACCTTTGTACCACCTAATAGATTTTTTCACGCAGTCATCAGTAATTATAGCACCTCCTTATAAATAATAGTCCCTGCTTATAAATAATATTACACCTTTATCAGTAATTGCGCCCTTATAAATGATAAATAGTGCCCTGTATCAGTAATATTCCCCCTTATCAGTAACAGACACCCCATAAAAATAATACTGCTCCCTTATAAATAATAGCCCCCTCATAAATAATAGTTACCCTTATAAATAATAGTCCCCATTATCACTAATAGCCCCCTTTATAAATAAGCCCACTTAATAATTATACCCCACTTATAAATAGTTCCCCTCTTATAAATAATAGCTCCCCCCTTATATTGGATGCCTTATACATAATAGTTACCCCCTTATAAATAATAGCCCATCTTATAAATAATAGTTCCCCCTTCTAATAGCCCCCGCATATTTAAGTTTCCCAATTATATATAGTAACCCATCCTTACACATAATAGTTCTCTCTTATACAGTGTCGGACTGAAGGGCCTTAGGCCCACCAGAGAAACTTGTTCTGGGGCCCCATCCAACAGCTTCCTGCTAATAGCCTACACCACGGCTCCTTCACTGAAGTCTTACATATGTGCTGACTATCTGGTGTTACTGAGTATGTTCCCAGTATAGTCAGTCCCTATAGTACTGTGCAGATCCCAATAACTCAATGGCCATGCACAGTACTGTATGGGGAATGACATGGCCATGGAGCACTACACGTATGTGCAAGATTATAGTAAGGGAGCTGTGATGAAGACATAGCACACAGGGATGCCAGCAGAAATTTTGAGCCTTCCCCACAGTATAATGCTCCACATGGTATATAATGCTCCTCAGTATAAAATGCTCTCCTGAGCCCTCCACAGTTTCCCGACATGGTATATAATGCTCCACAGTGACCCCACAGTATAAAATGCTCCACTGAACCCCCCATAGTGGCCCTACTGTGTATGTAAGGCTCCACACAGTATAATACTCCACAGTGGCCCACACAGTTTACTACCCCTTAGTGGCCCCAGACAGTACAATATGCTCCCCAGCAGCCCCACACAATATAATATGCTCCATACAGTATAATATGCACCTCACAGTGCCCCCCCCCCCAGTATAATGCTCCACAGTGGCCTAACAGTATAACATGCTCCACAATGGTCTCCACACAGTATAATATACTCCCCAGAGGGGTTCCCCCAGTATAATGCCCCACAGTGGTCCCCAACAGTATAATATGTTCCCCACAGTCTCCCCCAGTATAATGCTCTACAATGGCCCCACAGAGTATAATATGCTCCCGAAAAGCCCCACACAATATAATATACTCCACAGTGGCCCCACACAGTATAACAGGCTCCCCACACTGCCCCTTCCCCCCAGTATAAAGCTCCACAGTGGCCCATAGTATAATATGCTCCCCTAGGGCCCCCCTAGTATAATGCTCCACAGTGCCCCCTCCAGTATTTTGCTCCACAGTGGCACCACGCAATATAATATGCTCCCCAGAGCGTCCCCCCAGTATAATGTTCCACAGTAGGCCCCACGCAGCATAATATGATCCCCAGAGGGCCCCCTAGTATAATGCTCATTAGTCCCCCCCGAATAATGCCCCACAGTGGCGCCACGCAATATAATATGCTGTGCTGATGGCCCCCCCAGAATAATGCTCCACAGCAACCCCACTCAGTATAACATGCTCCAGAATGGCCTCCACACAGTATAATATACTGCCCAGAGAGGTTCCCCCAGTATAATGCTCCACAGTGGCCCAAGACAGTATAATATGCTCTCCAGAGCCCCCCCAGTATAACGCTCCACAGTGGCCCAAAACAGTATAACATGCTCTCCAGAGCCCCCCCCAGTATAATGCTCCACAGTGGCCCCGCACAGTATAATATACTGGGGGGCCCCTCTGGAGAGCATATTATACTGTGTGGGGAAACCGTGGAGCATTATACTGGCGGGGGCTCTGGAGAGCATATTATACTGTGTGGGGCCACTGTGGAGCATTATACTGGGGAGGGGGCCCTCTGGAGAAAATGTTATATTCTATGGGGCCTCTATGGAGTATTATAAAGTGGGGGGGGCTCTGGAGAGCATGTTATATTCTGTGAGGCCACTTTGGACCATTATACTGGGGGGCCCCTCTGGAGAGCATACTATACTGTGTGGGGCCACTGTGGAGCATTATACTGGGGGGCCCCTCTGGAGAGCATAATGCTCCAAAGTGGCCCCACATAATATAACATTATCTCCAGAGCACCCCCCACATTATAATTTTCTACAGAGGCCCCACAGAATATAACATGCTATCCAGAGGGCCCCTTCCCTTGTATAATGCTCCACAGTGGCCCCCCACAGTATAATATGCTATCCACAGGGGCCCTACAGTGCTATTATTATATTATACATTGGGGTCTCTTCAGACCCCAGAGTATAATAATCGAAGGCCTGGGGGAGGTGAGGGAAAATAACAAACAGTTATACTCACCTTATCTTACCTCTCCTGGGCCTCCTCGCGCTGCTCCACTATCCCCGCCGGCGCTGGCTTCTTCTTCTCTGCGGCTGACGTCATGCGTTGTGGACGTCACCGCTGAGGCCTGTGATTGGACCTCAGCGATTACGTGAGGCACGCTGTCAGCACGCCCCACGTGATCGCTAAGGCTGAGGCCTGGCCTCAGCGGTGATGTCCGTAACGCCAGAAGATGACATCGGACGCAAGGACAGGTGAGTAAAAATGTTTGTTATTTTTACTCACCTCGGTCCCTTTCTGTTATTGATTTGGCCGGGCCTGACTCCGGGATCCGGAGTCATCAGGTTACGGATCCTGGGGCCCCTTTGGGGACGGGGCCCTGGGCAATTGCCCCCCCCTAACGCCGGCCCTGCTCGTACCTCATATACCCATCTACTCCCTTCCCTACTCTGCTTTTTTCTATACCGTTCTTCCCCTTTGCCCCCATACACTCAAAAACATAGTGCTTTTGCCCTTGCATTGCCTCACTGGTTATCCCTCCCTGTTGATACTGGATATAATCAGGGTCGGTTTTAGACAAACTGTGGCCCTGGGCAAAATTAAAAGCGCGGAACCAGATGCTGATATACCAACAATGCCATCATATTTCTAGTGGCAGCCCCTTTAATAACGCCCCCTTTCTGCCCCCAAAACAGTAACAACCACCCCTCCTTATGCCCATACACAATTCAAATAACTACCTTTGTACTGCCTAATAGATTTTTGCACCCCCTTGTGAAAGATCCTCAGTGCGCCAACACCGCTTTGGCCACACCTGAGACTTCTTTCATAAAAAAAACCACACTCACCGCCAGTGAGTGCTGGGTTCGCAAGATAAATACAAGACAAGCTTTCTAAATTTTATATATTTATTAACCCCTAAATGGGTCGGTATTAACATCTAACACATGCAGTTCAGAACAGATATGCAGATGTATGCAAGCATTAACAGTTCCTAGTTACAATATACAGTACAATAAAATAAAAGGGAATAAAAGTGAAATAATTACTTTACCACACATATCCTGGATGTGGCTCTATAGTCCAACACTCACACATAGCATGTGGAGATCACCAGTGGAGGCTTCTAGCAGCAGCATCAACACATTCCAGCCTGCATGCTCATCACAGTATATTCCAGTAGTCTGTCTCACAGTGGTCTCATCATAGTCTCAGCACAGTCTTTTCCTTGTAGTCTCAGCCCAATCTCCTCCCACTGACCTCTTATCTCATCTTTTATACCCTTGATTACACCACCCAGAATGAGGTCACCGGTGACGGCAAGTCTGATTGATTAATGCACTCAAGTCCAAATTCTTTGTAAGGAGCTGAGACCAAGTGAAATGATACAATGTTATCAACCATGTCTGATCTAACAGCCCAGGCTGAACAATGCATGTTTATTTGATCACCCAGGTCTGTGTAGGAATACAATGGAGCCATTCTGGGATGGACACAAAGCCCTATTGTTATATTGTTGCCACTACTGACCATACACCTAGGATTAGGGCTGCGCACATTATGAGTAAATGGGACTAAGAGGGAGATACGATACCCAGAGATCAAAATACAGCTTTGAGTTATAGCCATATTTAAGTGGAATCATCACACCCCTCATCAGTTGTAGTGCCTCATTATAAATAATGGTCCCCGCTTATAAGAGGATGGAATGGTATTCACACCCTGCAAATTCTCAATTCCCTCAACCAAATGAATTGGAGACACTCTAAATCGCTATCCACTAATATAAACAGGTAAGCCAGGCTGTATAATGCAGAAGAGGAGCCCAACTGGTGAGGCTACTGGCCTAACACCACACCAACACCAGCTGCAGCCCCAAACAGCATCAGAAACAAGCGTTTAGCGATGGAGTGAAACCACTAACTGGTTAAAACAAAGACCCAAAAGCACACAGTGTGTTTGTGAGCAACCTGGAAACACACAATACAGATATTGAAGAAACCAAAGTTGTGGGGGGCAAACAGAGCAATGTACACAGCAGTCAGTGTTCCATAAGAAGATAGAACGGTATTTACACCCTGCAAATTCTCAACTCCCTCAGCCATTCAAATTGGAGACACTCTAAATCGCTATCCACTAATATTAACAGATAAGCCATCCAGCCACAGAATGACCGATGCGAATGACAGGGCAGACAATATTGCTCCACCCCCTGACTCTAAACTCCCGAGCCCCCACCTGTGAAGCGGGGAGACCTTGGAAACACTGACTAATGGGACGTACCACCCTATAGAATATATGTCAACACTAAATTGACACGAGCATTGATAAAATAGAAAGTGGCAGACTGGTTACTATGGGAACTGAGGACGCTACAAAGCTTCTCTCACAGACCAGATTAAACACTGACACAAATTATAAACACAGGGTAGAGAAGGCATTAAAGAATAATGCAGAGGGGATAAACAAAGGGGGCAAACAGAAAAACATAAATAGAAGTCTACCGGTCAGTATGTTCCAGTTACTAAAGACCACCCGAATTGTAAGCACCAAAACGGGACATCCCAAAAAAAAAAAAAAAGAGTCACAAATGAATAAAGAGTCAAAAATGAAAAAACCTTCTTCAGGGAGATAAAAGGGAACCTAAATAAAACAAGAAAAATCAATCTGCTCATTAATTCCAAAAGGCTGGACTGTAGGTCCGTAGAGGACATACATGTTCAATCGCTCTAAAACACAAAAGATCAGTGTTACCCTGATGAGGCAGAGAGAAATGACATGCCACCGATGTATCTCGTTCATTCAGTATGTCACAAACATGATCTCATATACGTCTACGAAATTGCCGACATATTTTTCCAACATACCGAAGACGGCAAGGGCAGTCTACAATGTAGACCACCCCCATTGTAGAGCAGTCAATAAAGTCCCTACAACGATATGTCTGATTCGTGGTGACACTAGTCATTTCTTTTCTCTGGCAAATAAATTCACACACCGAGCATCTTCTGCATTTATAGGTACCCACCAATGAATGTTTAAGCCATGTCTCACCACTAGGCTCAAGTTCAAGGTAATTGTGTACTAGTCTATCTCTCAGATTACTCCCACAACGGTAGGTAATCTGAGGTTGAGAGGAGATGTTCTCCGCCAAATCTCTGTCAGCTTGGAGAATTCTCCAATGGCTTGTCAGGATTGAACTAACATCATGTTCCGTATTATCAAAAGTGCCAAAAATGCGTATGATATTATCATCATCATTCTTGACCTGTGGGACCAGCAGAGATGTTCTTGATGTTTTTTTCGCTCGTACATAGGCCTTATCAATTACAGCGGAGGGAAAACCCCTAGACAGAAATCTCTGTGATAGTTCTTGAGACTCTCTCCAGAAATCTATCTCAGAAGAATAGTTTCTTCGAATTCTGAGAAACTGTCCTGTGGGGATTCCTTTTTTCAGATTTTTAGGGTGGCAACTATCCCAACGTAGTAGGAAGTTTTTGATTGCTGTTTAGTTTCTGAATACTGCACTGTTCAGACTACCATTTTCAAGTATGGAAATTAAATCATGAGATCAAGAAAAGACAGGGTTTTTTCATGGATTTCTGATGTAAACCTGAGTCCAAGAGAATTGATATTAAGAGTTGCCACAATCTCAAGGAAATTGCTTCTAGTACCATGCCAGATAATCAAAACGTCATCGATATAGCGAATCCATACATCTATAAGTGATGTCCACTGTGCATACTCCTCAGAGAAGACCTTGGTTTCCTCCCACCAGCCGAGGTACAGATTTGCATGTGTGGGGGCCACTGGGCTCCCCATAGCTGTACCCCTCAACTGGTGGAAGGTCTTGCCCTCAAATACAAAGATGTTCTTCTCAAGGACAAATCTGAGAAGTCGCATCCCAAAGTCATTGCATTTCTAAGGGGCTAACATTGTTACGTTTACCCTTTCCTGATACGTCAACCTTATTGAGATCCTCAGTAACCAGATCCACAAACAGATCTATGTATGAAAACTTCCCTGATGGAGGTTATCTTCTACTAATAGGTCTAAGGTCCGTAAAGGTACCCTGACCAAGTGGACGAGAGGATACTTCACCGAGGTCCTCTAGTATCTGCAAGCCCTCTAGGTCTGACAAGCCTATCTCCTCACATCTGTCTCTGTTAATTTTTTTTGAAAAATTGTTTCCATTTTAATTTTCTAGCAAATAAATGAATGTCCTTGACCCAATAAAATGAATTTTATTATTAATTCTATAATTCATATCTATTCGTCAGCACAAATGACAGACCTTTTTTCAAGAGTGATATTTCAGCTTCAAGTCTTGTGGGCCCCGGTGTAAACTTTTGTCCGGGGCTCCCCCCTCCCTACACCAAATTCTTGATAGCGACGGTTACGGGGGCCCCAAACAGTATAATATGCTCCACACAGTGGCCCCACCCAGTATTATATGCTCCCCACAGTGGTCCCCACCCAGTATTATATGCTTCCCACAGTGGCCCCCACCCAGTATTATATGCCCCCCACAGTGGGCCCCACAGAGTATTATATGCTTCCCACAGTGGCCCACACCCAGTATTATATGCTCCCCACAGTGG
The DNA here is from genome assembly GCA_947044405.1 of Leptodactylus fallax. Classification (NCBI taxonomy): domain Eukaryota; kingdom Metazoa; phylum Chordata; class Amphibia; order Anura; family Leptodactylidae; genus Leptodactylus; species Leptodactylus fallax. The sequence continues at coordinate 4,539,299 of CAMRHE010000129.1, read as the reverse complement.
GCCCCACCCAGTATTATATGCTCCACAGTGGCCCCTACCCAGTAGTATATAATCCACAGTGGCCCCCACCCATTAGTATATGCTCCACAGTGGCCACCACCCAGTAGTATATGCTCCACAGTGGCCACCACCCAGTAGTATATGCTCAGCAGTGACCCCCACCCATTAGTATATGCTCCACAGTGGCCCCACCCAGTAGTATATGCTCCACAGTGGCCCCCATACAGTATTATATGCTTACAACAGCCCCCCTCTGCTTCGGTGCTATTATTATACTTTGGGGTCTCCTAAGACCCCAGAGTAAAATAATCGGAGGCCCAGGGAAGGTGATTAAAAATAACAAACATTCATACTCACCTTGCCTTACCTTTCCTTGTCATCCTCGCGCCATCCTGCCGTCTTCAGCGTCTTCAGGCCCTCTTCTGACATCGCTGCTGAGGCCTGTGATTGGGCCTCAGCGGTCACGTGGGGGCGCACTGACGTTATTATGCGGCTGCGCCCCATGTGACTGCTGGGGCCTGATCACAGGCCTCAGTCACATGACGGAAGAGCGCCGGAGAGAACGCTGTGCCAGGAGAGGTATTTATTGTTTTCAGTCACCTCCCCTGGGTGCTCTGCCCTGCCATCTATTGGAAAGGGGCCTGGCAATATGCCAGGGTGTTGGAATAATGTTTATTATTGCCTGTATTGCAACAACTACTGTTTATATGTTTATAACTGCATAAGCTTCTGTCTCTAGGCATAGTGTTAAGTTGTTAATAAAGCTCTGTTAAAAAGGTGGGGGCAAGAGTAACAAAAGCAGGAAGTTCCTCTCTGTTTTTTTTTTTTTTTTTGTAGCTACAGCATAGAGCAGAGCACATGGAGCTCACAGACAAGTAGCTGAGATCATAAGTTACAGAATACAGTGTATTATTCTTGTTCCTCAATAAATATCTGTTTACTGTTGAACGCCTGGACAGTCAAAGATTAATCCGCTGCCAACAGGTTCTGGGCCCAGATACCCGCAGATACCCAGAGACACAGAACGAAAAGGAAAACAACAGTGATCCAAGAAGGCCACCAGCAGAAACTCTATGAAGTTCACAGTGCCAAACCTGAATAATCAGAACTATCAATCCTGGAAATTCAAGATAAAGATGCTGCTGATAAGAGAAGGTACGTGGAAATACACACAGGAGTCTAAACCTGACCCAGTAACAGATGACTGGATAGAGAAGGATCAGAAAGCACAAAGCACTATATCCCTCAGCATAGATGATGATCAGATTGTACATGTATGCAAATGTGACACTGCAAAAGAAATGTGGGAGCAGCTGCAGAAAGTGCATGAAAGGATAAATCTCAGCAATAAGCTATATCTAATGAGAAAGCTGTACCAGTCTAAGCTAAATAGGAACAGAGAGATGCAGGACTATATAAGAAACACTTTAGAAATTGTGGAGCACTTACGTGGCATTGGAGAAGATCTCAAAGATTTACATATTGCTGCACTACTATTAAGCGGTCTTCCAGAAAGCTATGACACGCTTGTAACCACACTAGATGCGTGCCCAGATAATGAGCTCACACTGGAGTATGTCAGAGGAAAGTTAATATAGATGAATACAAGCGGAAGACAGAGAGTGTATGCAGCACTGGGGTATCTAAAGTAGAATCCGTTTTAAAAGCCCAAGCTCTACCCAAAAATAAAAGTCATTTGAAAGAAACACGTGAGTGTTTTGTATGCAAGAAAACAGGGCACCTAAAAGCTGACTGCAGAGTCTGGAAAGCTAGGATGAATCATCTGAAAAAGCAAAATCATCAAAGGGTTAAAAGTGCCATCACTGAAGAAAAACACAATTCAAATACTGAAACTGCTTTTACCATTAATGCAAGTACATCCAAGCATGCATGGTGTATAGACTCTGGAGCAACTAGTCACATGACCAATGACAGAAATTTATTTTCTAACCTTAACCAAAGTAAGTCAGAGAAAGTGATTTTGGCTAATGGTCAGTATATGAATACAGAGGGAATAGGGGATGGTTACATTGATTGTCAAGTCTCCCCAACACAAAGCAGAAAGATCCCAGTAAAAGACGTGCTGTATGTACCTAGCCTTGAAAGCAATCTGTTATCTGTGAAGAAACTCACAAGACAAGGAAGTGAAGTTACATTTAAAGATAACGGCTTCATCATCTCAAAAAGGGGCCGTATACTAGCAGAAGGAAAAAAATCAAAGATGAGCTATATCAGTTAAATTGCAAAGAAAACGCATATACTGCTAAACAAGAACAACACACAAATTGTATCCATTTATGGCACAGGCGTCTTGCACATAGAGACCCAAAAGCAATAAGAAAGTTAGTTCAAAAACAACTTGCTGAAGTCATTACAATTGATCAGTGTAATCAGACAATGAAGTGTACAAGCTGTCTTAAAGGAAAAATGTCCCGAAAATCTTTTCCTAAGAATAGTACTACAAAATCAGAACAGCCACTGGACTTAATACATACTGATGTTTGTGGTCCAATGAATACTCTAACTCCTGGAAAGAAGATATATTTTCTCACATTTATCGATGACTATTCAAGATATACGGTTGTCAATCTACTTCACAGCAAAGATAAAGTCCCAGGGAAACTTGAAACATATCTAGCTGAAGTATATAACAAATTTGGGAGAATGCCAAAAATCCTGCGTGCAGATAATGGAACTGAATATACAAGCAGTGAGACACAAAGAATTTTAAAGAAAAATGGAATCGTGTTTCAGACCACTGTACCATACAATCCTGAACAAAATGGTGTAGCGGAAAGAAGAAACTGGACACTCTGTGAAAGTGGAAGAAGTTTGCTATTTGACGCAGATTTGCCTACAACATATTGAGGTGAAGCAATCATGACAGCATGCTATCTTCAAAACAGGTTACCAGGTAAAGCTACAGAGAAAACTCCATTTGAGATATGGAACAGCAAAAAGCCTAATCTACAACACATAAGAGTATTTGGAAGTAAAGTATTTGTTCATGTCCCTAAGGAAAAACGTACCAAGTGGGAATCCCATGCCAAAGAAGGTATCCTGGTGGGCTACAGTGAAACCCAGAAAGGATATAGAATCCTGCACCCAGAAACGAACAAGGTCACAATAAGCAGAGATGTAATGATTGATGAGAAATTCATCTCGCTCAAGTTTTATGACATCATACCAGTAGTCCAGATGAAGCAGCAACAACCTAAGTCACAGTTACAAAATGACAAAGAGAAAGATGTAGACGTTTGGTTAGAATCTTCAACCATTGAAGTAGCAATGGAAACATCAAGTGAACCTGAAGTAAGAAGATCGTCAAGATCAAACAAGGATATACCAGCTAAGTGTCTATCCTACATTGCTAAAACACTACGCGAAATAGAGCCACAGTCATGGGATGAGATGCAACGACTACCTGCCCATGAAAAAATGAAGTGGATTAATACTGCTAATGAGGAAATGAAATTGCTTCATCAACTTCAAACCTGAAAACTCAACAAATTGCCACAAGGCAAGAAAGCAATAAAGTGTAAGTGGGTGTTTAAGACCAAATATGACTCTGAAGGCAAAGTTCACATATTTAAAGCAAGATTAGTTGCAAAAGGATATTTTCAGAAATATGGTGAAGATTATGATGCTACATTTTCTCCAGTTGCTAAGCAGACCACGTTTAGGACTCTATTAGCTGTATCTGCTATACAAAGGATGTCTGTCAGACATTTGGATATCAAAACTGCCTTTCTAAATGGTGACATTGATGAGGATTTGTACATGACTCAACCTGAGGGTTATATCAGAAAAGGTGAAGAAAACCTCGTTTGTAAACTACAAAAATCTCTCTATGGTCTTAAGCAATCGGCAAGAGCATGGAATACCAAAATAAACAAAGTCTTATTAGAAGAAGGATTTAAGAGAGATCAAGCAGACCCATGCCTATACACAAAGTGTACAGATGGAAAGTGGATGTATATTCTCTTATATGTAGATGATGTGATTGTCGTACATGAAGAAGAAACAGAAATTGCAAAAATCCAGAGAGAATAAGATGGAAGTTTTCTACTAAACCAAAGTGCAAAAATCAACTCAATCCTCAAACAGTTTGGAATATCAGAATATCATCTTTAAAATGATACCAAGATCACCATGATCGTCCTTAAACATCCTGAGCCATTCGCTGGTGAATTAACAGTGAATTGCTCTGAATCTGTAAGGTCTATCATGAGGATCTTGGTATCTTTTTAAAGATGAGATTCTCATCTTTAAAATGAATCCAGTTGCATCTTTGTGGCCCTAACAGATCCCTAGAAATGGGGCTCTAAAAGTGTCCCCCCCCTCCTGCCTCAGGCAGCATCTTAGAGCTAAGGAAGGAGGGGGGAGGAGTGGAGCTGCAGAGACAATGATAACTCATCATTGTCTGTGCATAAGCTGTAGGTGACCCCGGAGGTAGCAGAGACTTCTGTCCATGTTATCCCCTCTCCTATAAATCAGAGAGCATACTATACTTCTGCTCTCTGATTGTCACATAGAGGGATAATGTAACATCCCTCTGAGCCTAATCACATAACCAGGAAGTTTATTGGCACTGTGACCCAGACATTTACCATCGTCCAGGTTGCAGCGCCAAAAGTGTTGCACCAAACACTTACACAACTCATGCACAAAGTCACCAATAAAGTTCATATTTTTTCACTGTCCCTGTCCTGTCCATACCTGATATTTATAGAATAAAATCCTCTGAATGCCTCTCTAGTGATATCCGTTACACGCTAAAATAATAGCTATAGCGATTATCACTAGCGATGAACGTATAAAACATTTCTGGCAAACGGCAGTTCCGGCAGTCAGATAATACATTTTTACCCATTAAATGTCACCATATAAAATCCTAGTTTTTGGCAGTTTTCAGATGGGTGCTTTTTTTTTTTTTTTTTTGCACCTACAGTACAAACGAAACACCTGCACCTTCAGTAAGTCATCAGACTCTCTATCACCAGTAATGATGAACCGCAGGAACTTCAGAGTTTGTGTCCATAATAAGTGAGCAATAAAGTGGTCACGTTACACCAATCTGAACACGGCCCTAGTTATCACATTAGTTAGGTCTTATGTAAGCTCCTATTTAATTTGCATGCACAGGGTTAAACTGGGGACAGATGGATGGGGACATTAACTGTGGGGATAGCTGGAGGGGGACATTATAGTCTTATAGTCAGACATGTCTTTTTGTCCGAAAAATACCGTAAATAGTGGACGTGTTCAGCTTGGACCTTTACTTGATGGCGGATCCCAGTCAATGGAAATTTACTAAAAGTAGTTGAGTACCCCTACTGTATTGGCCTTGGCAGCCCATCATGCCTTGTGGACCATCTTGGTAAAAACTGATAGTAAAAACTGATGACAACTGATGGTTTTGGAGTAGAAATTTATAAAAAAGCCTGATGACAACTGATGCATTTTCGCATCAGTTTTGGCATCAGTTGTAATGACTAAGGGACAAAAAAACTGATGCTAATGCAACTGACATATGTGAACCTACCCTTACACAGTAGAGGAAGCTGCTGGGAAGGAACGATTACTGAAAGGTGAGGAAAGAAGAGACTGCTTGTGGGACCAAGAGGGGGGAACTGGTGGCAGATGAAGGGGGCATTAAATTGGTGGCAGATCATGAAGGGGGATATTAAACTGGGAACAGATGGAGGGGTGACATCAAACTGGGGGTTGTAGTGGGCTGAAGGCGGAGAGGATGGTGCTTTTTTTTATGCATGGGACTGCATAAATTGGAGGGGGCTGACTAAAGAGAGGGTGATATCTACATGGGTGATATCTAACCTGTTCCTGTAATATATTGACTTTACATAGAAGAGTGGACCTATCCCTGTAATATGCTGTTCTAGTAGAGTAGACCTGTCCTGTAAGGTGTAATATTCTGCTGTTTATATTGGGTATCTAGGTGACAAATAATAACTATATAGTTATAAAATACTGTTTTGAAATACTTAAGACTACCAAGGCTGCTTTGATAGTTTCATGCACTTTACTTGTTGGAAATACAGTACAGACCAAAAGTTTGGACACACCTTCTCATTCCAAGAGTTTTCTGTATTTTCATGACTATAAAAATTGTAGATTCACACTGAAGGCATCAAAACTATGAATTAACACATGTGGAATTATATACTTAACAAAAAAGTGTGAAACAACTGAAAATATGTCTTATATTCTAGGTTCTTTAAAGTAGCCACCTTTTGCTTTGATTACTGCTTTGCACACTCTTGGCATTCTCTTGATGAGCTTCAAGAGGTAGTCACCTGAAATGGTTTTCACTTCACAGGTGTGCCCTGTCAGGTTTAATAAGTGGGATTTCTTGCCTTATAAATGGGGTTGGGACCATCAGTTGTGTTGTTCAGAAGTCAGGTGGATACACAGCTGATAGTCCAGTAGAATGGAGTGTTAGAATTTGTATTATGGCAAGAAAAAAGCAGCTAAGCAAAGAAAAACGAGTGGCCATCATTACTTTAAGAAATGAAGGTCAGTCAGTCCGAAAAATTGGGAAAACTCTGAAAGTGTCCCCAAGTACAGTGGCCAAAACCATCAAGCGCTACAAAGAAACTGGCTCACATGAGGACCGCCCCAGGAAAGGAAGACCAAGAGTCACCTCTGCTGCGGAGGATAAGTTCATCCGAGTCACCAGCCTCAGAAATCACAGGTTAACAACAGCTCAGATTAGAGACCAGGTCAATGCCACACAGAGTTCTAGCAGCAGACACATCTCTACAACAACTGTTAAGAGGAGACTGTGTGCAGCAGGCCTTCATGTTAAAATAGCTGCTAGGAAACCACTGCTAAGGACAGGCAACAAGCAGAAGAGACTTGTTTGGGCTAAAGAACACAAGGAATGGACATTAGACCTGTGGAAATCTGTGCTTTGGTCTGATGAGTCCAAATTTGAGATCTTTGGTTCCAACCACCGTGTCTTTGTGCGACGCAGAAAAGGTGAACGAATGGACTCTACATGCCTGGTTCCCACCGTGAAGCATGGAGGAGGAGGTGTGATGGTGTGGGGGTGCTTTGCTGGTGACACTGTTGGGGATTTATTCAAAATTAAAGGAATACTGAACCAGCATGGTTACCACAGCATCTTGCAGCGGCATGCTATTCCATCCGGTTTGCGTTTAGTTGGACCATCATTTATTTTTCAACAGGACAATGACCCCAAACACACCTCCAGACTGTGTAAGGGCTATTTGACCAAGAAGGAGAGTGATGGGGTGCTACGCCAGATGACCTGGCCTCCACAGTCACCAGACCTGAACCCAATCGAGATGGTTTGGGGTGAGCTGGACCGCAGAGTGAAGGCAAAAGGGCTAACAAGTGCTAAGCATCTCTGAGAACTCCTTCAAGACTGTTGGAAGACCATTTCAGGTGACTACCTCTTGAAGCTCATCAAGAGAATGCCAAGAGTGTGCAAAGCAGTAATCAAAACAAAAGGTGGCTACTTTGAAGAACCTAGAATATAAGACATATTTTCAGTTGTTTCACACTTTTTTGTTAAGTATATAATTCCACATGTGTTAATTCATAGTTTTGATGCCTTCAGTGTGAATCTACAATTTTTATAGTCATGAAAATACAGAAAACTCTTGGAATGAGAAGGTGTGTCCAAACTTTTGGTCTGTACTGTAAATATTTTTATTTTTCTTCTTAATTATGTCTCTATTAATGAAAATACCTGGAAAGAGCAAAAGCAAGTGTTATATCCAAGTTAGGAAAAGTAACGCAAATAATATGCAACCTGATCCACAATGTTTGAGATATACATGCACATATATATTATTTTTTATGTTGGTAAAACTATAGGCTTACTAAAATGATGCTGAAGGAAATGCTCATATTTATAGGAAAAGTTGGGGCGTTTCTAGGGGCGTGAAGGGGTGTGTCAGGGGCGTGGCTTCATTTCAGAAAATTCAACTATTGTCCCTCTTTGCGTCCTTGAAAAGTTGGGACTTCATTTATTATTCAGCTGCCCCTTTACATTACCTAGTATGCTACCCAGCTTTTCTGGGACCATGAAAAGCAAATCTGGCAGTAGCTTGGGAGATTCCGTCTATCAAAATGGCCACACTCTCTGTACAGGCAAAAAGTGTGCAGCTTAAACCCTGTCCTCTCATCCTAAACTTCCTAGCTCACATGCACCAGCATTTGAGGGGGAGAGGGATGAGGAAAAAAACATGGCTGCTGCCATAGAGAAGAATACACTGCTTTTCTATTTTATTTTTCATGTTCTGTAATTATGATATAAGAGAAAAGAGCATCAGGGAATGATGTAAGGTGTCAGATTTACTTTTTCTTTGTTTGGATTCTGGGTTGAGTCCCAAATTTTTTTTCAATTTCTGGGACGTTTGTAGAGGTCCATGTTTTTGAATACATACAGTAGATGTGGGCTTCCCTATAATAAATTGTTTGGCATAGAGGTTAGTTTGCTGGAGAATTAATTCTAAGACTGGATCACTCAAATAAATAACAAAACTAAAACAGGGTAAAATTTGTAACATCCCATTTATACCTGGCATTGCTAATAATTGGGGTATTTGGAGAGAAAAAGAATTTGTTGGATCCCAAACTGCAATACTAGACCCAGGAACTGCCATTCTAAGGCCTGCACTTAATACTACATAGGGCTATGGGGACCAATGGTAGACACAAAATCTGAATCATATCTTGACAACAGACCATATTCTGATGCAGTGTCACTGCCAGAACTGCTGGAGCAAAGCATATGCTTCCTCTGAACAGTTAATCCTACAGGACATTTTATTAGAAGAAATTTTTTTGGTTTTGATACTTAAGCAATGGCACTATTGGACAATATGGGTAACCTGGCATCTGGGGACAAGATAAGTTATCAGTAACAGTAGGAGAAATATACAACAGCATAAGGATCCTACCTATTAAATCATAACTTTTAATAATAATATTCATCAAAAAAATCAAGCACCAATAAAACTCACATGATAATAAATAAAACATATGGAACAATCTTACCACAACCTTATAGTAGATCACAGGGGGTTCAGGGGCCAAAAGAAGGGGTTACCATCCAGATGAGGAATGCTAGTAGGAGTGGGCAAGCATCTTTCCCTATCATCAACCCTCAAATACCCCAAAATGACTCCCACCCTAACAAGGGCAGTCCCCAAAACATTCTCCCTATAACCCTACACATCAAGCCACTCCTCCTGATGCGTTTCATCCCATAAATATTATACGGGTTCTCCTCCGACTGTAGTAACAGCAGGCATCCCGTACCTAAAGCTGCATGATTTTGTGCAGTAGGCTAACCTTGCAAGGACCTATAAATACACCCCTGCAGGGTTAGAGGTGGATCGTCCAGACATAAATAGTCTATGGGCAGTCTCAAACTGGTTAACGTATATTGTCTTAAAACTGATTCTCCGTCTCCTATTATTATAAGGTCCTGTTTTCCCCCTTTTTAAAGACAGCCTAAGGGCTGTTTCACATGGCTGGTTTCTGGTCAGTAAATGTGGCCTATTCACTAAACATCTTACATGGACCTTCCTAATAGGGATGTGTGAAATGGCCCTTACATCTTTGTTATTCTAGCTCTAAAGTCACCCCCTGACATGTAGTTTTGCTGTGCTATACCTGCAGTTTGTATCCTATTATACAGGAGTATATTTTAGTCTTTCACAAGGCTCAAGATGGCACCATCACAGTGATGTAGCCAGTGGAAGTGATGTAACTACATTACAAGTTAAGAACTAACCTCACAGAAAACTATTTTTTATGTGTGAGTGAAATAAATTGTCTAATTTCTAATAAAAATCTTTTCATTGTGAGACTTAAAAGAAAAGACCTTGGTGTACTAAACAAGCTACAGTATAAAGCAGTATGAGTAAAGTATTTTATTTATTATTATAGTATTAAGTATTTCTCCTTCAGACCGTACTTGTTTATTCTTTATTCCTGTAGCATGACTGAAATATGGAAAAAGGTACATAGAAACAAAATATATTCTAAGAACTAATTAAAGAAACTAATTTACACACAGGTTTTCTAATAATGGCAAGTACGGTAGATAGACAATACGTCTACAGCACTATTTAAGCTCTTTAATGTTGCCGCAACAAAGATGGAGGGAACCGGAGCATGGGAGTAGTAGTGACCGTGGTGATGTCACAGGGTAGGCCGAGTACACTGAACCAAACTCCTCCAGCCTACCTCCCAGACTGGACACTGATGAGGGGGGCCTATGTAGTACCTAATGGTGGTGGTAGTTGTTGCCTTGGGGGAAGTCTTGTTGGAGAGGGTTCCTCTCTCACCTTGAGCCATGTGATGGTGCTCGGAAGGGTCCTGATGGTAAGTGCAGGAACCACTCAGGAGGCAGTAGTGCAGTTGAACCAAAGTGAACTTTACACAGTGAACTTCCCGATAGGGATAGTAGTCTCCAACTGTTAGGCTACACCAAGGCTGTGGGATGAGGGATTCCCAGAATGTAGTGGTGATGAGATGCCTTTACTTCACTCCAAGTAAATAATACAGTTTGCCTCACCCAGCATATGTATCTGGGGGCTGACTGTAATGAAGTCCCTTGGGCCCAAATACCTGTATGCGAAATGGGTTCCAGAATACAGCTTCAAGAGAATCACAACTCTTATCCTCCTTGTAGGCACACTCACAGTCTTTTGAAGTACACAGTTGACTCCTCCCTATCTCAAGGCTGTCTTTTGGAAGTCTTGGGCTGTAGTGTTCTCCTCTCCCTCAGGGGCTGATGAGAACACAACATAGTTCCTGTCATAATAACAGCACACACTAGACTGAGACTCTAATGGTTTCTCTGGAAACCTAAGGTCTCTAGGCCCCACCCAATGGCCTGTGATTGGCTAGGGCTGTACCAAGCCTTAGAAATAAGAGGGGTAGCTAACAGTGGGGATAAACCAAAGGGGGGAAACACATAAGGGAAACTGCAAATACATAAAAACATACAATACACATATATACATAACCAGAGGCACATAAAATAATAACATAAAACACAGGCAATTTAAGCAGTGTAACTCAGGGAGACTGCAATGTCTGAAGGGCGGTATCAGGCAGGGGGAAATGATTCAGAGCTCCAATCAGAGGCAGCCAGTGTCAGAGCTCAGAATCACACCCTTTGCCTGCTCCTGCCTGACACCACCTTCCTGACAGTACAGAGCCTAAATAGCATACCAGGCACCAAAACTAACATCACTTATTGCTTAGGAATGGTGGGGGATGAAGAAAAAAATCCAACAGTGCCAGAATCAGTGGAGCAGTGACTATTAATAGATTGGTTTGAACAGGATTTTTCTGATGGATTTTTTTTTTTTACATATTTTAGTCTTTTTGCAATATTCCACTAGAAACAATGAAAATTAAGATTGTTATCTTTAAAACTGAATAAACGGAAAAATAGAGCCAAATGTAAGGTATTCATAATCATGCAATGTGCTTTCTCTTGCTGTCTGCTAAAAATAGAAGTCAAGTGTTGGTGTGATCAAAGCCATATCAAAACAGGAGATACATACACACATGCTTGTTTCTTTGGGTCCCCCAGAGAAAGAAATAGACTCTTGTGACAAGTGTTTGACTCTACAAATGGTCTTCTGAACATTTTTTCCTACTGGGGTAAACCCACTCTGTACTCTGATAGGCCAACCCAGCTCTGAATACACATTTTTAATTTGTATACATATATATTTGTATATAATATGTATACATATTTCAATATTTAAAGAGGTTATGCCATGAAAAATATTTAAACTCTAGCCATAGGATAGAGGATGAGTTGCTGATTGATGTGGGTCTGACTGCTGAGACCCCCACTAATCTTGAGAAAGAAGGAATCATTGTGAACATAATGTGAGAGAACAAAAGGCCCTTATCAATGGTAGGCCAAAATAAAATTCCTAAAGCCTATTAGCAATATTACAACCTAAAGTTTCCCATTCTTGAAATTACTATAAAACTTAGCATTTATTTGATATGGACTAAAGGAAATGATAGGGAATTTGAATTAAAATTGCTAGCAATGAATCCAGGATACTAGAAAGGGTCTTCAGTTGGGACTCCACAATTACTAAATATAACCACCACAAAACATTCGAACAGATTTATAGTGTTCAGTGATGTAGACTGACACTCCAAGCCAGTGGTAGAGTGTCCTCCCCTGAGGATGCCTGGTTAGCAGGTGAAACATGTTGGGGAAATCTCTTCTTCTTTTTTTTTTTAACTGTAATTTTTATTAATTTTGTTAATAAAGGGTAAACAACAAGGAAACATCATATCAAACAATGAAATAGCGAGACAAGTGCCATCGCAGATCAAGTGTAGATATAAATCAGTATATGAATAATCACGAAGAACAAAAGACCTAGGGGAGACAACACAAAACAAGGTAAAGAGGGGGAGGATAGGCGTTAGAGATCTTTCAGTATAAAGTAAGTAAGTATCCCAGTGCGACCAGATGGTCTGGAATGCTTCCAGTGTGTTGTTAAGGGTGGCCGCAAAAATTCCAGACTGCGGACATCCTTCATGCGCGCCATCAGTGAAGCGGATCTAATGGGACACTCTAAAAGGTATACAAAGAGTTAGAGGATAATAATATACGTGTATCAAACTAGAAATTCACAAAAAAACAAAATAAAAAATGCACTAAAACCTAACTTTTAATAGTAATTCTAAAAGTACCATAAGACATCACGGCCGACCGGGCGGAAATGCTCTATGTCTGAATTCTTTTTTAAAACCTCTCAATGGGGGTTGTTTCTCTGCAGTTTTTTGACTGCCTCTGATGAGCTGGTTTCTTTTTACCAGCAGAAACACATTAGGCTGGTTTATGGGCTCTTATGGATGTATGCTCTTTGTGTTACTAGCTAGCTTTGGGAGAGTGTAATGTAAGCTCTCCAGTTAGTGGATAGTCAGCACCTGGGTTGGTCTTTTACTGACCCTCTAGTTAGTGTGTGTGTGATCACTGTTTCTCCTATATGTATATGCCGCTATTGTGGCTACGAGTGACCAGCAATTGAACTACATTTATTGTGCTTTTCACTCTTCTATTAGGAGCAGTTTTTCATTGCATCACTGAGGGAGCTATACTTTATGTTGATGAGGTGGGGCATTCTGGGATCCCACAGCTGTTTGTTTATGTAGGTTATTTACCACCTAACATTAGTGCTCATAGATATTGAGCCCTTAGTCTGGGACTCGACATCTATGTTATACTACACATATATTTTTGGCCTCCTGGGTGTCTGTCTATTGGTATAATTCAGACTTTAGGCCTTTGTTATGTGTATGCAGCTTTTTCCCTCGGCATTTTCCCCCTGCAGTGTTCAAAACCTTGCCTTGGTTCAGCCCTGGCCTATCACAGGCCACTGGGCAGGGTTGTAGGGAGGTGTCATCTCCCCGCCGATGGCTGGTCTCCTCAGTTTAGTGGAGTGCATACTGTAGATCAGACTGGGTGTGCAGAGCTGACCTGCCACCAGCCTCTGGACTGAAGGCCAACCACTGCTTTCACAGCCTCAGGAGGGATATCACCAGCCCCAGGCTCATCTGAAGACAGCCCAGAGCAAGGGAGTAAAGCTATCCAAGCTGCTGGACTCATTTGGTGCCGTGCCAGGAGGAGCAAGAGAGGACCCTGACAGGAGAGACGCATTCGGGCCTAGCATGCAGGTAACCAGATCCCTGTCAGGGCTCCCTTTAACTCCATCCCCAGTGTACCTGGCTGGGAGAGGCAGAGAGGAGGAGTAGAGGAAAGCCATCCTGTGGAGCCTATATCACCCTGGGCACCCTCCTACAACCAAGGCTGGGGTTGGACACTGCAGGACTACTACCCCCATCTGGAAGCTGCTGTTACCTTATCGTTCCAGTTGCCTAATAAAAGGCTGTTTGGTTTACCTGCACCACTGAATCCTGAGTCGTGCCTACATTACCATCAGGTCCCTTCCGAACAACACCACAGCGGCTCAAGTAGGAGAGGTCCCCATCCGGTAGTGCTGCAGGACCTCCCTCGACTTTTTCCGGCCTAGGAGTGGGACTGGAGCGGTTGGGGAGCGTGCTCAGCCTGCTAGGTGGCACAGCATCCGCCACTACTACTTCCATCCTCCGGTGTTCTCCATCTGGTTTGCTGTAAGAGACAGCCAATGTTGTCTTAAGCTTCATTTGTCTGTATAAACTGTTAATGTTGAATGTATTTCTGTGATTCTGTTACTTTAAGACAGCAGCCATTGTAATTGTGACATGATGCTGGAGTGAGACCCCCCCCTTTTATGTCAGCCTGCCTGTTCTGCAGACAGAGTGTGAGCAGAGAAGCAGGAAGTGACGAGACAGAGAGCAGCAGCCATCTTAGCAAGTGTTGTATTGAACTGGTGTGGAGATTTTTCTGTACAGCTAAGCTGTATCTTGGTCCAGAGACAAACAGAGTGTAAAGAGACAACAGGACTAGTGAGTCCACGTGAAAGGAACTGTGCTCAGTGGCTGATCAGTGAGACTGACATTGTGACTGTGTATATGGATACCACAGATAGAGACTCGCAGTGCTGTTGACGTACTGGACAGCACCTGCTAAACCCCGGCTTACATCCCAGCTCAGTGTATGGATTCGGCAGGACTGTCAGTGTGCTGAGTGGAATCTGCTGTTGGATTACATTGCATTCATTGGGTTTCCCTGTTAAAGAGGACTTCATTTCTCCCAAGATCCTGATAACAGTGAGGAGAGGACGTTTCACTATAAAAGAAAGGAACGACTTTGGGCCCCACCGCGCGCTTCTACAGACTGTAAGCGGTCCACCTGGACCACTGGGGAAAAGAGGGTGCACCCAAATGTGAAGTCAGGGTCAGTTAGGGATAGTTTTGAGTATATTGTTCATTCAGTGTCCATACTGCAGAAGTGGACAGAGTAAAAGTAGAAACCATTGCAGAATTTGCCTTGAAATTGTTCATGCTATATTGTATATTTTGCTTGTCTTTAGCCCTGTCATTTTACCTTTAACTAGCCTTTATTAACTTATAGTAAATATATATTTTTTTTTCTTGAACTACCGCGTGTGCGTTCATTTCTGGTTGCGGAGTCCAAACCACCTGCCTTGCTCTCGGTTCACAAATTGGCGTAGTCGGCAGGATCCGCTTACCAGAATGGACGGTGACGCACCCGTTCGGGAGAATGGTGCTGGAGGAAGAATGCCAGCAGGGGCTATAATGAGTCAGTTAGCTAAATTTGATGGCAATAATATGTCAGTGAGTATGTGGGTGGAACAGATACGAATGATACAGCGAATGTACCAGACCGCACCAGAAGTACTAGTAGAGCTAGCAATATTGACATTACAAGGGGATGCTAAGACCACGGTGATATTGAGGCCATTTGAACAAAGGCAGACATTTGAGCAAGTAGTCCAGATTCTAGAAACCATTTATGGAGAAACTGCATTGCTGGGGTCTCTGCAGGCTCGGTTCTTCCAGAGGGTACAACAGGAGAATGAAAGCCTTCCCCAATATGCAAATGCCCTACAAGAACTGCTCCGAGATATTCAAAGGAAGGAAAGAGGGGGCTCGCCAGCCTTCTGTAACCCTGATCGGACTCTCCGTGACCAGTTTGTCCTGGGGATACGTGACGGCAGTTTAACTGTGACTATGCAGGATTTTATACGACGAGAGAATGATGCTAAATTCCATGATGTACAGGTAGAGGACATCTCCCGTGCCAATAGTATGTTCCCGAAGCCCCAGACCGCAGTTGGAGTTACTTTGTCACAGGGGGCTAGTTCTGGCTCAGAGACAGTAGAAAAGGGGACGGTTAAAGAAATTCTCACAGTAATGCAGAAACTGCAAGAGCAAATGGAACACTTGCACACCCGTTGTGATGAACATTCTATGAAAATTGCAGACTTCCAGAAAACTGGAGGTGAAAGGGTGAGCCGTCCATACCCAGAAAATCAGAATCACCCACCACCCCGCTGGAGGGATGAGGATAGGACCTACCGAAGGGGTCCAAATCAGTTAATGCAGTGCTCAGGAGAAATCGAAGGGGCTTACCGAAGGGGCCCAAACAGATGGCCAGAACGACGGGAGATACGCTGCTGGGAGTGTGGACGGATGGGCCACGTTGCTGCTAGATGTCCAGAGCAGCGACAAACTTATGAGAGACCGCCGTTAAACTGAAGTCCCCTGCTGCTGTAGGGCGTGTAGTAGGGGAGACTGACAAGGAGACTATGTGGGGAGAATGCCCTAATGATGACCTGATCGCTGCAAGTCCTGTTATACAGGTGGAAATGGAGGGTATTCCGGTTACCGGGATGATTGACACGGGTTCCCAAGTAACGACCTTGAGTAGAGACTGTTATGAACGGTACTTCCAGCAACATGTGAAATATGATCCCCATACATTCGTACGAGTGGTCGCAGCTAACCAGTTACCAGTTCCAGTCGTGGGAGTGGCCTGGATGAATGTCCGGGTATGTGGCCAAGATCTGGGTAGGAAAGGCATTGTGGTGGTACAGGAGTCACATGAAGTAAAGGTCCCTGTCATTTTGGGGATGAATGTGTTAAAAGAATTAGATCAGATCCTCTTTGAAAAGAAAGGTCACGGTTATTGGAAAGAAACCACCACCCATCGGCCTACTCAAACAGCTTTCCAGCGGCTGATCCGGACATGTGGCTTACAGAAAAGTTCGGATGCGCAGCGTCCTCTGGCTCGAATTTCAGTTCCTTTGCATACAAAAGTTACACTGCCACCCAGTCGGGAGACAATAGTGTCTATGCCCGTAGGCACCTGTCGGAAACTAGAGGGCATAGCTGTGTTGGTAGAACCACTGCAGGCAGCCGAAGGAGGTGTTGATCCGCTAGTGGCCCGTTCCTTGGCAATAGTTCGCAATGGAAGAGTACCACTTCGATGTGTAAACACTCAGGACCAGAGTGTGGACCTGACCCCAGGGAGGCAGCTGGCTAACATCTATGTGACTCCGGAGGAAGTAAGGAAAGTAACTCCAATGCAGCTGAAGCCGACTGAAAGGGATGAGTGGACCGTAACTGTGTCCATGGGAGAAGATGAGGAACCCACCTCTGAATGGAATGGCCGTGCAATTCGAGAACAGATGAAGATGGATGCAAGTTCATGTTCTCTGGAATGTGTGCAGAAGGTAGATAAACTGTTGTGGGAGAACCGAGCCGCCTTTTCACGGTATGCTGAAGATTTTGGATGTACCACAGGGATCTACCATGAGATTCCCACAGGAGACACCCCTCCAATTAGAGAGCGCTACCGACAAATTCCTCCACAGTTGTATCAGGAAGTAAAAGAACTGTTAGCTAAGATGCTACAGGGTGGGATCATCCAAGAAAGCCAGAGTCCCTGGGCAGCTCCTGTGGTGTTAGTAAGAAAAAAAGATGGGTCCATCCGATTTTGCGTAGACTATCGGAAGTTAAACGCTTGCACCGTACGAGATTCCTACCCCTTGCCACGGATTGAGGAGTCCCTCTCAGCGCTGGGGAGAGCCCGGTACTTCTCCTCACTAGATCTGGCTAGTGGGTATTGGCAGGTGCCGATGGCCACAAAAGACAAGGAGAAGACGGCATTCATCTTGCCCATGGGACTATACGAATTTAACCGGATGCCCTTCGGGTTGACAAATGCACCCGGAACGTTTCAGCGGTTGATGGAGAAATGTCTCGGTGACTTCAACTTTGAGTTCACTCTCATCTACTTGGATGACATTATAGTGTATTCTGCGACCTTTGAAGACCATCTCCACCAGTTGGGGCAAGTATTTCGAAGATTGCGGGAACATGGGCTCAAATTGAAACCCAGTAAATGTCGGTTGTTCCAATCTGAAATTGATTACTTGGGTCACCGCGTATCAGGAGAAGGGGTGAGACCATCAAGAGACAAGATAGCGGCTGTTCAAGATTGGCCAATACCGACTACCCTGCGAGAAGTGAGGGCGTTCCTTGGAGTAGCCGGTTACTATCGACGGTTTATTAAGGATTTCGCCAAGGTAGCAGCACCACTTAATGCTCTCCTACGAGGCACATCCGGTGGTCCAAAGAACCGGTCCGTGAAGTGGGGACCTGAACAGGAACAAGCCTTCCAGGCATTAAAGGATGCACTGACAACAGCCCCAATCTTGGCATATGCTGATTACCACTTGCCGTTCCAGCTGTATACGGATGCAAGCCTGTATGGTCTTGGAGCAGTGCTTTCCCAGCTTCAGGATGGCCAGGAGAGGGTCATAGCGTACGGCAGCCGGTCTTTGAGAGATTCTGAAAGAAACCCCGAGAATTATAGTTCATTTAAGTTGGAGCTGTTGGCACTGGTATGGGCCATGACCGAGAAATTCTCTGAATATTTGACCGGTGCTGAAGTTTTAGTACTGACTGACAACAACCCACTAGCTCACCTGGAAAATGCCAACCTCGGGGCGTTAGAGCAGAGGTGGATAGCCCGAATGACTAAGTTCAATTACCGCATTAAGTATCGGTCCAAGACAGAGAACCAGAATGCTGACGGGCTTTCTAGGGTAACCTTCCAGACCCCCACAGTAGACGTGGATCATGAGTTGGAGCATGTGGAGGTGCCCGACTTCAGCAGATTTTCACAGGCCTTGGCCGCCGCTAATCAGTTTGAGTTGGAGGGGACTGAAACGGCTCCTTTCTTTGGTCCCTCACGACAGGAATGGGCACAGATACAACAGACCCATGAGGGGCTGGCACAGATGATCAAGTGTGTTGAGAAAGGCCAGAAGCCCTGTAGAGAGGAAAGAGAACGACTGACACGTGAGATATTATCTGTTCTGAGTCAGTGGGAAAAGTTGGAGATGAAAAATGGAGTGCTATGCCGAAAGGTCTATTTACCTTCTGAGATCGACATTCGATACCAAATTGTGGTGCCTAGTGAACTGGCTCGCTCCTTGGCAGTTGAGGCTCATAATAAGAATGGACATTTTGGTCATGAGAAGACCTTTCGTTGGTTACAGCGACTGATTTACTGCCCTGGTCTTCGTCAAATGGTCGAAGAAGTATGCCGCAGCTGTCGAACTTGTGAGATCCATAAGGCAATAGAACAGAGAGCTCCCCTGCAAACCATCGTGACCCAGGAACCTTTAGAAATCGTCATGATAGACTATCTAATGGTGGGCCAATCCAATAGCGGACACCAGTATTGCCTCGTAATGGTGGATCACTTCACCAAATTTGCGGTGGTAACCGCCACCAAGGACCAGACAGCTGAGTCAGCAGCTCGTGCTCTGTGCCAAGATTTCATTCGAGTATATGGGTGTCCTAAACGCATCCACTCCGACCAGGGTGCCTGCTTTGAGGGACACGTAATGAAAGAAGTTCAACGTATCTACGGGATAAAGAAGTCGCACACGACTCCATACCACCCTCAGGGAAATGGGGCCTGTGAAAGATTCAACAGAACTCTGCTACAGATGCTGCGGACTCTGGAGGAAGACAAGAAGTTACAGTGGCCTCAGTTCTTGTCTGAAATGGTGTGGGCCTATAACAATCAGGTCCATTCTACAACGGGGTACTCTCCTTATACACTTCTCTTTGGGCGGTCTGGGCGAAGTGTAGGAGAATTACAGTTGGATGATGTGGCTGGGTTCCCTCCGAGGGATCCAACCTCTTGGGTGCGGGCGCACCGGCAGAGACTTGAGACGATCCATCGATTGGTGCGGCAGCGCCTGCAAGAACATCCCCATCCTGATAAGACCCCAGTGCAAGAAGCACCATTGCAACCAGGCGACCTGGTGCTAGTTCGTGTCAAGAAACCCCAAGGGAAATTGGAAAGCCGATGGGAGGCTTTGCCGTATCGTGTTGTTGGCCGCAAGTATGCGAATGGGCCAGTGTACCAGGTCCAGAAAGAAGGAACTGATTGTGTTCGAGTACTTCACCGAAATATGTTGCGCCTGTGTCATTCTGAAGGGACAAATCATGATGGGCTTGCCAATGTGAATGAGCTCCCACAGTCAGAGAATGGAGGTGCGGAATGGGCCTCAGACGAGGAGGATGATTGTTGGCCGATCCCTGCTCCTGGGGATGTTCCACCTGTGACTACTGTATCTCCGGCCTGTGCCCCCTCTGGTGCGGAATCCGCTGGTCCTTCTCAGCCCATAGCTGCAGCACCCCATAATATACCACCGGTCCTCAGACGGACCACTAGGCCAAATGCTGGTATTCCCCCTGTTCGGTATGCGCAGGATGAGTTTGTTTGGCCTGCCATACATCGGTATACTACCACCCTGTGCATAAAAGTACAACCCTCTGGATATACAGTCATAGGCAGGGACTGCCAATCTTAAAGTGGGGGGGAATATGTAAGAGACAGCCAATGTTGTCTTAAGCTTCATTTGTCTGTATAAACTGTTAATGTTGAATGTATTTCTGTGATTCTGTTACTTTAAGACAGCAGCCATTGTAATTGTGACATGATGCTGGAGTGAGACCCCCCCCTTTTATGTCAGCCTGCCTGTTCTGCAGACAGAGTGTGAGCAGAGAAGCAGGAAGTGACGAGACAGAGAGCAGCAGCCATCTTAGCAAGTGTTGTATTGAACTGGTGTGGAGATTTTTCTGTACAGCTAAGCTGTATCTTGGTCCAGAGACAAACAGAGTGTAAAGAGACAACAGGACTAGTGAGT
This sequence comes from Leptodactylus fallax, assembly GCA_947044405.1. Taxonomy (NCBI): domain Eukaryota; kingdom Metazoa; phylum Chordata; class Amphibia; order Anura; family Leptodactylidae; genus Leptodactylus; species Leptodactylus fallax. Next base: position 4,518,612 of record CAMRHE010000129.1, on the reverse strand, counting down.
CCACGTGAAAGGAACTGTGCTCAGTGGCTGATCAGTGAGACTGACATTGTGACTGTGTATATGGATACCACAGATAGAGACTCGCAGTGCTGTTGACGTACTGGACAGCACCTGCTAAACCCCGGCTTACATCCCAGCTCAGTGTATGGATTCGGCAGGACTGTCAGTGTGCTGAGTGGAATCTGCTGTTGGATTACATTGCATTCATTGGGTTTCCCTGTTAAAGAGGACTTCATTTCTCCCAAGATCCTGATAACAGTGAGGAGAGGACGTTTCACTATAAAAGAAAGGAACGACTTTGGGCCCCACCGCGCGCTTCTACAGACTGTAAGCGGTCCACCTGGACCACTGGGGAAAAGAGGGTGCACCCAAATGTGAAGTCAGGGTCAGTTAGGGATAGTTTTGAGTATATTGTTCATTCAGTGTCCATACTGCAGAAGTGGACAGAGTAAAAGTAGAAACCATTGCAGAATTTGCCTTGAAATTGTTCATGCTATATTGTATATTTTGCTTGTCTTTAGCCCTGTCATTTTACCTTTAACTAGCCTTTATTAACTTATAGTAAATATATATTTTTTTTCTTGAACTACCGCGTGTGCGTTCATTTCTGGTTGCGGAGTCCAAACCACCTGCCTTGCTCTCGGTTCACATTGCGGCACCCCTTTAACAGATCAGTCACATAGAATGTTAAAAAGACAGTCATGTGAACAGAGTCATTCATTTCTTTGAGACTGTGTGATGTCTGTTAAAAAGACAGCTTCCACAAAGCCATCAAAGACTGTTGAGTGAATAAACACTTAAAAGTGTAAGTATTACACAGAGTGAGAATAAAAATTCAGGGAAAAGATACACAAAGTTTTCTACATACTACTGGAATGGTTGGAATTAGAGATGAGCGAATCGAAGCTGACGAAGTGGAATTCGATCCGAATTTCAGGAAATCTTCGATTCGCCTCAATTCCGGATTTCCTCATGCTTCGATGTATCGATTTGCATATTTAATAAAATGGCTGCTGCACATGTTAGGACAAGGGGCAAGGGACTGTGGGAAAGCGGGATCGCCCACAATGCCATGTGTGCAGCTAATCAACAGCCAGACAGCCAGCCCTGCGATGTCACAGCCCTATAAAAACCCTCGGCCATTTTAGGTTCAGTCATTTCACATCATACTCAGTGGAGGGAGAGACGTCAGCAAGCGCAAGGGAAAGTGGTAGAAAACAAAACTGCTAGAAGATCAGGGAAAAAGCCTTAGAACTGTAGGGAAAGGATAGGGAGGAATTTACAGAAGAGTATTGAAGCAGAACAGGGTTCATTTGGGGTGGTTGCAGCGACAGTAATAGCAACAATCGTACTACACATTGCAGCACTCACTGCCATTATATTGCTGCTCATTGCAGGTTTGCAATAGATCATACCTGTGTGTTCAAGGTAGAACATTACAAGCCTTTTGCAGTACAGTAGTGGCAAAAAAAACTGAATTCTTATACAGTAATCTTTGCAGTAATCTGTTATAACGCCTTTTTAAAGGTGTTTATTATTGGGGAAAATAATAAAGGGGCTTATTCGCCATTGTCTTGAAGGTAGAAAATTACAGGCCTTTTGCCGTGAACTTCTGGCAAAAAAACATTATTCTATATTATTATATCAGTGTCGGACTGGACAGGGCCCACCGGTGGAATTGTTTCTAGGGCCCCAACCCCAGGACCCCTGAAGATCAGCGGTACCGAGACAGGGCAGCTAAAGGAAATAACATGTTGGGAGCCATGCTGCTCACCCGCCATACGATGTGCACCACTGCACTACCTAAACTACAACTAAACTAAACTAAGCTACACTCTGTATGGCAAGTGAACAGCATGGCTCCTAGAATTGTTACCATTACCTGTAGCCGCATTGTCCTGCAAATAGCTGATCTGCAGAGGTCCTGGCTGTTGTACTCCAACAGATGTAATACTGATGGTCTATCCTAAGGAAAATCAATATTAGAAAGATGAATAAATCATTTAAAGAGGTTGTCCAGGAATTGGAGCAACACATGTGGCAAGGTGTAAAATAAAAAAAAAATAATAAAAAAAGCATATTCTGTTGTCCGCTGCCAGTGTCCATTCAGTCTCATGCTGGCACCTTCTTTTTGGGAGTCCTGCACCTCATGTGACCGCTAAGACCAATTCGGAACAGGATTTCTAGAAATGAGGCGCCGCCATGAGACCAAACAGACACAGGCAGGGGACAGCGTGATATGCTTTTTTTTTTTTTTTTTTAATTTTTACACCTCCCTGGCCTCCACAGTGGTCTCTCCAATTTATGCACAACCTCTTTAAAGGAGTTGTCTGGGCCAAATTTTTTTAATGGCCCCCAATATACTGGTCTCTGCACTGGTCCTCCATACTGTATGGGGAACAGTGATGGGGCCATGATATTGCGTGGGAGCAGTAATGGAGGCTAACATCCTGTGGGGGGGGGGGGTACATTAGACTGTGTGGGGCATATTAATGGGGTTGTCCAGGGTTAATCTTTTTTATGGCCTATGCTCAGAATAGGCCATAAATACCTGATCGCTAGGGGGCTGACACATGGCCCCATGAGCTGTACGGAGCCACTTCCGGCACCTGTTCTGTACTAAACACAGGGCCGGAAGCAGAAAGCTTCATTCACTCTACAGCAGCCCGGCGCCTTCACTGCCGCTCAGCTCCTACTGACTTCAATAACTGCTGATATGTAGTGAAGGTGCCTGGCTAATATACAGTGGGCAGAGCTTTCTGCTTCCAGCCCTGTATTGTGTACAGGACAGGTGCTGGAAGTGGCTCCGTACAGCTGATTGGTCCGGGCTCGGCCCCCTACAGCTCAGTTATTTATGGCCTATCCTCAAGATAAATTATAAAAAATTCTGCCTGGACAACCCCTTTAATATACCCCCCTAATGTCTCACACTTTAAAGAGATTGTCCAGCATAATTTTTTTATTTATTTATTTTATTATTAGTCTGGAGGAGGTGAACGCCCCCCCCCCCAAAAAAAAACAAAAAAACATACCCACCTGTTCCCTGTGCTCCAGTGTCTTCCCAGCAGGGTCCGGTACTGCAGCTCCGCTGTTTTCTTTTGCCGGAAGTCCTCGCTGGCACAGGTAGTCATGTTCAGTGGGAAGAAAACAACAGAGCTCCAGGACCGAACCACGCTGGGGGCAATAGGCACAGAAGAGTAATTTTTGGGGTTTTTTTTTCACCTGTCCCGGCCTAATTAAAAAAAAAAAAAAAAGTTATCCTTGATAACCCCTTTAATGTCCCCCAGGATTTTAGCCCCGAGGGACCACTATGGGGGGGGGGGGGGAGAATAGTGCAGGGGCCACTATGGGGGGGGGGGGAGAATAGTGCAGGGGCCACTATGGGGGGGAGAATAGTGCAGGGGCCACTATGGGGGGGAATAGTGCAGGGGTCACTATAGAGGGGGAATAGTGCAGGGGCCACTCTAGGGGGGGAATAGTGCAGGGGCCACTATGGGGGGGGGAGAATAGTGCAGGGGCCACTATAGGGGGGAGAATAGTGCAGGGGCCACTGTAGTGGGGAGAATAGTGCAGGGGCCACTATGGGGGGGGAGAATAGTGCAGGGACCACTATGGGGGGGAGAATAGTGCAGGGGCCACTATGGGGGGGGGAGAATAGTGCAGGGGCCACTATGGGGGGGAGAATAGTGCAGGGGCCACTATAGGGGGGAGAATAGTGCAGGGGTCACTATAGGGGGGAGAATAGTGCAGGGGCCACTCTAGGGGGGAGAATAGTGCAGGGGCCACTATATGGGGGATAGTGCAGGGGCTACTATAGGGGGGGGATATTGCAGGGGCCACTATAGGGGGGGATATTGCAGGGGACACTATAGGGGGGGATAGTGCAGGGGCCACTATAGGGGGGGATAGTGCAGGGGCCACTCTATGGGGCGGGATAGTGAAGAGGCCACTAGCCCATACAGTAGCCCTTTCACTGGTACCCCCTATAGCAGTTTTGGGTGATTACTTACCTGTCTGCTCCACAATCCCGCTCCTTCTTGCTCAAGGCGTACTGATATAATGTCATGTGAGCCTGGAGCAGGAAGAAGCAGGAGGCTCCGAAAAACAGTTAGGTGGCGCCACTTCTCCCCGGTTTTGAGGATCGCAAAACCGGGGAGAACCTGGCAGCATCACTTACCTCACCCCGCTCCTGCTCGCCCGCCTCTCCTCTTCCTGCAGCAGCTTGGGACCTGTGCATCACACATTACGTCATCGCGAGGTGATGTGCGACACACAGTGAGCCCTGGCCTGAAGTGGAGAGCGGTAAGTGAATGGGGGCCTAACCGCTCCTCCACTGCCTATCAAAAAAAAATGGCAGTGGAGGTCTGGTAGTGCCCCCTAAAGGCACGGAGCCCACCGGTGGGCCAGTCCGACCCTGATTCTTATACAGTAATCTGTGCATTAATCTGTTATAACGCCTTTTTCAAAGCGTTTATTATTGGGGAAAATAATAAAGGGGCTTATTCGCCATTGTCTTGAAGGTAGAAAATTACAGTCCTTTTGCTGTGAACTACTGGCAAAAAACATAATTCTTATACATAAATCTGTGCAGTAATCTGTTACAAGGCCATTTTTTTTTTTAATTCTTATTTTATTTGCATTTTTACATTTTAATCTTTTATACATTTTCCAAAAAGAGAAATGAATACATGAAAATACTTTATGTGCACTAAAAGGCAATACATAACATGTGACTCAGTAAACTGTCCAGAGTCAAGATTTACAAATGAACTGACGACACTTGCATAGTTCATGCAGCTAGGCAATGTTCAAGTACAAATGAAGCTTACAAAACAAATTTTGAATACATGTACACTGTTACGTGTACTAGCAACTCACAGCACAATGTGTATCAAAGTGTGGTGGGGAAAGAAAATCTTTTTGTATCCAAATCCGGCTTTAAACTTTTCCACAACAGTATCACGAACCTGCCTGGTGTGTTCCTTGGTCTTCATGATGCTCTCTGCGCTTTAAACAGAACCCTGAGACTATCACAGAGCAGGTGCATTTGTACGGAGACTTGATTACACACAGGTGGATTATATTTATCATCATCAGTCATTTAGGACAACATTGGATCATTCAGAGATCCTCACTGAACTTCTGGAGTGAGTTTGCTGCACTGAAAGTAAAGGGGCCGAATAATATTGCATGCCCCACTTTTCAGTTTTTTATTTTTTACAAAAGTTTAAAATAACCAATAAATTTTGTTCCACTTCACAATTGTGTCCCACTTGTTGATTCTTCACCAAAAAAATAAAAATTTTATATCCTTATGTTTGAAGCCAGAAATGTGGCAAAAGGTTGAAAAGTTCAAGGTACTGTAAGTTCTTTTTCCCAAGACTGCATGTAAAGTGGGGTGGATTCGGCAGAGGGAGCCATTAATTTTTTTTTTGCAATTTGCAATTTTCCTCATCAGAGGGAGCTTGCTTAAGAAAATTTTTTTCAAACTCTAAGCTGTTTGCACGTGGGGCCCGTGCCTTGTATCTCTGCCACTATCTTTTTGTAGTGTTCTTAATGAAGGAAGGTGAATGGGACTTCAGGGAACCTGGCTTTGAGCTGGGGTTGGGTCAGAGGGGAACCTTCTTGCAATAAATCACCTAGCGTTCGAGTCTTAAATCTCGACCAGAAGTCCCTATTGAGAGAGGCTATAGAAGACCTAACTACGGGTAGGAGGTCTGCAGGTGAAATCAGTGAGGGAGCAGGTGAAAGTACTGGGCCGTGGTCTAGCCATGTCTCACACGCACCCCTGATAAGGGGGTCAAAGCCACTTCTAGATTACTGGCGCTTTGAGGGGAGCCACAAGTATTGCCTAAACGCCAAACCATTGTATGTTTCATCTAGCGCCCTCACTATGGGGCTTTTTAGAGGTGCAGTCAGGGCCAGCCACCTACGCAATTGGATTGCTTTATAATAAGAAAAGATGTCTGGCAGAGCTATGCCTCCCTCATGTCTACGCTTTATCAGAAGTCTATGTGCCAACCGTGGAGGCTTGGATTTCCACACAAAGGAGGAAAAAATTCCTCGAATAGATTTAAAAAAGGAGGAAGGGAGGTGGATGGGAAGCATTTGTATAACATAGGTGAGTTTAGGGACTATATAGGTCTGTAGAAGGTTCTTTCTCCCAAACCACGATAGATAAGGAAAGTCGTAGGATTTCAGGGTCTCTTTTACGTCGCTTTTAAGTGGCTGGAAGTTCAGGGGATAGATAGCATCTAGGTTGCTGGGAAGTTTAATGCCCATATAGGTTATGAAGTCTGATTTCCAAGTATAGGGAGAGTTTTTCTGTAACACTGACACTGAGAGAGGCGGGAGTGTTATATTTAAGACTTCAGATTGGACTCATTTACCTTATAATTTGACAGTGTCCCGTAGTGTGTCAAAAGGGATTGTAGCACTGGCAGGCCTCTCTCCGGATTTGTGACTAAAAATAAAATGTCATCCACGAATGCCACGGACTGCAGCGTATGTGAGCCTACGCTGAAGCCTCGTATGTCCGGGTGAAGACGGACCGCTTGCAATAGGGTCTCAAGTGTAAGGATAAACAGTGTAGGGGAAAGCGGGCACCCCTGTCTGGTGCCGTTGGTAATGTCAAACGGCTGGGAGAGTGAGCCACTGACCTTGAGCCTCGCGTACGGCTGGGAGTAGAGGGAGAATATGGCTGAGATGAACGGTAGCGGAATCCCATATGCCGAAAGGGCCGCCCTCATGAAGGGCCAATCAACCCTATCAAAAGCCCTCTCGGCATCCACTCCCAGCAGCACCAGCGGACATCGGGTATGTCTGGCTAGGGCAATCACATGTAGCAATCTGGCCGTGTTGTCTGAGCCCTCTCTGTCCTTCACGAAATCTGTTTGTTCCTCGTGAAGTAGCTTTGGTACTAGCTTTTGTAGTCTCAAAGCCAGTAGTTTGGCCCAAATTTTAAGGTCTAAGTTAAGTAGGGATATGGGTCTGTAGCTCCCACAGGCATGGGGGTCCTTACCTTCCTTTGCAATCAATGTAATGTAATGTGCGCCTCTTGTGTTTGTTTAGGTAACTCTTGCCCTTTCAATAAGGAATTACACATGTTCACTAGATGGGATAAGAGAGTGTCTCGAAATCTCTTGTAATATAGCAATGGAAAGCCATCAGGCCCTGGACTCTTGCCTACCGGGAAGCTATTTAAAACTCTATTTAGTTCAGAAACAGTTACAGGGGCTAGCAAAGGGTCAGTGTCAGCAGTCGTGAGTTTAGGAAGGGAAAGAGAATTCAGAAATTCTTGAATTTGGCTGTTTTGGGAGATGGGGTCTACAGGAGGAGAGGTGGCAGCATTCAAATTATAAAGGTTGGAATAGAACTTCTGAAAAGCGGCAGCTATCTTGGGAGTATCACTAACCATTGATCTGTCTACTCCCTTTACCTCCGCTATGTGTGACTTGGCTCTGTCTTTCTTGATCATTGCTGACATCAGCTTACTACCTTTATCTACATGGGTGTATAGTTTTGCTCTAAAATTTAGTAGTTGCTTCGCAGCTGAGTGATTTAAGGCCTGTCTTAACCGTTCTCTCAAAGCCATCAATTACTCATGCGCGCTAGAAAAATCTTGAAGTTTATGCAGACGCTCTATTGTGGCAATCTGGGCTAGTAAGGAATCTACCTCCCTTTGTTGTTGCTTCTTAACTGCCGACGCCTTGGAAATGAGAAGGCCTCTAATATATGCATTGTGCGTCTCCCACACAGCAGACTCCGAGACCTCAGGCGTGCAATTAGTCTCAAAAATTTGGACCAACACCTGATTTGTCTCCTGGCGTACAAGCTCCCTATCAAGTAAAGACTCGTTGAGCCTCCAAGTCCACTGTGCGGGGGTAAGGCTAGGGACATTCAGAACCAATGACACTGGGGCATGGTCCGAGTTGCTGATACAATCGATGTTTGATTTCAGGGAATGGGCAGCTAGGGAGGACGAGCAGAGGAGGTAGTCTAATCTCTTATAGGACCGATGCGGATTAGAATAAAAGGAGTAGTCTTTGATCTGAGGGTTATGGAAGCACCACATATCAATGAGGCTTATCCCATGTAGAGCCGAATGGACTCTTCTCAGACCTCTCTGGGTTATGGGAGATTTCCCCGAAGAGGAATCCAGCAGGGGGTCTAAAACTAGGTTCAAGTCCCCCCCTAGCAGGATCTCCCCAGTCGCGAACGCAGAAAGGTCCTGAAGGGTAGCCACAATCCACTCGACCTGGTTATGGTTGGGTGCATAAAAGTTAGCAATAGTCACAGGATGCGAGGCCAGAGTTCCCCAAACAAAGAGAAGCCTCCCGTCTGCGTCAGTGTGAGTCTGCTGGCAAATGAACGGGGTTGAGTGTCGAATCGCCACAGCAACTCCCTTCGAGGTCGACGTGGGGTGGCATCTGTAATACCATTGACTAAAGAGTCCCTTGGGCATCTTGGGAACTTTATTGTGTTTAAAGTGAGTTTCCTACAGGAGGAGTATATCAGTTTTAAGTTTACGTATTAAACGCATAATAGAGTGGCGTTTGTTCGGTGAGTTAAGACCCTTCACATTAAATGTGGTTACAGTAACTGACGACATCTCCAATTCTCATTTCAGCAGATTTGAAAACTAGTGTGAGGGTTCGGTAGGGGATCTGGGAGGGAGCGTAATCCCCAGTCACAGGGGATGGGGGGAGGGCACTTTGGGTGTGGATCAAACGGAAGCTGTAGCAGTTTTTAGTAACCAGACTGTGCGTGCAATTGTATTCAAAACGACAGTTTCAAATCGCCTATATGGCAAGCGAGTTTGGGGAAACGTAGGGTACCCTGATCGGAGTCAAGCCTGCATGACATCGCCCTTTAAAAGGGAATGAATTGTATGGTGAGGGTATTTAAGGAAGCTTGTAGCTAACCTTGGTGGTAACTAAGCTTCAGTTCTGGACCCGACAAGTGGGGGTCCGGGCATGTGAAGGGGAGGAGGGGGGAGGGGGAGACAGGCAATCTCAAGATCCAACAGTGCCAGAGGCTCCAGCATCCAGCCAAAAACAGAAGGCCCAGGGGCCCCCCCACATAAGTGTGGGGAGCTACCCTGGCAGTTCTGTCAACCGCAATGGAGGCCAGAGCCACTCTAAAAAATACAACAAAGAGTACAATAAAAGGTAGTAATATAAAGCACTCTGGAGGATTTAAGTTAACAACCCTGTCCAGTATGTGTACCTATCATATCAATTTGTTAATGAGAACAAATAGGTACCAACTAGCTAGAGTCCAGTATCAGCTCAGAACTCGGTCCACTACCGCGAGATTCCAGCCAGATCAGTGCCAGGTGTTCAGGAGGAGTCCAGACGGGGTTTCATGGCCATTTTCTTCCCCTTTGGAGACTTGGGTTTCAGTGGGCTCAGATGCGGTAGTACAGGTAGATCTCTCACATTAAGACTCGCTGACGGCATCCAGGAGGGTATGTCCAGTGGCTCAATTTCGAGGGAAGACCATACCGCCGGTAGGTCCGCCGGAGAATGGACGACCAGTCTCTTTGTACCCAGCAAAATAGCAAGCCCAAAAGGATATAATTATGCGTATTGAATGCTCCGTGCACGTAACTCCTCTAGTAGCGGTTTCAGCATCCTCCTCTTGAACAGGATAGAGGGAGAGACATCTTGGTACAGGGATAGCTCGGTATCTTCGTATGTGATCTTTTGTTTGTTTCTGGCGGCCGACAGTATCGCCGCCGTATCTACATATGAAAGCAGACCGCATATGATATCTCGTGGCGGATCTTCTTGTTTGGGGCGAGGGCGTAGGGCCCTGTGTATCCGCTCTATCACCACCTGTGCAGCTCTTTCAAGGCATAGTAAATCTGAGAAAAGCTGTGTAGCCATATTTGGGAGAGAATCTGGCAGATAGGATTGTGGCAGGCCTTTCAATCTTATATTCCTCCTCCTGCTTCTATTTTCAAGAGTCGGTGGGTTCGTCAGGCACAACCCTTAGTTGACATGGCCTGGGAGCAGGCCCTGTGCCCTCACGTGTCTTCAACCTGCCTCTGTCCTTTTCTGTTCCCTCAGCCAGAGAAGTACTCTATGTTGTGGGCTCAGATCCACTATACAGTGAGGAGGAGCTACTACAAAACAGTCAGCAGCTAGTGCCCAGCCAAGATGTGGATGAGACATCCGCCACTTCCTCCGGTAGGTGGGCAAGTAGTGATGAGTAGAGTGGTGTGGGAGCTGGTGTTGCGAGCAGTCAGTCTCTTGGCTCAAAGACTGTTCTGGAGGACATCAGTGGCCTGCAGCCAGTAGTGGATGACGATGTAGCCGATTGCAATTGGGAGCCGGGTGATGAAGGGAGGGGCTTCATCATCGTCCAGAGAAAAGGGTAGTAGCTTGTGCATGAGCTAGCGACGGAGTTAGCAGGGTGGCAGCAGTGGGAGGTCAGGAGCCAAACGTGCCTGAGGTAAACCACCTGCTTCGCAGGAGCCTACCTGCCCAGAAAGCAGTGGTGCAGGGGTTCATGGAGGAGGTGGCGGCAGCACTCATTTACTGCAGAGTGTTGAGGGTAAAATCATCTACTAGGCGGTGTGGCAGTTTTTTGTTAAGCCACCAGGGGAGGTGAACATGGCAATATGTGGAATCTGTGGGCAGAAAGTGAAGCGTGGCCAGGGTTCCAGTGTTGGCACCACAGCCCTGCGTCAACATATGCAGCATCTCCATAAAGTGGCCTGGGAGAACCGTGGCTCCAATGTGGTGGTCCAGCCTGCCGCAGCAACCGCTGCATCACCCAGTGGCACGCACCCCATTTCAGGCAGTCAAGGCTTCACCACCTCAGCAAAAAGAAGCTGTGTGTCCTTCCCATCATCTGCTGGTCGTGATGCTCCTGCTCCTCCTCCTACTCCTAGTCAGTCATTGAGTCAGCCATCCATCACCGAAGCGATTTCGACAAGACATCAGTATGTGTACTCTCATCCAATGGTGCAGAAGCTGAACATGCTCCTGTCCAAGTTTCTGGTACTGCAGTCCCTCCCTTTTCAAGTGGTGGATTCTGCACCTTTCAGAGAACTGATGGCTTGTGCTGAGCCGAGGTGGAGAGTCCCAAGCCGTCATTTCTTTGCCAAGAAGGCACTACCAGCCCTGCACAAATATGTATATGAGAAGGTGGGCCAGTCCTTGAGACTGTCGGTGTCTGCCAAAGTGCACGGCAGCGCCGACGTGTTGAGCTGTAACTATGGTCAAGGACAATATATGTCCTTTACGGCCCACTGGGTTAATGTGGTTCCTGCCCAGACACACCAGAAACTTGGACAGATGACGCAGCTTCCACCTCCACGTTCTCACGCCTTTGGTCCTGCAACAATGTTCGCCTCATCCTCCACTGTCTCCTCAGCCTCCACTGCAGGGACAATTCATAGTGCTCCTACAGCATACCACATGTGCAGGGCACAGCAGTGTCACGCTGTTCTACACCTCGTTTGCCTGGGTGAACGAAGTCACACAGGGGAGGAACAGCTCCCTGTCCTCAATCAAGAAATTGAATCTTGGCTTTCTCCAAGACAACTTAAAAAGATGGAAAAGATGCTTGTAAATCTTGCTGGTTAGGGGACTGGAGACGTGGCGCCTACATATCACGGCAACATGAGCCCTGGAGTAGGAGGAGCCGGACTTTGGAGCACAAGCAATGTATAGAGAAATGGGTGGTTTTTCCACATGGGTGACAGGAGAGGAGGAGCAAAAGCAACCGAATGAGCAAGAGGGAGATGAGGAAGACGAGGCAGATGACCCAGACACACCGTGGCAGTATGCAGTGGAGATGGATGCAGGGAGTCCCTCTGAGTCACTTGCGCAAATGGCCTGATGCATGCTCACTTGCTTACGTAGTGACAGCCAAATTGTCACCATTCGGCAGAGGGATGACTATTGGCTCTCCACCATGCTAGACCCTTGCTACAGGTCAAAAATGTGGGCCTTTTTTACACCCGCTGAGAGGGAGGACAAACTGAACTACTATAGCGACATGCTATGTAGCAAGTTGGCTGCTGCCTATCTGCGCCATTGTCCATCCTCTAAACTGGGGAAGCCCTGAGCGCTCACCTTGCACTGCCATGGCAGCTGTGGGAGTGGGGGTGGCAGGAGCAGTATCAGCTCCATCAGCAGCTGTCTGAGCCTAGAGTCGCTGATGAGCAGCTTTCTTCAACCGCATAGTAAAGAAACTGCTCATCAGCAGGTAGACACATAGCAGAACCTGAACCAGCAAGTGGTGGCATACTTAGAGTACACCCTGCCACCCATCATCGAAGATCCGCTGGACTACTGGGCAGCCAAACTGGATTTGTGGCTGCAACTGGCCAAGTTTGCCTTAGAAAAGCTGTCCTGCCCGGCCAGTAGTGTGGAATCAGAGCAGGTGTTTAGTGCGGCAGGGGCCATAGTTACCCCAAGGAGAGCTATGGAGAAAACTGTGGAGAGACTGACCTTTGTCAAGATGAAACAGGTATGGATCAGCCAGGATTTCCAACCACCAATGCATGATGCATCAGATTAAATCATCCATGCTGCCTCACCCTCTCAAAAGAGACCGGTTTCTTCTGGCTACCTGCCTCAGCCACTGTTCTGATGCTGCCAGCCGCCTGATGGCACACATTTGATGCTAAGTGATCCTTCTTACAGCCACCGTCAGCGGATACTGTTTGTGCGACCTACCTCCCCACTCTGTCACTGGGTCACTGTGTGTCCTCCTCTTGCTGCTGCCAACTGAATATTATGTCGCCTTGCCACTCTGTGGCCTACTTATGCTGCTGCCACTGGGTCACTCTATGTCCTCCTCATGCTGCTGCCACTGGATCACTGTATGTCCTCCTCATGATAATGCCACTGGGTCACTGTATGGTCTCCTCATGCTGCTGCCATCTGAATATTATGTCGCCTTGCCACTCTGTGGCCTCCTTATGCTGCTGCCACCGGGTCACTGTATGGCCTCCTCATGCTGCTGGCAACTCGAAATTATGTCGCCTTGCCACTCTGTGCCAGCGGGTCACTGCATGACCTCCTCATGCTGCTGCCACTGGGTCACTATATGGCCTCCTCATACTGCTTCCACGTGGTTGCTGTATCTTCTCCTCATGCTGCTGCCGCTGGGTCACTGTATGGCCTTCTCATTCTGCTGGCAACTCCACATTATGTCGCCTTGCCACTCTGTGCCACCGGGTCACTGTATGGCCTCCTCATGCTGCTGCCCCTGGGTCACTGTATGTCCTCCTCATGCTTCTGCCACTGGGTTACTGTATCTCCTCCTCATGCTGCTGCCACTGGGTCACTGTGCCTCCTCATGCTTCTGGCACTGGGTCAATGTATATCCTCCTCATGCTTCTGCCACTGGGTCATTGTGTCTCCTCCTTATTCTGCTGCCACTGGGTCACAGTATTTCCTCCTAATGCTGCTGCCACTGGGTCACTGTATGACCTCCTAATGCTGCTGCCACTGGGTCATTGTATGTCCTCCTAATGCTTCTGCCACTGGGTCACTGTATAAACTTTTCATGCTGCTGCCACTGGGTCACTGTATCTCCTCATCATGCTGCTGCCACTTCTTTACTGTATGTCCTCCTCATGCTGCTGCCACTGGGTCACTGTATGGCCTCCTCATGCTGCTGGCAACTCCACATTATGTCGCCTTGCCACTCTGTGCGAGCGGGTCACTGTATGACCTCCTCATGCTGCTGCCACTGGGTCACTATATGGCCTCCTCATGCTGCTGCCACGTGGTCACTGTATCTCCTCCTCATGCTGCTGCCACTGGGTCACTGTATGGCCTTCTCATGCTGCTGGCAACTCCACATTAAGTCGCCTTGCCACTCTGTGCCACCGGGTCACTGTATGGCCTCCTCATGCTGCTGCCCCTGGGTCACTGTATGTCCTCCTCATGCTTCTGCCACTGGGTTACTGTATGTCCTCTTCATGCTGCCGCCACGGGGTCACTGTATCTCCTCCTAATGCTTCTGACACTGGGTCACTATACTGTATGTCCTCCTCATGCATCTGCCAATGGATCATTGTATGTCCTCCTCCTTTTGCTGACACTGGGTCACTGTATCTCATCCTCATGCTTCTGCCACTGGGTCACTGCATGGCCTCCTCATACTGCTGCCACTGGGTCACTGTATCTCGTCCTCATGCTTCTGAAACTGGGTCACTGTATGGCCTCCTCATGCTTCTGCCACTGGGTCACTGTATGGCCTCCTCATGCTGCTGCCATTGGGTCACTGTATGGCCTCCTAATGCTGCTGCCACTGGGTCACTATATGTCCTCCTAATGCTGCTGCCACTGGGTCACTGTATGTCCTCCTAATGCTTCTGCTACTGGGTCACTGTATAGCCTCCTCATGCTTCTGCCACTGGGTCACTGTATGGCCTTTTCATGCTGCTGCCACTGGGTCACTGTATGGTCTCCTCATGCTGCTGCCAACTCCAAATTTTATCGCCTTGCCACTCTGTGGCCTACTCATGCTGCTGCCACCAGGTCACTGCATAGCTTCCTCATGCTGCTGCCTCGTGGTCACTGTATGGCCTCCTCATGCTGCTGCCACTGGTTCACTGTATGGCCTCCTCATGCTGCTGCCACTGGGTCACTCTATGCCCTCCTCAAGCCGATTTTGCTAGGTCACTGTATGGCCTCCTCATGCTGCTGCCACTAGGTGGCCTCCTCATGCTGCTGCCACTGGGTCACTGTATGTCCTCCTAATGCTGCTGCCACTGGGTCACTGTATGGCCTCCTTATGCTCCTGCCACTGGGTCACTGTATGACCTGCTCATTCTGCTGCCACTGGGTCACTGTATGGCCTCCTATTGCTGCTTCCACTAGGTCACTATATGGCCCCCTCATGCTGCAGCACTGGGTCACTGTATCTCCTCTTCATGCTGCTGCCACTGGGTCACTGTATGTCCGCCTCATGCTGCTGACACTTGGTCACTCTATGGCCTCCTCATGCTGTTGCCACTGGGTCATTGTATCTCCTCCTAATGCTGCTGTCACTGTATGGCCTCCTCATGCTATTTCCACTTGGTCACTGTATGG
The DNA here is from genome assembly GCA_947044405.1 of Leptodactylus fallax. Taxonomy (NCBI): domain Eukaryota; kingdom Metazoa; phylum Chordata; class Amphibia; order Anura; family Leptodactylidae; genus Leptodactylus; species Leptodactylus fallax. Next base: position 4,503,547 of record CAMRHE010000129.1, on the reverse strand, counting down.
CCTTCTCATGCTGCTGCCACTGGGTCACCGATGTCCTCCTAATGCTGTTGCCACTGGGTCGCTGTATGGCCTCCTCATGCTCCTGCCATCCCGTCACTGTATGGCCTCCTCATTCTGCTGCCACTGGGTCACTGTAAGGCCTCCTCATGCTGTTGCCACTGGGTCACTGTATCTCCTCTTCATGCTGCTGCCACCGGGTCACTGTATGGCCTCCTCATGCTGCTGCCACTGGGTCACTGTATGGCCTCCTTATTCTGCTGCCACTGGGTCACTGTATGGCCTCCTCATGCTCCTGCCATCCCGTCACTGTATGGCCTCCTTATTCTGCTGCCACTTGGTCACTGTATGGCCTGCTCATGCTGCTGCCACTGGGTCACTGTATCTCCTCTTTATGCTGCTGCCACTGGGTCACTGTATGGTCTCCTCATGCTCCTGCCATCCCGTCACTGTATGGCCTCCTCATTCTGATGCCACTTGGTCACTGTATGGCCTGCTCATGCTGCTGCCACTGGGTCACTGTATGTCCTCCTCATGTTGCTGCCACTTGTTCACTGTATGGCTTCCTCATTCTGCTGCTACTGGGTCACTGTATGGCCTCCTCATGCTTCTGCCACTTGGTCACTGTATGGCCTCCTCATACCGCTGCCACGTGGGCACTCTTTGGCCTCCTCATGTTGCTGCCACTTGGTCACTGTATGGCCTCCTCATGCCACTGCCACTGGGTCACTGTGTGCCCTCCACATGTTGCTGACACTGGGTCACTGTATGGCCTCCTCATGCTTCTGCCACTGGGTCACTGTATGTCCTCCTAATGGAAATGGAAAATAAAAGCAGTTCCAGCATCCAGAAGTTAAGATAATAAGATAATGTAACTTTTAATTTATAATGGATTAAAAAAGTAGTAACAGCAGTTACAGGGGAAAAAGATCCACAAAAAAGCCTATGCGTTTCAGCGCGTTATACATTTTGCTCTGAAAAAGTCCAGAGAATGTTCCCTGCATTCTGTGACATTTTTTGCGAATTTCATCTGCATGTGAATATGGTCAGCTGAAGATTCAACTTTTTCTTGTTTATGTCCTCCTAATGCTGTTGCCACTGGGTCACTCTATGGCCTTCTCATGCTTCTACCAACTCCACATTTTGTCGTCTTGCCACTCTGTCCTCATCATGCTGCTGCCAACCCCACATTATGTCACCTTGCTTCTCTGTGGCCTACTCATGCTGCTGCTAACTCCACATTATGTCGCCATGCCACTCCTTGGCCTTCTCATGCTGCTGCCACCTCCACATTATGTTGCCTTGCCACTCTGTAGACATCTATGTGGAATCAGTAGACGACGGTGTAAAAGGAGTGCACTCTTTCACGCTACAGGAAGATGTTGGGCCTCTGCACGGTTCTTTATGCCTGGCACTAACATGTACCTGTAAGGCTGAGTTCACACTTGAGTTAGTTGGTCAGTTTTGGCCCCGTAACTGGCCAAATAAGTTAATTGTGTAGTGGTTCTAAAAGCGACGCCTGTCATCTGCGTGTCCTATTGACTCACTGTATTGTTTCACTACCACAGTAGTCTCCCTATGCGCGTGACTGCAAGGCACAATGTTCTACACCACTATACAGGCTCTCTGAAGCCAGGAAATAGCTGTTTTTTAATGCGGTTCGCCGCAAATGAATTTGGATAGAAGCAAATCTTTTTGGAATCTTCGGAGAATCGGTCGAATTGAATTTTTGATAAATTCGCTCATCTCTAGTTGGAATTATGCAGAAATAATCAGAAAAATATATCTAGTTCACATTGCATTTATTTCGTCAACAATTTCAACAGTTTCAGAGACTCCCTAATGAGAATTGAATATGATGGTGAGGACAGACCATGGCAGCCTTAATATTCCATAGAATTATCCATCTCTGATAAGCCTGAACGCATTAAAGTGATGAAAACCTGGGGTGGGGGATACTATGTCTACACCATATCAAGTGTTGGTTGCTAACAAACAATGCTGAAGTTAAGTCAGCATTTTTGGATAAAGAGTGCTTCAGGCCCTGAGCTCCACCTTTAGTTCCTTCAACAAGTACATATCTTGGTCTTGCTCTTACATGCTAGACCTCAATAGAGCTGTTTCCTAGTACCCAAACAATTAGTGAAGCTTTTTTCTCCCAGGTACCATACCTTAATATATAACAGTATATTATGAACATTCTGAATGTATGGTGTATTTTAACTTTATGTTGTAAAAGCAATCTGAAGATAGATTTTAATTTGATATTGTATGTATTAATTTTTTTGTACAGCAGTTCAGCATTTTAAGTTCTAAATGCAAACAATAGATATATGGAAATTAAAACTGCATGGAAAGCTGCAGAGTAACTTCACAGATAAAGAGAGACAGTGAGGCTTCAAAATACTCTTTATTTAAAGATAATGGTGAAACAGTTTAACAAAATGAAATAACAGACTGACTTTGCCACAACATATTTAAGAAGAAAAACTCATACACAATTTCTTTAGAGCCGAGTGTATAAAATTGTTTTTTTCAAGGGAATCTTAGAGGAACTTCAAACATTTAATTTGATTTGTAGTATCCTCATGCCTATATTAATAAATGTCTGTGAACTTTCAGAAAAAAAGGCTATAGTTGTAGTTATAGTTATAGCCATTAGTTTCAAAAACATTTTAAAAGGTCACTATACAACAGGACATCAATCATTCCAGTGTTCAGAAGATTAAACCTATGAATACTTGTCCCATACAGCCAACCATCAACTAAAGTCACAATCAAAATCGGTTGTGTTGGATATTTTTGACCTGTTGTCTATAATGGTTTGTGTATGGGGTTGACTGACAGACCTGTGGGCAATTTTGTGTATTTTGGCCATGTATGTTTTAAAATATTGCCTGGTCAGAAACCCCATTGGTTGGGAATGAACATTTGTCTAAAGAACATTTGTTTGTATAACGAACGTTCATTGGGACATTCTTTGTTGTTTGTGTGTTTGCAGCAGTTGACTTTGTGTGTTTGAAATGATCAAAAAACATTCATTTTCGACAAGCGCTGGCAGTCTAAAATCTAATGTGTATGGCCAGCTATAGTGTCATGCATGGCAATAAACATGAAGACCTACTTACTACATTTTCGTTAGTTAGGATTCAAGCAGTTGGGACACTTAGAAATATACTGGTAACAATGGGTTTTACAAGACTCGAGTTTCCCATACACCAGTCTTCATCTCCTCCACTGTTGCCATTCTAGTGCTCCCTGGTGATTACTATACCCATGTAACTGCTGCAACAAATCAGTGGCCTCAGTAAGATATACCGCAATCCTCACTGACCAATGTACTGCTTGTCTGGCTGGACTTCATGGAGCAGCTACTCAGCCACACCGCTCTTTTCCCTTGGAGGTCACCTACTGGAGTTTTTCACAGGCAGAGGAATGAGAACACCCTGGAACCTTTACTGCAGTGTTCAGATACAGCTGAATACGCAATAACAGCAATAAAAGCAGCTCCCTGTGCCCTTGGCAAAGACACTGCACTTCCGCTGGTGCAGGGGATGCAATGCCTGCCTCCGAAAGCTCATGTCACCACTATCAGGGTTTGGCTGGTGCTCCACTTCCAGCAAACAGCGACAGAATCAGAGGTTGCCAAGGTATCTATCCTTATCAAGCCGACCAAATAAAAGCCTAAAATCTTAAATGAAATTCACAGATTTGGGGAGTTGTTTATGATGACAACCCCTCAACAAAGATGTCTTTGGCTTTGTTCAGCTTTTTTGTACCATAATCAGACAAATTAAACAATCCATGTTATAACATCATTACAAGATTAAGGAACTGTACTAAGGCATACAAGGCAGGCAATAAAGATTAATAATTACCATAAAGGAAAAAAAATTAAACCCAACATATGGATAAAAAAAGGAATTAATCATACATACACTCAGTGGTGAACCTAGCCTCTTTGCTGCCTGAGGCGGACTATAGAAAGACGCCCCCCCCAAAAAAAAAAAAAAAAAAAATTAGTTTCCATGCTACTAGTTTAACACACTGTTATCATCGCTCAATATACACAATACACAGTTATAAAACAGTTTTTAAGAATTCTTCTTCCTGTATTACTTCCGTATCAGATCAACAACACGGTATTAACAATGAAAGTAACTTCACACATCTTCTGCTTGGTGGATGGACGAGCCCACATGGCCCCCATTCTCTATAATAGGAGCGCCACAGATAGCTGAGTACTGGACTTCGGCTATCTTTGGCACTCCCATTGAAGTGAATGTGAGGCACGCGGGATCGTCCATCCACCAAGTGACACACCTATATATGGCTGCGGTCAGGCTGAATTCCCACCCAGTGGGGGGAAAAAACCCAATTCTCAGGTGTAAGAACAACCCCCCTTTTTCCCCACCTCCCTTTTTTTTTTTTAAACTTTTTTTTTTTTATATTTTTTTCTTTTTCTTTCCCTTTAACCCCCCCCCCTTTTTTTTTGTGGCCTTTTGCGGGGGGCCCCCCCCCCCCTTTATGTCCGCCCGCCTGTTCTGCAGACAGAGTGTGAGCAGAGAAGCAGGAAGTGACAACACAGAGAGCAGCAGCCATCTTGGCAAGAGAGAAGACAGGTGTCTGTGTTGTATTTAACTGGTGTGGAGATTTTTCTGTACAGCTAAGCTGTATCTTGGTCCAGAGACAAACAGAGTGTAAAGAGACAACAGGACTAGTGAGTCCACGTGAAAGGAACTGTGCTCAGTGGCTGATCAGTGAGACTGACATTGTGACTGTGTATATGGATACCACATATAGAGACTCGCAGTGCTGTTGACGTACTGGACAGTAACTGCTAAATCCCGGCTCACATCCCAGCTCAGTGTATGGATTCGGCAGGACTGTCAGTGTGCTGAGTGGAATCTGCTGTTGGATTACATTGCATTCATTTGGTTTCCCTGTTAAAGAGGACTTCATTTCTCCCAAGATCCTGATAACCGTGAGGAGAGGACGCTTCACTATAAAAGAAAGGACCAACTTTAGGCCCCACCGCGCTCTTCTACGGACTGTAAGCGGTCCACCTGGACCATTGGGGAAAAGGGGGTGCACCCAAATGTGAAGTCAGGGTCAGTTAGGGATAGTTTTGAGTATATTGTTCATTCAGTGTCCATACTGCAGAAGTGGACAGAGTAAAAGTAGAAACCATTGCAGAATTTGCCTTGAAATTGTTCATGCTATATTGTATATTTTGCTTGTCTTTATCCCTGTCATTTTACCTTTAACTAGCCTTTATTAACTTATAGTAAATATATTTTTTTTTTCTTGAACTACCGCGTGTGCATTCATTTCTGGTTGCGGAGTCCAAACCACCCGCCTTGCTCTCGGTTCACAGTGGGGGTCTCAGGCTCAGTGGGGGTCTCCGCAGACAGACCCCCATCAATCGGGTATTTATCCTCTATCATTTAAGTGTATACAGTGCAGTAACATTCTGTGACTTACAGGTGACGTCTCTGACTAATCGGTCACATTTCCCTTCTCTTGCCTTTGGACCGCCATGACCACTTCTTCCAGCTGTGACTTGTCTCTGTAAAGTTTGCAGCACAGACATCTTTGGCTCCTCACTTTTCCAGGCACCTGACCCACATTGTCCTCACCTGCACACCCATCCTGCTGCTACCCCCAATTATAAAATATATGATATAACCCCCCATAATGAATAATACTCCCAAGTGCATCTTTATATTAATAATGTCCGTGTGTACTCTGTATAAATAGTGCCCCTTATTAATAATGCCACAGGTGTTAACTAATTAAAAGGTTTTCCAGGTAATTAATAAACTAATCAGTGGGGCTCAAAAAGCCAGGACCCCCACTGATCAGCTGTTTGAATGGTACCTGTGTAAGCGCCATGACCGCTTCTCTGTTTACATAGTGTCATTCATCTCATAGTGGCCATGTAATGTAACTATAGCCTCGTCCTATACATGTCTATGTGACAAGGCTGGAATTACATCACACGGCCACTATAAACAGACAGCATATAAAATAAACAGGCGCCATAGCCCCTGTTTATAGCACCCCATTTACACACACTATAATGTTCCACTGCAGCCCCTGCACACTGTATTATGCCTCGCAGCGGCCCCTGCACATGGTATTATGCTCCATAGCGGCCCCTGCACACGGTATTATGCTCCATAGTGGCCCCTGCACTTGTATTATGCTCCACAGTAGCCCCTGCACTGGGTATTATGCTCCACAGTGGCCCCTGCACACGGTATTATGCCCCATAGTGGCCCACCTATGAACTATTATTATACTCTGGGGTCTTTTCAGACCCCAGAGTATAATGTTTGGAGACCCAGGGGAAGTGATAAACATAAAAACCAGTGTTACTTACCTATATTGGACACCGGTGCACTCCTTGCAGCTTTCGGCCCTGTTTAATTGCACACACATGTCACGTGATCAGGCCGGTGATGCAACCTGATGACGTCACCAGAAGGCCCAAGCCTGCTCAGAGTAACATCGGATCGCAGGAGAGGTAAGTAGCATATGTTTTTATGTTCCCTCACCTCCCCTGGGCCTCCGATTATTATACTCCGGGGTCTGAAATAATAGTAGAATTTGAGGCCCGCGGCCTCACTTACCGATGCCCGTGGCTGCTCACAGCGGCATTGTCGGGGGTTAAGTTCCCCCGGGATGGATGTCACCGTAATCCTAATTAAATAAAGAACAATATCGAGCTCGAGGAAAACAAACTACAGACACACCCAAGTGTCTAGTAAGAATGATTTCGTTTATTGTATAGTTCATACAAGTTTTAAAGGCAAGTTGGTTACACAACAGTCATGTGACCAATGTACATATTTGGTCTTTCCGGTTCCACTGCTAGGCAGATTCACAGTTTCCCATCACCCCAGATGTTTCCTTTTCACCTAATCTAAATGTTCTCCTTATCTTTCCTGAGAATGGTACATCTCTGAGAACAGCAGAACTGTTGATATTCTTCCCAGACTCTGAGACTATATTCTATCTCTAAACTATTTAGTCTGCATGGAGAACATTTCACCCTGTGTCTTCTCTATACTGCGTTATAGAATATAATACAAATTATGTTTTAACCCTTACAATTCCCCCATTTTAGGACTTTATTTTTAATCAAGTTCAATGAATACCTTCACACTGTTTGTGTGCCATCTTTGATGGATTCTCCATTGAAGAGGTTAAAAATAACATCCTATCTTACATATTGGTTAACAGTATTCCATTTCCTTCTCAGCACTTCAACTTTCTTGCAATGTGAAGCGTGTATCCAGGTAGATTTTCCCTCCAACTTTACTGAGGTGGCAGTTGTCAGCAATATCTGGAAGGGGCCATCATATCTGGGTTCAAGAGATTTCCTGGAGTGTCTTTTCACGACTACCCAATCACCAGGCTGCAAGCTATGCGTTCCTGAAAAATCAGAAGGGTCTGGAATAGAAGAGAACACTTGTTTATGTGTTTCTTTCAGTTTTTTACACAAATCTTGTACATAGCTGGCAATGCTGTCATAGTTAAGCTGTAATGTCTGAGGGAAGTACAATCCTGTTTTGGGTGCACTTCCAAACAATATTTCAAATGGTGACAACCCTGTCCTCCTGTTAGGAGTAGTTCTTACTGAATATAAGGCTAGAGACAGGCATTCAGGCCAAGGCTTTCCTGTCTCTGCCATGGCTTTCTGAATCTTCAACTTAAGTGTACCACTCAACCTTTCCACTTTGCCTGAACTCTGAGGATGGTAAGGTGTGTGGAAAGCTTGCTCAATCCCTAGTGCAGACATTATTTCTTTCATTATCTCACCTGTGAAATATGTACCTCTGTCAGACTCAATCACCTCAGGCACTCCAAACCTGCACACAAGCTCGGACATCAGTTTCTTGGCAGTTGCTTGTGAGGTTGCTTTGCTCACAGGGTAGGCCTCAGGCCATCCTGAAAACAAATCCACACAGACCAATACATACTCGTATGTTCCAGACTTAGGCAACTGTATGTAATCTATCTGTATCCTCTGAAATGGGTACAGGGATTTTGGTGTACACTTGGTGGGTGTTTTAACTACCTGTCCTGGATTGTGTAGAGCACATATGTGACATGCTTTTACGTGATTGCTAGCAGCTCTTCCAAAACCTGGGGCAAACCATAATTTACCCACTAATGACTCCATGGCATTTCGAGAGGCATGCACCTTACCGTGGGCCAAGCCAGCCATCTGGGGGTAGACTGCTACGGGCAGACATAATCGATCCCCCATTTTCCACATACCATCACCTTATGTAGCACCTGCTTTCTTCCATCTCTCAGTTTCCACACTGGTAACCTTTGAGTACAGCCCTTTTGGGTCTGCTAGGTCAATGTCCATTTTGCTCAGCTGGTTGGGACCCCTTCTGGCCAGTAGTGCTGCAGCCTTGGCTGCTATGTCAGCTCTCTCATTTCCACGGCTTTCAGGGTCCCTTCCTTTCGCGTGAGCTCTGACTTTCACAATTGCCAGCTGCTTTGGGAGCAGTATGGCCTCCATCAGTCGACTTACCACATCTCCATTCTTAATTGGCTTGCCCTGGGCCGTTAGGAAGTTCCTTGCCCTCCATATTGGACCATAATCATGTGCAATGCCAAAAGCATACCTGGAGTCAGTGTATATGTTGGCTGTTCTACCTTTGGCTACCTTACAAGCCTCCATAAGGGCTTTAAGCTCAGCTTCTTGGGCTGACGTGTGGTGGAAGAGCTTCTTGGACTATGATGTCATGTTTAGTGACTACAGCATACCCTGTAACAAATTTGCCTTCATCTGTCAGATACCTTGAGCCATCCACAAACATCTCATAATCAGGATTTTGTAATGGCACATCCGTGACATGGTCGAATCCCACTGTTTCCTGTGACATAAGAGCCACGCAATCATGTTCATGCTGGCTGTCAAACAGTTCTTCTTCAGAGAGAGAGTTCAAAAATAACTCATCTTCCACTCCCCCTTTTGAATCATGCACTCCTACAGGAAGAAGAGTTGCAGGATTCAACGTTAAACAACGTTGAAAAGAGATGTTTGAGGAGGACTGCAGAGCAAATTCCATTTTGCACTGCCGTGCCAAAGAAAGGTGACGTCTGTCTACCTGTGTGAGGATAGCATGGATGTCATGAGGTGTATACACAACCAATATGTGATCTAGGACAATGTCTGAGCTCTTATCAAGCAACGCTTGTACCGAGAGGACAACCCGCACACAGGAGGGTGTCCCCCTGGCTTACAGCGTCTAACCGTGAGCTGTAATAGGCCACCGGGCGTTTCTTATCCCCGTGTTGTTGTGTGAGAACTGCAGTTGCATGCCCCATCATCTCAGTCACGTAGAGCTGAAAAGGTTTCTGATAGTCAGGTAGGCCTAAGGCCGGAGCACTGACTATCTGCAACTTCAGCTGGTAAAATGCATCCAAGGCCTCAGATGTGAGGTTGAATGGTTTTGAGGAGAGGCAATCATACAAAGGTTGCATGGTCAGAGATGCAGATCTGATCCATGGCCTACAGTAGGATACCAATCCCAAAAAGGTACGTAGCTGAGCATGAGAGGTTGGCACCTGCATGTCTCTTACCACCTTGGTCCTCTCATCTGACAGGTGCTTGGTACCCTGGCCAAGACAGTGTCCCAGAAACAACACTTTTTGTTTGCAAAATTGCAACTTATCCTTGTTGGCCTTGCAGCCGTTCTGGCAGAGGAAACACAACAGGCTGATGGTCGCTGCTTCACAGGTTGGTTTGTCTGGAGCACAAAGAAGAAGGTCATCAACATATTGTAACAAAATGACATCATCATGTGGAAAATACCAAGTACTCATGATAAGTGTGAGACACCTTGTGAATTGGTTAGGACTGTTTTGCGCCCCTTGTGGTAGTACTGTCCAAGTGTACTGTTTACCCCTAAATGTAAATGCAAACAAATACTGGCAATCGGGGTGTAAAGGCACAGAAAAAAAAATATGCATTGCAAAGATCTACACAACTGTACCAGGTGGTACCTGTGGGGACAGCTGACAGCAGGGTGTGTGGGTTAGGTACCACTGGGGTTTCAAGTAGTGTTACTTTATTTAATTCCCTAAGATCATGAACCATACGGTATGTGTCTGGTTCTCCCTTTTTGCCCTTTTTCTTCACTGGGAAAAGAGGAGTGTTTGCTGCAGAAGTGCATTCCTTTAATGCCTCTGCCTTTACTAATTCCACTATGGTTACCGCTATGGCATCCTCTTGGGCATGGGTCAGAGGATATTGTTTAATCGTGGGTGGCTGAGCACCAGGTTTCAGGGTTACCATAACAGGGGGTACATCCAATTTACCTAAGTCTGTTTTCCCAGTTGCCCATAATGCTGTTGGCACTTGGGATAACAGTACATTTTCTTCTTCAGTGAGGACAAAAATACAACTTGGTGTACTTAACTCGGCAGATAACAAACACAAAATCTCATGGTTAGTATGCGTGACTTTTACATATGCTTCTCCTGATGAATGCAACATGATATTACAACCTAATACTCCCATCACATCTGTACCAAGAATGTTATCTGATGTGTCTGAGACTAAATACCTAGTGAGTATTCTGCTACCCTGAAATGAGGTTTCTACAGGATCAGTTTGATCTAAAGCATCCACCGTTTTAGTGAGAAGTCTTCCATAATAAACTTCCACTGATTCACCTTTCTCTCTTTTAGCAGATACCTTACTTCAGGTGATAACAGGCAAGACAATAAATTCACATAACATAGTACAAGACATAATTTCATATGCTTGAGTATTTTCTTGAATATTTTACACATATATATTACACAATATTATACACATATATATTGTCATTGTACCTTACTTTTCCATTTAACCTTAGGCTAACACGTTTATCAAAATATTTTCCCTTTGGGCATAAATGGTCATCATACACAGGCTGCGGATCCCGGAGGCCCAGAGCCAAGTTTCACTTTGTAATAATTGACATGTAACATTATTGGGTAACACAGTATCATGTTCAGCTTGTGATTTTCTGCGTGCCCATCACATCAGATACAACGTCCTTGGAGCTACTTGGCAGTCAATTAATGTTTTGGTTATTCCCTGCAGAACATCTGCAGAGCGCTACAACAGAATACAGGAATACAATTCAAGCAGATAGCAGTTAATACTGACACCAAAATTACATATTACTATTTTTTTGTACAATTTTCGAATATTTCCCAAACCCCACCTTTTGTCATTACCACAGGTGTTCAAAACCCCTGAGTTGTACTTCAGGTTACCTTAAGGGCAAACTGCCAAACTTTAGAATTTTCTTCACTGGATTCCAACCAAAAGTTGAACCCCTGTGGAACATCACAATATCCTAGTTTCTTCTTTTTAGGGGACATTTCCTGAAAGCGGATTTAATTTTACAAAAAGCATAAAAGTTGAATCCTGGCATTGATATAAACAGAATGAATATTACAAATACAGGTTGACGTATATACAGATATATATATATATATATATATATATATATATATATATATAGTACATAATCCAATAAACATCATACCGATGCTGGACAGTTTTTCTCTTTGCATTATATCAGATTCTCTGAGTATTTTGTTAAAGTAAGTAATATTTCATACAGAACTGGGAGATAAGATGGGTTATATTAAACAATAATACTGAGAAGGGTAATGTCTCCCTTCAAGCCTGTTTCTCGGAGTGAGGTGGGGGTGAGTCATTATTTCCTGAACTATCATCCCCTTATCCTATTCTATTGCTTCCTTCTATCAGGGCATATATGCCTCTTTGCATCCACTTCCCTTTCTGTGTCCCATAGCAGAAGGGGAAGCGGGGGGTGGCCACGAGCAGACGCGGGATAGGTAAATAAATAGGCTGTTACCTGCCGGGGATACTCCAGCAGGTTACAGCCTATTTATATATAAAAAAAGTTTTCCTCGCCTACCTGCGATGCCTTGATGGAGCCGCCTCCTCTTCTTGTCCGCGTCTCGTAAACCAGCCCAGGATAGGCCCCACTCAGTTTTTTTTTTTTTTTTTTTAAAGCGGCCTGTCCCGGGCTGGTTTATATTGAATAGTAAAAATGCCGCCCCTCAGTGACGGACAGCGCCACCTGAGGCTGCCGCCTCACTTCCCCTCATTAGCGGTGCTCCCCTGCATACACTCAGTTCCCCATATCATCTATTCAGACATAGACAACATCCTTCAATATATGTAAACACTAATAGCATCTCTACTTCATGTCTTACACACAGACACAAGGGATTGTATTAGTTTGACTCCTTTTTCTCTGCAAAATTCTAATGTCACTTGAAATTGATGTCACTGATGTCAAACTTCACCATCTTAGAGCGTGGAAAGTAACCTTCCTCTAGAACATATGCTGCTGTTATAAATGTTAGAAATTATTTAACTCCTTAGTTGTCTGTCAGTGTAACTGTATGAGGGCTTATTTTTTGCAAGAGAAGTTGTAGTGTTTAATGGCACTATTTTGGGGCAGATATAATTTTGCCACTGCCATTTTATAAATTTTGCACCATTCAATGATTGGCTTAAATAATCTCTTAAATTTATTTACTGGGTTGATAAGATTACATTGATGCCAAATTTCTCACCACAGTGCTGACGTCCAGGTTCCCCTAGACAGGGGTGAGCTACCTTTACTTTGATCCAATGGTATTCTACTGAATCCTGGAACAACTGATTGAACTGATCCCCTGATGAATGCCTGTTTTATTAAATGGGCAAGAAATGCAGGATGGAGTGTTTGTGTGCATTGGGGCATTAACAGGGATAGAACTTGGGACCTCCCTTGTTAGGGTGGGAGTTATATACAAGGGACATAGGGATTGATAGGGGAAGAGAGACCATCCATCCACACCCAGCACAAACTGCCTTAAACTTGGAGAATCCCTAAGTGATGCCCTTGAAATTTCTTTATGGCCGCCAAGAAGATAGTTCCAATTAATACACATGTTTAATATTTATTGAGATATCTTTTAAGTTATTTTTGCCATTAACGGGCCTGATTTTTTTTATTTTATTTTTTAACATTTAAAATTAAAAGTTATGTTTTAATATGATCCTGCCATATTTAAAGCTGCAATATTTCATGACTTTTTATGTGACATAAAAAGAAAAAAATAAATTTCAAAATGCATTGTAATATAAAAACACTTTAATGTTATTTGTATGGCTGCTGGGGTTGGTTGGCTTACATAGTATCCAAAAATATTATACTGTAAATTATGGTATCTACTATATATGCCTAGAATACAGAAAGAATATTAAAAGTTTGAGGCATATAATCAATTATATTAAGGTTCTGTACACAAAGGCACCTTTCCCCCCAGTTCATAATGGAGCTACAGTTCATAATGGAGATGGCCCCAACAAAGCCTTATGAATAGCAGCAATGACTTAAAATTGTCATTTTCCTCTCTAGGGTCTGGTATTATTGATAACACGAATAATGCTGCAGACTATGCTGTTTTTTACTGAAATGAAACAGAACACAGCAGCAGTATGAACACAACCTTGCATTGGTAAGTTTTCTGAATCTGATAATACTCATTATTATCCAATCTGTGCTCATCATTACTTTATATTTATTCATTTAATCCTCAGTATTTGTATATATTTTCTCAAAGACAATGTGGACTAATGAAATAAAAACCTTTGCTGAGAGATAGCCTAGCACCGTGACTAACATTCTTTTCTAAACAAAAGGTCTCCATATTACTATTAATAGCACCTGAAATGTTACACCTAGGCACACGCATCCATGACTTTCAAAGCACATTGCTCAACTGCATCTAAATATATAAAGACAGCCCAAGTTCATGACTTGTCTATCGAATATGTCTATCTGGTAGCCTACAACTACCCAACTACCTTTTCTAATGGTGTGGTTAAATAACATTTTTTCTAGGTACAGCCATCTTGAGAAGGACAGTTCCAAATAGGATGCTAAATGGTTTGTGCCTCTTCTTTGAACAACATTTTTCGGTATAAAAATCATTTTCATAAAAGGTTTGGTTTTTAAATGCATATTTTCTTTATTTTTCAAGAAGAAATCCTGAGTTACAGCCTATAATGTAACCCAGAGGTAGATTTACAATAATTCAAGTTTCAGAGCCCAAATCTTACTCTATGATTTACATTCTGGGAAGCACAGTCTATGAACCAGACACTATAGCGTTAGGAGAGACAAACTCCTCCACTGCAATATAAGAGCTCTGCAAAGCTTTCAGGTCTTTGCATGACAAGCTTGCCCAGTGTTTCAGAAAGAAACTATCAGAAAATATCACAGGTGGTAACTTGGTATCAGTACTAGATAGGTACTGCAAAGTTGTTTGCAAATCATATATAAATGGTAATTGTAATGTAATACCCCAGTACTAGGTGCTGTATTCCCTTAAGGCTGAGAGTCAGGGATGTGTTCATGTTGTAGCACAGGTTACTGTTATATTTATATGTAATGTGTATATAATATGTTATGTCTTTAAGAAGTATTGCATCAGCCATTGCATCTGTGCCAGCACTGGTAAGATTAATGCACAGCACCTCACACAACATGTGCCCAACACTTAGCCCTCATTGGACAAAGCAGGTGGGGACACTTGGGTGTAGTTTAGGCACACTGGGGAAGTCTAGATAGTTCTGTCAGAGGCAGTAGTTATTTGGAGTATAGTCTAAGGAGGAAGATAGTTGCCACACTGTTGGCCACTGCTGAACCAACAGGACCCTAACACAGAGTTCAGAGTGGAGTAACACAAGTCTCAGGAGTCCAAGTATAGTCTGATAAAGGAGCAGGAGGATGTTGACTGCTACAGAGCACAAAACTACATTCTGGCCTACATAAGGAGGGATACCTATTGATACTCTAAGGCCAGTGGTGAACCTAGCCTCTTTGCTGCCTGAGGCGGACTATAGAAAGACGCCCCCCCAAAAAAACAAAAAAACAAAAAAAAAAACTGAGTTTCCATGCTACTAGTTTAACACACTGTTATCGTCGCACAATATACACAATACACAAAGTTATAAAACAGTTTTTAAGAATTCTTCTTCCTGTATTACTTCAGTATCAGAGCAACAACACGGAATTAACAATGAAAGTAACTTCACATATCTTCTGCTTGGTGGATGGACGAGCCCACTTGGCCCCCATTCTCTATAATAGGAGCCCCGCAGATAGCTGAGTACTGGACTTTGGCTATCTTTGGCTCTCCCATTAAAGTGAATGAGAGCCACGCGGGTTCGTCCATCCACCAAGTGACACACCTATATATATGTCTGCAGCCAGGCTGGATTCCCACCTAGTGGGGGGCAAAAAACCCAATTCTCAGGCTCAGTGGGGGTCTCAGCAGACAGACCCCCATCACTCAGGTATTTATCCTCTATCATTTAGGTGAATACAGGGCAGTAACATTTTGTGACTTACAGGTGACGTCTCTGACTAATCGTTCACATTTCCCTTCTCTTCCCTCTGGACCGCCATGACCACTTCTTCCAGCTGCGTATAGTGGTATATAGCGGCTCTACACAGGGCTCTGCAGACGATTTAGGTGAATACAGTGCAGTAACATTTAGTGACTTACCGGTGACGTCTCTGACTAATCGTTCACATTCCCTGTCTCTTTTATCTGGACGGCCATGACCACTTCTTCCAGTCTCTGTAAAGTTTTCAACACAGACATCTTTGGCTCCTCACTTTTCCAGGTATCCGACCCACATTGTCCTCACCTACACAAAGCCCCCATTCTGCTGCTACCCCCAATTATAAAATATATGATATAACCCCCCATAATGAATAATACTCCCAAGTGCATCTTTATATTAATAATGTCCGTGTGTACCCTGTATAAATAGTGCCCCTTATTAATAATACCCCAGGTGTTAACTAATTAAAAGGATTTCCAGGTCATTAATAAACTAATCAGTGGGGCTCAAAAACCCAGGACCCCCACTGATCAGCTGTTTGAATGGTACCTGTGTAAGCGGCGTGACCGCTTCTCTGTTTACATAGTGTAATTCATCTCATAGCGGCCATGTAATGTAACTACAGCCTCGTCCTGTACACGTCTATGTGATAAGGCTGTCATTACATCACACGGTCACTATAAACAGACAGTGTATAATATAAACAGGTGCCACACTCGTCCCCCCCAGCGACACCCAACATCCACCGCACCCCAAACCTTGCCTCACTCGTCCCCCCAGCGACACCCAACATCCACCGCACCCCAAACCTTGCCTCACTCGCCCCCCCTGCGACACCCAACATCCACCTCACCCCAAACCTTGCCTCACCCGCCCCCCCTGCGACACCCAACATCCACCGCACCCCAAACCTTGCCTCACTTGCCCCCCCAGCGACACCCAACATCCACCGCACCCCAAACCTTGCCTCACTCGCCCCCCCAGCGACACCCAACATCCACCGCACCCCAAACCTTGCCTCACTTGCCCCCCCTGCGACACCCAACATCCACCGCACCCCAAACCTTGCCTCACCCGCCCCCCCCTGCGACACCCATCATACACCGCACCCCAAACCTTGCCTCACCCGCCCCCCCTGCGACACCCAACATCCACCGCACCCCAAACCTTGCCTCACTCGCCCCCCCTGCGACACCCAACATCCACCGCACCCCAAACCTTGCCTCACCCGCCCCCCCCTGCGACACCTAACATCCACCGCACCCCAAACCTTGCCTTACCCGCCCCCCTGCGACACCCATCATCCACCGCACCCCAAACCTTGCCTCACCCGCCCCCCCTGCGACACCCAACATCCACCGCACCCCAAACCTTGCCTCACCCGCCCCCCTGCGACACCCATCATCCACCGCACCCCAAACCTTGCCTCACTCGCCCCCTCTGCGACACCCAACATCCACCGCACCCCAAACCTTGCCTCACCCGCCCCCCCTGCGACACCCAACATCCACCGCACCCCAAACCTTGCCTTACCCGCCCCCCCTGCGGCACCCATCATCCACCACACCCCAAACCTTGCCTCACCCGCCCCACACCCCCCCGTGTGACCCAACCCGCCATCATCATCAATCTGGTATTTATCCCCTATCCTATGGATAGGGGATAAATACTTAGAAAAGCAATATTTATCTAATATGAAACTTACCTCAGTAGCGCTTTTGAGAGCAGGGGCACCTTAGGAGACTGCGCAGGAGCCACTGTGTGTCCTATCACGTCAGGTCTTGTCACGTGATGCACGCAGCCAAGCGTGGGTGCGGGCGGAGAGCAAAGAGCAGGCTAAGTGAACGGGGGCGGAGGCGGAGGGCAAGGGCCGCTGGAGCAGCGCTGCTGCCAATAGGTGAGTGTTGAAGCAGCGCTGTCTCTGCACAGCTGCCCCGAGCTACCGCTCTCCTCCCCTGCCTAAAACGCTAAACCAGCCCAGGACAGGTCCCGCTCAGCATGTTTTTTAAAGCGGCCTGTCTTGGGCTGATTTAGGTCAATCAAAATGCCGCCCCCCGAAACTGACAAGTTAGCGCCGCCTGAGGCGGCCACCTCACTCCGCCTCATTAGCGGTGCGCCCCTGTCCAAATCACATCATACTCCTATATATGAGAGGAACTCTTATATCTTTCACTACCTTGCTGTGCACCTCCATATTGAGGGACAGAGTTATCTGCTTGAACAGTGAACATGATTTTGGCTGTTTGGAAGTAAAGACTGGCACTACTTTCACCATCCATCTTGCCTCCGTGTGTGTCTGAAGCTAACTTGCACCAACCACCATCTTGGAAACATCTCGGGGCTAGGCCACACTACTACACCCATCATTCACCAGAGAGAGTATCCCAGGGAACCTGTCCAGTACAATGACCACCGAGGTGCGTTCCCCCACCACTGTGCTGTACCTGCGGGAGAGAGCCTGGAGATGCCTGCACTGTGACTACCACTCCTAACATCCATCGTTCAGGCACTGTCTTTCCCTTGCAAACCCCCCTTGGGGCACCACCGTAACATGGGAAAAGGTTAGACCAGGGGTAGGCAACCTTCGGCACTCCAGCTGTTGTAAAACTACAACTCCCAACATGCACACTTGCTCTGCTGTTCTTAGAACTCCCATGGAAGTCAATGGAACATGCTTATGCTTTCATCTGACCATTTTATGCACTCATGGCCGTAAGTGTTGGCACCCCTGATTTTTTTCCAGAAAATTGCTCATATTTTTCTACACATATGTTTATTTCTTTTATGTGTATTGGAACAACACAAAAAAACAGAGAAAAAAAAGCCAAAAATGATCTAATTTAACACAAAACTCCAAAAACGGAACGGACAAAATTACTGGCACCCTCAACTTAAAATTTAGTTGCACACCCTTTGGAAAAAATACCTGAAATCAATCACTTCCTATAACCATCAACAAGCTTCTTATACCTCTCAACTGGAATTTTGGACCACTCTTCTTTTGCAAACTGCTCCAGATCTCACATATTTGAAGGGTGTCTTCTCCCAATAGCAATTTTAAAATCTCTCCACAGATGTTCAATGAGATTCACTGGATTCATTGCTGACCACTTCAGTACTCTCTAGTGCTTTGTTTCCATTCATTTCTGGGTGCTCTTTGAAGTATGTTTTGGGTCATTTTCTTTCTGGAAAACCCCTGACCTAGAACACAAACCCAGTTTTCAGACACTGGCCCCTACATTGAAACCCAAAATCCTTTGGTAATCTTCAGATTTCATGATGTATTGCACACAGTCTAGGCATCCAGTGCCAGAGGCAGCAAAACAACCTCAAAACATCTTTGACCCTCCACCATATTTGACTGTTGGTACTGTGTTCTTTTCTTTATAGGCCTCTTTCCGTTTTCAGTAAACAGTAGAATGATGTGCTTTATCTGCTTGGTCTCATCTGTCCACAAGACGTTTTCCCAGAAGGTTTTTGGCTTACTCACATACATTTTGGCACACTGCTGTTGATAGTTTGCACTGACATTGATGCACCCTGAGCCTGCAGGACAGCTTGAATTTCTTTGGAACTTGACTGGGGCTGTTTATTCACTATTATCACATTATCCTGTGTCGCAACATTTCAATCAATTTTTCTTTTCCGTCCATGTCCCGGGAGATTAGCTACAATGCCATGGGTTATGAACTTCTCGATTATGTTGCTCACTGTGGACAAAGGAACATCAAGATCTCTGGAGATGGACTTGTAACCCTGAGATTCTTGATATTTTTGCACAATTTTTGTTTGTGATGATGAGAGAACCCCAGTTATATGTATTTTTCATTGATATGTGTTGTTCTATATACAAATTACCTAATTGTGTTAGTCCTATGTTGTGTTTACGTTGCTGGTCAATTCGCTTCAGTGGTTTTATGTGTATACAAGGGGACATTGCCCTTTCTGGTTTCAGCCAAACAGTTTTATGACCCCTGTACAAACAGATGTCAAAGGAGGGAGAGAGGGCTAATGACCCTGAGCTCAACCCCAGACATAGCTTTCCAGCAACCAGGAAAACATCCTTCTTTCTCAGGATCCTGCAGTGGGGAGTAAAAGGAGGGGGGCTACCTGGAATGGAGGTGTGATTGGACACTGATCTTAACCGAGAGGAAGACCTAGATTCTTTGTCACATCTATGGAGTCAGCTAAGAGAGCTGGAAGTGTCCATTTTCACTACAGAAGATCTCCAAGCTCCTGGAACCAAAGACTCTTTTAAGTATTATTCTTCTTTATTTCTTTTTATTTTAACAGCTTTTTGTATTGTGTGTCATTTCTCTTTATATATAGCACTGAAGCATCTTGGTATTAAAGTGTTATGAACCCATTATCTTTTTGAAGTGTATATGTGCGCAAGGTTTCTGCTGGACCTGAATCAGCAGTGGTGGCAGCGGCATGTATTTGGGGTGCGTGGACTGTGTTGGGGTGCGACTTACACTCAATTTGTAGCCTGAGTGAAGGGTGAGTGCAAGATTGAGTGAGCGGAGTTGAGTCGACCCTTGACAGCCGCACCCATGTGACATGCTAGAAAGGCCCGTATGTGACATGTTTCTCAAGTCTTCAGACAGTTCTCTTCTCCTCTTTCTGTTCTCTATGCTTAGTGTAGCACACACAGACACACAATGCGAAGATTGAGTTAACTTCTCTCTTTGTCTGGTTTCAGATGTGATTTTTATATTGCCCACACCTGTTACTTGCCACAGGTGAGTCTGAACGAGCATCACATACTTGAAAGAAAGTTATTTACCCACAATTTTGAAAAGGTGCGGCCCATTTTTGGAGTTTTGTGTGAAATTATGTCCAATTTGCCTTTTTTTCTCAGTTTTTTGTGTTGTTCCAATACACACAAATGAAATAAACATGTTTATAACCAAAAATGTGTAATTGCAATAATTTTCTGGGAGAAACACTTCATTTTTCAAACTACACCTAGCTTTCCTTTATTATCTGGTAAAAACAGGTCAGATGGTAGAAAAAGTGAACTGCTGAAAATATCTAATATCCTATTCTACTTTTGAAGTCTCTACACATGAAAATTGTGATAGATATTCACTAGAATTGGGTATAGGAAAACTTATCATACTGTCCTTAAAGGGGTATTCGCATGAACATAATCATATCTATATTTGTAGATAATTAAAAGTTAAACATTTTTGCAAATATAAGTAGTTAAAAATTCTGCAGTGTTTTAAAGATTTTCTCTATCCATCTTAGTGGTGACAGTCTGTTTTCTTGATCGGTTGCCGATGGATATGACAACAAATGCAGAAACTTTCTATGGTCTGGGACTTGTCAGGAACCCAGCAATGATTTTCTTATTGTAGCTGGGTTGTCAGGCAGGGACACTACATCTATCAGAAGATATCACGGCCACAATAAGGATATCATGGCTGATTTTCTGAACTTAGAAAGTTCTTGCATTCATGGTCGTATCCACTGGCAACGATCAAGACAACAACTTGTGACTACAAGATATTTAGAGAAAATCTTTAACACTCTGCAAAATGTTTAAGTACTTATATTTGCAAAAATGTTTAAATTTTAACTATCTACAAATTTAAAAATGATCATGGTCATGGGAATACCCCTTTAATGAAAGTATCTGTGGTATTACTTGGCATACAACACTGTAGATTCTTGTCTCAATACCCAGCATTGTTTTTCAGTAAAGATTGTACAAGATTGTCAAAGTCAATAGTGGGAAAGGTCACTTATGACGCTACATAATTGTCAGCAAATATGAGCTGCCGAAGCTAAAATTGTTTCTTTTTTGTCAACAAATCATACGCAATATCTATTTCAAGCGTTTATTTCTTTGAATGACGATTTTGGCTTACAGGTAACAGAAGCCAAAAAGTTACAATTTCAGAAAATTAGGATATTATGCAAGACTAATGAAAAAAAACATACAGAAATGTTACCCTACTGAAATGTTTTCACACTTTATGCACTCACTACTTCATCAGGGCACTTTTTGCTTGAACTACTGCATCAATGCAGCATGGCATGCAGGCAAACAGGAGGCATTACTAAGTTGTTATGGAAGCCCAGATTGTTCTGCATTGTTGGGTGTGGTGTCTCTCATCTTCCTCTAGACAAGGTGAGTTTGCTGGCCAATCAAGCACAGTTATACTGTGTTTATAAAATCAGGTATTGGTACTGTTGGCAGTGTGAGCAGGTACCAAATCCTGGTGGAAAATTAAAACAGCATCTCCATTAAGTCTGTCAGTAGAGGGAAGGATGAAGTGCTAAAATTTTCTGTTAGATTGCTGCACCGACTTTGGACTTGATACAACACAGTGGACCAACACTGTGATGACAGCAGATGACATGACTCCCCATAATATCACTGACTGTGGAAACTTCACACTGGAGCTCAAACAACTTGGATTGTGAGCCTCTTCATTTTTCCTCTAGACTCTGGGACCTTGATTTCCAAATGAAATGGAAAATTTACTTTCATCTGAAAAGAGAACTTTAAACCACTAAGCAAAATTCCAAACCTTTTTCTCCTTAGCCAGGGTAAGAGGCTTTTGATGTTGTCTGTGTCATGAATGGATTGACACAATGAGTGCAACAGTTGTAGACCATGTCTTAGATACGTCAGTCCAATCTTTGTAACTGTCCCCCAAATTCTTGAATGGCCTTTTCTTGACAATCGATATGCTAGACTCACTTGCGCTACAATCCGAAGAGTTAATAAACAAGATAGGGCACAAATGGGCTAGAAGTGAATATTGTGTTTTGGCCGTAAATACACACTTCAAAACAATGCAATTACAAGAATATAAAAAACTTGAACTTGCACATAAATTATGTAACACTGTTGGTAAATATCACTATTAAATCCCTATATGGTCTCCCTTACGCTAGCTGTTGTGCCAAACAGAAAATCACCAAGACGGTGGTTCCGTCACAATTTTAGTGAGGTTAATATAGGGTTAATTATTGTAGATATACAGTGCGAAAGTATTCGGCCCCCTTGAACTTTTCAACCTTTTGCCACATTTCAGGCTTCAAACATAAAGATATAAAATTTAAATTTTTTGGTGAAGAATCAACAACAAGTGGGACACAATCGTGAAGTGGAATGAAATTTATTGGATATTTTAAACTTTTGTAAAAAATAAAAAACTGAAAAGTGGGGCGTGCCAAATTATTCGGCCCCCTTAAGTTAATACTTTGTAGCGCCACCTTTTGCTGCGATTACAGCTGCAAGTCGCTTGGGGTATGTCTCTATCAGTTTTGCACATCGAGAGACTGAAATTCTTGCCCATTCTTCCTTGGAAAACAGCTCGAGCTCAGTGAGGTTGGATGGAGAGCGTTTGTGAACAGCAGTTTTCAGCTCTTTCCACAGATTCTCGATTGGATTCAGGTCTGGACTTTGACTTGGCCATTCTAACACCTGGATACGTTTATTTGTGAACCATTCCATTGTAGATTTTGCTTTATGTTTGGGATCATTGTCTTGTTGGAAGATAAATCTCCGTCCCAGTCTCAGGTCTTTTGCAGACTCCAACAGGTTTTCTTCCAGAATGGTCCTGTATTTGGCTCCATCCATCTTCCCATCAATTTTAACCATCTTCCCTGTCCCTGCTGAAGAAAAGCAAGCCCAAACCATGATGCTGCCGCCACCATGTTTGACAGTGGGGATGGTGTGTTCAGGGTGACTAGTTGTGTTGCTTTTACGCCAAACATATCGTTTTGTATTGTGGCCAAAAAGTTCGATTTTGGTTTCATCTGACCATAGCACCTTCTTCCACATGTTTGGTGTGTCTCCCAGGTGGCTTGTGGCAAACTTTAAACGAGACTTTTTATGGATATCTTTGAGAAATGGCTTTCTTCTTGCCACTCTTCCATAAAGGCCAGATTTGTGCAGTGTACAACTGATTGTTGTCCTATGGACAGACTCTCCCACCTCAGCTGTAGATCTCTGCAGTTCATCCAGAGTGATCATGGGCCTCTTGGCTGCATCTCTGATCAGTCTTCTCCTTGTTTGAGATGAAAGTTTAGAGTGATGGCCGGGTCTTGGTAGATTTGCAGTGGTCTGATACGCCTTCCATTTCAATATGATTGCTTGCACAGTGCTCCTTGGGATGTTTCAAGTTTGGGAAATCTTTTTGTATCCAAATCCAGCTTTAAACTTCTCCACAACAGTATCACGGACCTGCCTGGTGTGTTCCTTGGTCTTCATGATGCTTTCTGCGCTTTAAACAGAACCCTGAGACTATCACAGAGCAGGTGCATTTATACAGAGACTTGATTACACACAGGTGGATTATATTTATCATTATCATCAGTCATTTAGGACAACATTGGATCATTCAGAGATCCTCACTGAACTTCTGGAGTGAGTTTGCTGCACTGAAAGTAAAAGGGCCGAATAATATTGCACGCCCCACTTTTCAGTTTTTTATTTTTTACAAAAGTTTAAAATAACCAATACATTTTGTTCCACTTCACAATTGTGTCCCACTTGTTGTTGATTCTTCACCAAAAAATTAAAATTTTATATCTTTTTGTTTGAACCCTGAAATGTGGCAAAAGGTTGAAAAGTTCAAGGGGGCCGAATACTTTCGCAAGGCACTGTAGATCATGGAGATGCACAGAGAGGGACTCAATACGTGTCTCATTGTACAAAGAAAAACTCCGGCACTCTCTTTATTTTGATTGTGTGAAAAAACACTCCAATATGTTTATTTACATCCAGAAACAAAACGTTTTCTGTCTATGTATTCATCAATTATCGGATGTAGTTGGAAACTGGAGCAGGATAAGCCATAGAGGTAGGAGATTGGACTTTTTAACCTATCAGGTCCAGGAGCATAAGCTGAGGTGGCTGTGAGCAGGAACAGGGATCGGTAAGTAATGCCGCGGGCTAATACTGCTATTATTATACTGCTAATAATAGTTTGTGGGTGGTGTAGGGTTCTGCAGAGCCTGAAATTTTTGCAACATTTCCAACAAACACCTTTGGGGCCACAATGGGACATAAAACTGTGTGGAGGGGCCACTATGGGACATAATACTGTGTGGAGGAGCCACTGTGGAACATTATGCTGTGTGGAGTGGTCACTATGGGACATTATACTGTATGGAGGCCACTATGGAACATTATACTGTATACAGGGGCCATTATGTGACATTATACTGTGTGCAGGGGCCACTATGGGACATTATACTGTGGGCAGGGGTAGCTATTGGACATTATACTGTATGCAGGGGCCACTTTGGGACATTGTACTGTGTGGAAGGGCCACTATAGGATATTATACTGTTTGGAGGCCACTTGGAGACATTATAGTATGGGCGTTATACTATGTGGGGGCCAGAAAAGGAGGCATAATGCCATGGGAGGGACTCCAAGTCAAAAGTTTTCTATAGGGCCCAGTCTCTGCTAGTCACGCACCCTGCTCCTACCACTATGGCTTATCCTGCTGTTGTTTCCAACTACATCCGATAACTGATGAAGGTCTTATACAAGACCGAAACATTTTGTTTCTGGTTGTAAATAAACATATTGGAGTGTTTTTCACACAATCAAAAAGAGAGTGCCGGAGATTTTCTTTGTAATATAGGGTTAATGTGAGTGGTATCATAAACATCAGTGGCTGTTTGAAGGACTAAGTACTAACCTCTTGATTGGTAGATTTACAGCAATGTGCATCATTTTCTATAAGCGTATATTAACATATATTTTTAACCTTTATTATCTGTTAATTGATGCTAAATAGGCCTTTGTGATAGGGAAATATCCAAGCAGACATTACACATACATATGTATCTGGCGGCCCTGTACCCATATAAAGCAGATGAGATAGGACAAGATCCCATCCCTGACTAAGGAAGTGAAAGTCTTCCGAAAGGCATTGGATAGTAGTATAATGTTGTACCGTGTTAGCCATTGAAAGTAGTGGAAGAGTGAAGAAATCAGGCGATACCTTTTAGAGGCTAACTGAGTATATTTATAAGTAGGCTTTCAGGAGTACTAGCTAGCTCCCTTCATCAGACATGGTGTGATACAAGAACTGAAAATTCACAGATTTTTATACACATGGTTTTCAAAGCATTTTAGAGTCCTTAAAAAAAATGCAATGTAAGTAGAGAAGTTATTTACAACAGGTCAAAAAAACAGTCTGGAAACTTGTGGTGCGTGACGGAGGGATCAGTAATTCTTGCTGTTATCTGTTTGCTATCAGGAGGTGATTTGTGTCCCTCACAGGTTATACATAGTGTGATTTGAAGCTGGCATGAATATTCAGTTCAGTTCATGGTTCATACATAGTGTGACATGAAGCTGGCATGAATATTAAGTCCAAATTGCAGAGTTTGAAATTTTTGCATAAATTTGTACTCCGATTCTTTCCTTTTCTCCTGCGTCTTAAAATGTCCCATTAAAACCACAACCCACAAGGCATTGGAGGCAGAGCCATACCTTGCAGGGAGTGACATCAGTACGAGAGGGTGGGCCCGCCAGAATACACGCTGAGAGAGCACGCTGCCGACTGGAGCATCTCTGTAGAAGTTCCTGAGGTCTGTTACTTATAACTGTACACCTGCTTGGATCCACTGCCAATGCAAATCTGGCTACATATTTGGATACATCCCTACAGAAAGATATATGCTAGAAACTGATGCACATTGCTGGAAATTTACAATCACTGATCAAGAGGTTAGTGTTTGGTCCTTCAACCAGCCATTGAGGTTTATGATACTACAGACATTATCCCTATATTAATGTTACTAAAATTTTGATGGAACCAGCATCTTGGTGGGTTTTCTGTTTTGAACAACAGCTAATGTAAGGGAGACCATATAGGGATTTAGTAGTGATATTTACCAGCAGTGTTACATAATTTTAGCATGTTTGTTTATTTTCTTGACAATCCTGTCAAGGCTGCAATTATCTTTGTTGTTGGTACAGCATTTTCTACCACACTATTTCCTTCCACTCAACTTTCCATTAATATGCTTTCCATTACAGCACTTTGTGAATAGCCAGCTTCTTTAGCAATCACTTTTTGTGGTTTACCCTCCTCGTGGAGGATGTCAATGTCAGCAGTCTTCCAAATGATTGTGTAGCCTACCAAACTAGACTCAGGGACCATTTAAAGCCTTAGGAAACCTTGGCAGGTGTTTTGTGTTGATTACCTGATTGGAGTGTGGCTAGGTGGCTTCTGGCTAAGTGGAACTATAAAACTGAGTTGGTTGTGTTGAGTGTGTTTTGGTGGACTGTTTGAGTAATTACACATAGGGAAGAGCAAGTTTCTTTCTGTGTTTAAAACCATCTTCTTATTTGTTTTGCACTAAATTGAGGGGAGGGGTTATTGTACCCAGGTGCTTTAATTAAAAGCCAAGGACTCTCAGAGCTTGCTCACTGCTTGGCTTCCTTCTAAGGGTGTGTTCAGAATGTGGAATTTGCAGTGCATCAGCATTCCGTCGCGGCATCCCGCTCCTGATTAGGCCCGGATGAATGGGCCTAATCAGGAGCGCGTCTCGAGCCACGGTCACTGCGGGCAGAATCTGCGGCAAGATAGGTCATGTCGCTTTTTTTTCCGCTAGCGGAAAAAAGGCGCTAGAGGGAAAAAAACACTACTGACTCCCATTGAATTGAATGGGAGGCATTTTTTCAGGCGGATTTTGAGGCGGATTCCGCGTCAAAATCCGCTGCCAAAAAACTCCGAGTGAACACAACCTAAGTGGATTTAAAAAGCGAAGAAGAAAGCAGGATTGAACATAGAGTTGGGCGAAGAAGGTGATTGTGGTGGGGAATTAGAACAGTTGATAGGGAGATCCATATGTTACAACCAAACAGTATATACAGTGGGGAAAACAAGTATTTAGTCAGCCACCAATTGTGCAAGTTCTCCCACTTAAAAAGATGAGGCTGGACTGTAATTGTCATCATAGGTAGACCTCAACTATGAGAGACAAAATGAGAAAACAAATCCAGAAAATCATATTGTCTGATTTTTTAAGAATTTATTTGCAAATTATGGTGGAAAATAAGTATTTGGTCACCTACAAACAAGAAAGATTTCTGGCTCTCACAGACCTGTAACTTCTTCTTTAAGAGGCTCCTCTGTCCTCCACTCATTACCTGTAGTAATGGCTCCTGTTTGACATTGTTATCAGTATAAAAGACACCTGTCCACAACCTCAAACAGTCACACTCCAAACTCCACTATGGTGAAGACCAAAGAGCTGTGGAAGGACCTCAGAAACAAAATTGTAGACCTGCACCAGGCTGGGAAGACTGAATCTACAATAGGCAAGCAGCTTGGTGGAAGAAACAACTGTGGGAGCAATAATTAGAAAATGGAAGACATACAAGACCACTGATAACTCCCTCGTCAGGGGCTCCACGCAGATCTCACCCCATGGGGTCAAAATGATCACAAGAACGGTGAGCAAAAATCCCAGACCACACAGGGGGACCTAGTGAATGCCTGCAGAAGCTGGGACTAACGTAACAAAGGCTACCGTCAGTACACACTACGCCGCCAGGGACTCAGTCCTGCGTGCCAGACGTGTCCCCCTGCTTAGCCAGTACATATCCGGGCCCATCTGAGTTTGCTAGAGAGCATTTGGATGTTCCAGAAGAGTATTGGGAGAATGTCATATGGTCAGATGAAACCAAAGTAGAACGGTTTGGTAGAAACACAACTCGTCGTGTTTGGAGGAGAGTGAATGCTGAGTTGCATCCAAGAACACCATACCTACTGTGAGCTGGGGGTGGCAACATCATGCTTTGGGGCTGTTTCTCTGCAAGGGACCAGGACAACTGATCCGTGTACATGAAAGAATGAATGGGGCCATGTATCATGAGATTTTGAGTGCAAACCTCCTTCCATCAGCAAGGGAATTGAAGATGAAACGTGGCTGGGTCTTTCAGCATGACAATGATCCCAAGCACCCTGCCAGGGCAACAAAGAAAAAATCAGACAATGTGATTTTCTAGATATGTTTTCTCATTTTGTGTCTCATAGTTGAGGTCTACCTATGATGTCAATTATAGGCCGGCCTCATCTTTTTAAGTGGGAGAACTTGCACAATTGGTGGCTGACTAAATACTTTTTTTCCCCACTGTATGCATCTGGCCATAAAACTTCAAGAATTCACATTTCTAGAAATTAATGTGTGAACTTGGATGGCAAGTTAAAATGTCAAATGTCAGAAGCATAGTAAACAAACTGGAGGAGCTTGAGGCCCTGGTCCGGGAACAACACATTGATGTAGTTAGTGTGGCTGAGACTTGGCTAGAGTCCACACATTATTGGGCTGTTAATGTTCAGAGTTTTGCTCTCTTTCCCAAAGACAGGACTAAAAGGAAGGGTGGTGGAGTGTGTATCAGGAGGAGGAGTTTGAGGATCAGTCATATATAAGCAATTTGAATGGGCAGCCAGTACAGTGGTCTTAATGGGAAATTTTAACTACCCGGATATTGACTGGGGTGATGTTACTGCATCGTCTGCAATTTAGTGGTCCAGTTTATAGAAGATCCGATTAGAGGGGATGATCTGCTGGATCTGATCATCTCTAATAATGCAGGACTTGTTGGAAATGTCACTATTGACAAAAACCTTGGTAATAGAAATCATAATGTAATTCCTTCAAATTTAAAAAAGTCAATTTTCCCAGGTTAAGGGCTGCACTTCAGGATATAGATTGGGAGCAGCTATTGTCAGATAATGATACAGATCTTAAGTGGGAGACATTTAAATCTACATTGACTATGTGAATAGCGAAGTGTATGCCTATAGGATTAAATTAACCCTGCATGGCTTACAGTTACAGTTAAAAGTGCAATAAACATAAAAATAGGGGCATTTAAAAAATATAAATCTGAAGGATCACCTGCAGCATTTGAGAATAACAAAGCACTTAATAAGATCTGTAAAAGGGAAATAAAATCAGCTAAAATACATAATGAAAGGCAGGTGGCTATGGAAAACAAAACTAACCTCCAAAATTCTTTAAATATATGAATACAAAAAACAAGGTCAGAACAGTTAGATCCCACAAATAATGGTAATGGGGAGTTGGTCACTGAAGACCACAATTAAGCAGACCTAGTAAATGGGTAAACAGGGTAACTCTGTATACACAGAACCTGGAGTAGATGATGTAGGTGACGCCATTACATCACCCAATATACCAAACTGAATGAACATAGAAATGGTCCAAGCTAAATTAAACAAATTAAACGTGAACAAGGCTCCTGGTCAAGATGGATTACACCCATGAATACTTAAAGAACTCAGTCCAGTCATTGTTGTACACCTCTTCTTAATTTTTAGGAATTCTCTAGTGACTGGTACAGTGCCAAGGGACTGGCACAATGAAAATTTGGTGCCGATTTTCAAAAAGGGATCTAGGTGGTCTCCATGTAATTATAGACCAGTAAGCTTAACATCCGCTGTTCTTAAGGAGCTGTGGATATAGTGTTCCTGGACTTCGATAAGACATTTGACACTGTCCCTCACAGATGTTTAGTAAGCAAAATCAGGTATTTTGGCTTGGAAAATATAGTTTGTAATTGGACTGAAGATTAGTTAAAGAGTCATATCCAGAGAGTTGTGATCAATGACTGTAGCTCAGACT
This sequence comes from Leptodactylus fallax, assembly GCA_947044405.1. Taxonomy (NCBI): domain Eukaryota; kingdom Metazoa; phylum Chordata; class Amphibia; order Anura; family Leptodactylidae; genus Leptodactylus; species Leptodactylus fallax. Next base: position 4,473,444 of record CAMRHE010000129.1, on the reverse strand, counting down.
GGTCCTCTGTTAGAAGTGGTGTACCCCAGGGTTCACTACTGGGTCTGCTGTTATTTACCTTATTTATGAATGATATAGAAGATGGGATTAATAGCACTGTCTCTATTTTTGCAGATGACACCAAGTTAAGTAGTACAGTGCAGTCTATGGAGGATGTACATAGGTTACTTGGACAGACTGAGTGTTTGTTCATCCACATGGCAAATGAGGTTCAATGTGGATAAATGTAAAGTTATGCACCTAAGTAAAAATAATCTGCATACAAAATATGTTCTAGAGAGAGTAAAAGTGGGAGAGACACAGGTAGCGAAAGACTTGGGTGTACTTCTGGATCATAGAATAAATAACAGCATGCAATGTTAATCAACTGCTTCTAAGAACAGTCATGTATTAACAGAGGTATGGACTCATCACGGGATGGGGATGTAATTTTACCACTTTATAAATTATTGGTGCGGCCCCCATCTGGAATATGCAGTTCAGTTCTGAGCACTGTTTCATAGAAAGGTGCTCTAGTGTTGGAAAAGGTACAATGGAGGGCCACAAAATTGATAAGGGGCATGGAGGACCTCAGTTATGAGGAGTGATTAAAGGAGTTAATTTTGTTTAGTCTTGAGAAGAGGAGTTTAAGGGGAGATATGATAAACCTATATAAATATGTAAATGGCCCATAGAAAAAATATGGGGAGAAACTCTTCCAGTTAAAATTCCCTCAATCGACAGGGGGACACTAGCTCCATCTGGAGAAAAAATATTTAATCTCCAAAGGTGAGAAGACTTTTTCACTGTAAGGAATGTGAATTTGTGGAATAGCCTAACCTGGGGGGTGGTCAGAGCAACAACAGCTGGTAGATTAAAAACCGGCTTTGATGCCTTTATTCCAGCAAAATAGTGGCAACAGTATGGAATAGAGCGTGATAGAGTAGACCACAGGAGATGGTGTCCGGTAGAGATGGGTGAACCGATTTGTCATGAGCCGGGTTCGACCCAAATATTCCAAATTGTTTGGTTTTTAGCAAAACCGAACAAATTTTTGCCTCAGACATATTAAAATGGCCACTGCCACATGTATTTCACAGGAAAAATACAGAAAAGATATGAGTCTTCTGCTGGCACCACCTGACATCAGCTGACAAACCTCCCAGCCAATAGTCAGTGATAGGTGGACACCTTATAGTGCTGATGTCATATACACTATATAAGGTGCTGTGAGCTTGACCACGATTCATTGCTGTGATGGTGAGTGTAGGGATGGATCAGTTATTTATCTCGCTGCATGATACAAAGAGCACTGAGTGCTGAAAAGCTTACTGTTAGGGACATCAAAGGTGTCACTCAGAGTATGTTGTAGAGCTCCAAATTACAGGTCAAAGATCAGACCTGGAGAAATCAGACACATACAGCTGATGGTGTATCAAGTGAGTTCTAATTTAATCAAGGGAAAAGGTAGTTTAAATATAGTGTATAGACAAAGAACATGTTGGACTACTATAAATAGCATAACATGATTGGTTGTAAAGTTGTAATATAGTTCTGCACATGGCTATTGGATAAGACACAATAGGAGTTGCATCTCATTAAAACTTTCAAGGGGGGATGAGGTCTCTTATGAGACAAGGACACAAGCTGACATCCCCCACACTATGTATATATACAGTGGGGAAAAAAAGTATTTAGTCAGCCACCAATTGTGCAAGTTCTCCCACTTAAAAAGATGAGAGAGGCCTGTAATTGACATCATATGTAGACCTCAACTATGAGAGACAAAATGAGAAAACAAATCCAGATTGTCTGATTTTTAAAGAATTTATTTGCAAATTATGGTGGAAAATAAGTATTTGGTCACCTACAAACAAGCAAGATTTCTGGCTCTCACAGACCTGTAACTTCTTCTTTAAGAGGCTCCTCTGTCCTCCACTCATTACCTGTAGTAATGGCTCCTGTTTGACATTGTTATCAGTATAAAAGACACCTGTCCACAACCTCAAACAGTCACACTCCAAACTCCACTATGGTGAAGACCAAAGAGCTGTGGAAGGACACCAGAAACAAAATTGTAGACCTGCACCAGGCTGGGAAGACTGAATATGCAATAGGCAAGCAGCTTGGTGTGAAGAAATCAACTGTGGGAGCAATAATTAGAAAATGGAAGACATACAAGACCACTGATAATCTCCCTCGATCAGGGGCTCCACGCAAGATCTCACCACATGGGGTCAAAATGATCACAAGAACAGTGAGCAAAAATCCCAGAACCACACGGGGGGACCTAGTGAATGACCTGCAGAAAGCTGGGACTAACGTAACAAAGGCTACCGTCAGTAACACACTACGCCGCCAGGGACTCAGATCCTGCAGTGCCAGACGTGTCCCCCTGCTTAAGCCAGTACATATCCGGGCCCATCTGAAGTTTGCTAGAGAGCATTTGGATGTTCCAGAAGAGTATTGGGAGAATGTCATATGGTCAGATGAAACCAAAGTAGAACGGTTTGGTAGAAACACAACTCGTCGTGTTTGGAGGAGAGTGAATGCTGAGTTGCATCCAAAGAACACCATACCTACTGTGAAGCATGGGGGTGGCAACATCATGCTTTGGGGCTGTTTCTCTGCAAAGGGACCAGGACGACTGATCCGTGTACATGAAAGAATGAATGGGGCCATGTATCATGAGATTTTGAGTGCAAACCTCCTTCCATCAGCAAGGGAATTGAAGATGAAACGTGGCTGGGTCTTTCAACATGACAATGATCCCAAGCACCCTGCCAGGCAACGAAGGAGTGGCTTCGTAAGAAGCATTTCAAGGTCCTGGAGTGGCCTAGCCAGTCTCCAGATCTCAACCCCATAGAAAACCTTTGGAGGGAGTTGAAAGTCCGTTTTGCTCAGCGACAGCCCCAAAACATCACTGCTCTAGAGGAGATCTGCATGGAGGAATGTGCCAACATACCAGGAACAGTGTGTGCCAACCTTGTGAAGACTTACAGAAAACGTTTGACCTCTGTCATTGCCAACAAAGGATATATAACAAAGTATTGAGATGAACTTTTGTTATTGACCAAATACTTATTTTCCACCATAATTTGCAAATAAATTCTTAAAAAATCAGACAATGTGATTTTCTAGATATGTTTTCTCATTTTGTGTCTCATAGTTGAGGTCTACCTATGATGTCAATTATAGGCCGGCCTCATCTTTTTAAGTGGGAGAACTTGCACAATTGGTGGCTGACTAAATACTTTTTTTCCCCACTGTATGCATCTGGCCATAAAACTTCAAGAATTCACATTTCTAGAAATTAATGTGTGAACTTGGATGGCAAGTTAAAATGTCAAATGTCAGAAGCATAGTAAACAAACTGGAGGAGCTTGAGGCCCTGGTCCGGGAACAACACATTGATGTAGTTAGTGTGGCTGAGACTTGGCTAGAGTCCACACATTATTGGGCTGTTAATGTTCAGAGTTTTGCTCTCTTTCCCAAAGACAGGACTAAAAGGAAGGGTGGTGGAGTGTGTATCAGGAGGAGGAGTTTGAGGATCAGTCATATATAAGCAATTTGAATGGGCAGCCAGTACAGTGGTCTTAATGGGAAATTTTAACTACCCGGATATTGACTGGGGTGATGTTACTGCATCGTCTGCAATTTAGTGGTCAAGTTTATAGAAGATCCGATTAGAAGGGATGATCTGCTGGATCTGATCATCTCTAATAATGCAGGACTTGTTGGAAATGTCACTATTGACAAAAACCTTGGTAATAGAAATCATAATGTAATCAGATTCCACCTATATTGTAAAAAAAACTTACAAAGGTTGTAAGGACAAAATTCCTTCAAATTTAAAAAAGTCAATTTTCCCAGGTTAAGGGCTGCACTTCAGGATATAGATTGGGAGCAGATATTGTCAGATAATGATACAGATCTTAAGTGGGAGACATTTAAATCTACATTGACTATGTGAATAGCGAAGTGTATGCCTATAGGATTAAATTAACCCTGCATGGCTTACAGTTACAGTTAAAAGTGCAATAAACATAAAAATAGGGGCATTTAAAAAATATAAATCTGAAGGATCACCTGCAGCATTTGAGAATAACAAAGCACTTAATAAGATCTGTAAAAGGGAAATAAAATCAGCTAAAATACATAATGAAAGGCAGGTGGCTATGGAAAACAAAACTAACCTCCAAAATTCTTTAAATATATGAATACAAAAAACAAGGTCAGAACAGTTAGATCCCACAAATAATGGTAATGGGGAGTTGGTCACTGAAGACCACAATTAAGCAGACCTAGTAAATGGGTAAACAGGGTAACTCTGTATACACAGAACCTGGAGTAGATGATGTAGGTGACGCCATTACATCACCCAATATACCAAACTGAATGAACATAGAAATGGTCCAAGCTAAATTAAACAAATTAAACGTGAACAAGGCTCCTGGTCAAGATGGATTACACCCATGAATACTTAAAGAACTCAGTCCAGTCATTGTTGTACACCTCTTCTTAATTTTTAGGAATTCTCTAGTGACTGGTACAGTGCCAAGGGACTGGCGCAATGAAAATTCGGTGCCGATTTTCAAAAAGGGATCTAGGTGGTCTCCATGTAATTATAGACCAGTAAGCTTAACATCCACTGTTCTTAAGGAGCTGTGGATATAGTGTTCCTGGACTTCGATAAGACATTTGACACTGTCCCTCACAGATGTTTAGTAAGCAAAATCAGGTATTTTGGCTTGGAAAATATAGTTTGTAATTGGACTGAAGATTAGTTAAAGAGTCATATCCAGAGAGTTGTGATCAATGACTGTAGCTCAGACTGGTCCTCTGTTAGAAGTGGTGTACCCCAGGGTTCACTACTGGGTCTGCTGTTATTTACCTTATTTATGAATGATATAGAAGATGGGATTAATAGCACTGTCTCTATTTTTGCAGATGACACCAAGTTAAGTAGTACAGTGCAGTCTATGGAGGATGTACATAGTCAGTAACATACTACACTGCCAGAGACTCGGATCCTGCAGTGCCAGACGTGTCCCCCTGCTTAAGCCAGTACATATCCGGCCCGTCTGAAGTTTTCTAGAGAGCATTTGGATGTCCCAGAAGAGTATTGGGAGAATGTCATATGGTCAGATGAAACCAAAGTAGAACGGTTTGGTAGAAACTCTCCGTGTTTGGAGGAGAGTGAATGCTGAGTTGCATCCAAAGAACACTATACCTACTGTGAAGCATGGGGGTGGCAAAATCATGATTTGGGGCTGTTTCTCTGCAAAGGGGCCAGGACGACTGATCCGTGTACATGAAAGAATGAATGGGGCCATGTATCGTGAGATTTTGAGTGCAAACCTCCTTCCATCAGCAAGAGCATTGAAGATGAAACGTGGCTGGGTCTTTCAGCATGACAATGATCCCAAGCAAACCGCCAGGGCAACTAAGGAGTGGCTTCGTAAGAAGTATTTCAAGGTCCTGGATTGGCCTAGCCAGTCTCCAGATCTCAACTCCATAGAAAACCTTTGGAGGGAGTTGAAAGTCCGTGTTGCCCAGCGACAGCCCCAAAACATCACTGCTCTAGAGGAGATCTGCATGGAGGAATGGACCAACATACCAGCAACAGTGTGTGCCAACCTTGTGAAGACTTACAGAAAACATTTGACCTCTGTCATTGACAACAAAGGATATATAACAAAGTATTGAGATGAACTTTTGTTATTGACCAAATACTAATTTTCCACCATAATTTGCAAATAAATTCTTTAGAAATCAGACAATGTGATTTTCTGGATTTGTTTTCTCATTTTGTCTCTCATAGTTGAGGTCTACCTATGATGTCAATTACAGGCCTCTCTCATCTTTTTAAGTGGGAGAACATCCATAATTGGTGGCTGACTAAATACTTTTTTTCCCCACTGTATATATATATATAAAATCATAAAAGATAAAGATACTAAGTGCCATACAGCCTTTGGAATGCGGCCTACGTGATAAGAATCAGCTTACACAGAGAATAGGTTATCCACATTCCTAAGCACCCAGGCTTAGACACCCACCAAACAGAGTTACATACTAGTTTACATACATAAAAGATACACAAAATGGATGTGATAGATACAAAATGGAGGATTACCTCTAACACTTACAAATTGCAATAGAGCTACAGAATCTTAGGGACAGGACAGTAAAAATTTTGTCTGATTTTGTCTAAGTCTGTCTGTGCAATAGAGCAGTTTCATCAGGCTACACAGTGTTTAAACATCATTTTTACTGCCAATCAATGCTGTTAGTGAAGAATCTTTTGTTAAGAGCCTTTTTTGGCCAAGATTTTGAATATTTTTTATTAAATACATAAAAACTACTGTTCTAACACCAAATGCTGATTCTGCCTGAGCTAATCTGAATTTTTTTTTGTTTTTTTGGGGGGTTCTCACCCAACAAACAGTGTGACAAACCATGCTAATCTGAAAAAAATTGTTTCTTAAGCGGTTATTTTGTTGCTCACTCCATATACAGTCTTACAGCCTGCTCTAATCTGAAAAAAAAAATCTACATTGTTTAAGGATTTTTTTTCTGTTCACCCAAAAAACAGTGTGATGGCGTGTGCTAATTTGAAAAAATAAGAGTTTATTAAGCGTTATTCTTGTTTCTCACCCAATATACAGTCACGAAGACTGTGCTAATCCAAAATCTCTGTTATTAACCCCTTGGTGTCGCAGCCAGTTTTGGACTTTATGACACAGCCCCATTTTTCAAATATGACATTTATTATTAATAAGTCACTTTATGTGGTGATAACTTTGGAACGCTTTAACTTTTCCAGGTGATTTTGAGAATGTTTTTTTGTGACACATTGTACTTTGTCTTTGCTGTAAATTTGGGTCAATATGTTTTGTGTTTATTTATGAAAAATAGGAAATTTGGTGAAAATTTTGAAAAATATGCAATTTTCAAAGTTTGAAATTATCTTCTATTCATTTAGAGAGTCATACCACTTAAATTAGTTAAAAAACATAATTTACCATATCTTTGCTTTATATTTTAAACATTCATTGAATTTTTTGGACGTTATAAGGCTTACAGTCTAACAGCAATTTTCAGGAGAATTTACAAAACAAATTTTTTAAGTTACTAATTCAGTTCCATAGGGGCTTTAAAAGATCTTTGTATTAGAAACCCCCATGAATCACCCCGTTTTCAAAACTGCACCACCAAAACAATTCAAGACAGTATTTGAGAAGTTTGTTAATCCTTTAAGCGCTTCACAGGAATTAAAAAAAATAAAGGTGAAAAATATACATTTCAATTTTTTTCAATACTATATTCATTTAACCCTAAAATTTGCACATTCACAAGGGGTTAAAGGAGAAAATGCATCCCATAGTTTGTTGTACAATTTCTCTCAAGCACATAAATACCACATGTGTTAATGTAACCTGCTCTTTGGGCACACGACAGGACGCAGAAAGGGAAAGAGCGACATTGAGCTTTCGGAGGGCAGATTGCACTTGAATCATTTTCAGGTGCCATGTTGCATTTACAGAGCACATGAGGTACCAGAACAATAAAACCCCCATTAAATTACCCCATTTAAGAAACTACACCCCCTCAAGGAATTTATCAAGGGGTATAATGAGCACTTTGATGCCACAGCTGTTTCACAGTATTTACTACCATTGGGACATGAAAAGGAAAAATTACTCTCTTTTCAGTAAAATGTCTCTTTAGCCCCAAATTTCTCATTTTCACAAGGGGTTAAGAGAGAAAAAGCCACCCACAGTTCATTATACAATTTCTCCTGAATGTATCAGTACACCATATGTGGTCGTAAACTGCTGTATGGGTACATGGCAGAGCTTGGATGGAATTGTTTTCAGGTGCCATGTTGCATTTGCAGAGCCCCTGAGGTGCCAGAACTGTGGAAATCCCTGAAATATGACCCCATTTTGGAAACTAGACCCCTCAAAAAATTTATCAAGGGCTATAGTGAGTATTTTGACCCTACAGTTGATTCACAGAATTGGGCTGTGAAAATAGAAGATGACATTTTCTTCCGTTAAAATGTTGTTTTTACCCCAAACTCCTGGAATTCCAGGCGTTTCGTTTGTACTGTGGGTTAAAAAAAAAAAAAAAAAAAAAAAAAAAACACTCGCTATTATAACCATCTGAAAGCTGCCAAAAACTGGGATTATACAGTGGGGAAAAAAAAAGTATTTAGTCAGTCACCAATTGTGCAAGTTCTCCCACTTCAAAAGATGAGAGGTCTGTAATTGTCATCATAGGTAGACCTCAACTATGAGAGACAAAATGAGAAAACATATCTAGAAAATCATATTGTCTGATTTTTTAAGAATTTGGGTTTGCAAATTATGGTGGGAAATAAGAATTTGGTCACCTACAAACAAGCAAGATTTCTGGCTCTCACAGACCTGTAACTTCTTCTTTAAGAGGCTCCTCTGTCGTCCACTCATTACCTGTAGTAATAGTACCTGTTTGACATTGTTATCAGTATAAAAGACACCTGTCCACAACCTCAAACAGTCACAGTCCAAACTCCACTATGGTGAAGACCAAAGAGCTGTGGAAGGACACCAGAAACAAAATTGTAGACCTGCACCAGGCTGGGAAGACTGAATCTGCAATAGGCAAGAAGTTTGGTGTGAAGAAATCAACTGTGGGAGCAATAATTAGAAAAGGGAAGACATACAAGACTACTGATAATCTCCCTCAATCAGGGGCTCCACGCAAGATCTCACCCCGTGGGGTCAAAATGATCACAAGAACGGTGAGCAAAAATCCCAGAACCACAAGGGGGACCTAGTGAATGACCTGCAGAAAGCTGGGACTAATGTAACAAAGGCTACCATCAGTAACACACTACGCCGCCGCCAGAGACTCAGATCCTGCAGTGCCGGACGTGTCCCCCTGCTTAAGCCAGTACATATCTGGGCCCGTCTAAAGTTTGCTCGAGAGCATTTGGATGTTCCAGAAGAGTATTGGGAGAATGTCATATGGTCAGATGAAACCAAAGTAGAACTGTTTGGTAGAAACACAACTCGCCGTGTTTGGAGGAGAGTGAATGCTGAGTTACATCCAAATAACACCATACCTACTGTGAAGCATGGGGGTGGCAACATCATGCTTTGGGGTTTTTTCTCTGCAAAGGGACCAGGACAACTGATCTGTGTACATGAAAGAATCACTATGTGGCTGAAGAAAGCTGCTCATCAGCGACTCTACACTCAAGCTGCTGCTGATGGACCCGATACTGCTACTGCCACCCCCACCCCCTCCCACAGCTGCCATGCCAGTGCAAGTTGAGCGCTCTGGGCCCCACCAGTCGGACATGCAAGAGGATGGACAATGGCGCAGATAGGCAGCAGCCAACTTGCTACATAGCATGTCCCTATAGTAATTCAGTTTGTCCTCCCTCTCAGCGGGTGTAAAAAAAGCCCCCATTTTTCCCCGGTAGTGAGGGTCTAACATGGTGGAGATCCAGTAGTCATCCCTCTGCCGAATGGTGACAATTCGGCTGTCACTGTGCAAGGAAGTCAGCATGCATCGGGCCATTTGCGCAAGTGACTCCGAGGGACTCCCTGTATCCATCTCCACTGCATACTGCCACGGTGTGTCTGGGTCATCTGCCTCATCCTCCTCATCTCCCTCTGGCTGTTCTGGTTGCTCCTGCTCCTCCTCTCCGCCCATTTGGCTACACATTGTTTGTGCTCCAATGTCCTCCTCATCCTTCTCCCCCTCCAGTTCAGCCCCCACAGGGCTCATATGGCCTTGAGATGTAGACACCATATCTCCAGTTCCCTGACCAACCAGATTGATAAGCATCTTTTCCAGGATGTGGATCAGTGAAATGACGTTGTTCATCCCGTAGGCCTGGCGACTGACTAACAAAGTGGCCTCCTCAAAGGGAACTAGCAAACGGCAGGTGTCACACATGAGCTGCCACTGACTAACATTAAAGTTACACAGGGGAGTACCTCTGTCCACTTGGATCATCAAGAAATTGTTTATGGCTTTTCTCTGTTCATATAGTCCAGGGGTCGGCAACCTCTGGCACGCGTGCCACTCTTGGCATGCGAGGCATATTTCCCTGGCACGGCAGCGGAGTCCTCGCCCAGCAGTTTCGATCGGACCAAACACGGCCGAAACGAAACTGCTATTATTATACTGTGGGGTTTCTTCAGACCCCCAAGTATAATAAGCGGAGCCCCCGGGGAGGTGATCAAACATAAAAAACAATGTTACTCACCATTCCACGCTCCGCAGCCGCGCTGTACTCTTCGGGCGCTTCTGCCTGAAGTCAGCTGACAGGGCCTCAGGTGTCACGTCTGCGTCTGACGTCATTACGCATAATGACGCGACGTGACCCCCGTAGACTCAATGAGCGGTCGTTGACTACAGGCAGAAGCGCTGAAGAGAACACAGAGCCACTGCAGAGCGTGGAATGGTGAGTACATTGTTTTTTTATGTTTGTCATCTCTTTTTGCCCTCCACTTATTATACTCTGTGGTCTGAAGAGACCCCACAGTATAATAGCTAGTGAGTGGCACAAATTGGAATATTAGAAAAGTTAGAATATGATACCGTGTGCAGGGACCACTATGGAGGATAACAGTGTGCTGGGGCCACTATGGGATATAATACCGTGTGCAGGGGCCGCTATGAGACATATTGCCGTGTGTAGGTGCCGCTATGGGACATAATACCGCGTGCAGAGGCCGCTATGGGACAAATACCGTGTGCACAGGCCGCTATGGTACAAATACCGTGTGCAGAGGCCGCTATGGGACAAATACCTTGTGCAGAGGCCGCTATGGGACAAATACCATGTACAGAGGCCGCTATGGGACATAATACCATGTGCAGAGGCCACTATGGGACATATACCATGTGCAGGGGCCGCTGTGAGACATAATACCGTGTGCAAGGGCTGCTATAGGATATAATACCATGTGTAGGAGTTGTTATGGGACATTATTCTGTATAACGGTGTGTTTTCTATATTAAGGATGTGTTTTTGCACAGAAAACTCAGGCTTTGTTTTGTTTTGTTTTTGTGAAAAAATGCACCAGTTTTACATCGAAGTAAAAGTTCCAGTGGCCTAAGACTGTAGCTGCATCCAGATACATAGTGTGTTTTCACCATAAGGATCCTGCCATACGGTGCTCCTGGACACTTACATTTACCACTAATTGCGGAATGCGCATGTACTTTCATTGCTTCTAATCAGAAAGCACAGGAGCGTCCCAGGAAATAGCAGTAAGCACATGTGTCCTAAAGCATCTGGTGGCAGCACTTCTGTGTTATGGTTTGTGGTATATGACTTTAGTTTAGGGGTCGTCAGACTTACAATTATTGACCGGCACTCCGAGTACTTCATCTTTAATTTTTTTTTATTAAAATCGGCACGCCGAACAAAAAAGGTTGCCTACCCCTGTATTAGTGTATGATATTCACATGAAACAAAGTTGTATCTTTCAGCTCACCGTATCCACAGGATGCAAGGAAACGCTCACTGGACTTCATTGAGCAAAATGTATTAAAGATGTTTCGATAAAAAGCTCCAGCATCCAGGAAAAAGTATGACCAATCATACTTGATTGATTGGTCATACTTTTTCCTGGATGCTGGAACTTTTTATCGAAACATCATTAGTGTATGATATTTAACTTTTTTTTTGCTGTACTGCACTGCAAAAGGCTTGCTGTGTTCCACCTTGAAGACATAGATATAAGTAATGAGCAGCAGTATAATGGCAGTGAGTGCTGCAATGTGAATTATGCTGCAAATTCTTGCTGTAAATTAGCCTGCAACCACCCCAAATTCTTCTCTCAATTCCTCCCTATGCTTTCCCTACAGTTCTAAGGCTCAGCATCTTTTCCTGAACTTCTATATGTTTTCTAAGTTTTTCCCTAGCTCCTGCCGACGTCTGTCACTTATGAAGTTTTATAAGTTTATGCAAATGATGCTCAGAGAGCACAGTGGGCGTTCCCCCTGTGCTCCGAGCACAGCTTTATCATCCACGAAACGCCGCCTATGTCTTCTATTAATGACGCCCCCTGGTTCTTCTGCCATCCTCTTCGCTGTGTCAGCAGCCATTATCCTTTTCGGGATTTAAATCCCAGGCATGCGCTGTCAGCCCTGCCACTGTCAGTTCCGCCCGCCATCTTGATTCGATGCCTACAGTACGCTTGTGTAGTTCTATGGAGTACTGAGCTACTGAGCTGAGCATGCTCTGAGCATTATTTGCATAAACTTATAAAACTTCATATTTCAAAAACGGCGGGGAAGAGAAGAGAAATAAAGGCTATTCCAACGTGGGTTCAGCAAAAAATTGATTTCTGCAATGATAGACTCCCTTTAAGTTTTTTGTGCGCTCACCCAAAACACAGTGTGATGGGCCTGCTAATCTAAAAAAATCAGTTTTTTAAGTTTTTATTTCTTACCCAATATACATACAAACTGCCGCAATTGTCATGGCAAAAGCAAAAAAACAAGCTGACTGACCAGGTCACCCTTTTAGTGCTTTCCTATTTTTCTTGAAAAATAGTTTTTTTTCTGTAGAAAAAAAAACAAAAACAAAAAAAAGCATGCACACAATGTCAGAATTGTTGCCAATAACAAGGAGGAAAGCAAGACTGTTTATGGTGAAGGAAGTAGTGGTAGGGGGTGTGGTGGTACTACTACTGTTAGTCATTCTGGTTGGGGAAATTAGGGGGGAAATCTGGAGGTGGAAATTATGAGGGTGTGGAGGAATTTAATGGCCATGATATGTCAGAAAAAAGTGGGGAAGAGGATGACATTTCTGATGATGATGATTCATTTGCGGATAAGACCTGGCAAGTGGATCAGGGTGACAAGGTAACATCAGATGAAGAACGTGGTGCCAGAGGTGATAGTAACGATTCCAGCCAATGCATCGGCCAAACACCCAAAAAGCCTTCCTGAGGAAGACGTAGGGGGAGGTGGCTCTGGTGGTGATAGCCAGAGACATGTAACTACACACGGTCATTTCCTATGTGGGAATTAATTTTTTCTATATTGTCAGACAAGACATCCATGGCAATGTGCAAGATTTGCAAGCAAAAACTTAGCCATGGATATGCAGAAGCAAATGTAGGAACAACATCTCTACATACTCACATGACAAGGCATTACCATAGACTTGGCAGTGGCACTGACAGGGTAAGTGAGCAAGACTGTTTTACTCCTCCCCGTGATTTTCCTTGTAAGAAGGCCACATTTCCAACGGTTTTTCCTACTCCTCTTTCATGCCAACATCAATTACCCATAAGGGAATGAGTGTCCTGTAAACAGCAGTATGTGCCCTTTTATCTGGCAGTTCTGCAACTTAAAGGAGTTGTCCACTTTCAGGCCAATATTGAGAGACAAATGTTGCTAAATGTACCAGCCCCAGTTACAGGGGAAATCAGCCTCCCCAACAAAAAAAAAAAAGTGATCAGATGTCCCCAAAGGTCTATTATGACCTTATGGGGACACAATGTAAAAATAAATAAATAAATAAATAAATAAAGATGAATAGAAAAGTAAAAAAAAAAAGAAAATGTTAATAAAATAATTAAAACAATAAATAAAATAATATGTCAATAACATGCCCTTATTAAAGGTTATAGCCCCACCCCCGATTACACCATACAAAATAAAAATTACTGTAATGGAGAGGAAAAACTATTTTATAAAGTTTTTAGTAGCACTTTGTGTTATTAAAAAGAAAATGAAAAGTGAAAAACAGACACGTTTACCCTCCTCTTTTGTTTATATTTTCCCGGATATAAAAAAAATTAAAACACATGCAAAAATAAAAACAGCATAAAAATAAAGCCCTATGTGTCTCCGAAAAAAGATGCAGAAATTAGCTGAATAACCCAAATGATAAAAATGTTACAACCCTCAAAACCGCACATACAAAAAACCCGAAAATGTGTCTGGTCCTGAACCAGAAATTGGCCCAGTACTGAAGTGGTTAAGCAAGCTGCTGGCAGTGCAGTCATTGCCCTACCACTTATTGAATTCAATGTATTGCAGCAACTGATGGCATGCACTCAACTGCAATGGAGGATACATAGTCACCATTATCTCTCTAGATAAGCTGTCCTTGTTTTATATCGCCATTTGTCAAAGAATGTGGGCCTTTTCTTGGATATGCCAATCTGAGGAAAGGTGCACACAACCATCTACACCTGGAGCAGCAATTATGAACTTCACGGCCCACAGGGTCAATGTTTTAATCGGAAGCAGCCACAATCCAGACATGAAACAAGGCTAGGTGCTAGTTCCACCCCTTTTGTGCCGGCCAAGTTCCAACACCATGCAGGACCCATCCAGCTCTTCTGCATCCTCCTCTCTGGACCATTTCTCAGCACCATCTTCACCAGGGAAAGGCCTTGCTTCCACTCAAAGCCCAAGCAAGCTAAAACATGGCAATTTGCATATGAATAAAATGACAATTTACTAGAAAATGGTTCTCCAAAGCTGAATAATTGAGGCATATTTAGAAACTGTAAACAGGGTTGAACCTAGCCTCTTATCTGCCTGAGGCGGACTATAAAAAGATGCCCCCCCCTAAAAAAAATAAAAAATTGAGTTTACATGCTACTTAGCTTCACACGCTGCTATTGTCGCACAATAAACATACACAATACACAAAGTTATGAAACAGTTTTTAAGAATTCTTCTTACTGTATTACTTCAGTATCAGAGATCAACAACACGGCATTAACAATGAAAGTAATGTAGCCCTATTTGGGGGGGGGTAGGAGTATTATCCCTCCCGCAACAGACTCTGGCGCTGACCTGTGTATATAATGGGACCTGAAGCCTTCGCTGAAGGGAAGAGTGGGAACATATATGAACTATATCAGTGCCTCCACCCTGGATAGAGCTTCTGTATTACAGGGAGGATCTCTTCCTGTGACTTACCCATGAAGTGCAGTTAGTAGCCTTAACAAGGATTACTGCAGGGGTCTCAAACTCGCGGCCCGCGGGCCAAATGCGGCCCTCAGGACAATAGTTTGCGGCCCCCACCTCAATATCAAAGTTATTGTTAGTGCGGCCCAAGTTTGATACGAATGGCACCAGGGGCGCACTGTCTGGGGGGCGGCATTTTTTACTATCTAATGTAAACCAGCCCAGGACAGGCCGCTTTAAAAAAAAAAAAAAACAACGCTGAGCGGGGCCTGTCCTGGGCTGGATTACGAGACCGCGACCGGACCCGGCAGGGTACGGAGGCCGCGGACAGCTGGAGATGGCCGGGCCCCGGACCATTATGATAGCAGTCGGAGAAAGCCTGGTTCCCCGACCGCTATACATAATGTTATTGGAAAGTTGTTCTGGCATATTGCAGGCCCCTTTCCAATACATGCCAGCCCAGGGGAGGTGACTGAAAATAATAAACACATATTCTCACCTCTCCTGGGTGTAGCGTCCTCTCCGGCGCTCCTCCGTCATGTGACTGAAGCCTGTGATTAGGTCCCGGCGGTCACATGGGGCGCGGCCGCGTAATGATGTCAGTGCGCCCCCACGTGACCGCTGAGGCCTAATCACAGGCCTCATCACAGGCCTCAGCAGCGACGTCGGAAGAGGGCCTGAAGACGCTGAAGACGGCAGGATGGAGCGAGAATGCCAAGGAAAGGTAAGGCAAGGTGAGTATGAATGTTTGCTATTTTTAATCACCTTCCCTGGGCCTCCGATTATAATACTCTGGGGTCTAAGGAGACCCCAAAGTATAATAATAGCACCGATGCGGAGGGGGCTGTTGGGAGCTTATAATACTGTGTGGGGGCCACTGTACAGCATATAATACTGGGTGGGGGCCACTGTAGAGCATATACTACTGAGTGGGGGCCACTGTAGAGCATATAATACTGTGTGGGGGCCACTGTGGAGCATATAATGCTGTGTGGGGGCCACTGTTGAGCATATAATACTACTTGGGGCCACTGTTGAGCATATTTTACTGTTTGGGGATCTGTAACCGGTTCAGGGGGGGCCCCATGTCAAATGTTCGCCTTGGGGCCCAGCCATTCCTAGTTACGCCACTGCCCCGGAGTATAATAATCGGAGGCCCAGGGGAGGTGAGGGAACATAAAAACCAATGTACTTACCTCTCCTGCGATCGGTGTTACTCCGAGCAGGCTTGGGGCCTCTGGTGACGTCATCAGGTCGCGTCGCTGGCCCGATCACGTGACGTGTGTGCGCAATTAAACAGGGCCGAAAGCTGCAAGGAGTGCACCGATGTCCAGGATAGGTAAATAACATTGGTTTTTATGTTTGTCACCTCCCCTGGGTCTCCGATCATTATACTCTGGGGTCTGAAATAATACCGTGTGCAGGGGCCACAATGGAGCATAATACAAGTGCAGGGGCCACTAGGGAGCATAATACTGTGTGCAGGGGCCACTAGGGAGCATAATACCATGTGTAGGGGCCAATATGGAGCATATTACCGGTGTGGAAAACCTGATGCGGCCCAGCCTCACCCAGACTCTACCTCCAGCGGCCCCCGGGTAAATTGAGTTTGAGACCCCTGGATTACTGTACTAATCTCACAGTGTGAAGAATACAGTACATACAGATACCACATAAGGTTATAACAGTAGCTTTATAAGAATCAAAAGGGTAATAGTACGTACATACAATATACTCAGAACACAGCAGTACTACAACAACCAGCAAGTCCGCAACAGTCCTAGGTTATATACCCGGGTATATATATATATATATCTATATATATATATATAGATATATATATTTATAGATATATAGCAAGATTCCTGTGCACAATACCTCCAGGCAACAGAAGAGATGCAGGGGCCCCTGTGGATGACTGTGGATCCTCGGATTCTTCCAGGAGATGACAGACAGCCAATCAGGAGATGATGATGATGATGAGATCTTTCACAGGCAGCAAACAGGGCGACAGTAACGGTAGTAGATGCAGGCCTGACTACCCTAACACTGAGTCCTTAACCTGCCAGCTAAACTACAAGTGCAACCGGGCCTCTAACTAGCTAGTTGGCCGTCGGAAGCCTAACCTATCACTGCCCTGAACTATATATATTAATCCCTAACTAAAGTTACTAGCTAGGTCCTGTGAGTATATAGGGGTAACAAATTCCGAACTATATACTCTGAAATAAAGTGGAACAGGTGGCTTTGAAATAAGGTAGAGCAGCTTCACTAGCCGATCTCAAGGATATAGATTCTTAAATCTCTACTTATCTATTCCTTAGGATTACACCTACCATTTGCCTTAGACTCCCACAGACATAACATGTCTCCTCACAGCAGTTCTGCCTCACATGTCTCTGACTCACTGTATTTACAAAACAAACCCTGCACTGAATGCCTGGGGTCTCTGAAGCCAAACTGCAGGGGCAGAGAGGCTAGATACATTATATACTAGTAGAAATGGCAGTTCCCTACAGTAACTTCACACATCTTCTGCTTGGTGGATGGACGAGCCCACATGGCCCGCATTCTCTATAATAGATAGCTGAGTACTGGACTTTGGCTACCTATTTATCAGGCCCAGTGGGGGTCTTAGCAGACAGACCCCATCAATCAGGTATTTATCCTCTATCATGTAGGTGAATGCAGTGACATTTTGTGACTTACAGGTGACATCTCTGACTAATAACTCACATTTCCCTTCTCTTCCCTTTGGAATGCCATGGCCACTTCCAGCTGTGACTTGTCTCTATAAAGTTTTCAACACAGACATCTTTGGCTCCTCACTTTTCCATGCACCCAACCCACATTGTCCTCACCTACACAAAGCCCGCATCCTGCTGCTACCCCAATTATAAAATATATGATATAAACCCCCATAATGAATAACACTCCCAAGTGCATATTTATATTAATAATGTCCCCTAATGCCCCCTTATGTTATTGATATCCCCTAAGGAATGCTTTTATTTCATGGCAGCCCCTGCACATGGTATTATGTCCCACAGTGGCCCCTGCACACGGTATTATGGCTCACAGCGGCCCCTGCATACGGTATTATGACCCACAGTGGCCCTAGCACACTCTATTATGCCCCAAAGCGGCCCCAACACACTTTATTATGCCCCACAGCGGCCCCTGCACACTCTTATGCCTCACAGTGGCCCCTGCACACTCTATTATGCCCCATAGTGGCCCACCCATGAACTATTGTTATGCTCTGGGGAGATTCGGGGAGCTGACAAACATAAAAAACACTGTTACTTACCTATCCCGGTCTCCGGCACACTCCCTGCAACTTTTGGCCTTCTTCAGCGTCGGCTCAGATGTCACTTGGGCCAGTCTGATGTCACGAAGCATAATGACAACGGCCTGGCCCACGTGACGTCTGGGGCATCACCATAGAGGCCCGAAGTCTGCTGTGAGTAACACCGGATCGCAGGAGTAACACTGCTTTTTATGTTCCCTCACCTCCCCTGAGTCTCCGATTATTATACTCTGGGGTCTGAAATAGTATAATAATAGTAGTATAATAAGTATAGTATAATAATATTAGTATTTGTTGGGGTTAGTATAATAAATAGAGTATAATAATAGTAGTATTTGTTGGGGTTCACAGGCCCGCGGCCTCACTCACTGATCCCTGCTCCTGCTTACAGCAGGGATCGGTAAGTAAATAGGGTCCGTTACCTGCTGAGGATACTCCAGCAGGTAATGGCCTATTGAAAAAAAAAAAAAGTTATCCTCACCTACCAGCGATCCCTTGATGTTCCAGAGGTAGGAGCCTGGGATTCCAAGCTGTGGATGTCTAGTGTAGACGAATTTGTGGCGTTCACTGATCACAGGTTTTACTGCAATTGGTTTCCTTTGACAGAGGTGTCCAGCTTACAGCGTCCAGTGATTTGTTGTCTCTGATAAAAGCAAATGTGGAGCATTTTAGTGTTTATTTTTTTTTCCAAAGTTATAATGGTATAGTCTGAGGTGATCCTCAGAGTTCTTTGGCAAGGGACTAGGGATGCAGGAGCAGTGGAATAGGCTAGGAGGATGATAAATACCAGAATTCCCTGTTTTATTAGGAACCAAGGTAGGAAGTAGTTATTTAGCACTTAGAAGGTTTTAACAGCAGCTGTATTTGCCCTGATGAAGTTCACCTTAATGTGATAGCCCTCAATATTTTTTTGTCGGGCGGGCCTTTGGGTGGTAGTTATAGGCTGGTGCTGTTTGGTCCATGGGATGTTACTTGCCACTGGTTTACTGGCAGAGAGCACATGGGGCAAGTTACCTGGAAGTTGATTTAAGTTAATTAACCCTTAGGCGACGAGTGCCATGCTATTACGGCGCAGCTGCCTGGGTCTTGGTATGTGAAATGTGCCATAATAGTACAGCAAAACAGTCAGAGATCACTGTGTCCCCATACTCGGAAACAGCTAAAGGATTTCTGCTGTCTATGACAGCACACAATCCTGGCACCGTGCCTGGGGGGGAATTTTCACCCCCAGCCATGGCGATCGCTGCTATTGGCCATTCAAATCTGATTGGCCAATAGCAGCTTGCCGGCACAGATCCAATGATCTTTGCTGGCAGGTTACTCGAAAACTGGCAGTGATTGGTGCTATACATAGCACCAATCAGTGCCGAGAATCAGGGGAGCGTTTAGTGGCGCAGATCAATTGCAGCCAAGGCGGGCAGTTTAAAATAATGATCACTGCCCTGCTCGCGTCACTCCCTTTGGGATTGCGAGCAGGACAGTACCCGTGCTTCTTCTGTAGTTCCTCCTACAGATCGATTTGTGCCTCCAGATATCTCCATCCCCACCTTCCTCCATCCCTTTCATAAACTCCTAATTTAATTCATTCCCCCGGCAGCTGACCTAACCATCACCAACCCACCCTTTTTTTTTTTTTTTTTGCTCTTTTTTACTTTTTCTATTTTTTGCATCCTGCTTTTTTCATTATATCTCTGTGCTGCTGCAGATATTTTTTTTAGATAGCTTTTAGAACAGGGTCTTTTTTACTGTAGCACACACACAAGCCATCTTCTTGTGTGTATCCTGCAGCGCTGTACGCTGACCAGTGATATACATTTCTGACCATGCACCTGCAAAATTTTTAGTAGCAGTTTTTTTTTTTAATTTGTAAAAATCTAAATTTTAGTTAGATTTAGTTAGAATTGCTATAAATATAGATAGAAGTCGCTATTTGTATATATAGAAAAATTTTAGGTAGTTTTTAGGACATGGTCTTTTTTTCTATATCTCTTTTTTTCTGGTTACATTTTTTACATATTGTGAGAGTGTGAACCTAGAGGGCGCTGGTGAGCGACCCAAAACCAGGGTTAAAAAGGTCCTCAACCACACCCATTGGTGGGGCTTCACTCCAGAGGGAGTACATACAGCAGAGGAGTGGTGCTGAGAACCTGCAGGGAGCAGGTAAATGGTGGACCAGTTGGAGACAGACAAGGGGGTCTGTCCCAAGAGAACTGGATTCCACAAGCAGACTTGGTGGGCTCAGAGAGCATCTTGCCCTCAGAGAGTAGTCAGGGTTCAAGAAGTAAGGTATTGCCCTGTGTGTGGGCTAGGCTGTTTTTTTGTTTTTGTTCCTGTTATCACTTACTAGCTGAATAAAGCCATTTCTTTTGGATTTCCATTACCTGATATGCTGTTTATTTGGCACCCAGCGCCACCAACACCTCTGTCAAGTCCAGGAAGCTGCTACCTTTGATGCTAAACTACCCCCAATTGTCACAATATACAGTACAGACCAAAAGTTTGGACACACCTTCTAATTCCATGAGTTTTCTGTATTTTCATAACTATAAAAATTGTAGATTCACACTGAAGGCATCAAAACTATGAATTAACACATGTGGAATTATATACTTAACAAAAAAGTGTGAAACAACTGAAAATATGTCTTATATTCTAGGTTCTTCAAAGTAGCCACCTTTTGCTTTGATTACTGCTTTGCACACTCTTGGCATTCTCTTGATGAGCTTCAAGAGGTAGTCACCTGAAATGGTTTTCACTTCACAGGTGTGCCCTGTCAGGTTTAATAAGTGGGATTTCTTGCCTTATAAATGGTGTTGGGACCATCAGTTGTGTTGTTCAGAAGTCAGGTGGATACACAGCTGATAGTCCTACTGAATGGAGTGTTAGAATTTGTATTATGGCAAGAAAAAAGCAGCTAAGTAAAGAAAAACGAGTGGCCATCATTACTTTAAGAAATGAAGGTCAGTCAGTCCGAAAAATTGGGAAAACTTTGAAAGTGTCCCCAATTGCAGTGGCCAAAACCATCAAGCGCTACAAAGAAACTGGCTCACATGAGGACCGCCCCAGCGATGTTATTTGGGATGCCCGGGGCTCCCTAGAGGGCATAAGGGAAGCAAAGGTGGCTTTGGGCAGGAGCAGAGATTGGTAAGTAAGGCCGCAGGCCTGCAGCAAGAGTATTTGTTGGACAAACGCCAACAAATACTGCTATTATTATACTCTGGGGTCAGCAGTGAGCAGGAACGGGGATTGGTAAGTAAATAGGACCCATTACATGCTGGGGATACTCAAGCAGGTAACAGCCTATTAAAAAACAAACAAAAAAAAAAAAAAAGCAGCAGCGGCCCAATAAGGTTGAGAGCACTGTGGCAGCCGCTACGGCTGCTATGGCGGTACTGACGCCACTGCTCATTATACCTCTTGATAAATTTCTTAAGGGGTCTAGTTTTCAAACTGAGGTCATTATTTGTAGGTTTTCACTGTTCTGGTTCTTCAGGGGCCTTGCAAATGGGACATGGTGCCTGAAAACTATTTATGAGAATTCTGCCCTGCAAACAGCATTCTATCCCTTCCCAGTCCCACAGTGTGCCCATACATCAGTTTACATCCATATGTGGGACATTTCCGTAGTCAGGAGAAATTACTTAGCAAATTGGGAGTGCATTTTCTACTTTAACCCCTTGTGGAAATGAAAAAATAGGGCTAAAGCAACATTTTATTTGAAAATATGTCATGTTCCAAATTTACTGCTCAATTCTGTGAATTACCTTCAGGGTCCAAATTCTCACTATACCCCTTGATAAATTTGTAGTTTACAAAATTGGGAGTTTTCATTGTTCTGACATCTTGGGGGCTCTGCAAATGAGAGTACTAGCAGAGTACTGTTGCAACTTTTTGTGTTTGCATTTCTATTAGGGCAACGTGCACCTACATTACATGTTCACATTGTTTTGTGCTGAACATTTCTGTGTGTTTTGCTAGCGTTGCAATATTAGTTGTATATGAAACTAGAGATTATCAGCTTTCAAACGATATCAGAAAAACACTTTTCTAGGTGGTTGCGGAAAAGCAGTGTTTTTTTTGTTGCAAATTTTGCTGCGTTTTTTGAGCCAAAGTCAGGAACCTTAAACTTGTTGGGGGGAACTTCCCCGGGTTATGTTGTCTTAGGCCTAATTGATAAAGAAGAAGTAACGAGCTCGGGAAACAAACAGACTGACACCAGAGGTATCATGTGTTGAATGCTTCGATTTATTGATTGACAGAGCAAGGTTATATAGGAAGCACAGTTATACATCAATCACATGACACGATGCCCAAACTTGGTCTTAGAATTCCGGTATCACGTATGTCCCCAAACCAGTTTAGATCAGATTGATCCAAAAGCATATTTCAAAACATCACTTAATGTTAAAAGGTCAAAGATAGCAACTTTTGGACGTTTGTGCTATAGCCTTATCTTAACCACATCCTATACTGACATACAGCTGCAGACTTTGTGGTGGGCAAGATGCTTTGAGCAATAACTTCTATTTTTCTTAACAGCATATATGTCTGGCAAGCAGAATATTTTTAACCCTTACATTTCCCTCATTTTAGACATCTAATGACTTCCCCAACGAGTACATTCACCCTCGGGTGCCAGTTCAGCTGGATTCCCCGTTGGAGTCATTACCAGATGTCTACCACATATGCTTATCTCTATTACTGCGATTAATGCAAATTAAAATGATTTTTGCAAAGCAATATATATCAGTAATATGATCATTGCTATTTGTATGACCATCTGAATCAATCTTGCCACCCACCCACCTATATCTTTAAACCAATTGACCGGATTTAAGAATGAAAATGTTTCAGACCACCAACTGTCTTTGTTCTGAACATTCATCCTCTCATACTCTTCTCTTAGCCTGTATACTTCCTCCAATTTTCGTTTTTCTTTGATGTTGCCTTCTGGGTCAATGTAGTGGCAGCATGTAGGTCCCACTATCTGGCACATTCCTCCCTGAGCTGCAGTTATATAGTCTAATACACAGGTGTCAAACACAAGGCCCGCGGGCCGAATCCGGCCCGCTGCCTTCTGTTATCCGGCCCGGCACTTATCTGGCCCGCAGCATTTTTTATTGTCTATGTACATATTTAATGTAAACCAGCCCAGGACAGGCCGCTTAAAAAAAAAAAAAAACAAAGCTACGCGATACCTGTCCTGGGCTGGTTTACAAGGCCTCTGCATGTCAGCGCAGGCGGCGATACAATGACGTCATCGCGCCTCCTACGCTGACACGCAGACAAGAGGAGGAGGCGGTGGCTGCATCAAGGCATCGCAGGTAGGTGAAGATAAGTTTTTTATATATATATATAAATAGGCCGTTGCCTGCTGGAGTGTCCCCGGCACGTAACGGCCTATTTATTTACCGATCCCCGCTGCTGGTCGTGGCCGCCCCCGCTTCCCCTTCTGCTATGGGACGCAGAAGAGGCTGTGTGCAGGAGCGGGGATGGTAAGTGAGGCTGCGGCCGGCGAACCCCATCAAATACTACTATTATTATACTCCGGGGGCTTTTCAGACCCCGGAGTATAATAATCGGAGACCCCGAGGAGGTGATAAACATAAAAACCTGTGTTACTCACCTCTCCGGCGATCCGATGATGCTCCCAGCCGGCTTCGGCCTTCTTTGGTGACGTCCCAGGCGTCACGTGAGCCAGGCCGACGTCATTATCTCGCGACGCCGGTCTGTGCGACATTGAAGAAGGCCGAACGCAGGGAGCGCAGCGGAGCCCAGGTAAGTAACACTGGTTTTTATGTTTGTCACCACCTGGGTCTCCGATCATTATACTCTGGGGTCTGAAAAGACCCCAGAGTATAATAATAGTTCATGGGTGGGGGGTCACTATGGGGCATAATACCATGTGCAGGGGCCACTATGGACTATAATACCGTTTGCAGGGGCCACTATGGGGCATAATACCAATGCAGGGGCCACTAAGGAGCATAATACCGATTGCAGGAGCCACTATGGAGCATAATAACGTGTGCAGGGGCCACTATGGAGCATAATACCGTGTGCAGGGGCAACTATTGAGCATAATACCGTGTGCAGGGGCAACTATGGAGCATAATACCATGTGCAGGGGCCGCTGTGGGGCATAATACCGTGTGCAGAGGCAACTATAGAGCATAATATGCAGAGGCAACTATAGAGCATAATACCGTTTGCAGGGGTAAACAGTATTTGTACAGTGCTTAATTTTTTATATATTCAGAAAAGGATGAGGATAGTATGTAACATGCTAATGTCTTAGGTTTTAACAATACATTATGTTCTTCCTGGTTGACCTCAAAGGGCTGATTGTAACAGTAGTAATGTACAAATGTAACTACTGCTTAATAGCTCGCTTATCTGTTAAGGAGAAGTTACTTTTATACATGTGTAAAATAATCTTGGCCCTTCAAGGTACCCCGTGAGGCTGAAGTGGCCCCCGGAGAGAATGGGTTTGACACCCCTGGTCTAATACCAATGTGTGTTGATTAGTGACTATTATCAATTGATTCTGTACTGCAATAGTGGTATTAAGTATCCCCAGAATTTCCCATATTTGATCATCAAGATAGTCAGTACTTTGCACTAGCTTGTCCCACATCTGCATTATCATAGGATATATGAGTATTGTGCTTACTATCTTATTCCCAGTGCTTGACTGTACCAAGTGAGGTCTACCACTTTTCCTAGGGGTGTTGTCTGCAGCTCTCTTGTACAAAGTGTGTTTAGGTATGGATTTCGTATTTCATTTATCAACAACAAAGGTAGCAGGAGTAAGTCTTACTATTGTACATGTGCCCTTCACTCCCACTGGTAACCACTTATACGCTCTGCTGCCACATGCCCGATACATCTGAGGAGGTAAATCGAATAAGGCTGAGTGTTGTGTAATTTGTGCACAAGATCCACAAAGCCAGATATGTACATTCTTTAGCATACACCAAGAGGGTAGTTTACCCAGTGCTCCACAGTACCCCAGGTCTCGATTTCCACAAACAAATGAAGGGTTCTTTTTCCTGTAAAGCCTTTCTTCAACCATCTCATTCACACACTCTATGTTCCCGGGTATCTCTTTACACGTGTGATTGTCTACCTCTACAAATAGGTGTGCATGTTCCCATGAAGTGTTGTGTACTGTTCTTTCTATGACCCAAGGTGCCCAAAAATCCCTTCTTTTCTGTCCATCATCCCCAAAACTTATCTGTATCCGGGTCTGGGGAATCTTACCCAATATGGTGGCAGTGGATCTATTCCTAAAAACCCATCTTTCCCCACTATATGTCACGTATTGGATATTCTTATTGTTTCCAGTAAGGTTACCTTGCCACCATGGATAGTCTGTCCATCCCACTATCGGTATCCCTATAGTAACATTTGCCCATAACTTAGTTTCCACATCATCTACAACATTATCTGTACATCCTGGCCACTACAGTAATTCATCAATAGGGACAGGTACAGCCAGGAAGGGTAAATTAGTGGAGGTAATAGGAGAGTGTGTACAGATCCAACAATCCTTGAGGGTATAGTTAAACCCTTCCACCATCACAAGATGGTGTTTAATAAACTTATTGTCCACTTCTTTAATCCCCTGAAGGGATTTCCAGATCTCACTGATTGTGAGTCCTCTTAGAAGGCACAAAACGAATAATGTCCATTTCTTCATCCTTGCTCAGGTTCAAGGACCTTTTTACAATGAGAAGCGTGTATCCAGTTAGGCTTTCCTTCTAGTTTGACTGAAGTGGCAGTTGTCAACAGTACTTGGAAAGGGCCATCTGAGGATGGTAGGGTGTGTGGAAAGCTTGCTCAATCCCTAATGCAGACATTATTTCTTTCATTATCTCACCTGTGAAATGTGTACCTCTATCAGATTCTATCACCTCAGGTATCCCGAATCTGCACACAAGCTCAGACATCAATTTCTTGGCAGTTACCTGTGCAGTCGCTTTGCTCACAGGGTAGGCCTCAGGCCATCCTGAAAACAAATCCACACAGACCAATACATACTCGTACGTTCCAGACTTAGGCAACTGTATGTAATCTATTTGTATTCTCTGGAATGGGTACAGGGATTTTGGTGTGCATTTGGTAGGTGTTTTAACTACCTGTCCTGGATTGTGTAGAGCACATATGTGACATGCTTTTATGTGATTACTAGCAGCCCTTCCAAAACCTGGGGCAAACCATAATTTACCCACTAATGACTCCATGGCATTTCGAGAGGCATGCACCTTACCGTGGGCTAAGCTAGCCATTTGGGGGTATACTGCTGCAGGTAGACACAGTCTATCCCCCATTTTCCACGTTCCTTCATACTCTCTGGCACCAGCCTTTTTCCATTTTTCAGTTTCCACACTGGTCACCTTAGAGTACAGCCCCTTGGGGTCTGTTAGGTCAATGTCCATTTTGCTCACCTGGTTGAGACCCTTCCATGGCAGTAATGCTGCTGCTTTGGCTGCTGTGTCAGCCTTCTCATTTCCAAGACTTTCAGGGTCTCTTCCTTTTGTGTGAGCTCTGACTTTCACAATTGCCAACTGCTTAGGGAGCAATATGGCCTCCATCAATAGACTTACTGAATCTCCATTTTTGATTGGCTTGCCCTGTGCCGTCAGGAAGTTTCTTGACCTCCATATAGGACCATAATCATGCGCAATGCCAAAAGCATACCTGGAGTCAGTGTAAATGTTTGCTGTGCTATCTTTAGCTATTTTGCAAGCCTCTGTAAGGGCTTTCAATTCAGCTTCTTGAGCTGACATGTGTGGTGAAAGGGCTTCTTGTACTATGATGTCGTGTGTAGTGACTACAGCATACCTTGTAACAAATTTGCCTTCATCCGTTAAGTACCTAGAACCATCCACAAACATCTCATAGTCAGGGTTCTGTAATGGGATGTCCGTGACATGGCTGAAGCCCACTGTCTCTTGGGACATTAGGGCCACACAGTCATGTTCATGTTGACTGTCAAACAAATCATCTTCTGAGAGGGAGTTTAAAAATATCTCATAATCTACTTCCCCCTTTGAATCATGAACTCCTACTGGTAAAAGAGTTGCAGGATTCAAGGTCAAACAACGCTGAAATGAGATGTTGGAGGAGGATTGCAGAGCAAATTCCATTTTGCTCTGTCTTGCCAAAGAAAGATGACGTCTGTCTACCTGTGTGAGGATTGCATGGACATCATGTGGTGTATATACCACCAAGGGGTGGTCTAGGACAATGTCTGAGCTCTTTTCAAGCAGGGCTTGTACTGAAAGTACAACCCTTACACAAAAGGGTGTTCCTCTGGCTACGGCATCTAAATGTGCACTTTAGTATGCCACGGGACACTTTCTATCCCCATGTTGTTGTGTGAGAACTGCAGTAGCATGTCCCATCATCTCAGTGACATAAATTTGAAAGGGCTTCTGATAGTCAGGCAGGCCTAGGGCAGGTGCACTAACTATCTGGAGCTTAAGTTTATAAAATGCATCCAAAGCCTCTGGTGCCAGACTGAACGGTTTAGAGGAGAGACAGTCATACAAGGGCTGCATGGTCAGGGATGCAGATCTGATCCATGGCCTACAGTATGACACTAAACCTAAGAAGGTACGCAACTGAGCATGGGATGTTGGTACTTGCATTTCTCTTACCACTTTGGTCCGTTCATCTGAAAGATGTTTGGTACCTTGGCTGAGACAATGACCCAGAAATACCACCTTTTGCTTGCAAAATTGCAGCTTGTCCTTACTGGCCTTGCAGCCGCTCTGGCAGAGGAAACACAACAGGCTTATGGTAGCAGCTTCACATGTCTGTTTATCTGGGGCACAAAGAAGAAGATCATCAACATATTGTAGTAACACAACATCATCTGAGGGTGGTTCCCAGGCATTCATGATCAAAGTAAAACATCTCGTGAATTGATTTGGACTATTTTGTGCTCCTTGTGGTAAGACTGTCCAGGTGCATTGTTTGCCCCTGGTTTCAAAGTTACCACAACAGGAGGGACATCTAACTTGCCTAGATCTGTTTTACTTGTTGCCCAGAGACTTGATGTTACAACCCAACACTCCCATCACATCGGTGCCTAATATATTATCTGAGGTGTCAGAGACAAGGTATCTAGTTAGAATTCTACATCCTTGAAATGATGTCTCTATGGGGTCTGTTTGGTCAAGGGTAACAGGGAGACCTGACACTCCCTGAACCACCTGGCTATCTCCTGACAATGGTAGGTTAAATTTGTTAACAATGTCTTTACTGACACAAGATTTTGTAGCCCCAGTGTCTATTAGAAACGGCACCTCCTTTCCATTAATCAATACAGGTTGAAAGATTTGTATACCTCTCTCTGCTGAAGATAAGAGGGACACTGGGGCAGGAGGGCCTAACCTTCATTGTGAATTACCCTGGCCTTGGTCGGGGCCAGGTGGGCAGTTTCTAGACTGTCCTCTGTTATTGTCACTTTGCTTGGGACACCAGCAATCTCTGGCCAAGTGTCCTTGCTTTCCACAATTAAAACACTTCCTGTTTTCCCTCTGTCCCTGTTGTCTAGGGCGGGTACCTTGTCTGTCCTGATTACTCTGGTTACCCGGATTTGGAGTAACTGAATTAGTGTAACTTTTTACCGGGGCTGCTGCCTTTTTCTCTCTTTCATCTACAGCAAAACCAACAGCTTTGGCATACAAATTATCAGGATCTATACATCTCCAGTCTGGGGTACAACCCTTAATCTTTTCTGCTAGGGTAGATCCGATTCCTTGCATAAAGGCCTCAGTGACCATAGTATTCCTTAAAACATTTGGGGCATCCCCCCATCCGGAATCCACTACCTTTGTGAGCAATCTGCCATAATATGCTTAGACTGTTCCGTCCTTTTTGATTCAAAATCATAACGGAAGACAAAATCTAAAATGTAACCCTTTTATTATCCAATTTTTGAGGCCAATCCTCCTTTTCCACTCTGTCACTACCTTCAATTAGGGCATATATTCCCCTTTGTAATTTGTGCTCCTGGATTTGTCCTGCATGGTCTAATCTCCATTGGTCCCAAAATTTACTATCAAACAGTCCTGTCTTGTGAACCCCTGCTCTCTTAAGGATCGTTTTTACTTGGGCGGCAACTTCTTTCCCTTCCCCTGTCTCTATTAGTTCAAATGGGGTGTACCATATCTTAGAGGGTCCCTTCCTCATATTGGCTGGTAGCTAATCAGCCGTGAATTTCCACTCCTCTAGGGCAATTAAGACAATAGAGGGTCACTTTGACTTCTCTAGTGGGAACTCCCAAACAGACACTCTGTTTTCCTTGAACTAATTCTTGATGTGCAAGTTCTGGTGTAGTGCTCAGGGCAAGACCTCAATTGGTTTCCACAGACTGAACTTTCTGCCTGTGTCCCCTTACCGAAACACACCTGAATTATTGCACGTACCTGCGCGGATTCTACTCAGTCCTTCGTGCTACTACTTGGGTCTCATTCGACCCTGACCGTCCAGGCACAGCTGGAGGCTAGTGTTCCAAAACAAGGACTTTTCAATCACTCAGTACTTTTCTTTCCGGACCTTGTCCGCAACTCTAAGGGTTAAGGATGGAGAATGTTTCTCCCTTCTGTGCCGCCTTATACACTTTATAACAGATGTAGTAACCAAATGACAGTATGACCAGCAGACAAAGAACAGTATACTCGATCTCCCACAGACAACATATCCTTTAATTACGGTTCTTCCGTACTATATAATATGGCATCAAGTGTCACAAAAACATGCAGCAACTAACCTCACTCATCGATACACAGGATCAAAGACACGTAGGAGCTCAAATAAGTTATTTGGCAAGACAAGGGCTTACCTTACAGCGCTGTTTTATTTATCTGAGGTCCTCCGGTCCCGTCTCCAAATCGATCGGTGAGTGGGTTGGCACGCTATCGGCTGCACATCGGACAATCCTTGATGACCCACGTTGGATAGCCAGTTTCTGTTGGGGGGAACTCCTACGGGTTATGTTGTCTTAGGCCTAATTGATAAAGAAGAAGTTACGAGCTCGGGAAACAAACAGACTGACACTAGAGGTATCATGTGTTTAATGCTTCGATTTATTGATTGACAGAGCAAGGTTATATAGGAAGCACAGTTATACATCAATCACATGACACGATGCCCAAACTTGGTCTTAGAATTCCGGTATCACGTATGTCCCCAAACCAGTTTAGACCAGATTGACCCAAAAGCATATTTCAAAACATCACTTAATGTTACAAGGTCAAAGATAGCAACTTTTGGACGTTTGTGCTATAGCCTTATCTTAACCACATCCTATACTGACATACAGCTGCAGACTTTGTGGTGGGCAAGATGCTTTGAGCAATAACTTCTATTTTTCTTAACAGCATATATGTCTGGCAAGCAGAATATTTTTAACCCTTACAAACCTTAAAAGAATAGCAGCTCAATTTAGATTTCTGACACCTTTTAACTCAATCCAGGCTGACAAAATGAAAGCATATGAACAATTTTCCATAATGAACTTAAAAATATTATTTTTCTGAACTCTAGGTTAATCATGCTATTGCTATGTTCCCTTATTTTCAGTTTGCAACAGGTACCATTAATGTACTGTACAATACGATAGACAACTATTAGTATTTGTTAAAGTACGACTCTAAGGCTACTTCCTCTAGCCTTTATGATCTTTCATTTTGATGTGTGCTATCTGCAGCATTATCCATCATGATGATGTTATAAGGTTCAGGATTGAAGCGTTTTTAATAAAAAAAACTAAACATAAGAGCAAGCGGGCACAATCTAAAGTTAGCTGGGGGGGGGGTCCTCAGGAACAATGTCTGGAAATATTGTTTCACTGAAAGAGTAGATGAGGCTTGGAATAAACTTCCTGTAAATGTAGATGGAAAATCTACAGTAAGTGAATCTAAGCATGTCTGGGATAAATACATGTATGTCCTACGGTAAAATGGGAATAATAAAAGGACAGACTAGGTAGACCATGTGGTCCTTCTGTTGTCAATCTTTTATGTTTCTATAGATAATGGTTGCTGTTTGTGAAAATTGTTTTTTCTCCTACAGTATCTGTGAGTGCTGATTTTTTTTTGCTGAAAATCTACAGCACTTTTAAATGGTCAATAACTCAACTTAGTCTCATTTAAAAGAACATGTGATTCTCAGGCAAAATATAAAGCTGTTTAATTAAAAATGTGATGCTTTCTGTCTGAAAAACCTTTCTAAAGTTCCTGCTACTAGGTGTCTCCCTTTTAGATAATGTGCAGTTCACTCCCTGTTACTAGGGAAGTCCGGTCTATAGATACCATGAAAAAGCAAGATGTCTTCATGGTGAGTTGAAGGAGAAGAGACTAGCCTCTTCACATAGTGAACACAGAGGGGAGGGTCTGTTTTTCCTTACAGCACCTCTGCAACCTGCTTTCTCTGTGCACTGGACTGATCATTCTGCACATCTAACAGCTTACTATGTAAAAAAAATATGTACTTCTGGCTGATTGTTTGATTAAAGAATGTGCTGAATGTGCTCACAGATTGTTCTTTTCCTGTATCAGGGATCTTTTTAGCTGCATCATGCCTGCATGTGTTGTCCCTGTACTTGCAATTCAATGTTCTTGGATTTCCTATATTTTCCTATTTTTTCTCGAGTTTTTATCAGCTATGTGTTTATCACACAGCTACTCCTGGCTGAATTATGTGTAAATAAACCAGTGGTAGCTACAGTGGGTATGGAAAGTATTCGGACCCCTTTAAATTTTTCACTCTTTGTTTCATTGCAGCCATTTGCTAAAAGCAAAAAAGTTCATTTTATTTCTCATTAATGTACACTCAGCACCCTATCTTGACAGAAAAAAAACAGAAATGTAGATATTTTTGCAAATTTATTAAAGTATTCAGACCCTTTGCTCAGTATTGAGTAGAAGCACCCTTTTGAGCTAGTACAGCCATGAGTCTTCTTGGGAATGATGCAACAAGTTTTTCACATCTGGATTTGGGGATCCTCTGCAATTCTTCCTTGCAGATCCTCTCCAGTTCCGTCAGGTTGGATGGTGAATGTTGGTGGACAGACATTTTCAGGTCTCTCTAGAGATGCTCAATTGGGTTGAGGTGAGGTCGGGGAGTCCTTCATGTGTTTTTTGGCAAACTCTGTGCGGGCTTTCATATGTCTTTCACTGAGGAGAGGCTTCCTTCGGGCCATTCTGCCATAAAGTCCCGACTGGTGGAGGGCTGCAGTGATAGTTGACTTTGTGGAACTTTCTCCCATCTCCCTACTGCATCTCTGGAGCTCAGCCACAGTGATCGTTGGGTTCTTCTTTACCTCTCTCACCAAGGCTCTTCTCTCACGATTGCTCAGTTTGGCTGGACGGCCAGGTCTAGGAAGAGTTCTGGTCGTCCCAAACTTCTTCCATTTAAGGATTATGGAGGCCACTGTGCTCTTAGGAACCTTGAGTGCTGCAGAAATTCTTTTGTAACCTTGGCCAGATCTGTGCCTTGCCACAATTCTGTCTCTGAGCTCGTTGGGCAGTTCCTTTGACCTCATGATTCTCATTTGCTCTGATATGCACTGTGAGCTGTGAGGTCTTATATAGACAGGTGTGCGCCTTTCCTAATCAAGTCCAATCAGTTTAATTAAACACAGCTGAACTCCAATGAAGGAGTAGAACCATCTCAAGGAGGATCAGAAGGAAATGGACAGCATGTGAGTTAAATATGTCACAGCAAAGGGTCTGAATACTTATGACCATGTGATATTTCAGTTTTTCTTTTTTAATAAATTTGCAAAAATATCTACATTTCTGTTTTTTTCTGTCAAGATGGGGTGCTGAGTGTACATTAATGAGAAATAAAATGAACTTTTTTGCTTTTAGCAAATGGCTGCAATGAAACAAAGAGTGAAAAATTTAAAGGAGTCTGAATACTTTCCGTATCCACTGTACAGTCATGGCCAAAAGTTTTGAGAATGATACAAATATTAATTTTTACAAAGTCTACTGCTTCAGTTTTTCTAATGGCAATTTGCATATACTCCAGAATGTTATAAAGAGTGATCAGCTTAACAGCAATTACTTGCAAAGTCAATATTTGCCTAGAAAATGAACTTTATCCCCCAAAACACATTTCAACATCATTGCAGCCCTGCCTTAAAAGAACCACCTAACATCGTTTCAGTGATTGCTCCATTAACACAGGTGTGGGTGTTGATGAGGACAGGGCTGGAGATCAATCTGTCATGATTAAGTAAGAATGACACCACTGGACACTTTAAAAGGAGGCTGGTGCTTGCCATCATTGTTTCTCTTCTGTTAACCATGGTTATCTCTAAAGAAACACGTGCAGTCATCATTGCACTGCACAAAAATGGCCTAACTGGGAAGAGTATTGCAGCTAGAAAGATTGCACCTCAGTCAACAATCTATCGCATCATCAAGAACTTCAAGGAGAGAGGTTCCATTGGTGCCAAAAAGGCTCCAGGGCGCCCAAGAAAGACCAGCAAGCGGCAGGACCGTCTCTTAAAAGTGTTTCAGCTGCGGGATCGGGCTACCAGCAGTGCAGAGCTTGTTGAGGAATGGCAGCAGGCAGGTGTGAGTGCATCTGCACGCACTGTGAGGCGGAGACTCTTGGAGCAAGGCCTGGTCTCAAGGAGGGCAGCAAAGAAGCCACTTCTCTCCAGAAAAAACATCAGGGACAGACTGATATTCTGCAAAAGGTACAGGGAGTGGACTGCTGAGGACTGGGGTAAAGTCATTTTCTCTGATGAATCCCCTTTTCGATTGTTTGGAACATCTGGAAAACAGCTTATTCGGAGAAGAAGAGGTGAGCGCTACCACCAGTCTTGTCTCATGCCAACTGTAAAGCATCCTGAAACCATTCATGTGTGGGGTTGCTTCTCAGCCAAGGGAATCGGCTCTCTCACAGTCTTGCCTAAAAACACAGCCATGAATAAAGAATGGTACCAGAATGTCCTCCAAGAGCAACGTCTCCCAACCGTCCAAGAGCAGTTTGGCGCTCAACAATGCCTTTTCCAGCATGATGGAGCACCTTGCCATAAAGCAAAAGTGATAACTAAATGGCTCAGGGAACAAAACAATAGAGATTTTGGGTCCATGGCCTGGAAACTCCCCAGATCTTAATCCCATTGAGAACTTGTGGTCAATCATCAAGAGACGGGTGGACAAACAAAAACCAACAAATTCAGACAAAATTAAAGCATTGATTCTGCAAGAATGGACTGCTATCAGTCAGGATTTGGTCCAGAAGTTAATTGAGAGCATGCCAGGGAGAATTGCAGAGGTCCTGAAGAAGAAGGGTCAACACTGCAAATATTGACTTGCTGCATTAACTCATTCTAACTGTCAATATAAGCTTCTGTTACTCATAATATGAATGCAATTATATTTCTGTATGTGATAAAAACATCTGACAAACACACATAAAAACCAGAGGGCAGCAGATCATGTGAAAATATAATATTTGTGTCATTCTCAAAACTTTTGGCCATGACTGTATAATGGGTAGAGGAGGGGTGCAGACTTCTCCTTACTGTACATGCCCGCACTCTGTTTCTTCCTCCTCTGGGCGCAAGATGTTTCAGAAGAGCACCAGAAACAGTGTCTGGCACTCTTCTGTGACGTCAGGTGCACGGAGTCATCGCTGAGGTCTATAATTGGTCTTGATTGGTAACATAGGCATATTGAGCTGAATCACAGGCCTCCGTAATGATCCCGATGACGTCACAGAAAAGCACCAGACACTGACTCTTCTGAGAAATCACACGTCCGGAGAAGGAAGGCAGAGATTGCTGGACGCGCAAGGAGACCTGAAAGAGGTGAGGGAAGGTGAGGATAAATGTTTATTTTTTATACCTCCCTTGGGCCTATACAGTGGGGAAAAAAAAGTATTTAGTCAACCACCAATTATGGATGTTCTCCCACTTAAAAAGATGAGAGAGGCCTGTAATTGACATCATAGGTAGACCTCAACTATGAGAGACAAAATGAGAAAACAAATCCAGAAAATCACATTGTCTGATTTTTAAAGAATTTATTTGAAAATTATGGTGGAAAATAAGTATTTGGTCAATAACAAAAGTTCATCTCAATACTTTGTTATATATCCTTTGTTGTCAATGAGGTCAAACGTTTTCTGTAAGTCTTCACAAGGTTGGAACACACTGTTGCTGGTATGTTGGCCCATTCCTCCATGCAGATCTCCTCTAGAGCAGTGATGTTTTGGGGCTGTCCCTGGACAACATGGACTTTCAACTCCCTCCAAAGGTTTTCTATGGAGTTGAGATCTGGAGACTGGCTAGGTCACTCCAGGACCTTGAAATGCTTCTTACGAAGCCACTCCTTTGTTGCCCTGGCGGTGTGCTTGGGATCATTGTCATGCTGATAGACCCAGCCACATTTCATTTTCAAGGCCCTTGCTGATGGAAGGAGGTTTGCACTCAAAATCTCACGATACATTCATTCTTTCATGTACACGGATCAGTCGTCCTGGTCCCTTTGCAGAGAAAAAGCCCCAAAGCATGATGTTGCCACCCCCATGCTTCACAGTAGGTATGGTGTTCTTTGGATGCAACTCAGCATTCACTCTCCTCCAAACACGACGAGTTGTTTTTCTACCAAACACTTCTACTTTGGTTTCATCTGACCATATGAAATTCTCCCAATACTCTTCTGGAACATCCAAATGCTCTCTAGCAAACTTCAGACGGGCCCGGATATGTACTGGCTTAAGCAGGGGGACACGTCTGGCACTGCAGGATCTGAGTCCCTGGTGGTGTAGTGTGTTTCTGACAGTAGCCTTTGTTATGTTAGTCCCAGCTTTCTGCAGGTCATTCACTAGGGCCCCCCGTGTGGTTCTGGGATTTTTGTTCACTGTTCTTGTCATCATTTTGACCCCACGGGGTGAGATCTTGCGTGGAGCCAATGATCAAGGGAGATTATCAGTGGTCTTGTATATCTTCCATTTTCTAATTATTGCTCCCACAGTTGATTTCTTCACACTAAGCTGCTTGCCTATTGCAGATTCAGTCTTCCCAGCCTGGTGCAGGTCTACAATTTTGTTTCTGGTGTCCTTCCACAGCTCTTTGGTCTTCACCATAGTGGAGTTTGGAGTGTGACTGTTTGAGGTTGTGGACAGGTGTCTTTTATACTGATAACAATTTCAAATAGGTGCCATTACTACAGGTAATAAGTGGAGGAGAGAGGAGCCTCTTAAAGAAGAAGTTACAGGTCTGTGAGAGCCAGAAATCTTGCTTGTTTGTAGGTGACCAAATACTTATTTTCCACCATAATTTGCAAATAAATTCTTTAAAAAACAGACAATGTGATTTTCTGGATTTGTTTTCTCATTTTGACTCTCATAGTTGAAGTCTACCAATGATATTAATTACAGTCCTCTCTCATCTTTTTAAGTGGGAGAACTTGCACAATTTGTGGCTGACTAACTTTTTTCCCTACTGTACCTATTACACTTTGGGATCTGAAGAGATAATAATATACCGCAAATCATGTCGAAATTTTAGTTTGCCCTAAGACAAGTCCCAAATTGTTCGGTTTTAATATTGTGATTGTGGGAGACAGTCTTTTGTATTATGGTAGTGAGATCCAGAGCATATAGGATGCATGGGAGAAGCTTTTAAGAGGTTTTGAGAAGAGCATATGCAGCATCCTAGCAGACACTGCTATATCTTTGCATATTATTTTGGATTGCTTTGCTCATTTTGTGTTGGTATAATGTGCCATTGTGTGTATATAGTTTTTGCAGCTTCTATATATGTCCCACCCCCTTTTTTCAGGAGCATTCCACTGTGGATGATATACTCCTCCTTTTTGAGTGAAACTAGGACTAGGCCATCTAAATGTTGGCTGGGGCAAGAGTAGGAGACTATGAGTCTCCAGAACAGAGAAGGCAAGTCTAGCTCTAGTCTAGTCCTCAGTGAGGTGTGGCTGCCATTTCTGATAGTGTGACCATTGCAGCCCCTAAAGGAATTGTGGTGATTTCTTATTAGAGCCATTGCCCAGCATCACCATTGCTACAGCCCTGAGACAGGAAAAAACTTGGTGTCAGCTCCTGAGATTTAGAAAACTGCTGAGTTGGAGGAGAAGTTGAGGTGTACCAGAGCCTCACAGTCTGGACCCTGCTCTATACTGGTAGACAGGGTCCTAATTGGGCCTCATGCACAGTCCCCAAACATATTGTAGAAGGAGCAGAATATAGTTATATTGGAGTGGAGTTATTCAGCACTGAACTTAACATCCATCATTGGGCATCTACTTGCTGTGGAAAACTGTAACCAGGCTAAGTATCATCACCCATAGTGGAAGCTGGGAAGTTGCATTGGTTATTGTTGTCTCAGTAAAATTTCATCATTTGGTCAACTGCACTGCTGTCTCCTGAGTCATTCTTGTTCTTGCCATTAAACCTTATCTGACAACCATCACCTGGCTCAAGAGAGGAGTATACTTCTTACAAGGAGTGCCCTGGGGGAACTATCACCACCATCAGGTACACCTCATCACTGTCTGGAGGAATCGTTTGAGCCTACCATTGGCCTACCATTGACAACACCAGTCACCAGTGAGTTGTATGCGGCACATATAAGTGAAGAACAAGGTTTTAAGAAGATCGTAGATTACGTATGGGGAGGTAGTTGTAGATTAGATCAGTGATATATGGAGGGGGCAGATTATGAGAATTGAGAATTGTAGCAATTTTACCTTCCTAGGGGTCTCTCATGAGGACGGACATTAGCAATTAGTAGTATATAGGACAGCAAACCACTAGGTGGATAGCTGGCCGAGCTGGTTGCTTATTCTTATCATAAGTGTGGACAACACCACAAAACTAATTGTAGCTGTCTCTCTCGAGATTTTAGTTTTATACCTGCTGAAAAGTTTACTTTATCGTAAAGGGATATTGATATGAAATTTACATCATGAAAATCCAGTTATGGCTTTGAACATATAGATCTTTTTAGTTTGAAGATGTATATCTATATATTCACATCTAAAGATCTTTAATACAGTATAGTCCATAACAGGGAGGATATATATCTTTTACAGTGATAGATCCGTATATCGGGAAAGAATAGTATCTATCCAGATAATATATTTGTTGTGTCGACGTCTTCCCTAGACATAGGGTTTTTAGATTTTGTGAATGAAGGTTATATTTTATTTATTATTTTGGGGGCCTATTTCTGTGATTTAGTGGCAGATTATGGATTTCAGCGTTAGCATTTTAAACTCTATTCTGGGTAATGTGTAGCCAGTAAAGGGATTTTTAAAGGAGAGAGGCTGATGAAAAATGAGGGAAGAGGTGAATTAAGTGAGGTCCCGCTGCCAGCAGCCTGCTGGGCTGGGTCCCTGTCTCTCTCCCCTCCTGCTCCAGTACCTCCTTCATGTGGCACACAGCACTCCAGGAGCCCTCGTCAGGTTAGTCCTGCTACCCTTGGCTGTGTAACTAAGCAAATGACTGCTCCTGCCACCCCTGCACACTCTGCAGTGCCTTCTCCTTCCCTCCAAGCACCAGAACTCTCTCTTCATGAAGCATCATTGCAACCTGCTTTGATGCCCCCGTCCCAGTCCTGGGGAGGTGACGTGGACTTAGAGGCGATCCCCTCAATGTCCTCCTACACCTTCTCTGAGGCTGAGAAGGCTGACCCACCACTGTCATGTCGGTCCCAAGAGAACTGTGTTTTTTCTACCTCCTCCCTGCCACCACAATGGTTCCTGCTACTTGCTCATCTGCACACACACTCTAGGATTGAGTACTTTTTTAGTAATGCCCTTGCCCTTTGCCTGCTTACTGATGCAGACATTGGGCCTATCTTGTGGTTCAATCACGCCCAGTAACCATTTCCCTGTCTTCTACACCAGTCCCTACTAGACGTTGAAATTGGCGTCTTAACGAGTCTCTCCTGCATTCACCTTCCACATGTACCACACTACGTACACACCTACTTGACTACTTTTGAAATAATGAAAACTTGATCTCCTCTCCTCTTCTGTTCTTTGGGAAGCACATAAGGTGGTTGTACGTGGCCATTGTATAGCTCTAGCGACACAACTCAAGAAGGATAGAAAAGCTAAGGAGGTTGTCATAACCACTAACATACGAACCCCCACAGATCGTTTAGTGGTGTATCCCTCCCTGCCACTACTGAGTCAATTGGTAGTGGCTCGGGATGACCTATGCGACCTAGCTATGCATGCCACTCAACTCCTCCTTCTTTTTAGCCAACAACGCTGTTATGAACGAGGCAATAAAGCTCATACCTTGATAGCTAAAACTGCAAGAACACCAGGCCTCCTCCACTTCCCATGCCGTTCGCGATCCTATCAGTATTCTTCAACATCATCCCGATGCTATTAGAAACACATTCCAGAATTATTATACTAAACTATATAATCTCCCCTCGTGGGCTTGGTCCAGTCCGTGTTCTGCTCCTCAGTACTTGCGAGAGTACCTAGACACTTGTCTCCTCCCCTCTCTACCTCCTTCAGCAATTGATTTTCTTAATGCCCCAATCATGGATGAGGAGCTCAGGGACATCTTAAAGGATCTCCATAACGGTAAAGCTCCTGGTCTGGACAGGTTCACATACTTATACTATAAAACCTTTCAGGCAGACCTTCTTCCCCACATGCAGTGCCTTTCTAACTCCTTTCTAGATGCCACCCCTAGACGATGCTCCACTCCCACATTACCCTTGTCCCTAAACCCAACAAGGATCAGCAAGAGTGCTCAATTACTGACCTATTGTCCTTTTGAAATCTGGTCTTAAACTTTTCACGAAAGTCTTGGAAAATAGGCTTAAAGCTTGGCTCCCTTCTATTATTCACAAGGACAAGGTGGGTTTTGTCCCTTGCCGTCAGGATGAGACAACACCAGAAGGGCTGTGGATCCGATTGATGTGGCCAACTGTACTTTTACACCTACCCTTAACTTGAGTGTTGATCCCGAGAAGGCTTTTGACAGTCTAGATTGGTCCTTTATGATTGCCACTTTGGAGAAATTTGGCTTCTCAGAGGCCTTCCTTTCGGTGGTTGGAGAACTATATTCTCTCCCCTTGGCCGCTGTTAAACTCCCCTGTGCCTCATCTTTGTCTTTTCCCATTCGCAATGGGACTCACCAGGGTTGCCCTCTATACCCCCCTAATTTTTGCCCTCTGCATTGAGCCCCTGGCATCTAAAATACTTTCTAACCCTGATATCACAGGAGTGTCGGTGCGAGACAGAGATTTTAAGATCAGCCTTTTTCGCTGATGATGTCCTTCTAACCCTTACCAACCCCCCCACTACCTTTCCGAACCTCATGGGCACGCTACAGGATTACGGTTATCTCTCTAGTTATAATATGAATCCCTCAAAGACTGAGGCTCTTCCCTTAAATATCTTGGAATACTCTGTACAGCTATTCCATCACAACTACGACTTCCAATGGAGAGACCGCTCTCTCTGCTGCCTAGGGATCCAATTGTCCTCCTCCTATGCCTCTTTATACTCGGTTAATTACCCCTGTCTGTTTCACAACCTCCATTCTTTATTGGACAATTGGCGCCCCCTCCATATATCTCTTATTGGCTGCATCACAAAATGACCTTCTCACAAAACTCCTCTACTTCTTTGAGACCCTACCTGCTCCTTGCTCTGAGTTGTGTTCCCTCCAAAAGGCTCTCTTCCATTTTATATGGAATGCGAAATGTCTTTGCATCCCATGCTCCGTTATGTTGGCTGGTAAGGCTGATGGGGACTAGTGGTACCACATATCCTTTATTACTATTGGGCGACCCACTTATGCTGTATCCCTTTCTGGGCAGCCCCACAGGCCTATACCAAATGGGTTGAAATCGAAAAGCTCTGGTTAACGCCAGTTCATCCAAAAACTTTTCTGTGGTCTTGCTCTTTCCCCCTGCCTGCCACCCCCCCATTCTAGGACCTATCTTTTTTATGAAAGCTATCTGGATTACATGACTTTTGGATATGGGATGGACCCTCACTCCTTCCTAAAACCACTCAAACTACAGTAAACACTGACTTTGGAATAAACACACAAAACACTTTATTTTGGTGTAAAAATGGCCACAGCTTTATTTAAATCACAGAACTAAAATAATCACAGAAGGAGTCAGGTGAAGTGCTAGACCATTGGGATTCACGAATACTGTGAGATTCCTAGCTGTCTGACATACAGCACCCGGCCAGACAGCAATAAAGGGGCGGCACGCTCCGGTTTGCAATTCTAGCAGAGCCAGTACACTTTAAGGGCACCAACGACCCTGTGCTTACCCACTGTGCCCACCCCTGGATGACGTTACTATTACGACATCCTTCAGGCTGGCCATTTCCAAAGCTCAGCCTGTTCACCACCATGAGGTTTAACCTCCTCTATTAGTTAAAATAAGTCCACAATAACTTGCCTGCAACTTTCACCTGACTCCTCAACCGCCAAAGTAAAGCTGTGACAGTTTACTAATGGACCATGTGACATGTAACATTTTTAGATTCAACTGACTCTCTTTATAATTTTTCTTTTTTTTTTTTTTCTTTTCTTTTTTAACTTAATATTATTTCAATTTATTTATTTGTACACTTATTGCCATTGCCACAAACAAATAACTTAAAAACTAAATGTTCAGGCAAAGGCTATGAAATATGGACTAAATCCGGCAAACCCCCGACTCACGAAGAGTCATCCTACAGCACTCAGGAGAGGAAAAACCCCCTGTGGAGAAAACCTCTAGGGAACCATGGCTGGAGGACTGCCCTTCCCTTGGGCTTAGAAGGATAATTCCAACTTTAACTCATAAAAGTCATCTTAGAATTGTATATATAACACCTTTTATTTTTTTTTTTTTTAAACAGATTTTACAAAATTTGTAGGGAGGTCTGGCAGGAGCCTGTCAGAAGCAGCGCCCAACTAACAATTCTCCCAGCCGCATCGCGCCGACTCGGGAGCCCACAAATATGTCCCGGGTGCTGCATAACTTTTTGCCATGTCCTTTTATAACTAACCTTCCGATAATCACCATAACGCCCAGGGGTACCATACCACCAACGATCCCCTTTTCCATGAAAGTTCCACCTTGAAGCGTGCCCTGTCAGACCTTCCTACCTCCGGCTGTCGTGACGAGACCATATGCACAATTACAGTATCAAAGAAATTATACAATAATAGATACATTATACAGGTAAACGTGAAAAAAGCTATTGTAAAATAGTGATTAAGAGAGGGCGGGCAGGAGGGAATTGTTTCCTCCAGTCCTTGTGGTGAGAAAGAGGAAGAGATGAATGAGACAGGAAGTTACATTTATTCCTAAACTCCTCCCTCCCTACAGTAACACACTAGGCACTATATACTCCTAAAGCTCAATATGCACACATATACTCTTAAAGCTGAACCAGCCTATATAAATCTACACAACTACTGCACAAAGATGAAACTGCAGGAGTTATTGGTTCCCCCATTCCAAAGTCATGTCCCCCTTTGCTGATGGCTCCGGGGGTGTCTTGTCATAAGCTTTTCCCACTTCCTTCACAAAACTCTTCTATGGTCTCTTTCCTATTTAACCCCTGTGAGAAAGTGAAGGGTGTGGTTTGGGAGAACAGATATGTTCCAGCCAGGCAGTTAAAGGGTGTGTGGTAGAAGCCCACAGCAGGGAGGTCAGCTGACCAATTAAGGCCTGATATAGGCTGTGTGTCAGAACTAGGAGGTGTGGCACTACACTGAGGAAAAGTGTGAGCTGTGTAGCTGAACCTGCATCAAGGTAACTCTGTGCCACCCGTCTGTAGTAACCAGAGCCAGAGTCTGGCAGCCAGGCTCTTGTATA
Organism: Leptodactylus fallax; assembly: GCA_947044405.1. Lineage (NCBI taxonomy): Eukaryota > Metazoa > Chordata > Amphibia > Anura > Leptodactylidae > Leptodactylus > Leptodactylus fallax. The sequence goes on along the minus strand of CAMRHE010000129.1, from coordinate 4,430,347 downwards.
GAGAGGAACCATTTTGTTGTATTAGTTATTTCTCAGCCGAGAAGGTTTTGTTTTTGTTTGTGCCTTTGTAAAGGCAAACCTGTTTATACACTTGCAAGTGAATAAATACTAAACTTGAGTGTGATCCAGTCTCTGTGTCCCTGTTTCCTCCACTGCTACCAAGCATCTACCTGAGCGGTTCTCCACACCCCCTCCACCCGGGGGTGCACTCCTGGAGTATTCCATGTCACTGACTTGATTTACCCGTCAACTTTGGAGCTCAGACCCTTTGACTATTTCACCTCTACCTTACACTTAGCTGCCACCGAAAAGTTCCATTATCCGCAAATAGTGCATTATATGACTACTCTGTTTGGGGCCCTACGGGTTTCTGTCCCCACCTCTTTTGAGAGACTATGCCTGGTACCTCTATGAAGAGCCTGATCTCAGATATATATATATATAGGCTTCTCTCTCTCACCCGTTCAATGGCAGATCATACGGTTTCGTGCAGCTAAGTCATCCACATGTATAACATTTCGTGAGACCCTATATAAAATTCTGATGCATTGGTACCACACTCCAGCCCTACTACACGCCCTTAACCCTAGTGTGCCTCCACCTGGTAATGTCTTTCAGTGTTGGATACGCTGTACCACATTTTCTGGGATTGCCCCTTAATCCGCCATTTTTGGACTGATGCTGTCTTTATACAGGGTGTCCCACTGGATCCAATCACCTATTTGCTTAACTTACCTCCTAGACATCTTGGCAAAAAGACATCCAAGTTATTTCTATACTTATGAACTGCTGCTAAAAAGCTTGTAGCCCTCCACTGGAAGAGTGTGCATCCCCCTACATGGCCTGCTCTTATTGCTCATATGAAGGATGTCTGTAGACAAGAATTCTTGACTGTCACCCTCAACAATACCGTTGAAGTATTCCAATCTGTTTGGTCCCCATGGGATACCTATTGTATCCTTCGAGGTCTCTGATCCCTCTTCACCCCTCCCTATCTCACCTTCTTGTTGTTTTCACCATGTCCTTTGTGGTTCATGTTTATTGCCTCTGTTGATTTATATTTGTACCTGTTCTTGGATGGCGCCTGTTATGCTATCATTTTCTGTATCCTTGTGGTTATTACTTGTCATTTTATTAAACGCAATAAAAATTATAGTTTAAAAAAAAATAAAAAAATAAGGATAGACTGGAGAGAAGCGAGAGTATTTTCTGGGAAGCCATAGAGATGGGTGTTAAGAGGGTGATGATGATGGTGTAAACTAGCATTTTTGTAGTTTCAGGAAGGAAAGAGCAGATTCGATGTATGTTGGAGGTGGCAAGAGGTGTTGAGGACTTGGATGTGAGGCTTGAAGGATAACGCAGAATTATTCCAAGGCAACACACTTGTGGTACTGGGGTAATTGGGGTACCCTTAACTTTGATAGATGGTTAGGCAAGAGGGCTTTGTGAGGTGGAGGGAAGATAATAAACTACATTTTCTGCATATTGTGTTTCAGAAAGTTAGAGTGGTTACGTCTAGGCCAAAGATATATACAAGAGTCATGGCCGTAAGTGTTGGCACCCTGAAATTTTTCCAGAAAATGAAGTATTTCTCCCAGAAAATTATTGCAATTACACATGTTTTGTTATACACATCTTTATTTCCTTTGTGTATATTAGAACAACATAAAAAACAGAGAAAAAAAAGTCAAATTGGGCATAATTTCACACAAAACTCCAAAAATGGGCTGGAAAAAATTGTTCAAAATTGTAGGTTAATAACTTTGTTTCAAGCATGTGATGCTCATTCAAACTCACCTGTGACAAGTAACTGGTGTGGGCAATATAAAAATCACACCTGAAACCAGATAAAAAGGAGAGAAGTTGACTTAATCTTTGCATTGTGTGTCTCCATGTGCCACACTCAGCATGGAAAAGAGAACTATCTGGGGACTTGAGAACCAAAATTGTGGAAAGATATCAACAATCTCAAGTCCATCTCCAGAGATCTTGATGTTCCTTTGTTTGCGATGTGCAACATAATCAAGAAGTTTACAACCCATAGCACTGTGGCTAATCTCCCTGGACATGGACAGAAGAGAAATATTGATGAAAGGTTGCAATGTAGAATATTCCAGATGGTGGATAAGCAGCCCCAAACAAGTTCCAAAGAAATTCAAGCTGTCCTGCAGGCTCAGGGTGCATCATTATCAGCGCAAACTATCCGTCGACATTTGAATGAAATTAAACGCTATGGCAGGAGACCCAGGATGACCCCATTGCTGACCCAAAGACATAAAGAAGTTAGACTGCAGTTTGACAAAATGTACGTAAGTAAGCCAAAAATCCTTCTGGGAAAACGTCTTGTGGACAGATGAGACCAAGATAGAGCTTTTTGGTAAAGCACATCTGCTTACCAAAAATGGAATGAGGCCAACAAAGAAAAGAACACAGTACCAACAGTTGAAAATTGTGGATGTGCAAAAATGCTTTGAGGTTGTTTTGCTGCTTCTGGCAGGATTTTGGGTCGCAATATAGGGCCCAGTGTCAGAAAGCTGGGTTTGCGTCTTAGGTCATGGGTCTTCCAGCAGGATACACTTCAAAAAGCACCCAGAAATGGATGGACACAAAGCGCTGGAGAATTCTGAAGTGGATTGCAATGAGTCCGGATCTAAATCCCATTTAACACCTGTGGAGAGATCTTAAAATTGCTGTTAGGAGAAGGCACCCTTCAAATATAAGAGACCAGGAGCGGTTTGCCAAAGAAGAGTGGTCTGAAACTTGCAGTTGATACGTGTAATAAGCTTGTTGATGGTTATAGGAAGTGATTGATTTCAGGTATTTTTTCCAAAGGGTGTGCAACCAAATATTAAGTTGAGGGTGCCAGTAATTTTGTCTAGCCCATTTTTGTAGTTTTGCATGAAATTATATAATTTTTGGCTTTTTTTCTTTCAGTTTTTTGTGTTCCAATAAACACAAAGGAAATAAACATGTGTATAACAAAGCATGTGTAATTTCAATAATTTTCTAGGAGAAATACTTTATTTTCTGGAAAAATTTCAGGGGTGCCAACACTTACGGCCATGACTGTATTTACGTGTTGTTGGCGTAACAGTGGTTTTGAAAACCATGGTATGGGCAGGGATGGATTGGCAAATATATACCACCTGGAATTTTTCCGGTGGGTCGACCGATGGGATATAGAACATGGACTCCTTGGCCTGCAAGCCGCAGCTCTTTACTATTACGGTCCCCAGCACGGACGACACTGACAGTTATGTTCTTACGGAACACGTCCAAAACTCTTATTATATATAATATATACTAATATATTATAGGAACTCCTATTATTATACTTTGGGGTCTCTCAATGAGAGGAGGCTGAGGGTAGGTGATTAAACACCTTTCCTGGGCTCTGGTATTCTGGTCTCGGAGACGCCATGAATGACTTCATTATATTGTGTGAGGTCCACTATGGGACATTATGCTGTTTGGAGGGGCCACTATGGAACATTATGCTATGTGGAGGGCCCACTATAGGACATTATACTGTGTGCATTATGGAACATTATTCTTAAAGGGTTTGTCCAGGAATTGGACAAACTCTGGAGGGGCCAGGGCAGGTGAAGCATTAAAAAAAAACCATACCTATCCTCAGCGATCCAGTGTATACCACCGCAGCCTGTTCGGTAATGCATCTTGCCACATTCCCTAGAAGCCCTGCATCCCACATGACTGCTGATTGGATTGGACTGCTGTCTCTCCCTCCATGTAAAGCAATCATATGTAAAATTACTTTAGGCAGGACTGCTTTACATGGATGAGCTACTTGTGCTGGCCCTACCTAGATGTATTGATTCCACTTTGCATTTGCACTGAACTCGCCTATAAAATGGGGCCACTTTTACATTGTTTTTTTACAGGGCCACTTTCAGTTTCTCATTTGCCCTGGATATGAGAGTTGGCTGAGAGTATAGATGGAGAACAGTAGGGGGTCTCAGGAAAGAGCCTTGAGGGACACCTACAATGGCAGCAGCCCAGATGGAAGGAACCAGAGGATGGGAGTAGTAGTGGCAGATGCTGTGCCACCGGATAGGCTGAGTGCCCTCAACCCCAGCTCAGCTTCTAGGCCAGACACCGATGAGGGAGGCCTGCTGTGCTACCTGATGATGGTGCTACCTGATGCCAAGTGATGTTCAGGCTCTAGTGCCATACTCCATTCCAAACTAGCTCCACTCTTCAGCCTCTTCCAGCAGCAGATACTGCGGGCTGTACTTCAGGGTAGTCCTAGCAGGAGTCTGGTTACCTTTTAGTAGGTCCTGGATAACACCTCCTGGCACAGGACTCCTTCATTCCTCCTGGCGCAATGTCCTAGTGATGGACAGCTGATCTCCCTGTCTCAGGGCTGTCTTGAGCCTTGGGTTGTAGCTTCCTCCTCAGGGGCTGTGTTGGAAACCATTAGGCCTCAGTTCACAGTGCTGACATGCACTGTATTCAACTACACATTACTCTAGACTGGCACTGAGGCTCTAACGGTTCCCCAGGAGATAAAAGACCCCACCCAGTGACCTGTGATAGTGCAGGACTATACCAAGTGTAAGGGGTGAACAATGGGGAAACTAACAGGGAAAATGTACAAGGGAGAGTTGCAAAACAGTGACATGTAACACAGAACATATAGACAAGACGTACAAACATACCCAGAGGCACAAAGACAAACACAATAAAATCAGGAACATTCTAAATTTGTGGATGGTGAGGTATGAAGAGATCCAGGAGAGTGCCAAGTCTGTGATGTAATGGGATGAGAGCATTTGTAACATCATATGTTTCATATTGAAGGTGGAGGAAAGGGGTTAAAGTCACTGAGCTCTTCAGTGCAACCTATAAAACTATTGATGCCACATTGATGGTAGCACCACAAAATCTTCCAAATGCAGCTTAAACTAAATTCAATGCTTGGGCCCTAGGTGCTTTTACTTAGAAGTAAGTGAAATACAGTTAATTACAGTCTCGTTAATGGCCAAATGGCAACAGCAAAACTTTACAGTCAGTAAGGCTGGGTTTATATTGTGCGTTTTTGTGGAAAAACACATTTCATGTTGGCATAAACACACTGGGTTAGATTTATGAAGACTGGCATTACTAATGCCTGTCTTCATAGCCCCGGAGTTGGAAGGTGCGCCTCATATATGACAAGGCGCATGGAAATTGTATGTCATATTGTAGCTGGTGTACATTTCCCACATCATTTACAGTAGATTTGTAAATTTGCATAAATTATGAAAAAATATGGCAGGGCCAATGGCATCTTCCCCAGCACGCCCACTCTAGGGAGTCTTTTTGGTTAAGTTATCTGTCCAAAATAAACCTGATACGTTATGTTATGCCTAGTACAACGCATGAAGGGGTTGGGGGTTACATGACGCTTTAGATATAGAAATCACCATAGACAGAAGTCATACACAGTCTCGTCATTGCCCAGCACAGTAGCAGAGTACTAGTTTTTCCTGGAGAATTTCTTTAACAAAAAGGTATTTAAAAGTATATAATAGACCTAGACATTCAGTTTGTGTCAATGCAGTACGAGGATGTTTTTTCTTTAACTGTGACATAGTGTGGGCATCTAGAAAGCCAGTGGATTGGCCACAAATGATGTCACCAGTGCTTTTGCCAGTTACACAAATATTAATACTAATTAATCTTTCCGCCTCCCTCTTCAAACAAACAGTGCATACTTTAGAGATTAATCCCGTAGGTCATTCTTTCATATGCACTTTATGATATAATGAAGTAAGTTGTGTTTGGAGAAAAGTGATTTAAGCACAGGGATGAGTTTAATGAATAAGCAATAGGTCCTACTAAACAACATCAGTGGACTATAATAGGACTAATACAGAGATGTTCAAATGATTTATATTAGTTAGTATTTGCCAATTATTAACATGTTAATTTTTGAATGTTATCTAGGCAGCTTGGTAATTTGTCAAAGGTGGACATAGAGTGATAAGATTTTAAGACACAGAGGCGTTTTCGTGCTTGGGACCAACTTATATTCACTAGAGAGAAAAGCTTACCTTGTTGATCTCTTAAAGGCCAGGGACCCACATAAACGCTGCAATTTGGCCTCAGTGTTTTACAGTGCCTGCAAAGTGGATGGGATTCTGACTAATTGAAAAAACACATTGCAGAAAAATATTTGCAGCGTAAATACTGCAATTTAGAAAACTGTTGCGTTTTTGTAAATCGCAGCATGTAAATTATACCTATGGAAATGCGAGTGTTTTACATATATATATAAATTCCAGTCTGTCAGATTCAAGTTATTTCTGTGACCATTGTGGGTTTGTCTTTCATTAAACGAGGGGTACCAACAATTTAGTCCACATGTGTGTGGACTAAATTGTTGGTACCCCTCGTTTAATGAAAGACAAACCCACAATGGTCACAGAAATAACGTGAATCTGACAGACTGGAATTTGCCAAACTACATGTTGACAAGCCACAAAGCTTCTGGGAGAATGTCCTATGGACAGATGAGACAAAAATCGAAATTTTTGGCAAGGCACATCAGCTCTATGTTCACAGATGGAAAAATGAAGCATATCTTGAAAAGAACACTGTCCCTACTGTGAAACATGGAGGAGGCTCTGTTATGTTCTGGGGCTGCTTTGCTGCATTTGGCACAGGGTGTCTTGAATCTGTGCAGGGTACAATGAAATCTCAAGACTATCAAGGGATTCTAGAGAGAAATGAGCTGCCCAGTGTCAGAAAGCTTGGTCTCAGTCGCAGGTCATGGGTCTTGCAACAGGATAATGACACAAAACACACAGCTAAAAACACCCAAGAATGGTAAGAGGAAAACACTGGACTATTCTGAAGTGGATTTCTATGAGCCCTGACCTAAATCCTATTGAGCATCTTTGGAAGGAGCTGAAACATGCCATCTGGAAAAGGCACCCTTCAAACCTGAGACAACTGAAGCAGTTTGCTCAAGAGGAGTGGGCCTAAATACAGTGGGGAAAAAAAGTATTTAGTCAGCCACCAATTGTGCAAGTTCTCCCACTTAAAAAGATGAGGCCGGCCTATAATTGACATCATAGGTAGACCTCAACTATGAGAGACAAAATGAGAAAACATATCTAGAAAATCAAAATCACACACTGTTGCTGGTATGTTGGCCCATTCCTCCATGCAGATCTCCTCTAGAGCAGTGATGTTTTGGGGCTGTCGCTGGGCAACACGGACTTTCAACTCCTTTCAAAGGTTTTCTATGGAGTTGAGATCTGGAGACTGGCTAGGCCACTCCAGGACCTTGAAATGCTTCTTACAAAGCCACTCCTTCGTTGCCTTGGTGGTGTGCTTGGGATCATTGTCATGTTGAAAGACCCAGCCACGTTTCATCTTCAATGCCCTTGCTGATGGAAGGAGGTTTGCACTCAAAATCTCATGATACATGGCCCCATTCATTCTTTCATGTACACGGATCAGTTGTCCTGGCCCCTTTGCAGAGAAACAGCCCCAAAGTATGATGTTGCCACCCCCATGCTTCACAGTAGGTATGGTGTTCTTTGGATACAACTCAGCATTCACTCTCCTCCAAACACGACAAGTTGTGTTTCTACTTTGGTTTCATCTGACCATATGACATTCTCCCAATATTCTTCTGGAACATCCAAATGCTCTCTAGCAAACTTCAGACGGGCCCTGATATGTACTGGCTTAAGCAGGAGGACATGTCTGGCACTGCAGGATCTAAGTCCCTGGTGGCGTAGTGTGTTACTGACGGTAGCCTTTGTTACGTTAGTCCCAGCTTTCTGCAGGTCATTCACTAGGTCCACCCATGTGGTTCTGGGATTTTTGCTCACCAATCTTGTGATCATTTTAACCCCACGGGGTGAGATCTTGTGTGGAGACCCTGATCGAGGGAGATTATCAGTGGTCTTGTATGTCTTCCATTTTCTAATTGTTGCTTCCACAGTTGATTTCTTCACACCAAGCTGCTTGCCTATTGCAGATTCAGTCTTCCCAGCCTGGTGCAGGTCTACAATTTTGTTTCTGGTCTCCTTCCACAGCTCTTTGGTCTTCACCATAGTGGAGTTTGGAGTGTGACTGTTTGAGGTTGTGGACAGGTGTCTTTTATACTGATAACAATGTCAAACAGGTGCCATTACTACAGGTAATGAGTGGAGGACAGAGGAGCCTCTTAAAGAAGAAGTCACAGGTCTGTGAGAGCCAGAAATCTTGCTTGTTTGTAGGTGACCAAATACTTATTTTCCACCATAATTTGCAAATAAATTCTTTAAAAATCAGACAATGTGATTTTCTAGATATGTTTTCTCATTTTGTCTCTCATAGTTGAGGTCTACCTATGATGTCAATTACAGGCCATTCTCATCTTTTGAAGTGGGAGAACTTGCACAATTGGTGGCTGACTAAATACTTTTTTCCCCACTGTACCTGTTGAGAGGTGCAGAAGTCTCATTGACAGTTACAGGAATTGTTTGATTGCAGTGATTGCCTCAAAAGGTTGTACAACACAATATTAAGTTAAGGGTACCATCATTTCTGTCCAGGCCTGTTTCATGAGTTTTCTTTTTTTTTTAATTCTGTTGAAGCATGGTTGAAAAGCAATGTCTGACTTTCATTTATTCATTTTCATATAATTTTTATATATTATTACTTTTGTCAGATTCAAGTTATTTCTGTGACCATTGTGGGTTTTTCTTTCATAGTCGGCTACTCTAAGTACTGGAGCACACCATTAGTGCTCCAGGAACTGCAGTTGTAACTGCATATCTGCATTATTTTTGAAATTTATAGCAGCTTAGACCAATCTATAAGTTTATTAGTATTAGCTCCTGATGAACCTGATACAGAGAACACAGGGGAAATGCGTAGAGCAAGTTTGAGCAAGTTTATTTTTGAGTTAGTTGACCACAAGCCATACTACTTGGGGGCATGAAAGACTGACAGGAGACTGGGGCAGTCTGAATAGCCTGGAGATTAGTTGGTGGAATTTGAGTCACTAATGGAAATGTTAGCTGTATATCCCTGGAGTCAACATAGGGGATATCAGTAATGGCTGCAATATAGGTGTTTATTGACCATAAGGGTCAGAATATTGTGGTTTCCATTATGGTTATAACATTTTAATGACAGGAAATGGAGATACTGTGACCTGTACCTGGATTACTGAAATATGTACTTACTGCAGACTAGGGTTGTGGAGGTATACAGTATCATGGCTTCTGCGGGAGTCTAGTCAGTGATCCTTTACAAATTATGTGTGTGGGGACCAGGTGTTTGGGTTTTCCTAGCACTAAGAGCAACTGACAAAATACTGACCTGTTGCATGACGCAGTCGTATTACTATAATCTTAGTCTAAGGGTGGTGAAAGTATTCAATTTCACCCTAGGTCCAGTGGAAAGTTGGAGAGTGTGAATACTATCTAACATTTAAACCCCGAATAAACTTTGAATAGACAGGCACAGACCACATTGATCTTTCTTTTAGTAGATTAGTGGACGTCCTTTATGTTTATTTTTTATTTTAAGATATTAAAAGTTAAGTTTTATCGTTTGAAACCATTTATTTTCTGTGAGATATGAAGTAATAGGGAATGGTGTAGAACCCGCTGTGAGACAGTGTATGGAACTAGAGGCAGTCTACTCAGCTCTAAGTGAAATGAATGGGCATACATAATAATAATAATAATAATAGTCCTTTAATAGTCCCACAATGGGGAAATTCAGTGTGTTACAGCAGCAAAGATAAGCAGATACAAATACAAATACAACATGTACAGGAATGTTCCAAGGTGAGAGGCATTACATTAATAGCAGACAGACAGATAGGACGTAGCAGAGGAGGGGGGGATTTAACAGGCAGAGAGATATTTCAGTTCTCTGTGTGTAATGATCTCCGCTTAGGTCGGTGTTGGTTGTACAGCCTAACAGCGGTGGGGAGGAAAGACTTCCGATAGCACTCCTTCTCACACCTAGGGTGGAGCAGTCGGTCACTGACAGTACTGCTCAGCGCAATCACAGTCTCATGCATGGGATGGGACTTCTTCTTCTGCATGGAGCTCACCACGGACAGTATCCTTCTGTCACCCACCACCTGCACTGGGTCCAGTGGGCTCCCCAGGACAGAGCTGGCCCTTCTAATCAGCTTGTCAAGTTTATTTCTGTCCCTGGTTGATATACTGCTCCCCCAGCAGGCCACTCCAAAGAAGATGGCTGATGCCACTACCGAGTTGAAGAAAGTTCTAAGAAGTGCCCCCCGGATTCCAAAGGCTCTCAGCTTCCTAAGCAGGTAGAGCCTGCTGTGGCCCTTCCTGTACAGGGCCTCCATATGATCTGCCCAGTCCAGCTTATTATTAAGGAGCAAACCCAGGTACTTATAGGTGTTCACAATCTCGATGCCCGTCCCCAGGATGTCCACTGGATTTGGAGGGCATCTGCCTTTGCGGAAGTCCACCACCATCTCCTTGGTCTTCCCCGCGTTAATCTTCAGGTGGTTCCGGTGGCACCAGTCCACAAAATCCTGGTTCAGTTCTCTGTACTCCCTGTCATCATCATCTGTGATGAGACCCACTATTGCAGAGTCGTCAGAATACTTCTGTAGGTAGCAGCTAGATGAGTTGCACCTAAAATCTGCAGTGTACATTGTGAAGAGGAAAGGGGCGAGAACCGTACCCTGAGGTGCCCCCGTATTACAGATCACGGTACCTGACACACAGTCTCGGGCTCTCACGTATTGAGGTCGATTTGTGAGGTAGTCTAGGATCCAGTTGGAGAGGTGGTGGTCCACTCCAGCAAGGCCCAGCTTGTCCCTCAATAACCTGGGCTGTATGGTGTTAAAAGCACTGGAGAAGTCAAAGAACATTATTCTCACTGTGTTCCCTGGTTTCTCCAGGTGAGACAGAGCCCTGTGCAGAAGATGGATGATGGCATCATCTACCCCAATGCCCGGCCGATAAGCAAACTGGAGGGGGTCCATAGCGGGGCTCACTAGAGGGCGGAGATGTGTGAGAACCAATCTCTCCAAGATCCAACAACATGAAAATTGAGTCTGAGTATCTACATAGTTAACCTAAATTAGGGCATTAAAATCATTCCCCTGGGACCCTTAAACCAGACAGGACTGTCCACTTTTGGGTGGACTGCCATAAATCCCACCTGTTTTTGAGCAGTGTTTACTCAAAACATACCAAATTTTCTGGAATTAAGGGTGGGTTCACACCTGCGCTTGAATCCGTCCGCTGCCAATCCGAGTGAAAATCTCGGGGAACGGGATTGGCATCGGATACCGACAGGTTAGCGACGCATTGGTTAAAAACCCATTCATTTGAATGGGTTTTTAAAGCAATGCGCGGGTATGCGCTTACACCCTCTGCGCTGCGAAACCGTTTTGTTTCGTCGGACACGAAGTCCTGCATGTCCGACTTTGTTTCCGACGAAAAAAAAGGATTTGCAGCGCAGAGGGTGTAAGCGCACACCCGCGCATTGCTTTAAAAACCCATTCAAATGAATGGGGTTTTAACCAATGCGTTGCTAACCTGTCAGTATCCGATGCCTATCCCGTTCCCCGAGATTTTCACTTGGATTGGCAGCGGACGGACTCAAGCGCAGGTGTGAACCCACCCTAAGAAGTATAAACAGTTTCTACAAAAATGGAGTTAACCTAAAGTAATTTTGCAAAATGGCATAGTTTGCAACCAGAAGCCATTTTACTTTGACAATTCCCCTCTTTTTCTTACAATTATATCAGCCTTTTTCTTGCTCCCACAATAATTAATGACTACATGTATCTTCTGACAAATAAGGAAAGGGATAAGAACCATTCACTGGAAAAACTGCTAGGAGTTTCACAATAGATGCATCCTTGAACTGTCTTGTGTTACTTCTTGAGATATTTCTTTCGATAGACTGCTCCTCTTCTGAGATATGTTGTGTTCCATATACAGGGAATTTCTTTAAGCATCAAGGTGGCCATAATCACTAGTCTATCGCTATCAAAAGTAAAACAGCACGTAAATAATTATGGCATAGATTTAATAAGCAGCAATCTGTTGTATTGCAATCTTTTGGGCAAGTGATCTAATGATCCCTGGTTCAAGGCCCCTAGGGGGAGGGTTAAATAAAAAAGTTAAATAAATAAATAAATAAATAAATAAAATAAAATTAAAAATATAAATAAAAAAAACGATAAAAACTCGAATCACCCTTTTCCCTAGATTCCAAATGAACATAAACAAAAACAAAAATAAACAATTTAGGCATTGCCGCCTCCAAAAATGGCTGAACTATAAAAATATTTAACTTATATGGCAAACACCATCACACAACTACAAAAATAAATAAAAAAGGCCAAGCTGTTTTTTTTGCCATTTCGCCTCCCAAATTAAATTGAATAAAAAGTGATCAAAATGTCCTATAATTCCCAAGATTTTATAAATAAGAACTACATCGTATGCATAAAAAAGATGCCTTTCACATAACTATAAATTTGGTATCACTGTAATACCAAATAGGAACCTGTCATTTTGAATGCACAGTGAATGCTGTAAAAATGAAACTCCTTTTTTTCCAGTTTCCCAGTACATTGTAATGAATATTAAATGGTACTGTTATGGAGTAAAACTTGTCCCACAAAATTTAAGCCCTGCGGCTCTGTGAATGCAAAAAAAAAAAAAAAAATGGTGGCTTTTGGAAGGTGGGGAGTAAAAAGCAAAACCTGAAAAATAGCTGCTGTGGGAAAGGGTTTAAAGGAACCTACCACATAAAAAAGGCAGTCCAATGTAGACAGCATGTTATAGAGCAGTAAGAACTTAAAAGATTGATTTATAAGTCTGTTTCAAAAAAAAAGATTTAGTTTAACTTTTTTTTACCCATTTAAATCTCTGCTTTCTTTCTATGCTGAGAATTCAAGGAGACAGTCCTATCAGTCAAAGGGGTAACTTGAAGTTCCCAATACAAAATTTGTAATGGGGTAAAACTGGAGAAAAAGTGCATTCGTGTGACTTTATTACAGGCTTCGTTTTTACGGCGTTCGCTCTGCAGCCAAAATGAAATGTCACCTGGATTCTATGTTTTGATACAATCCCAGGGATACCAAATTTATATAGTTTTATTTACATTTTAACTCCTTAACAAAATTCCAAAACTTTGCAAAAAAATTTTTTTTTCTAAAAGTCGCCATGTTCTGACACCTGTAACTTTTTATATTTCCGTGTACAGGGATGCATAGGTCATCTTTTTTTTTGGGGGGGCCAGGTGTACTTTTTATTTATACCATTTTGGGAATATCTATTGCTTTGATCACTTTTTATTCAAATTTTATCAGAGGCAAAACAGCAAAAAAAAAAATCAGCGGATCGGCACTTTGGATTTTGTTTCCTGCTACCACTTTCACCGTACGGGAAAAATATTTTTGTACGTTTGTAAACCGGGCATTTTTAGACACAGGGATACCTAATGTGCATGTGTTTCACTGTAACTTTTTAGTTTTATATGTATTCTAGGGAAAGGGGTGTGATTTGAACTTTTAGGTTTTTTATTTATTTATTTATTTTTTACTATTTTATTAGCCCTCCTAGGGTTAGGATTACAACTGTATTACAGTCTAAGGGAGTTTTGCTATGTTACTATTGAGGCTGCCATTGGGCAGCTATTGTCCAAGCAGGATAGTCAGTTCATAACTACAGTTGCAGTATTGACACAATTATTGCCTTTTCTGGGGAACCTGTGGTCTTCTGAGTCCTGTTGGTGTGGCATTAGGCCAGTATTCTCCGGATATAGGAGTAGACAGTATTCCTTAAGTCATTATAGTAAATGTATTGTGGGCAATTGTTTCAATCTGCATACTGTTCTGTGTATGGAGGCAGTTTAGTTAGACTCTCATTATTATATTATCAGAATAGGGCTATTTGTTATATGATTGAATGAATTGTCTCATGTGCATTGAAGCATGGATCTGCACCATACAATGGTTAGTATATTTATCCAGTCGCTCTGAGAGAGTGGTGTGAGTGTATTTTTCTCTTTTTTATCTAAATCCCAATTGGGTATATAGGGCCCTTTTGATATTTCATTTTTAACAAATAATATTAATAAAAGTGAAGTTTTATGGATTAGTTGTCTCTGATATATGTTTCTGTGAATCAGCCTCAATAGTAATATTACTATTGCAGGCTGCGAACTCGCTGTCCTGCAACAAGGAAGGTAGTGGGGACTGACCCCGGGATGCAGTTTTTTAGTTTGGGGGGCAACAGTGCGATGTGCAGTCAACTCTGATTGCGGGCATTAGCTACGGGTCTCCACTGTACATTACAGTGAAGACCTGGTAGCTGTGGAATGCCTCTTTCCCTCTTCATTTAAATTCCATGGTTGAAGTCACAGAACAGAAAAGGTTTATGTTGAAAGTTGTGACTAGGATGTGTGCCTAAGAGAGAGTATTATAAATTGCAAAATAGTTACCTCCCCATTACCATCAGAGGAAAGGGGAATAGACATTAAATACAAAAGAACTTCTTAAAGAGGACCTTTTCGTGTACTCATGAACCTGTGGTTTTATATACCGCTAGAAAGCCTACAGTGCGCTGAATTCAGCGCACTATCAGCTTTCCCGTTATGTGCCCCGGGCCTGGAAATATCAGTGCCGTTAGTTTCGGTACTGATCTCGCCCCACTGTCAGAAGAGCATTCTTGACACTCTAGCGTCATCGCTGGGCGGTGAGGAACACCCCCCCTGACAGTACTCTAACATAGTCTTATACTGTCAGAGGGGGCGTTCCATACTGCCCTGCGATGACGCTGAGCTATGAGGAATGCCCTTCTGACAGTGGGGAGAGATCGATGCCGAAACTAACTGCACTGATATCTCCTCTACTGGGGCACATAAGGGATTTAAGATTCTCCTGAGGTATCTATCATAGGTTGGTCATAAGTTAGGTACTAGTGTGCCTTTATGTTTCAACTCAGGCTTTTCACTGAAGACCTGCTTGCAATTTTTAATTGCAGTAATGGATAGTACATTACTATGTATCTCACCTTTATGCTAACAGCAAGTACAGCAGAAGTTTTCAATGGTTGTTAGTATACAGGTGAGAGGTACACAGGGGTTTAAATTGCAAAAACTGGGCCCCATAGCAAAATTATGACTTGGTCGCTCCATTTATACACCAAGTATAATGTCCCATAGCGACCCCTCCACACAGTGTAATGTCCCATAGTGGCCCTCTGCACAGTATAATGTTCCATAGTGGCCCCTACACACAATATAATGTCCCATAGTGGCCCCTACACATGGTATAATGTCCCATAGTGGCCCCTCCCTCGGTATAATGTCCCATAGTGGCTCCTTCACACAGTATAATGTTCCATAGTGGCCCCTCCACAAGGTGTAATGTCCCATAGTGGCCCCTTCACACAGTGTCAAAAAGTGTCATGCAAACTCAGCCTCACATGGCAAAAAGTAACCTGTTTTACTAGTCACTAATTGGTTAAAAAAAAAGTCTCTAGCGATCTTTACCAGTGGTGTACCTTGTCATTTTATTCTAGTATTTCACAGTATTATTTTTCTTTGTTTAGCATACCGACCAGTGCATTCTTGTTGGAATTTCCAGTTTGTCTGCTTAAACATGGCATGCACATAGTTCAAATCTCAAAGCAAACAGTAAAACATCATTCCTGGCACACACTACTGTACTACCTGAAGTATTCTGTCCTTCTGTCCTGCTGCTTGGCATTTTATTCTTTTTTTTTAAACATTATATCTTTATTGAAATAATTTTTTTCATACAGTAAATGAAGCAAACGAGAAAGCAAAGTCATACAAATGTAATCCAAAAGAGTCCTGACGCAGCAGGAGTAGCTATAATTGAAATATACAGTTCAAGAGGACCGTTTGTGTAAAAGGTTAAAACAAAAACCAAAATGTGGGAAGGTATATAACAGGTTGGGTATAGGGAGGGAAGCTATAGGTGAGACATTCTATTTTTATTTTGTTAAGGATTCTACTGATGCCACATTCACAGGGCTAGCCAGATTTTGTTTGCAAATTACATCATATGAATGTCCCTAACATTCCTTGGCAATGACATAAGTAAATAGAGCTGAATCCTTTCATAGATAGAAAAATAAAACCAAGAGTGAGTATGATGTACTGTATAGACGTCTGTTTACCAAAGAGTTATGTACAGTAGTTATTACTATTAAAGGGAATCTATCACCTTCCTTAACCCCTTCAAGCTGCCACCATACCACTTAAAGCGCTGTGACATGCTTCCATGTCATACCTTCATTATATGTCACAATCCCGTGGATGCAAAGAAAAAGACGTTTTCTTCATTACGCAAATTAGGTTCTCGGAACATAGGGAGTGTTCCCAGAGATCTCTGAGCTCAGCTCTCTCCGTTGAAAAGATGGCACTCCATTCATTTTAATGGGGCTGTCTGGACTGTAATCTCCGGCAGCGCCTGCAGTTAGAAGTGAATGGCCGTGACACTGGGGGACTTGGTGTGCAGGCCCCCAGAAATCTGACACTTATCCTCTGTCTTGTGGATAATGGATAAGTGTCCATAACAGCACAACCAAGAAATGGTGGGGTGATGTACTCCAAAAAACACGGGCGTACCAGTGCTGGTCCAGTCAAGTACTTTTATTGAGATCCGCCATTGTCTTGAAGGTAGAAAATTACAGGCCTTTTGCCGTCAACTGCTGGCAAAAAAACATAATTCACATACAGTAATCTGTGCATTAATCTGTTATAACGTCTTTTCAAGTTGTTTATTATTGGGGAAAATAATAAGGGGCTTATTCGCCATTGTGTGTTGTAGGTAGAAAATTACAGACCATTTTACAGTACAGTAGTGGCAAAAAACATCATTCTTATATAGTAATCTGTGCAATAATCAGTTATAATGTCTTTTCAAGGCGTTTATTATTGGGGAAAATAATAAGGGACTTATTTGCCGTTGTGTGCTGTAGGTAGAAAATAATAGGCCTTTTTGACCTGTATTATTTTCCTTTTCATTTACTTATTTGATATAACAGTATGTCAGACAGAGAAGCAACAGGCCCTGCACAGGGGAGGGGCACAGGCCTAAATGTTTCTGGCGCAGGCACAGGTCACATCAGAGTAAGGGGGCATGGCAGCAGGGGTCACTTACAGAGGCCTGAGCTCCCAGTGTCAGCTAGCGGTCGTGTCTTGACCACCAACCCAACGCTTGTAGAATGGCTGACTCAGTCACTTAATCCCAAGTCACATCAGACACCCCCAGCCAAAAGTGAGCAGACCCTGTGCCCTCACCTGTCCTCAACCTGCCTCTGTCCTTTTCTGTTCCCTCAACAAGAGAAGTACTCTCTGCTGTGGGCTCAGATCCACTATACAGTGAGGACGAGCTACTAGACGACAGTCAGCAGCTACTGCCCAGCCAAAAGGAGACATCCGCTGCTTCCACCGGTAGGCGGGCAAGTAGTGATGAGGAGAGTGGCGTGGGAGCTGGTGTTTCGAGCAATCAGTCTCCTGGCTCAGAGACTGTTGAGGAGGACATCAGTGACCTGCAGACAGTAGTGGATGACAATGTAGCCAGGTGACGAAGGGGCTTCATCATCATCAGGAGAAGAGGGTGGCAGCTTGCGCATGAGGCAGCGGCGGAGTCAGCAGGGTGGCAGCAGTGTGAGGTCAGGAGCCAAACGTGCCCGGGGTAGACAACCCGCTTCACAGCAGCCTACCTGCCTGGAAAGCAGTGGTGCAGGGGTTCACGGAGGCAGTGGCGGTAGCAGTCAGTTAGTGCGGAGTGTTGGGGGTAAAATCACCTACTCGGCAGTGTGGCAGTTTTTTGTTAGGCCGCTGGGGGAGGTGAACATGGCCATATGTGCAATTTGTGGGCAGAAGGTAAAGCGTGGCCATGGTGCCAATGTTGGCACAACTGCCCTGCGTCAACATATGCAGCGTCACCATAAAATGGCCTGGGAGAACCATGGCTCCAATGTGGTGGTTCAGCCTGCCGCAGCAACCGCTGCAACAGCCAGTGGCACGCACCCCGTTTCAGCCAGTCAAGGCTCCACCACCCCAGTCGAAGGAAGCTGTGTGTCCTTCCCATCACCTGCTGGTCGTGATGCTCCTCCTAGTCAGTCATTGCGTCAGCAATCCATCATCGAAGCAATTTCGAAGAGACAACAGTATGCGTGCAATCATCCAGCACTACAGAAGCTTAACGTGCTCCTGTCCAAGTTGCTGGTGCTGCAGTCCCTCCCTTTCCAAGTGGTGGACTCTGCACCTTTCAGAGAACTGATGGCTTGTGCCGAGCCGAGGTGGAGAGTCACAAGTCCTCATTTCTTTGCAAAAAAGGCAGTACCAGCCCTGCACAAATATGTAGAAGAGAAGGTGGGCCTGTCCTTAAGCCTGTCAGTGTCTGCCAAAGTGCATGGCAGCGCCGACATGTGAAGCTGTAACTACGGTCAAGGACAATATATGTCTTTTACAGCCCACTGGGTTAATGTGGTTCATGCCCAGACACACCAGCAACTTGGACAAGTGACGCAGCTTCTGCCTCCACGTTCTCATGCCGTTGGTCCTGCAACAATGTCCGCCTCATCCTCCACTGTGTCCTCAGCCTCCACTGCAAGGACAATTCACAGTGCTCCTCCAGCATACCATATGTGGAGGGCACAGCGGTGTCACGCTGTTCTACACCTCGTTTGCCTGAGCGAACGAAGTCACACAACAGAGGAACTGCTCCATGTCCTCAATCAAGAAATCTAATCCTGGAACTGGAGGAGGAGGAGGAGGAGGCAGACATTGGAGCACAAGCAATGTGTAGCGAAATGGGTGGTTTTTCCACACTGGTGACAGGAGAGGAGGAGCAGGAGCAGCTGGAAGAGCAAGAGGTAGATGAGAAGATGAGGCAGATGACTCAGACACACCGTGGCTGAATTCTCACCATACGGCAGAGGGATGACTACTGGCTCTCCACCATGTTAGACCTTCACTACAGGTCAAAAATGTGGGCCTTTTTTACACCCACTGAGAGGGAGGACAAACTGAACTACTATAGAGACATGCTATGTAGCAAGTAGGCTGCTGCCTATCTGCGCCATTGTCCATCCTCTCGCAGGTCCGACCGGGGGGGCCCTGAGCGCTCAACTTGCACTGCCTTGGCAGCTGTGGGGGGAGGGGGTGGCAGGAGCAGTATCCGTTCCATCAACAGCCGTCTGAGCCTAGAGTCGCTGATGAGCAGCTTTCTTAACCCACATAGTGAAGAAACTGCTCCTCAACAGGTAGACACAGAGCAGAACCAGCAGGTGGTGGCATACTTAGAGTGCACCCTGCCACCCATCATCGAAGATCCGCTGGACTACTGGGCAGCCAAACTGGATTTGTGGCTGCCACTGGCCGAGTTTGCCCTTGAAAAGCTGTACTGCTGGGCCAGTAGTGTCACATCAGAGCGGGTGTTTAGTGCATCAGGGGGCATAGTTAGCCCAAGGATAACTCACCCTTCCACCCAAAATGTGGAGAGACTGACCTTTGTCAAGATGAATCAGGCGTGGATCAGCCAGGATTTCCACTTACCAATGCCTGATGACTGATGCCTGATGCTGCTGCCACCTCCACATTATATCGCCTTGGCACTCTGTGGCCTCCTCATCCTGCTGCCACCAGGTCAATCTATGGCCTCCTCATGCTGCTGCCACTGGGTCACTCTATGGCCTCCTCATGCTGCTGCCAACCCCACATTATGTTGCCTTGCCACTCTCTGGCCTCCTTATGCTGCTGCCACTGTGTCACTGTCTGTCTTCCTCATGCTGTTACAACTGGGTCACTGTATGGCCTGCTCATGCCGCTGCCACTGGGTCACTGTATTGCCTCCTCATGCTGCTGCCACTGGGTCACTGTATGGCCTCCTCATGTTGCTGCCACTGGGTCACTGTATGCACTGCTCATGTTGCTGCTACTGGGTCACTGTATGGCCTCCTCATGCTGCTGCCACTGGGTCACTGTATGGCCTCTTCATGCTGCTGCCACTGGGTCACTGTATGGCCTCCTCATGCTGCTGCCACTGGGTCACTGTATAGCCTCCTCATGCTGCTGTCAACTTCACAAGATGTTGCCTTGTCACTCTTTGGCCTCCTCATTGTGCTGCCACTGAGTCACTGTATGTCCTGCTCAGGCTGCTACAACTGGGTCACTGTATGGCCTCCTCATGCCATTGCCATTAGGTCACTGTATTGCCTCCTCATGCTGCTGCTGCTGGGTCGCTGTATGGCCTCCTCATGCTGCTGCCACTGGGTCACTGTATGTCCTCCTCATGCTGCTGCCACTGGGTCACTGTATGGCCTCCTCATGCTGCTGCCACCTCTACATTATGTCACCTTGCCACTCTGTGGCCTCCTCATGCTGATGCCTACTCCACATTATATCACCTTGCCACTCTGTGGCAGTGGTGATGGTAATTATTCCAACCAATATGCAGCCCAACATTCAAAAAGCCTTCCCAGTGCAGACCTAAGTTTAGTTCTGTGGGTGGGGGGTGTTGCTGGTGGCGGCAGTGGCAGACACATTTCCAGCACTGCTGGTTATCTCCCATGTTGGAATTTTTTGTACATTGCCAAATGATAAATCCATGGCAATGTGCAAGATCTGCAAGCAAAAATATAAGTTGTGGCCATTCAGGAAAAAATGTAGGAATTATGTCTGTCTGTACTCACATGAAAAGGCATCACCAGCTTGCCAAAATAGAATTGGCACTGGCATTGGCAGGGGATGTGAGCAAGACCATCCTACTCTTTTCTTTCCCCCAAATCTTGCTTGTAGGCCACATCCACACCTAGCACATGGTCAGTATTATCCTAATCATCACCACAAGCTTCTCCTCCTCCTCTATGCCAATGTCAGTCATCCATAATGAAATGTGTGCTCATAAACAAAAATATGCTATGAGTCATGCAGAAAATCTGCAACTTAACTTTCAACTCACCAAGTTTCTGGCGGTGCAGTCACTGCTGTACCACTTAGCGGACTCCACTCCGTTTCGCCTACTGATGGCATGCACTTAAATTTTATGGAGGATACCTAGCCACTATTCTTTCTCTAGGAAAGCTGTTCCTGCTCTATATCGCCATATATGTTGGAGAATGTGGGCCTTTCCTTGGATATGTAAGTGTGGGAAAAGGTGCATGCCACCGTCGACATGTGGAGCAGCAAGTATGGATAAATACAATACATGACTTTCACGGCCCACTGTGCCAGATGCTAGGACCCGTTTGTGAAGGCCTAGTTCCAACACCAGGCAGGGCCCATTAGCCTCCTCTGGCTCCTTGATGGACCATTTCCTGTTGTCATTTTCACCAGGGCAAGCTGTTGCTTCCAATCCCCCTCCTTCATTTCATGGGTGTAAGATGACGAACCATCGTATGGTTTTACAGCTAATGAGCGTGGATTAGGGAAGCCGCACAGCGGAGGAGCTGCGCCAATGTATTCTGCAGCAAATATCCCACTGGATTTCTGCCAGCCTACTACAACTGGACAGTGTTGCCAGCAACAATGGCATCAATATTGTGGCTGCTATGCAGTTGGGTAGAATAGCACACTGTCCTATATTTTAATATATATAGTGGGCTAAAGGAGGTGCTGCTCATGGCCAGAAAAGTGCCTTTCAGTGTATTTCAGCCATTCTTATGTGGATAAAAACACCCTGCTGGACTTGTTCCTTGTTCTGCCTTTGCATTGTCTCATCTGTAATGTTCAAACTCGCTGGTATTCCACATTGCACATGTTGGAGCATCAGAAGGCAGTGAACGATTACTGCATGCAACAGACCAGAGGAACAATGTGATATTTTGAGATCCGCCACTGGAGACTCAAAAGGGAAGTGTGTCATCTTCTGAAGCCTTTTGGGGAGGCCACCAAATTTGTTAGTAGGGACAACTGCAGCATCAGTGATGTCATCAATTTATTATTTATCTTACAAGAATTACTTACACTCATGTGATGATGGATGGAAGTAAACGTACAGCTTCTATCTTTTGATCACCACCTTGGGTTGATGCAAGAGGAACTGGAGAAAGATGAAGAACTGGGTCAGGGTCATCGTGGTGGAGGACCTCAGATTTGTAGGCTAGAAAAAGAATACTGTAATTCAGATACTGAAGGGTCCTTGATATCTTACAGCTAGTGAGATATCAAGGTAAGCTGATGATGAGGACGACAACCACGCTGGCCAAGAAGACCAACCATGGTCTGTGCACACACTTGCAAGCATGGCAGGCTGTATGCTTTGCAGCTTACATAGTGACAAGCATATTATTAGCAATAAAGCAAAGGGATGATCGCTGTGTTTTTAGACCTTTGCTATAAAAACAAAATTGGCTAATTCTTCCCTGCCTCATGATGGAAAGCAAGGATCTGCAGCCACTACAGTAAGTGCCAACCAGACCCACAGCAGGTAACTCACACCTACCGGTTTCACGAGCAGGTACAGTCATACCTAGAGTTCTCCTATATTCCAGCACATAACTTTGACCTCATGGAATTCTCGGCCAATAGGTCAAAGCAGTCAATGGAGTCGATCCAGTTTGTCATAGGAGTTTTAACTTGTTCATCCTAAAGCGTAAAGGCTGTTCAGTGCTGCCAGGAACAACTAGACCAGCGGTCCCCAACCTTTTTTGTACCAAGGACCACTTTCATGCAAGCCAATTTTCCCATGGCCCGGTGAAGAGTGGAGTTTGGGGCGGGGTTTTCGGTGGCGAAGCAGGGTTGGTACGATTGGGCTGCTCATAAGAAAATACAATAAAGTGCATATTTAATTATTACATTTATACATTTCCTTATACTTTATTAAGGGAGCTCTCTCTCCATATCATGCATAACTTATTGGTGGTATGGACAGCTCCCTTAATAAAAGTATGAGTAGGGCAGGGGGGACCATCACTCAGGGGGCACTATTACTGTAATAGTGCCGCCATGCAGTTAATATAACCCGTGTGTGTGTGTGTGTGTTGGGGGGCACTATTAGCTGTGGGTGGCACTACTAGGGCTTTATAACAGTAATAATAATACAGATGTGTGGGGGGACTGTTATTAACTGCAATAGTGCCCTAACAGTGCTCCCCACAGGTCATATTTCCTGTGTGTGTATGGGGGAACTATTACCTGTGGGGGGCACTACTAGGGTTCTATTACAGTAAAAGTGCCAACACAGTTAATAACATTACCTGTGTGTGGGGGGGGGGGGACACTATTAGGGCACTATTACAGTTTAGCCTCCCCCCCACACTTTTACTGTAATAGAGCCCTAGTATAACCCTTCACGTGTAATATTACATGTGTGTGGGGGTGGTGGGAGGGGGGAACTATTACCTGTGGGGGCACTACAAGGGCTATATTACAGTAAAAGTGCCCCCCAGTTAATAACATTACCTGTGTGTGGGGGGCACTATTAGGGTACTATTGCAGTTATAGTCTCCCCCACATTTTTACTGTAATGGTGCACTAGTAAAGCCCACCAGAGGTAATATTACCTGTGTGTCTGGGGGGGGGGTATTACCTGTGGGGTGTACTACTAGGGCTCTATTACAGTAAAAGTGCCCCCCACAGTTAATAACATTACCTGTGAGGGGGGGGGGCACTATTAGGGCATTAAAGTTATACTTTTACTGTAATAGAGCCCTAGTAGACCCCCCACAGGTAATATTACCTGTGTATGTGGAGGAGAAATATTATTGTGGGGGGCACTACTAGGACTCTATTACAGTAAAAGTATGGAAGTAGACTATAACTTTAATAGTGCCCTAATAATGCTCCACACACACATTTCTTGCATGGGCCATTTATACATGTTTATCATATCTCCCCCTAAACGCCTCTTCTCCAGACTAAATAAATGTAACTCCTTTAACCTTTCCTCATAACTGAGGTCCTCCATGCCACTTATCAATTTAATAGTCCTCTGCTGAACTTTTTCAAACTTTAGGGCATCCTTTTTATGAACTGGTGCCCAGAACTGAAATGCATGTTCCAGATGGGGTCGAATCAATGATTTATAAAGTGGTAATATTACATCCCTTTCAGACAAGTCCATACCCCTTTTAATATATGACATTATCCTGCTGGCCTTAGAAGCAGCTGATTGACATTGCATGCTGTAATTTAACCTATGATAAGTACACCCAGGTCCTTCTCCACCAGTGACTCTCCCAGCTTTACTCCCCCCTAGGACATACAGTGCCTTGCGAAAGTATTTGGCCCCCTTGAACATTTCAACCCTTTGCCACATTTCAGGCTTCAAACATAAGGATATAAAATTTTAATTATTTGGGTGAAGAATCAACAACAAGTGGGACACAATTGTGAAATGGAACGAAATTTATTGGTTATTTTAAACTTTTGTAAAAAATAATGAACTGAAAAGTGCGGCGTGCAATATTATTCGGCCCCTTTACTTTCAGTGCAGCGAACTCACTCCAGAAGTTCAGTGAGGATCTCTGAATGATCCAATGTTGTCCTAAATGACTGATGATGATAAATATAATCCACCTGTGTGTAATCCAGTCTCCGTATAAATGCACCTGCTCTGTGATAGTCTCAGGGTTCTGTTTAAAGCGCAGAGAGCATCATGAAGACCAAGGAACACACCAGGCAGGTCCGTGATACTGTTGTGGAGAAGTTTAAAGCCAGATTTGGATACAAAAAGATTTCCCAAACTTTAAACATCCCAGGGAGCACTGTGCTAGCGATCATATTGAAATGGAAGGAGTATCAGACCACTGCAAATCTACCAAGACCCGGCTGTCCCTCTAAACTTTCATCTCAAACAAGGAGAAGACTGATCAGATATGCAGCCCAGAGGCCCATGATCACCCCTGATGAACTGCAGAGATCTACAGCTGAGGTGGGAGAGTCTGTCCATAGGACAACAATCAGTCGTACACTGCACAAATCTGGCCTTTATGGAAGAGTGGTAAGAAGAATTTCTCAAAGATATCCATAAAAAGTCTCATTTAAAGTTTGCCACAAGCCACCTGGGAGACACACCAAACATGTGGAAGAAGGTGCTCTGGTCAGATGAAACCAAAATCGAACTTTTTGGCCACAATGCAAAACTATATGTTTGGTGTAAAAGCAACACAGCTCATCACCCTGAACACACCATCCCCACTGTCAAACATGGTGGTGGCAGCATCATGGTTTGGGCCTGCTTTTCTTCAGCAGGGACAGGGAAGATAGTTAAAATTGATGGGAAGATGGATGGAGCCAAATACAGGACCATTCTGGAAGAAAACCTGTTGGAGTCTGCAAAAGATCTGAGACTGGGACAGAGATTTATCTTCCAACAAGACAATGATCCCAAACATAAAGCAAAATCTACAATGCAATGGTTCACAAATAAACGTATCCAGGTGTTAGAATGGCCAAGTCAAAGTCCAGACCTGAATCCAATCGAGAATCTGTGGAAAGAGCTCAAAAATGCTGTTCACAAACGCTCTCCATCCAACCTCACTGAGTTTGAGCTGTTTTCCAAGGAAGAATGGGCAAGAATTTCAGTCTCTCAATGTGCAAAACTGATAGAGACATACCCCAAGCGACTTGCAGCTGTAATCACAGCAAAAGGTGGCGCTACAAAGTATTAACTTAAGGGGGCCGAATAATTTGGCACGCCCCACTTTTCAGTTTTTTATTTTTTACAAAAGTTTAAAATATCCAATAAATTTCGTTCCACTTCACGATTGTGTCCCACTTGTTGTTGATTCTTCACCAAAAAAATTAAAATTTTATATCCTTATGTTTGAAGCCTGAAATGTGGCAAAAGGTTGAAAAGTTCAAGGGGGCCGAATACTTTCGCAAGGCACTGTATGTTGCATACAAATTATTTTTATCCAGATGTATAACTTTACATATATCCACATTGAACCTCATTTGCCATATGGGTGCCCAAACACTCTGTTTGTTCAAGTCTGCTTGTAACCTACGTACATCCTCTATGGACTGTACTGTACTACATAGCTTGGTGTCATTTGCAAAAATAGAGACAATGCTATTAACCTCATCTTCTATATCATTAATAAATAAGATAAATAACAGCGGATCCAGCATAAAACCCTGGGGTACACCACTTGTAACAGACTCTATGGATGCGATCCTTTAACCAGTTTTCAATCCAATTACAAACTATATTTTCCAAGCCAATGGACCTGATTTTACCTGATTTAAATGTCAATGAGGGATAGTGTCAAACGTCTTTGCAAAGTCCACCACAGCCTATCCAGACTTTTACTCACCTCTTCAAAAAAACAAAAACAAATTAAGTTAGTCTGAAAACTTCTGTCCTTAGTAAAACCATGCTGTCACTTATAATATTATGCACAGTCACATAGTCCTGTATATAGTCCCTTAAGAGCCCATCAAGTAGTTTCCCCACAATGGATGTTAAACTCATTGGTCTGTAGTTACCTGGGGAAGACCTAGAGCCTTTTTTTGAAAATAGGCAACATATTTGCTTTGCACCAATCCCTTGGCACTGTACCAGTCACTAGAGAATCCCTAAAAATTAAGAATAGGAGTACACGATGACTGGGCTGAATTCTTTAACCCCTTAATGACGAAGGATGAATGATTACATTCTGGGTGCCTGGTACTAGGAGCAAATGGATGAAATAGTATGCACTGTGATGGCATCAGGACCTTGACAGCTAACACCCACTGCATTAACCCATGACATGTAATTGTGCCCAATCGCCTCCCCCGCCCCGGTGGCGAGATTGAGGGGTGCCATTATCTATTTTCTGCAGTCTGGCATCTGGCCAGTGACCTTGGGTTGCTAGGAGCCCACAATACCTAGTTGATCCTGCCGAGATGTGAGGAAGTCAGCCTACGCGTCTGCACGTGTATCAGAGCATCGCTGGTTCACTATCTCCTAGTAAGACATCAAATAAATGTAAAAAAAAAAAAAAAAAAAGTACAAAAAATAAATAAATAAAGTGTATGAAAAAAATTAATCACCGAATAAAGCCCCCAAAATGCCCTTTTCCTATATAAAATGAGTTATATTAAAAAAAACAATGAAACATTAATAAAAACAATACATATTTGGTATTACCGCATCCGTAACAACCCGTACAATAAAACTGAAACATTATTTAAGCTACATGGTGAAAGTCAGGGGAAAAAAAAAAATTAAAAAAAACGCCGGAAATAATGATTTTTCGCTGTCTCACCTTACAAAATCTCTTATATACTGTATATAAAAATGAGTTCCTGTCTGTCTGTCTGTCTGTCTGTCTGTTCTTTATGCACGACCAAACAACTGGACTGATCCTCACCAAATTTGGCACACATGTACATCAGGTGTCCGGGAATATTATAGACTGGGTCTCAGCTCTCTTGGACGTACCATTCCTGAGATACAGTATTCCCAAAAAATTACCAGCATTAGTCTATACAAGCCTGCAAGTCTTTCACTCATATTCCAACTGCCATACACACGGTCACATGTCCCTTATCAGCCAATAAGAGCTTGCAGGTGCTTACTCTCCTCAGGCACACAGGTTTCCATAGCAACCAAGCTATGTATGACCTGTATTAGTCAATAGCAGTTCACAGGACCTTAAATATTCAGTCATATCACGTGTATCAGCCAATATAAGTTCACATTTAATTTACCAGGTTTCCATAACAACACAGCCATAAATAGACTGTACCTATAGTGGACTCAGTGGCGTAACTAGCAATGGCAGGGCCCCAAGGCGAACATTTGACATGGGACCCCCCCCACACACACAAACTGCATTCCTGCACACAGTATTCTGCCCCATAGTGGCCCCTCCACACAGTATCATAGTGGCTCCTTCATATAGTATTATGCGCACTTCCAGCTACTTCTTCAATGTTGGACCAGATGTCACATGAGCCAGGTATGTATCGCAACACATAATGACGTCGGACTGGCCCACCGACATCAGGGACGCCACCAAGGAGGCCTGAAGCCTGCTGAAAAGACCCCAGAGTATAATGATAGCAGTGTTTGTGGGATTCACGGCCCACAGGCCTTACTTACCAATCCCCGCGTGAGCAGGAGTGAGGATCGGTAAGTAAATAGGGCCCGTTACCTGCTGGTGTTAAAAAAAAAAAAACATCAGAGGCCCGCCGGGTCCCCTAATGTCCCGGGCCCTGTGGCAGCTGCCACCACTGCTAAACCGGTATTTACGCCACTGACTGGACTGCCATATTGGATTTCAGCATTCTTATAAATTGAAACGTTTTTTAAACTACTCATGTCCCCTGCAGCAAAACGCATGGCTGCTGCTCGGGCTAATGAAAACTCTCAGCAGACCCAAGCCTGTCTCCAATCTGATAAGGTATGTTACAGACAACAGCGAGCTGCTGAAAATCCCCAGCAGACCCAAGACCGTCTCCAATCTGACAAAGCATTGTCAGCCACATGCCCACAGCTGCACTCCAGGTTTCAATAACAACCCAGCCATTTTTCTTCACTGCTGTAGGTCAGCTTTAAAGGGGCAGGGCGCTGTGGATAACACTGTTACAGATGGTCACATACACACAGCTTTACTCCAGGTTTTCCATAACAACCGATCGCAGGTTTTTCACTGATATCCAAACTGAGATGCACATGATCACATGACACTTATGGACCAATGGAAAAATCGCAGGTTCAGTCTTGACATACACACAGATTTACACCATGTTTCCATAGCAACCAAGCTATTTATGACCTGTATGAGTCAATAGTGGTTCGCAGGTCCTTAAATATTCAGTCATATGACGTGCATCAGCCAATATAAGTTCACATTTCATTTACCAGGTTTCCATAGCAACACAGCCATAAATAGACTGTACCTATACTGAACTGCCATACTGGATGTCATGTGCAAAACTGGCCAATTCTTATGGGGTCACTACACAAACAAAAAATGAAATATACCCGTGCGAAGCCGGGTCCTTCCTCTAGTATGCTATAAAAAATGGTCAAAAAGTCATATGTACCCCAAAAGAGGACCAATAAAAAGCACAGGTTGTCCCGCAAAAAATAAGCCTCAACCCTCAACCAACTCTGTCAACCGAAAAATAAAAATGTTGCGCCTCTCAGAAGATGGCGATGCAAAAATAATTGATTTATGTCCCCAAATGGGTTTTTTTTGTTCTGCAAAATTAGTAACACATAAAAAAAAATATAAATTAGGTATTGCCGTAATCGTACCGACCCACAGAATAAAGGTAACATGTTACTTATGCTGTACGCTGCATGCCAAAGTTGTTGTTTTTTTTGTTAATCCACCAAAAAAAGAGTTAATAAAATGTATTCAATAAGTTATAGGCACCTAAAAATGGTGTCATTACAAATTGCATCTCATCCAGCAAAAAACAGCTCACATATAGCTACATCACCAGAAAAATAAAAAAAATATAGCTTGTACCATGTGAAGAGAAAACCCCCAAAATCGCCAAATTATTAGAACACAACTGGCTGCAGCAGCAAGGGAATGTATAAGCTGTGCGAGCGTATATAAGGGTATACCCCAGATTTAGAGCTTATGAGGGAAAAGACACCAGAAGTGACTCCCAGAGTGACCCCCCCCCCCCAATCATAGGAGCTACTGGGGATATAGTAGGGAATTTGTTGTTCCCAATGCACTCCGCACAGCTTACATATTCACTTTTCACCATCTGCTGTGCATTCCTGTCTGGGATACTAATGCTCACTACACCCTTTGATAAATTCTTTGAGGGGTGCAGTTTTTAAATTGGAGTCACTGCTAGGGGATTCAACTTTTCTGATGCCTTAGAGGCTCTGCAAACATGACATAGCGTCCAGATATCAAACATCTAAATCTGCACTCCAAAAGTCACATAGCGCTCCTTCACATCTGCGCCCTGCTGTGTGTCCAAACTGCAGTTTATTCCCACATGTGTACAGGATAATGTACTTAATGTCATTTGTGGGTATAAACTGCAGTTTGGGCACAACCAAGCACAGAAGGGAAGGAGCGCTATCTGGTTGTTGGTGCACAGATTTAGACAGTTTGTTTTTTGGATGCCATGACACTTTTGCAGAGCTCCTGAAATGCCAGTAAAATGGAATCCCCTGACATATGACTCAGTTTTGGAAACTACACCCCTGAAGGAATTTATCCAGGGGTACATTGAGTATTTTTAATCCCCAAGTGTTTCTATAATTTATTTATATTTATTCCAGAAATGAATACGCAGATGATGGTGAAAGGTAAAAATGTCAATTTTTCAAGGAATAAGTTATTTCAGTGCGTAATGTGCTGTGCCCAGCTTGTATCAGAGATAACTGCTCCAAAAGCTGTTGTGCCCGGGATAACCGCTTAACAGTTTTTGGAGTGTGTGTCTTTGCTGACACAAGCTAGACACAACATATCGGACACTGAAATGGTGTATCTTTGGAAAAATTGCGATTTTCACTTTTCATTATCAGCTGCGCATTCTTTACTGGAAATTAAATGAATGCACCGCTCAAGGGTTAAAAATGCTCACTACACCACTTGATAAATCCCCTGAGGGGTGCAGTTTCCAAAGTGGGGTCACATGTCTGTGGATTCCACTTTACTGGCAATTCAGTAGCTCTGCAAAAGTGGCATGACATCCAAAAACCAAACTGTGCTTCAAAAACCAAAATTCCTTCCCTTCTGTGCCCATTTATACCCAAACAGCAGTTTATACCCACATATGACATTGTTAAGTATGTTATTCTGGGTACAACAGTGCCATACATGTGGGCATAAACTGCTGTTTTGGACAGGAGGCTGCAGATGTGAAGGAGTGCTATGTGCTTTGGGAGCGCAGATTTAAATTCTTGGTTTTTGGATGCCATGTCATGTTTGCAGAGACCGTAAAATTGCCCCTACAGAATGTAGTCACTTCTTTGGGAATTCCAATTTACTGGCACATCCAGGGCTCTGCAAAAACAACATGGCATCCAGAAAGTCCCTCTAAATCTGTACTCCAAAAGCTAAAAAGCACAGTGCTCATTCCCTTGTCCTGCTGTGTGCCCAAGCCCAAGCAGCAGTTTATGCCCATATATACAACTTTTTTGTACCCTGGATAGTCAACTTATTTGTTTTAGGAGTGCGTGTCTCTGATGACACAAAGTGGCCACAACATATTGGGCACTGAAATGGCTTATTTCTATAAGTATTTCAATTTTCACTTTGTACATTAATTATTTGGAAGCATTATTTGGTTTGTTTTCTTTTCATTAACCCCTTGTAAAACCATCCAAATGGACGGTTTATTGGCAAAAATTTCTATTTCATTTTTCTTGTCCCAATGCTAATAAAATCTGTGAAAAAGCTGTGAGGTCATCCAGAGGCGGGAGGAATCCACGCGCACGGTGGGACCTGTAACAAGGGAGGTGAGTCCCCCTCTTCCTCTGACATCGGGACTTCAGGAGTGGAGGCGGAAGGCGGGCCTTCGGCTGCGCTGCAGGCTCAGCGTCGGGATGCGGGCGGTAGTGACCTTCTGCTGGATCGGCGGGGCTGGAGTGCTGGTGGATGAATCCGTTCCCGTGGTACGTGATGGCACCTCCGGTGTGGCCCGGTCCTGGAGGTGGGACTACAGTGACCCCCAACATGGCAGCGAGATGGAGGCCTTCCCGGGTTCCAGCAACAGAGGAATGCTTCAGCTGGCTCAGGACTCGGCGGTTGCTGGGGACACAGCACCCAGGCGAGGAAACGTCTTTTCTATCGCGGGTACTGTTAGTTGCCCCTGGGGGGAAAATGGGGGACACCCTGGAGGGCTTAGCAGGGGTTTGGATAGTTTTATGGGGGCGTTGGTGGAGATGGTTAGGGGTTTGGGGCAGGGGGTGGCTGTGGTGTCATCCCCGGTAGCGCCATGGGGAGCGGGTAGTTCGGGGGTGGCTTCAGCGTCTGGGGTTCTGGCTACATCTGGGGTTTCCATCTCGGTACAGACCCAGGGGGAGGATAAGGAAGCGCCGCGTTTGGATGACGCAGTGAAAGGGGAGGTATATGTGTGTTTTGAAGACCCGAAGGGGGCCCATTTAAAACAAGAGGTGCGGGAACGTATATGGAAAGGGGAGTATGTGGATATCTTTTCGCTGTTACCGTTAGAACGCTTTAATCTGGACAGGGCCAAGAAGGAGGAAAAGAAGGAGGAGGAGGAGAAGCGGCGGTATCTCCTTATCCCTCAGACCTTCTCTAATTGGCTTCAGGCGTTCGCCATTCTGGTGAGCGTGATTAGTGAAAAGGCGGCAGAAAACTGTTCCGCGCTTTTTTGTTATTTGGATGCTATTGGGGAGGCATATCGGGTGTACGGGGGCCAGGCTTGGCTACGACGAACAATTTAGGCAGCGAAAAGCGGTGCGGTCCAGCATTCGCTGGGACCATAAAGACATACGGCTCTGGCTGCGCATTATGGCGCAGGCTAAGTCGGGGCAGCCCTTTCCAGGAGGGAGTGTTTCCTGTTCAATGAAGGTAGTTGTAAATTCGGTGCGAAATGCAAATTTAAGCATGAGTGCTCCACCTGTGGGGGTAGTCACTGGGCCAATCGGTGCTTTAAAGGAAAGCACAAGGGGGCGGAGTCAGCTGGAAAAGGGGGTGACGCCAGTGTGTCTGGAAAAGATGCGGCGGTTTCTCGATAGGTATCCCAATCGCGCTGCAGCGGAGTTATTGTTGGCGGGTTTTAGTGAAGGTTTCGGATTCCAAGTGTCGGGGGTGGGAAGCGTCTTGGGGGGAAGGAACTTGGTCGGCCCAGGAGCATCCTGAGGTGGTTGCTGTTAAAATTAGGCTGGAGGTGGAATTGTGGCGTATGGCGGGCCCGTTTTCGGACCCTCACTGGCTGGATCTGGTGGTGTCTCCGCTGGGGATAGTTCCCAAAAAGGAGGCCAACAAGTTTCGGATGATTCACCACCTGTCATTACCAGAGGGGTCATCTGTCAATGACGGCATCGATCCGGTGCTTTGTTCGGTGGTGTACACATCCTTTGATGCGGCCATTTCCTGGATTCGGCGTTTTGGGCAGGGGGCGTTGCTGGCAAAAACCGATATTGAGGCGGCTTTTAGGTTACTGCCTGTCCACCCGGAGAGTCAGCATCTACTGGGGTGTTTTTGTAAGGGTAGTTTTTACGTGGATCGGTGTCTGCCCATGGGCTGTTTGCTTTCATGCTCATATTTTGAAGCATTTAGCTCTTTCCTGGAATGGGTGGTGAAGGACATTTTGGGCTGTTCATCTATCATACATTATTTAGATAATTTTTTGTGCGTGGGTCCGCAGGAGTCTTCAGTTTGTTCGTTGTTGTTGCGTTCGATGGAGCAGGTCATGGAGGATTTTGGGGTGCCTTTGGCGGCGGATAAAATGGAGGGTCCATCGACGGTTATTAGTTTTTTGGGTTTGACTATTGATTTGGTGGGCATGGAGTGTCGGCTCCCTGAAGATAAGTTGTCAGATTTGAGGGGAGTGGTGAAGCAGGCATGTCGGCTAAAAAATCTGCAGCTGCGGGAGCTGCAGTCTCTTTTAGGCAAGTTAAATTTTGCCTGCAGGATCATGCCAATGGGGCAGGTGTTCTCCCGCTGCTTGGCGGCCGCGGGGGTGTCGGTTCCTTCGTACTACGTTTGGTTGGGTGCGGAACTACGGGGGGATTTGTTAGTGTGGGATTCATTTTTGGAAAACTACAATGGGAGGTCTCTGTGGATGGGTGAGGTGATTGATGCGTTTGATTGCGAGTTGTACACTGATGCGGCTGGGAGTGTAGGGTTTGGGGCGTACTGTCAGGGTACTTGGTGCGTGGGCTCGTGGCCAGAGGAGTGGGTGTCAGGTGGTTTAATTCGCAATTTGGTGCTGCTGGAGCTATTTCCGATTCTGGTGGCGGTGGTGGTATGGGGTCCTTTGTTTCAGAATGGGAGAATTTGTTTTCATTGTGATAACCTGGAGCTGGTGCACGCAATTAATGGGTTGTCGGCTTCCTCGCCTCCCGTGGTCAAGGTGTTGCAATGGCTGGTGTTGGAGTGTTTGTCTCTCAATGCATGTGTGGTGGCTGTACATGTACCTGGGGTGCAAAATGATATTACGGATTCCCTCTCTCGTTTGCAGTGGGATCGTTTCCGGCAATTGGCGCCAGAGGCGGACGCATGTGGACTCGAGTGGCTGACAGAGCTGTGGAAGCTGCTGGTCGAGCGGTGGAGGATCTGATCTGTGCGTTAGTGGTGCCTGGTACCTGGGCTGCTTATGGGGTGGCTTGGAGTCAATGGTAGAATTGGGTGGGTTTTTTAGAGCAGGGCAGGGATGATTTGGAGATGGCGTTGTTGTTGTTTGTTGGGCATTGTAGAGCGTTGGGGTTGTCGGTGGCACGGTTGAATCGTTGTATGTCTGGTTTGGCTTTTGGTTTTAAAAATCGGGGGATGCGGGACTTTATTAAGTGTTTCTTGGTGTGTCAGGCCCTTAGGGGGTGGCAGCGGGAAAGGACTTCACAGGATTCGCGGCGCCCAGTTTCGTTTATGTTGTTGGTGGATTTAGGGGGGGCATTAGGGGAGGTGTGTTCATTGGCTGGGGAGGTGCGCCTGTTCTGGGTGGCGTTTTCCTTGGCATTTTTTGGGGCTCTGCGGATCGGGGAGCTTGTTAGTGGGTCGCGAACTAGGCCCTGGGGGCTGTTTCGGGAGGATGTGGATCTTTATTCGGATAGGGTGGAGTTTCACTTGCGGAGGTCCAAGACGGACCAGGAGGGGAGGGGCTGTGTGGTTCGGCTATTCGGGGTACCGGGTTGTTTGATGTGTCCGGTAGCATGTTTAGGTGAATTTTGTCAGATAGGGGTAGGGGGCTCCGGCCCCCTCCTGATCCATGCGGATAGTTCCTTCTTGTCGCGTTTTCAGTTCGTGAGTGTATTTAGGTTGTGTTTGTGTTCATTGGGGGTGGCTGGGGAAGGTCTTAGTGGGCATTCGTTTTGTATTGGGGCGGCCACGGAGGCGGCTCAAAGGGATTTAGGAGAGGAGGTTATTAGGAGGATTGGGCGATGGGAGTCTCGCTGCTTCCAGTCCTATGTCCGGTAGCATCAGGAATAGGTAGGGGATTAGTGTGGGGATTTAAGGACATGGATGTTACTGTCTGAGGTCAGTGTGGTTTAGTTAGTTGTGTTTGTGTTTGGTTGCAGGTGGTGAGCCGTGTTTGGTGTGGCTGATGGGTCACTCATTCATATTTTGGGGGGCCTTGAGGGCGGCGTTTCGGCCGAATGGTCGACAGTTTGGTTTGTCGAGGGACGTGGCGACTGTCCGATGGCTGGGGTTACGAGGTATGTTGTGGGGGCGGCTGCGGCCAGAGTTTCATAGCTATGCGCGGCTGGATCGGCCGCAGGATATCTTGCTGGTTCATCTTGGGGGGGAACGATCTTGGCGTCCGGCCATTTAGGGAGTTAATCAATGACATTAAGTTTGATATGTTGTGGTTGTGGTCGTTGTTTCCGGGCATGGTGACGGTATGGTCGGATATGGTGCCAAGGAAAGTGTGGCGGGATGCCCGGTCGGTAGAACGATTGAACAAAGCCCGGATCAAAGTTAACAGGGTGGTTGGCCGCTTTATGGCTCATAACGGAGCGGTGGTAGTGCCCCATTCTGAGTTGGAGTCGGGGATGGAGCGTTTTGGAGGAGTGATGGCATTCATTTGAATGCGATCGGTATTGATCTGTGGTGTTTGGGCCTGCAAGGTGGTCTGGAGACTGCTTTGGGGGTGTGGCGGGATGCTCACCGGTAAGGTGTTACCGTTGTTCGTTGTGGCGTGGGGGTCCTCGAAGCTGGTGGGGTATGGAAATGGTTTTAGTGGGGGGGGGGGGGTGGGAGGGGCTGGACTCCCCAGGCCATTTGGTATTTCTGGAAGGTTTTGGTTGTTGGAGAAAGAGAAGGGAGGCTGAGCACCAGTGAGCTTTAAGAGCTTGGTGCCCCTGAGCTAGTGGAACGGCTGGTGGTAATATTCCTGGTGCTAAGGAATATTGATAGTTGCTTGCGACGGGTTACGGGCTTCGAGGACCTCCTTCATTGGGCATCAGGGTATATGTTCACTGTTTACATGGATAGACACTTGGAGTGTCTATGGGTTACTGTTGAGGTTTATAAATGTAGGCACTTTAATGATTATTTATAATTATTTAATAAAAGGCTGCTGTGGCCAATTTAATCCAACGATTGTGTCATGTCTTTATTTCATAAGAAAGTGACTTGGCAATGCCCTTGTCATGTACTCGCCTACCAGGAAAACAACATGAGACAGTGTATTTCTCCGGAGCAGCAGCTTATGCTCACTCTCAGGTAAGTAAAAGCAAAGATTGTCCCCCTTGCTCCATGCCACCATGTAATCAGGGTGCAGCAGCCATTTTGGTAATCGCTTAAAATGTATTGTTTTTTTGTTGTTTGTGAGTCCTAGCAACAGGAAACTTGTTTTTAGAGATGAGTGAATTGAGGCTGACGAAGTGGAATTTGATCCAAATTTCAGGAAATATTCGATTCTCATCAAATCCGGATTTCCTCACACTTTGTGGTAACGAATCACATTTTTTTAGGACATGGGGCAAGGAACTGTGGGAACTCTATAGTGCTGAACCAGCGATCAGGGCATCAGGTCCCCTAGTGGGACATCACTAAAAACCACTGCAAGCCACAGTGTTCTACACCACTATACAGGCTCTCTGCAGCCAGTAAATAGCTGTTTTTTAACGCGATTTGCCACAAATTAATTTGAATCGACTCGTATCGGAAAATTCGGCAAAGCTGCTGAATCGAATTTTTGAAAAATTCGCTCATCTCTACTCGTTTTCTTCACTACACTTTGAATTTCTGTTGGGGTGCTCTACCATTTCTGATTTAACAGGTGACCTGCAAGTTGATTTGGCAGCGACTGGGAGCTGTGGTGATGCTGTAAGAGACAGCCAATGTTGTCCTAAGCTTCATTTGTCTGTATAAACTGTTAATGTTGAATGTATTTCTGTGATTCTGTTCCTTTAAGACAGCAGCCATTGTAATTGTGACATGATGCTGGAGTGACTCCCCCCCCTTTTATGTCAGCTTGCCTGTTCTGCAGACAGAATGTGAGCAGAGAAGCAGGAAGTGACGAGACAGAGAGCAGCAGCCATCTTAGCAAGTGTTGTATTGAACTGGTGTGGAGATTTTTCTGTACAGCTAAGCTGTATCTTGGTCCAGAGACAAACAGAGTGTAAAGAGACAACAGGACTAGTGAGTCCACGTGAAAGGAACTGTACTCAGTGGCTGATCAGTGAGACTGACATTGTGACTGTGTATATGGATACCACAGATAGAGACTCGCAGTGCTGTTGATGTACTGGACAGCACCTGCTAAACCCCGGCTTACATCCCAGCTCAGTGTATGGATTCGGCAGGACTGTCAGTGTGCTGAGTGGAATCTGCTGTTGGATTACATTGCATTCATTGGGTTTCCCTGTTAAAGAGGACTTCATTTCTCCCAAGATCCTGATAACAGTGAGGAGAGGACGTTTCACTATAAAAGAAAGGAACGACTTTGGGCCCCACCGCGCGCTTCTACAGACTGTAAGCGGTCCACCTGGACCACTGGGGAAAAGGGGGTGCACCCAAATGTGATGTCAGGGTCAGTTAGGGATAGTTTTGAGTATATTGTTCATTCAGTGTCCATACTGCAGAATTGGACAGAGTAAAAGTAGAAACCATTGCAGAATTTGCCTTGAAATTGTTCATGCTATATTGTATATTTTGCTTGTCTTTATCCCTGTCATTTTACCTTCAAATAGCCTTTATTAACTTATAGTAAATATATATTCTTTTCTTGAACTACCGCGTGTGCGTTCATTTCTGGTTGCGGAGACCAAACCACCTGCCTTGCTCTCGGTTCACAAATTGGCGTAGTCGGCAGGATCCGCTTACCAGAATGGACGGTGACGCACCCGTTCGGGAGAATGGTGCTGGAGGAAGAATGCCAGCAGGGGCTATAATGAGTCAGTTAGCTAAATTTGATGGCAATAATATGTCAGTGAGTATGTGGGTGGAACAGATACGAATGATACAGCGAATGTACCAGACCGCACCAGAAGTACTAGTAGAGCTAGCAATATTGACATTACAAGGGGATGCTAAGACCACGGTGATATTGAGGCCATTTGAACAAAGGCAGACATTTGAGCAAGTAGTCCAGATTCTAGAAACCATTTATGGAGAAACTGCATTGCTGGGGTCTCTGCAGGCTCGGTTCTTCCAGAGGGTACAACAGGAGAATGAAAGCCTTCCCCAATATGCAAATGCCCTACAAGAACTGCTCCGAGATATTCAAGTGAAGGAAAGAGGGGGCTCGCCAGCCTTCTGTAACCCTGATCGGACTCTCCGTGACCAGTTTGTCCTGGGGATACGTGACGGCAGTTTAACTGTGACTATGCAGGATTTTATACGACGAGAGACTGATGCTAAATTCCATGATGTACAGGTAGAGGCCATCTCCCGTGCCAATAGTATGTTCCCGAAGCCCCAGACCGCAGTTGGAGTTACTTTGTCACAGGGGGCTAGTTCTGGCTCAGAGACAGTGGAAAAGGGGACGGTTAAAGAAATTCTCACAGTAATGCAGAAACTGCAAGAGCAAATGGAACACTTGCACACCCGTTGTGATGAACATTCTATGAAAATTGCAGACTTCCAGAAAACTGGAGGTGAAAGGGTGAGCCGTCCATACCCAGAAAATCAGAATCACCCACCACCCCGCTGGAGGGATGAGGATAGGACCTACCGAAGGGGTCCAAATCAGTTAATGCAGTGCTCAGGAGAAATCGAAGGGGCTTACCGAAGGGGCCCAAACAGATGGCCAGAACGACGGGAGATACGCTGCTGGGAGTGTGGACGGATGGGCCACGTTGCTGCTAGATGTCCAGAGCAGCGACAAACTTATGAGAGACCGCCGTTAAACTGAAGTCCCCTGCTGCTGTAGGGCGTGTAGTAGGGGAGACTGACAAGGAGACTATGTGGGGAGAATGCCCTAATGATGACCTGATCGCTGCAAGTCCTGTTATACAGGTGGAAATGGAGGGTATTCCGGTTACCGGGATGATTGACACGGGTTCCCAAGTAACGACCTTGAGTAGAGACTGTTATGAACGGTACTTCCAGCAACATGTGAAATATGATCCTCATACATTCGTACGAGTGGTCGCAGCTAAACAGTTACCAGTTCCAGTCGTGGGAGTGGCCTGGATGAATGTCCGGGTATGTGGCCAAGATCTGGGTAGGAAAGGCATTGTGGTGGTACAGGAGTCACATGAAGTAAAGGTCCCTGTCATTTTGGGGATGAATGTGTTAAAAGAATTAGATCAGATCCTCTTTGAAAAGAAAGGTCACGGTTATTGGAAAGAAACCACCACCCATCGGCCTACTCAAACAGCTTTCCAGCGGCTGATCCGGACATGTGGCTTACAGAAAAGTTCGGATGCGCAGCGTCCTCTGGCTCGAATTTCAGTTCCTTTGCATACAAAAGTTACACTGCCACCCAGTCGGGAGACAATAGTGTCTATGCCCGTAGGCACCTGTCGGAAACTAGAGGGCATAGCTGTGTTGGTAGAACCACTGCAGGCAGCCGAAGGAGGTGTTGATCCGCTAGTGGCCCGTTCCTTGGCAATAGTTCGCAATGGAAGAGTACCACTTCGATGTGTAAACACTCAGGACCAGAGTGTGGACCTGACCCCAGGGAGGCAGCTGGCTAACATCTATGTGACTCCGGAGGAAGTAAGGAAAGTAACTCCAATGCAGCTGAAGCCGACTGAAAGGGATGAGTGGACCGTAACTGTGTCCATGGGAGAAGATGAGGAACCCACCTCTGAATGGAATGGCCGTGCAATTCGAGAACAGATGAAGATGGATGCAAGTTCATGTTCTCTGGAATGTGTGCAGAAGGTAGATGAACTGTTGTGGGAGAACCGAGCCGCCTTTTCACGGTATGCTGAAGATTTTGGATGTACCACAGGGATCTACCATGAGATTCCCACAGGAGACACCCCTCCAATTAGAGAGCGCTACCGACAAATTCCTCCACAGTTGTATCAGGAAGTAAAAGAACTGTTAGCTAAGATGCTACAGGGTGGGATCATCCAAGAAAGCCAGAGTCCCTGGGCAGCTCCTGTGGTGTTAGTAAGAAAAAAAGATGGGTCCATCCGATTTTGCGTAGACTATCGGAAGTTAAACGCTTGCACCGTACGAGATTCCTGCCCCTTGCCACGGATTGAGGAGTCCCTCTCAGCGCTGGGGAGAGCCCGGTACTTCTCCTCACTAGATCTGGCTAGTGGGTATTGGCAGGTGCCGATGGCCACAAAAGACAAGGAGAAGACGGCATTCATCTTGCCCATGGGACTATACGAATTTAACCGGATGCCCTTCGGGTTGACAAATGCACCCGGAACGTTTCAGCGGTTGATGGAGAAATGTCTCGGTGACTTCAACTTTGAGTTCACTCTCATCTACTTGGATGACATTATAGTGTATTCTGCGACCTTTGAAGACCATCTCCACCAGTTGGGGCAAGTATTTCGAAGATTGCGGGAACATGGGCTCAAATTGAAACCCAGTAAATGTCGGTTGTTCCAATCTGAAATTGATTACTTGGGTCACCGCGTATCAGGAGAAGGGGTGAGACCATCAAGAGACAAGATAGCGGCTGTTCAAGATTGGCCAATACCGACTACCCTGCGAGAAGTGAGGGCGTTCCTTGGAGTAGCCGGTTACTATCGACGGTTTATTAAGGATTTCGCCAAGGTAGCAGCACCACTTAATGCTCTCCTACGAGGCACATCCGGTGGTCCAAAGAACCGGTCCGTGAAGTTGGGACCTGAACAGGAACAAGCCTTCCAGGCATTAAAGGATGCACTGACAACAGCCCCAATCTTGGCATATGCTGATTACCACTTGCCGTTCCAGCTGTATACGGATGCAAGCCTGTATGGTCTTGGAGCAGTGCTTTCCCAGCTTCAGGATGGCCAGGAGAGGGTCATAGCGTACGGCAGCCGGTCTTTGAGAGATTCTGAAAGAAACCCCGAGAATTATAGTTCATTTAAGTTGGAGCTGTTGGCACTGGTATGGGCCATGACCGAGAAATTCTCTGAATATTTGACCGGTGCTGAAGTTTTAGTACTGACTGACAACAACCCACTAGCTCACCTGGAAAATGCCAAGCTTGGGGCGTTAGAGCAGAGGTGGATAGCCCGAATGACTAAGTTCAATTACCGCATTAAGTATCGGTCCAAGACAGAGAACCAGAATGCTGACGGGCTTTCTAGGGTAACCGCCCAGACCCCCACAGTAGACGTGGATCATGAGTTGGAGCATGTGGAGGTGCCCGACTTCAGCAGATTTTCACAGGCCTTGGCCGCCGCTAATCAGTTTGAGTTGGAGGGGACTGAAACGGCTCCTTTCTTTGGTCCCTCACGACAGGAATGGGCACAGATACAACAGACCCATGAGGGGCTGGCACAGATGATCAAGTGTGTTGAGAAAGGCCAGAAGCCCTGTAGAGAGGAAAGAGAACGACTGACACGTGAGATATTATCTGTTCTGAGTCAGTGGGAAAAGTTGGAGATGAAAAATGGAGTGCTATGCCGAAAGGTCTATTTACCTTCTGAGATCGACATTCGATACCAAATTGTGGTGCCTAGTGAACTGGCTCGCTCGTTGGCAGTTGAGGCTCATAATAAGAATGGACATTTTGGTCATGAGAAGACCTTTCGTTGGTTACAGCGACTGATTTACTGCCCTGGTCTTCGTCAAATGGTCGAAGAAGTATGCCGCAGCTGTCGAACTTGTGAGATCCATAAGGCAATAGAACAGAGAGCTCCCCTGCAAACCATCGTGACCCAGGAACCTTTAGAAATTGTCATGATAGACTATCTAATGGTGGGCCCATCCAATAGCGGACACCAGTATTGCCTCGTAATGGTAGATCACTTCACCAAATTTGCGGTGGTAACCGCCACCAAGGACCAGACAGCTGAGTCAGCAGCTCGTGCTCTGTGCCAAGATTTCATTCGAGTATATGGGTGCCCTAAACGCATCCACTCCGACCAGGGTGCCTGCTTTGAGGGACACGTAATGAAAGAAGTTCAACGTATCTACGGGATAAAGAAGTCGCACACGACTCCATACCACCCTCAGGGAAATGGGGCCTGTGAAAGATTCAACAGAACTCTGCTACAGATGCTGCGGACTCTGGAGGAAGACAAGAAGTTACAGTGGCCTCAGTTCTTGTCTGAAATGGTGTGGGCCTATAACAATCAGGTCCATTCTACAACGGGGTACTCTCCTTATACACTTCTCTTTGGGCGGTCTGGGCGAAGTGTAGGAGAATTACAGTTGGATGATGTGGATGGGTTCCCTCCGAGGGATCCAACCTCTTGGGTGCGGGCGCACCGGCAGAGACTTGAGACGATCCATCGATTGGTGCGGCAGCGCCTGCAAGAACATCCCCATCCTGATAAGACCCCAGTGCAAGAAGCACCATTGCAACCAGGCGACCTGGTGCTAGTTCGTGTCAAGAAACCCCAAGGGAAATTGGAAAGCCGATGGGAGGCTTTGCCGTATCGTGTTGTTGGCCGCAAGTATGCGAATGGGCCAGTGTACCAGGTCCAGAAAGAAGGAACTGATTGTGTTCGAGTACTTCACCGAAATATGTTGCGCCTGTGTCATTCTGAAGGGACAAATCATGATGGGCTTGCCAATGTGAATGAGCTCCCACAGTCAGAGAATGGAGGTGCGGAATGGGCCTCAGACGAGGAGGATGATTGTTGGCCGATCCCTGCTCCTGGGGATGTTCCACCTGTGACTACTGTATCTCCGGCCTGTGCCCCCTCTGGTGCGGAATCCGCTGGTCCTTCTCAGCCCATAGCTGCAGCACCCCATAATATACCACCGGTCCTCAGACGGACCACTAGGCCAAATGCTGGTATTCCCCCTGTTCGGTATGCGCAGGATGAGTTTGTTTGGCCTGCCATACATCGGTATACTACCACCCTGTGCATAAAAGTACAACCCTCTGGATATACAGTCATAGGCAGGGACTGCCAATCTTAAAGTGGGGGGGGAATATGTAAGAGACAGCCAATGTTGTCCTAAGCTTCATTTGTCTGTATAAACTGTTAATGTTGAATGTATTTCTGTGATTCTGTTCCTTTAAGACAGCAGCCATTGTAATTGTGACATGATGCTGGAGTGACTCCCCCCCCTTTTATGTCAGCTTGCCTGTTCTGCAGACAGAATGTGAGCAGAGAAGCAGGAAGTGACGAGACAGAGAGCAGCAGCCATCTTAGCAAGTGTTGTATTGAACTGGTGTGGAGATTTTTCTGTACAGCTAAGCTGTATCTTGGTCCAGAGACAAACAGAGTGTAAAGAGACAACAGGACTAGTGAGTCCACGTGAAAGGAACTGTACTCAGTGGCTGATCAGTGAGACTGACATTGTGACTGTGTATATGGATACCACAGATAGAGACTCGCAGTGCTGTTGATGTACTGGACAGCACCTGCTAAACCCCGGCTTACATCCCAGCTCAGTGTATGGATTCGGCAGGACTGTCAGTGTGCTGAGTGGAATCTGCTGTTGGATTACATTGCATTCATTGGGTTTCCCTGTTAAAGAGGACTTCATTTCTCCCAAGATCCTGATAACAGTGAGGAGAGGACGTTTCACTATAAAAGAAAGGAACGACTTTGGGCCCCACCGCGCGCTTCTACAGACTGTAAGCGGTCCACCTGGACCACTGGGGAAAAGGGGGTGCACCCAAATGTGATGTCAGGGTCAGTTA
Source organism: Leptodactylus fallax (assembly GCA_947044405.1). Lineage (NCBI taxonomy): Eukaryota > Metazoa > Chordata > Amphibia > Anura > Leptodactylidae > Leptodactylus > Leptodactylus fallax. Next base: position 4,386,571 of record CAMRHE010000129.1, on the reverse strand, counting down.
GGGATAGTTTTGAGTATATTGTTCATTCAGTGTCCATACTGCAGAATTGGACAGAGTAAAAGTAGAAACCATTGCAGAATTTGCCTTGAAATTGTTCATGCTATATTGTATATTTTGCTTGTCTTTATCCCTGTCATTTTACCTTCAAATAGCCTTTATTAACTTATAGTAAATATATATTCTTTTCTTGAACTACCGCGTGTGCGTTCATTTCTGGTTGCGGAGACCAAACCACCCCCCCTTTCCTTTCTTTAAATAAACAACACCCAAACCCAAGGGAGAAGATTTTTTTTTTTTTTTTGTTTGATTAAAAAACACTGTACAAATTTTTTTTTTTTGGGTTGGATGAGTTAGATTTTTTTTTTTTTAGGGTGCTCTTTTAGGGGGCTTTTTCTTTAATTTTAAGCAGTTTTTTTCAGTAGGTATTGGGGCCTTTGTCAGTGATTTGTAAGAGAGTCAGAGAGCGTGCGGATGTCAAGGTGGTTAATGTTCCTGCAGGGGCGTGTTGATTTAGGGGTTGGGGGGGGTCTATTATAGAGGAGAGGGAAGAGAATGTTAATAAGTTGTGGTCAGAGAGCGCAGTCGAAAAGTTAGAGAGGATGGATAGAGAGCAGAGGCGGGTGAATATAAGGTCCAGTGTGTGCCCCTTTGTGTGAGTGGCAGAGGAGGACCGTTGGGAGAGACCAAAGGAGGCGGTGAGCGACAGGAGATTCTAAGCGGAGGAGTGGTTTAAGTTAATGGGAATGTTGAAATCACCCATGATGTTGGTGGGGTGTCTATGGATACGAGGTGTGTTAGCCAAGTGGTGAAATGGTCGATGAAAATGGTGGTAGGTCCTGGCAGTTGGTATATGACAGCCAGTTGGAGGTTGTAGGGTGAGTAAACGCGAACAGAGTGCACTTCAAAGGAAAGGAGGGTGAGAGCAGGTAGCGGTTGGATTGGGACAAAGGAGTAATTGTCAGACAGGTGGATGCCAACACCTCCAGCAGGTTTGTTGTTGGGGCGGGAAATGTGCGAGAATTGCAACCCGTCATAAATGAAGGAAACAGGGGAGGTAGTGTCTGAGGGTGTCAGTCATGTTTCTGTGATTCTAAGAAAGGAATATTCACAAGAAATGAAGAGGTCGTGAATGTAATCAAGTTGATTATGTATGTAACGAGCGTTCCACAGTGCACCGGAGGGGGAGGAGGGAGGTGCTGGAGGGGCAGGAGCAATGAAGATAGGTGTAAGATTTAGGAGGTTCCATGCCCTTGTGCCGGTTGTGTGGTAAAAGGGAGAAGATTTGATGGTAGGGATGTGCTGAGGTGGTCCAGGATTAGGAGATATGTTGCAAGAAGTAAAGAGAAACAGAGAGAGAGACATCAGGTGTAAGTAGGACAGAGTGTGGGGAGGTTGTGTGTTTCTGGGGCGAAAAGTTTACAGGTTTGTGAGTAGCTGTGCAGAGAAAGTCAGGCGGTGGGGTAGAATAGATGGAGAGAAAGATTTTGTTACTGACAATGGAGATTTGTGCTGGAAGAGTCCCTTTTACAAGTAAGGGAAGAACAACAGTGATTAAAGTGATAAGCATTCTTGTTTATGACATTACCAAGGTATTGGTGGTTTTATGATAACATTTTTTTAGTTACCTTCAGTTCCCTTATGGTCCAATTCTGGCCTAATTCTAGTTCGTGCACTTTAAGAGTTGCACTTTGGGATGTATGGCAGAACTGACCTCTGCACTTAGATTTATACTAGCAAGGAATACATTAATACTTCAATAAATGTTGTTAATACAGGGGCTGTGAAGCATCATAGGGCCTGTAATATGTTAGTTGTACAGGTGGAGGTGCCCTCTAGTTTGTGCCGCAGGTAGTCCACAACCTGGCATAATTTGTTTGTATTATGGCTGGCCACGAATAGTCCCGCAAACCCCATCAATACAGTCTGACAATGGTAGAGGTTCTCCTTCTGAACCTCTTCCAGAACATGGCCAAGTCTACGGCAAAATATGTGAGGTTGTGTCTCTTGGCTTCTTCGGTTCAGATGTTCAAGGACTTGCATATCTATAATAGCCCTACTCTCCACAGATGATTGTGCATGGGCTGCCACATTCCGTGTCCGACTTTGCAGTACTCACCTGACTGGCGGATCCTCCTCCTGTGATGATCCTGGGATGGAAGCTTCACTCCCTGCTGGATCTTCTACTTCTATGGGAGACCCAGCTTCAATAGAAGCAGGAGCCAAATCAGTTGCAACTTCCACCGGTGCTGTTTCTTCCAGATCACCTGTGGACTGTCCTGTGATCAGTGGCGTAAGTACCGGAATACTTTTTTTTTTTTTTTTAATATGCCGTTACCTGCTGGAGTAACCCCAGACAGTAACGGGCCCTATTTACTTACCAATCCCCGCTACTGCTCACGGCCACCTCTGGGAAGCAGAAGCGGCTGTGAGCAGGAGTGGGGATCGGTAAGTGGGGGCATTGATGATGACGTTCCAGACGTGACGTGGGATAGGCCAGCGTCATTATGCATTGTGACGCCGACCTGGCTCATGTGACGTCTGTGCCGACTTTGAAAAGGGCAGAAAGCAGCAGAGAGTGCGCTGGAGCTCAGGGAAGGTGAATAACATTGTTTTTTATGTTTATCACCTCCCCTAGGCCTCCGATCATTATACTCTGGTGTCTGAAAGGACTCCAGAGTATAATAATAGTTTGTGGGGGCATAATACTGTGGAACTGTGGAACATAATACTGTGTTTGTGGGCCACTGTGGGACATAATACCGTGTTCAGGGGCCACTGTGGGACATAATAATATGTACAGGGGCCACTGTGGGACTTAATACTGTGTGCAGGGGCCACTGTGGAACATAATATCAGGTGGAGGGGCCACTGTGGGACATAATACTGTGTGGAGGGGCCACTGCCAAAAATATTACTGTGTGGTGGGGCCACGGTGGGACATAATACTATCTGGAGGGGACACTATGGGACATAATACTGTCTGGAGGCCACTTTGGGACATTATAGTGTGTGTAAATTGGGCGTTATACTGTGTGGGGGCCAGGAAAGGGCGCGCTATGCTATGGTGGGGGAACCCCAAGTCAAAAGGTTGCTGGAGGGCCCAGTCTTTGCTAGTTACGCTACTGCCTGTGATCTAAAGTAAGAAAAAAGGATAAGTATAAGGATAAATGTATGTTAGAAACTGTTATTGTAGGAACATGCTAAGTACTACACACATACAGTGCTGGCCAAAAGTATTGGCACCCTGCAATTCTGTCAGATAATACTCAATTTCTTCCAGAAAATGATTGCAATCACAAATGCTTTGGTAATAATATATTCATTTAATTTGTCTTCAATGGAAAACCACTAAAAGAATTGTCAAAAAGCCAAATTGGATATAATTCCACACCAAACATAAAAAAGGGGGTGGACAAAAGTATTGGCACCCTTTGAAAAATCATGTGATGCTTCTCTAATTTGTGTAATTAACAGCACCTGTTACTTACCTGTGGCACATAACAGGTGGTGGCAATAACTAAATCACACTTGCAGCCACTTGAAATGGATTAAAGTTGACTCAACCTCTGTCCTGTGTCCTTGTGTGTACCACATTGAGCATGGAGAAAAGAAAGACCAAAGAACTATCTGAGGACTTGAGAAGCAAAATTGTGAGGAAGCATGAGCAATCTCAAGGCTACAAGTCCATCTCCAAAGACCTGAATGTTCCTGTGTCTACCGTGCGCAGTGTCATCAAGAAGTTTAAAGCCCATGGCACCGTGGCTAACCTCCCTAGATGTGGACGGAAAAGAAAAATTGACGAGAGATTTCAACGAAAGATTGTGCGGATGGTGGCTAAAGAACCTCGACTAACATCCAAACAAGTTCTAGCTGCGCTGCAGTCCGAGGGTACAACAGTGTCAACCCGTACTATCCGTCGGCGTCTGAATGAAAAGGGACTCTATGGTAGGATACCCAGGAAGACCCCACTTCTGACCCAGAGACATAAAAAAGCCAGGCTGGAGTTTGCCAAAACTTACCTGAGAAAGCCAAAAACTTTTTGGAAGAATGTTCTCTGGTCAGATGAGACAAAAGTAGAGCTTTTTGGGAAAAGGCATCAACATAGAGTTTACAGGAAAAAAAAAGAGACCTTCAAAGAAAAGAACACGGTCCCTACAGTCAAACATGGCGGAGGTTCCCTGATGTTTTGGGGTTGCTTTGCTGCCTCTGGCACTGGACTGCTTGACCGTGTGCATGGCATTATGAAGTCTGAAGACTACCAACAAATTTTGCAGCATAATGTAGGGCCCAGTGTGAGAAAGCTGGGTCTCCCTCAGAGGTCATGGGTCTTCCAGCAGGACAATGACCCAAAACACACTTCAAAAAGCACTAGAAAATGGTTTGAGAGAAAGCACTGGAGACTTCTAAAGTGGCCAGCAATGAGTCCAGACCTGAATCCCATAGAACACCTGTGGAGAGATCTCAAAATGGCAGTTTGGAGAAGGCACCTTTCAAATCTCAGGGACCTGGAGAAATTTGCCAAAGAAGAATGGTCTAAAATTCCAGCAGAGCATTGTAAGAAAGTCATTGATGGTTACCGGAAGCGGTTGTTCGCAGTTATTTTGTCTAAAGGTTGTGCTACCAAGTATTAGGCTGAGGGTGCCAATACTTTTGTCCGGCCCATTTTTGGAGTTTTGTGTAAAATGATCAATGATTTGACTTTTTTTTATTCTCTTTTGTGTTTTTTCATTGCAAGCAAAATAAATGAAGATATTATTACCAAAGCATTTGTGATTGCAATCATTTTCTGGAAGAAATTGAGTATTATCTGACAGAATTGCAGGGGTGCCAATACTTTTGGCCAGCACTGTACGTGGCATCTAGCATGTCCCCATGCATGTTCCCATGCATGTCCCCATTATGTATAGGAGCATGCTAAGTACCATGCATGTCCGTGACACCTAGCATGTCCCCATGCATCACATTATGTATGGGAGCATACTAGGTACCACACATGTCCCCATGCATCACATGGCCCAACATCCATGACATCACGTAGAAACATAAGCTGTTGTGTGAAGATGTACGGCTTTTTGGCTAGCTGTCCATCTCCACTCGTCCCCTTTTCCTGCAGTTCACACCGGAACTGATCCTGGCATGAAGTTCATCGAGTTTTCTCCAATTTTACTGCAAAATAAAAACCAAAAAAAAAAAATTTAAACATGGGTGAAAGGATACAAAATGTTAAATGCTAAAATTAGTCACCAACGTACATAACAATGGTCAAATAACTTTGTTTTTGCGTGACAAGGATAGCTAATCAAGAACAGATTTGTGATGGTCATGTAATGACAGCATGATCCAAAGTAATAATAGTTACTTGCAATAGTTGCAAAATGAATTGGTGACAGCTAGCAGTAACGTATAAAAGAGGGCTGCTATCTGAATTGTAATGGGACTTCAAGGTTGTAACTTACCAAGCTTGGCCCTTTGCTCCTTCTTTGACTGCTCCCAATCTGTTGGCTGCAGCTCCTGGACCAGCTCTTCCTACGCCTGACCCTTGCGAAAATGGTCATGGTAGGCCTCATCCCTCTTGTCCCAGATGAAGGGTCTGTCTTGAAACAGACAGATGATCCTCTCTGTCCACACCCTTGTCATGGCTGTGTGCAAAAAATATGGACAAATGTACGTGTGCAAAAGGAGAGAACTGTGTGCGCAATCTCCTACTGGTGAGCTCCTTCTGGGAAATCCCTTGCAAGAAAGCATGTGGTGAGGTTTTGCAGCACTGTGCTGCAAAAACCCTGGATACCTAGTTTTCATATTCCGCAAACTAGAACGACACATGGAATACATCTGTAACCCCCACTGTTAACCTGCCAGACTATAGCAGGTTTACCAGGGAGGTTGAAGATTGCAATCTTGCGTATAGAAACTATTACAGCAATCCACCTGTGAGTGAAATCCAGCCATAAACAGTCTATAGAGGGAAAGAACTGTATTTTCAAAGTGTTAACTTTAAATAAACTAGCAGGGGGCTGAATCACCTGACCATCAGCTCTGAGGGGGATGAATGAGGGGCGGTGGAGCCTGGCAGGGGGAGAAGGAAGAGGAGACTGTAATGGCAGAGCTGTGAGGAGGAGTGGGGTATAAAGAAGGAAGAATCCTTTATCTGATCTTGGAGCAGATTATGAGAGACTGTTTCATCATATCTGAAGGGAAAGAGAAAAGACCCCTCCATTTCACTTGAAGCAGAGAGAGAGAGAGAGGAACAAGAGCAAGTAAGGCTCCAACAGTTTCATCTGAGGTACAGTGAGAAAGCAGTCGCCATTTTACCTAAGGTACTCCCAGTTATACAGCCTCCTCCATTTTGTTTTTGAGACATTTGCTATTAAGCCACAGAGATCTCCCCTCAGGGGTGAAAAGACTAACCTGCTCTGACCAGAGCTAATATAAGAGGAGAAGTTACTGCCGGACATTATTCTATCTGTGTGGATAACTTCCAGAGCAAAGCTTTGCTACCACAGTTCTTCATTAACATATCACATTAAGGAGGACATTGCAACTGGTTAATACAGTTATCACTGAAGACCTTATACTAAGAGGACATTTTTTCCCCTCTATCCTGAACTCATTTAGGTTTTCTAAAAATCCCTCATGACCAGTGATGGGTGCTTGTGAAAAGTGTTAATTGTTTATCTTGTACTGCCATTCTGAGAGTTAGCAGAGGTCATAGTGTGAATGGGCGCCTGTGTGTAAGTGGAAGCCTCTAAACTTTGAATTGAACAAATTATTTTTTACATACCTAGTCTCCTATAGTTTAATATTGCCCCTATAGAGTCTAAACATACAAGTGCTAAACCTGCAACAAGGCCATTTACTGACTGCTTACTGTGTGCCAAGCTGAAAGTCATTCCTCATAGGGTCTTGTTGTCTAGCATGGTAATATTGTCAGGCCGTTAATACTGTTTACATCATCAATGCTGCATGTTTTTTGTACACTGTTCATTGCGGTATTATATGCATTGGAACCTTAGTTCCATTAAGTAATACACATTTTAAGAAAAGGTTAAGTCTTCTAGGTGTGGTTTGTTTTGACTCATTACTGGCATTCATAAAAGGGAAACTACAGGTAGGCTATAAGGGTTCTCCCGAATCGACCCCTGGTGGAGGAGTCTAACCAACACCGTGTTCACAAGCCTGGTGAAGATTCGGGTGGAGGCACTGCGTGACCAAGCTAGCGAAGAGGTTACAACTGTAACCATTTCTGAAATTCTTAAAGCCCATCAGCGGATTCCCTCAGAGGGGGTGTTACACATCAGTGTGCTGTGTGTGGTTTTTACTCTCTAATAGGCTTCTATAGGCAAGTCTGTGCTGCAAACACTGATCAGAATAGCATCTGCTTTGAGTTTTGCGGAACAGACTCTCGGAATGCACACTGATCTGTGGAATACACGGTAATGTGCTAGGGCCCATAGGATATGAATAGGTCAGTGTGCTATCCAGGAAAAACAGATACCACACTGAAATAGTACATGGTCATTTGCAATGGACCTTATAAAGAGACACACCACCAAATTTAGCACGTACCATGAAGGGACTAGGAGGTAGATTTATCAAAATTTATTAAAAGGAGCAGAAGACGAGATCATATTATGTGATCATCACATACTCTACACAGCTTCTGCTATTTGATACTTCATAATGTGATCCTCTTGTCTGCTTCTGTACATTCTAAGCAATCCGATGTCTGATGAAGGTCATATTGACTGAAACGTTACATTGGATTTTCCTTTTGGGATTGCTAATAAAATTTGGAGTTCATTCACATATCTACTATATGAGTTCCAGAATTTTTTCTACTGTTGATTATGGATTAAGTCCCTTTCTAGCACTATATAATTACTATCCGAGTGAGATATCATTAGTATCTACTGTTTTCTTTTAAAGGTGCCATAAGTAGCAAGTAATTAGCTATGCTAAATATAAAAATACATATATTTTATTTAAAATGTAAAAACTAAATACACGTTAACAGGGGACCAAGTCACAAAAACCAAACTCATCTCAAGAGAAGAGAAGACGGTTGATGTGCCCATCATTATGCCATTATAAGCCATAAGAAAATAATGTACAAATAGCACATAACAAGTATAAAGTATAGATAAATATGCATATAATAAACATAGGGAATTAAAATACTACCAAGGTATGATAATGCATACACATGCTATATTTCATAGTGGAACGCTCAGATCAACTGTACAACATAATACCTATACAATCTACGAAACACCCACTTAAACTAATGGATGTTGTAATTAAATATGGAATGCTAAATATAAAGACAAAGGGACATTACCCATGATAAAGGTTCTTGAGATGACGCCTTCCCCAACACACGTTTCGGTGCTGCCTTCTTCTGAGGCTCAAAAGAAGGCAACGTCTTTCCCCAGAAAGAAGACAACAGCAAAACGTGCATTGGGGATGGTGTCATCCCTGGAGGAGAACCCTTATTATCAGTGGCGTAACAAAAGTCTTGTGGGCCCCGGTGCACATTTTTGCCCGGGGCCCCTCCCAGAGCAAATTCTTGATAGTGACGGTTACGGGAGCTGCAGCGATATCTCAGATACTTGAAAGTGATACAGCTGTAGTACCCACAACTGCAGTTATCAAGAATATGATGAGTGAGCAGCGCCTGGCATATAAAACAATATTGGGAGCTGTGTGCTTTGGGAAACAGCTGATCTGCAGGGTCCTAACAGTCTAAGAGATATAAGAGATCAGTGGGGATCCAACACCTGGGGTCCCTGCTGATCAATTCTTTGAAGTTACTGTGGTGCTTTTGTGAGTGATGTGACTCCTTCCCTATTTACATTGCACAGCATCAGTTTTATAATCACCAAACAGCCTGTAATAATAGTGCACGGCTGCTATAAAACAGATGGCGTGTTATATGAATAGTGAAGGGCCCCACACAGTATTATAAGCTCCAGAGTGGCCCCACACAGTATTATATGCTCCACAGTGGCCCCCACCCAGTATTATATGCTCCACAGTGGCCCCCACACATTATTATAAGCTCCACAGTGGCCTTCACACAGTATTATAAGCTCCACAGTGGCCTCCACACAGTATTATATGCTCCACAATGGCCCCTACACATTATTATATGCTCCACAGTGGCCCCCACACATTATTATATGCTCCACAGTGGCCCCCACAATATAATAATTGAAGGCCCAGGGAAGTTGAATAAAAATAACAAACAATAATACTCACCTTGCCTTACCTTTCCTGGGCATCCTGGCTCGGTCCGGGTGTCTTCAGGATCTTCGGCCTCTTCAGACGTCCCTGCTGAGGCCTGTGATTGGTCCTCCGCGGTCACATGGGGGCGCACTGACATCGTCACACCGCTGCGCACCATGTGACCGCTGGGGCCTAATCTCAAGCTCGCCAGAGCCTGTACCACTCTGGGCCTGGCCGTGTTTGCACCCCCTATGACCGCAATCGTTATGCCCCTTGTTGTGTAAACTGGCAGTACAGTCTGCTGATCACATAGCCAAGCAAGAACCCATTTGGAGACTTTATAAGAAGGAAGAAGCACCAGATGAAGGAATTCTGCATATTTCAGGTTACACTAGGTTTTGTTCTAACAGGCGGAAGAATAAACATTGTTGCCAGAGTGCTGATTTAAATTACATTTTTGGGTGTACAGTGATTTTAACTTACTTTAGGACTAGGTCAGCTCTGGATTTGCATCTTGGAAGCCCTTAGGCACAGTTTGGAGCATTATACTTCAGCCATCAAATAGGGAAGATCTTAACTCAAGAATGGCTTCAAAATGTTTGTCTTCTCTTCCATTAGAAACAAACATTGTGGTGCATTTCTCACAATATTCAGCATGCTCTACAGCTTTCATGTAAGTGACAGTAAATGTAATTGGTGATCAGTGTACTGTTGTGTTGTCCTTTTATTCCTATAGCTCTGCAATCACCTTAGAGTACCATATCTACATTGTACATTAAAATAAACTGTTCAGTGTGTTCCTATGTTAGCAGGCATAGATAAATCCAAGTCGCCATTTACTGTGTGCTGCTTTTTGAAAGCCTTATTTACATGCATAAGAAATCAACTGAAATTACATACAATCAGACTTGCGTAATGCTTCTACTTCGTATCCAGTATATACAAGTAGAAATGCCTTACAACCATCACCATGGTTGCATGTGTTCAAAGCAAAACATGTTGCTATTTTCCCTATGATGTGTGTATCTGTCATTTTAATGCATATAATAAAATGTGTGAAAGATATAAAATGTTACTGCCAATACTGTGACATTCCTCTTTTAATTTATTTAGTCTTCAAAAATTCCAGTGTCAATGTAATTAAAAGTAGAGGAACGTATTGTAAATGCTAATGTACTGTCAGCACCATTTAAAAGATAATACAGCTGAATTAAAGGCCACATTTTTTTCCATCTCTTGCACCCATGTTTACCAAGAAATTGGACTCAAATCAACTTTTTACTGTTTTTTTTTACTTCAAACAATTTTATTGCGTTTTGAAAATATTATAACAACACATATGAAGATATTAGCGATTAGTTAACTAGAGTAGATATACGTTGCAGTAAACACAAAGTGATCGATAGAGTAACAGGAAGAGGAGTCATCTGTTATTATCTAGAGGACAGAGACTCCTTGTTCAGTGAAAAGAGCTAATGCAAATACATAGCAATATAAGACAACATTGACAATAATCAAAATAATATGAGAGTGATACTACAGGGGTGGGTGGTAGTGGGAAAGGAGAAGGCCAGTTCTACAATGGGTGGTTGTGGGTGTATAGTGTCCATGCGTGCCAATTTCTTTGGAACTTTCCATCCCCAAAAACTCCGTGTGAAAGGATCTTCTCGAATTGGTAGGTCTGCTCCATCATATTCGCCAAGTCCCCTCTTGACGGAATGATAGGCGATTTCCAGTTGCGCAGAAGAGCCAGTGATGCTGCTAGTAAAGCGTGACCAATCATCACTCTGTGGGTGGTTGGGAAGGAATCGATCTGTAAGAACAGTAGTGCCAAGGCTGGCGAAGGAGGTACAGAGAACCCAACTAAAGATGAAATCCATCGGAAGACGTCTTGCCAATATGGCCCCACTTGAGGACAAGTCCACAGTATGTGAAATAAAGATCCCTCTTCGCCGCATCCCAGGAACTCGAAGTCTGCGGGTACATTCGGTGGAGTCGCTCTGGGGTATAGTACCAGCTAAGGAGAATTTTTATGGTTGTTTCATAGTGGGTCACACATCTGAAGGTCTTCTTGGTAAAGGTCAAAGATGTTTGCCACTGCGTGACCGAATATGGTTTCTGGAGGTGATTTTCCCAACTAAGAAGTGGGAAAGTTGATTTAATCAGATGGTCCTTGGTGCCCATGATGTTGTAGATTGAACTGAGAATTTTAGTAGAAGGGTTGGGAATCTTGAGAAGGTCCAATAGAGGTTTATTATAGGTCACTTGTTTGTTGTGGTTGGAGGAAAGAAAATGTTTAATTCTTAGGTACGTGAAGAGGCATTTAGAGGGTATTGAGAAGGTAGATTGAAGAGATTGGAATGGGAGTATCGAGTCTTCACTCCATATCTGTGAGATAGAAGAAATTCCGCATGCTTTCCAAATGGATAGGTCAAGATCGAGGATGGCTTGTTCCAAGAATTCAATCGGGGCTCGCGTGATATTTAACTCGCGTTTCTTGCCTGTAATGCGATGGATTTCACGCCATTTATCCGTAAGGTGCTGCAGAATTAGGGACGGGAGAGGGGGCATCGTTTCTGTCCAGATGGAGTAGAGTAGCCAGGATCTGAGATTGTGATGCGGTGTCATATGGGACTCAATCTGTATCCAGGATTTATGGGCGTTGTTGTGCCACCAGTCCTTTAAAGTAGAAAGATGGGAGGCCAGGTAGTAGTAAAAGATGTTAGGCACTCCTAAACCTCCCGCACCCCGCCTTCTGTATAAGATGGAGGACGGAAGTCTTGGTTTTTTGGAGTTCCAGATAAATTTATTGAGCATTGCGTTAATCTTTTGAAGGAAAATTGAAGAAGGTGCCACAGGGATGGTTCTAAATAGGTATAGTATTTTCGGAAGTAGCATCATCTGGAAGGCAGATATCCTACCTAGCCATGACAAGGTGTGTTTCGCGTAGGCCTGAAATTCCTTTTCTAGTTCATTCAATCGAGGTAGGTAGTTAGCTTTGGACACCTGTAGGACCGAGGGAGTGATCTTAATCCCCAGGTAGTCCAGCTCAGTTGTTTTCCAATCATAAGGAAATTTCTTCTTGAAAAGTTCCAGAAGTGTTGTGGAGATGTTTAGAGGAAGAATCTGTGTTTTAGATTCGTTGAGTTTGTAGAAAGAGAGGGCTCCGTATTGTTTGAGAGTTTCAACTGCAGCTGGCAGAGATGATTCTGGATGAGTTAAAGATAATATGATGTCGTCAGCGTACAAAGAAATGAGGTGGGAAGAGTCTGCTACTCCAACTCCCCGAACTTTCTCGTTTTGTCTCAGGGTCTGTGCTAGCGGCTCAATGGTGAGTATAAATATCAAAGGGGATAGGGGGCATCCCTGTCTTGTTCCATTTCTGATATTAAAGCTGTCCGATAATGTACCATTAGCAAACACCCTAGCTGATGGGGAAGAGTAGAGATTCGATATAGCGTTGAAAATGGGGCCCTAAAATCCTACTTTCTGCAGGACAGAGAAGGCAAATGACCAATTGATCCGGTCAAACGCCTTCTCGGCGTCCAGGGCGACCATGAGGGATGGAATCTTCTTGCGCTCCAGCAGGTCCACCAGGTGAAGAACACGTCTAGTGTTATCTGGAGCCTGGCGTCCCCTCACAAAGCCCACCTGATCCACGCCAACCAGATTTGGAAGAATAGGAGCCAAGCGGTTTGCCAGAATCTTTGCGTATAGTTTAAGGTCCGAATTCAATAATGAAATTGGTCTAAAATTTTGTGGGACATCAGCTGTTTTGCCGGGTTTAGGGAGAGTGACAATCAATGCGGCTAGAGATTCATGTGGGAGCGGTGCACCCAACATGGCATGGTTGAGGAAGCCTACGAGAAATGGAGCAAGAATATGTTGGAAATGGAGCAGGTACTCGTTGGAGAAGCCGTCCGGTCCTGGGGATTTACCTTTAGGCAAAGACCCTATGGTTTTTAACACCTCTGAGAGGGTGATGGGAGCATTTAGGGCCAAGAGATGTTCGTCTGTAAGGCCTGGTAGTGTGATGTTATTTAAAAAGCCGGACACCAAGGAAGGATGGTCTGGTGGAAGAGGGATATGTTCCTGTAGATTATATAGCTTCTCATAGTAATCCTTGAAAGAATTTGCAATATCTCTGGGGTCCGTTAAATGCACTCCAGTGGAAGAATGTTTAATGTATGGAATCCTTGATTTAATTGCTTTAGATCGTAATTGGTTGGCTAATACTTTACCAGCTTTGTTGCTTTGGGAGTAGAATCGAGCTTTGGATTTTTTTCAGAGCTTTTTCATAGTCTTGTAAAAGAAGGAGACGTAGGTGTTGTCTAGCGTAATAAAGTTGGTCAGAGGTAGTCGGGTTAGGGTTTGCTTTGTTTGCAGCATCCAAAGTGCGAAGTTTTAACATCGCAGCTTCAATGGTTTCCTGTCGTTCTTTCTTGTTTTCATGTGCAATTTTGATGAGGGTGCCACGAATATATGCTTTATGAGCGTTCCAGAGAATGCACGGGTCGTCTGTGGAGGCGGAGTTGGTCTGGAAGTAGTCTTGGAGATCCTTTTCTATTATTGGGTGATACTTAGGGTGGCTCATAAGGTATGTATTATTTCTCCAGAGTCTACTGGCGGAAGAGGAAATCCTTTCTTCTATGGTAAGATTGATGGCTGCGTGATCCGACCAGGTGATCGATTCGATTGTGGATTGTTTTGAGCGCATAAGCGTGTGGAGGTCTACCAGAAACATGTCGATGTGGGAGTAGGAGCCATGTGCCGCTGAGAGGTATGTATAGTCCCTCTCCCCTGCATGTTGTGCACGCCATATGTCATGAAGATTTTCTTTGAACGGAAATTGGTATAGGCAGGAGGTAGTGCCTCTGTTAGCATTTGTTGAGTCCAGTGATGGGTCCATTATATTATTGAAATCTCCACAAATGATTAATGCGCCCTGTTGGATGTTTCGCAGTTGTCTTCGGACTCTATGGAGGAACGCCAGAGTATTTCGATGTGGAGCATAGATGTTTACTATGGTATAAGGGACGTTATTGAGAAGACATATGGTTATAAGGAATCTGCCTTGGGGGTCTGATCTTTGCGTCAACAATGAGAAAGCCACTGAGTCCTTGAAAGCAATAAGGACTCCACGCTTTTTGGATCGGTGATGTGCGTGGTATATTACGGGGAAGGAGGGATGTTTTAGTCTGAAGGCATCTTTTTGTGTAAGGTGGGTTTCTTGAGCACAGAATATATCTGCGGATAGTGAGAGAGCCTCCTTCCAGAAGTAGGAGTGTTTCTGTGGGCTATTTAGGCCGCGAACATTGAGAGAGGCCAGCTTGAGCACCATGTAGCCACCTTGGAGTCAGGATAGCGAGAATCTAGTTGAGTCAGCAAGGGAAGGGGAAGTAGTATCCCAAGTAGTAAGGTTAATAAACACAATATATGAACAAACAGTTCAAGGACTAATACAGGTTCACTGTATGTTTCGGGGGGTTTTAGTACGAGGCTAGTCTGGTGAACTACCGAGGCAAGGGGGGTTGTGCACCATAAGAGAAGATTGGTAGCCATTGTGGAATATCATTTGCGGTTAGTGGGGGATTTGTGTCCGACAATTGGGCGAGGAAGAGGAATAGTTGCGTCCTGAGGGAGAGATATTGGTATCCTCCAAGTCGATAACAACGCTTTGCTTTGAGTTAAGTTGTGTACGGTAGAAGTGGTCCCATCTTTGATGATAAGTAGTTTCACAGGAAACCCCCATCTGTATTGGATTTTTTCTCGGCGAAGCGCTGTTGTAACCGGGAGTAATTCTCTGCGGAGACGAAGAGTCGTGGCTGAGAGATCTGTATAGAGATGTATGTCTTGGAATTTGGGAGGCCAAGTTTGCTGTTTGCGAGCGGCATCTATTAATTTTTCCTTTACATGGAAGAAGTGGAATCGTGCCATTACATCCCTCGGTACGTCCTCTCCTAGGTGTTTAGGACGAGGGAGCCTATGTACTCTGTCAATAGTAAGATCCATTGCTAGAGAGTCAGGTAGTAGAAATTTGACATATTCCTGCAAGTATGGAAGCAGGTCGGGTGTTAGGACTTGTTCTGAGATGCCTCTGAATTTTATGTTGTTCCTACGGGATCGGTCTTCCATGTCTGCCAGTTTCGCTTTAAGGGTCTCAACGTCTTCCGCAATGTCGTTATGTGCGTCGATAATTTTGTTGTGTGACGTAGCTAAATCACCCATCTTGGTTTCAATATGCTTTACTCTCCCATACAAGGCGGCGACAGATGATTGAAGTGGTTGAAGTAG
The DNA here is from genome assembly GCA_947044405.1 of Leptodactylus fallax. Taxonomy (NCBI): domain Eukaryota; kingdom Metazoa; phylum Chordata; class Amphibia; order Anura; family Leptodactylidae; genus Leptodactylus; species Leptodactylus fallax. The sequence continues at coordinate 4,371,052 of CAMRHE010000129.1, read as the reverse complement.
CTGTGATATATCCGTTTGAAGGGAACTGCGGAGGGCCAGAAGCTTGTCTCTTAATGTATTTTCAGAGGCCGGGCCATTGGTGGTTTGAAAGTTATCGAGGGCATTCATTGGGACCTGTGAAGAAGCATTAGAAGGAATTTGATCCTAGGATTGATCTACAGCTCCAGATAACTCTATACGTGGTTTTTGCTTAATCGGGCTTGCACTTGGAGATAGTGGGTATCGTGGGGGTGTGCGCTGTTCCTTGAAGGGTTGAGATAAGGCGCTATAAGTTAGTAGTGCCGCTGAGCGGACATCTTCAGGGGTTGGAGGTAGGTGTGGATCCGCTATATTCGCGGATTGGCTAGAAGCCTCTTCAAGCACAGGTGTCGCCATAATGATTGCGACAGCTGTAGGCGATGGAGGCGTAAGCTCAACATGGTCCGAACTTGAGAGACCCAACTCCCCCTCTCCGCCACGGTCCCACTCAAAATAGTTAGTTAAATTGTTATCTGGTCGTCTTACGGATTTCTTACCCTTCACCATATTGCCGATTATGTGTACCCCAAAAGGTAGCGGTGCAGAGCGAAGATATTCCAATTCAGGCTGTTAGTCGCTTATAGTTGCTATGAGGTGCACTAGGTCCCCACAATTAAGTCGCCATTATTTAAAGGGAGAGGTACCAGTGATGAATCTACGTAGAGGGTGCACTCTGCAGATTGCTGATATAGTAGTTAGAGGCAGTATGAGTAGGCCCAATATTGATTGAAGGCCTGCGCAAAGCCTATGTGCTCTCTGTGCGACTCGGGGCTGTAGGCCTGCACAGGGCCCGACTTCCACTGACCTGCTGCAGGTGTAGCGGGCGTTGCAGGGTTATGGTTCTGCAGAGTCACCGGTGTGCAGATTGTACACCAGGCAGGGGAACGATGCAGGCTCTTTGCTGGTATCGGTAGAGAGGGGCGGGGAGTCCCCCCTGCGTCTGTATAAAGTCGCGGCACTCCTCCTCCCCGCTTCTTCAGCAAAAGATCCCCTACCCGGGAGTTGTTTCAAGCACCGGGACTTCACAACGTTACCCAGGACGATGGGGTCGCCTCTTACCGCTGCTGGTGTTCCCCTACACTGGGTTCCTCGGGTGAAGGCCTCAGGTGAAGGCCTCAAGATGGCGCCCTCCACGTCTTCTATCCCCCGGATCCTTTACTGCGCACAGTCGCTGGTACCAGCCGGCACCTCTGCTACAGCGGGCGTCCGATCCCGCGGACAAGGAGTGTCGGTCGATGTGGTGAAGGTCGACACATCAGCGGAGGACCACTGCGATGAAGACTGTGGGCCAGTCGACCCGGCGTGATCAAGATGGCGGGTGGGAAGGTGAAGGTAGGCCCCGGCACCAATTCCCCGTGCGGGCGTTTGATGGTTCTTTCTAAATGCCCAGAAACAGTGGACTGGGGCTTGGGGGAAAGCCTCTAGGTGTCTGAGGTCTGATATAAGCGGGATTCTCTCGATGTTGTTTGGATAGCGGTAAGAACGCTTAGGAGCTGTAGAATATACGTCCTATCGCTGCTCCGGCTAGCCACGCCCCCCAACTTTTTACTGTTTTTTATAATAATCAAACACAAAAAAGGGCTAATAGCTAAGCATGGAAAACTCTGTAGATCATGTAAAACCATAGAACACCATAATAGCATGACCACAAAAAAATAATAAAATAATATCACTTTATTAACATAAATAATGAAACAAACATATATGGGGAGATAAATAATGAAGGTACACCATAATAACGATAGGGAGGGAAATGGGGGCCACAATAATAATAAATAGGGGATATATACCGCTGGTACAAATAAATATGTATAAGGATGGTTGAAAACAACCTATATAGCACTATATATGCATAAACATACCACAAACAGTATAATAGCCCAAAGAAATCTAGTAAATACTAGAAAAATGGAAATTAATATAAACATAATAAGCCACCATTATAACCTCACCTAGTCACACTCCACCCCAACGAACGTTTCGCCAGACGGCTACATCAAGGGGGCGTGTGGCATGGTCATCGCGAGATCTCTCATTATAATAACCAAGCCCCGTGTATGCGCTAAATAATACCGCTGCATCAACACCAAGAAGTAAAAAACATACAATGAGCGCCTGCGCAAAAAAAGGGGACAATATAAATAACTTATGCATAAAAAGATAAAAGTAATGTGAGAGAGATAAAATGGTGAAAAAAAAAAAAAAAGAAAGAAAAAAAGTGAAAAAAGTGCAAGTGCAAAGTGAAACATGCAGTGATGAAAAAGTTCATAAAATGATGTCAGAAATTACATATAATAAAGTATGCAAAATATAAGAACAATGTTAAAATGTACAAAAATAGTCATACAAGTGTAAATAGTGTTTATAATACTGATGATAACAATGTAAACAATATAAATACTATATGATAATAATAATAGAGGTATATGCAAAAAAAAAAAAAAAAATTATGATTGTTCTTTTCTTAATATGGTCCCCAAGTTGCATTTTCTAAAACAGGTGCAAAAAGTGTGGGAAAGGAGCAGTTCTTCATATGACACTCAGGACACATCAGCAAGACAAATCTACAAAAAACAGAAAAAAAAAAAAAATTAAAACCATGTTAAAAGACCATACAACACAATAGGTCAACTGGGAGCTCAAGCAACCAAAATAATAAACCAATCAAAGATAACTACAGAAAGGGTGCAAAACTAATTTGTTCATTTAGGCCAGAGGGTTGTATAGTTTTAAGTGTAAAAATGCATTTGCACTCTTTTTGTGCAAGGATTTGTTTCCAATTACCCATCCTGGGTCCCATTTTTATTCCATCAATAGCTAGTACTCTAAATCCAGTTGAATCAGAGTTATGGAACAACTTGAAATGTTTGGGGATAGTTTTAAGTGAAGAAACATCCTCACAATTTTGAGATGCGACAATCCCCAACACATGTTCACGGACGCGTCTACGAAGCTCACGAGTTGTAAGACCAATGTAAATTAAACCACATGGGCATGTCGCATGATAAACTACTCCCATTGAATGACAAGAAAAATGGGAGAGAATGCGAAACCGTCGTATCCCATCACTACCAACTAATTCACATAATTCACATCCATATATAGCTGACATATATCTATCCATTATTGCTTTCTTCTATATATGGTACTTACCAATATTTAGCAATATATGTTAGCTATATATGGATAGTGTCTCTAATTTTGCATTTCCATATATATTTTTATGTCCATGTGGCATATTTCATCACTTATTGCCTTTAACCCCTTAAGGACCCGGCCATTTTTCGTTTTTGCATTTTCGTTTTTCCCTCCCCACATTCCAAGAGCCATAACGTTTTCATTTTTCAGTTCACAGAGTCACATGATGGCTTATTGTTTGCGAAACAAATTGTACTTTGTAATGTCACTATTCAATATGCTGTGCAATGTACTGGGAAGCTGGAAAAAAATTCTGAATGAGGTGCAATTGGAGAAAAACTGCATTTGCGTCAAATTCATATGGATTTAATTTTTACACCATTCACTGTGTGGTAAAAATGACATGTTACCTGTATTCTGCAGGTCAGTACAAACATGGCGATACCAAATTTATATAGTATTTGTAATGTTTTTATACCTTTTAAAAAATTAAAAACTTTGCTAAATAGAAAAAAAAATTTTGCGTCGCCATATTGTGTCACCTGTAACTTTTTCATATTTACATGTATGGAGCTGGGTAAGGCGTCTTTTTATGCGGGACAACATGACGTTTTTATTGATACCACTTGGGGAAAGATCTGATGGTTTGATCACTTTTTATTCAATTTTTTATAGGAGACAAAGTGTTGAAAAAAACACTATTTGGCCATTTAAATTTTTTTTCCCCACTACGCCGTTCACCGTATGGGATAAATATTTTAATATTTTAATAGTTCGGTCATTTTGGAGCGCGGGGATACCTAAAGTGTTTATGCTTACTTTTGTTTATTTACTTTTATATCTGATCTAGGGAAAGGGGGGTGATTTGAACTTTTGTGTTTTTTTTTTTATTTTTACATACTTTTAAAAACTTTTTTTTTTTCTACTTTTACTTGTATGATCAGACTCCCTAGGGACCTTGAAACCTAGGGAGTCTGATCGATTATACTATTCACTGCGATACTACTGTATCGCAGTGAATAGCAAAATGCCGTCACTGCTATTAGACGATGCCTCTGGCATCGTCTAAAAGCTATACTGTAATGACAGGCTTTGGAGCCTTCAATAGGCTCCCGGCTGTCATGGCAACCAAGCACCGCCCTCCGATGACGTTCTGGAGGGCGGCGATGAGGTAAAAATGGCGGCGCCCATGGCGGCTCCGCAATTTAGACGCCGCGGTCGCGTTTGACCGCGGCATCTAAAGGGTTAACAGCCGCGATCGGTGCAGGCAGTTAGCTGCGGGTCCTGGCTGTATTATACAGCCGGCACCTGCGGTGTATGGAGAGCGCTCAGCTCCTGAGCGCTCTCCATACATCGTCATGCGACTCAGGACGTACTATTACACCCTGGGTCGTTAAGGGGTTAATATATGTCAGTTATATGTGGATAGTGTCTTGCATTTTGCATTTCCATATATTTTTTGTCCATGTGGCATGTTTCATTATTTATTGGGTTTAAGTTCCCTATTTAGATATTTTTTATATATGGTTTGCAAAATTTTGTATATTTAATATTAAATACATATTGTGGGCCATTATATATATACTGTCATCTTTATATATACTTTTTGTATACTTTTGAGCCTTTTTATGTGACACATGTCTTGTGTTGTGTCTCATTCTTTGTCTGTGTCACCTGTATTATTGCCTTTGATACATGCTTTTCTATATGTATTATTTATTACATTTTTATTAATAAATATATATTTTTTGAGATTTTTTGGTTTTTCTTGACCTGTTCTCTTTTGTTTGGACTATCCTGAGGATAGGCCATAAAAAAAAGTTAACCCTGGACAACCCCATTAATTAATGTACCCCCCACAGGATGTTAGCCCCCATCACTGCCCCACACAATATTATGGCTCCATCACTGTTCCCCACTATGGCGGCCGCCAGGGAGGTGTAAAAATTTAAAAAAAAAAAAGCATACTCACCTGTCCCCAGAACCCCGCTGTCCCCCGCCTGTGTCTGTTTAGTCTCATGGCAGCGCCTCATTTCTAGAAATCCTGTACCTAATTGGTCTTAGCAGTCATATGAGGTGCAGGACTCCCAGCAAGAAGGCGCCGGCACGAGACTGAATGGACACTGGCAGCAGACATTTTTTTTTGTTTTACACCTGCTCGCCACATGGGTTGCTCCAATTCCTTTACAACCTCTTTAAAGGATTTATCCAACTTTCTAATATTGATTGTCCTTAGGATAGGCCATCTATATTACACCTGCGGGAGTACAACAGCCAGGACCTCTGCAGATTAGCTATTCCAGTTCAGTGTGGCTACAGGTAATGGTAACAACTCTATGAGTGTTTTGCCAAGGGAAAAAGATTCTTTGGATTCCGTATAATAGAATAAAGTTATAGAATAAAACACTGGACTATCAACAATAGCTTAACAATTTATTAAGAAGAGTATAAGAAGATATCAAACTGGGGTCTAATCAACACTTACAATAAAGAAAAGTATAAAAGATATTAGAATGTAATTAAATCAACACTTCCAAAAAGGTATATCAAATCAACAGGTAATTAAGTCAACACTTACAACACTGCCAAGCTTCATTGATGAATTCTGATCAGGGTATCTTCAAGAAAATCTCACCAAGCCATTGTGACAGGTCTCATGAAGCAGCACCAGACGTCCCCAATCACTGCTGTCAAGATTGCAACAACGGCCAGGGGATATCATCCGTCTTTATATACCCTTTATGTGCATCATAGCGTGGGCGGTTACAGAAGTGTATACACCTCTATAAGGCTCTACTCGTCTCCAAGCTCACATTCTTGCGAAAGGGGCCAACTTTTACTAGAATGTGTCATGGGACACGTGCATCTCATTCAGAGTAAATCCTTAAGCTGGTTTTTATGGACATGTAAACATCAAGTCAAACAGAATTGAATCAAGTCAAACAGAGTTGAACCTCTGAGCTGGTTTTTATGGACATGTAAACACCAAGTCAAACAGAGTTTGAACTTTGATCTGGCTTCATGTCTATCTAGACATTATCTCATACCGGGTTGAAATTAAGGTTACTATGAGTTGGCTTCTATAAACATCTTGTCAGCCATTTTATCAAGGGCAGTCATTTTGGTTTTTAGCATTACATTCCACCCTAGACAGGTCAAGTAACCTTATATGCACCATAAGCTACTTTTATTGTTTGGTGCCTAGTGGGTGTTAACATAGTGTATAAGGATGGAATACATTGTAGACAGCAACAGCTCATAATTAAAAGAGCTATTACACAAAGGATGACTCCGACAATTTGTCGAAGATATCCGAAATCGGGTAGGAAGGCTAATAGCCAATCCCACCACCCTTGATTTACATCTTGTTTAATATGAGTAATCATTTCCTGCAGCTGCAGCAACTTGTCATGAACATCTTCTGAATGATCAGACAAATTGAAGCAACACATTCCTGCAAAGCTGTTACATCCATAACCATGCTTAAGTAATAAGTAATCTATAGCAGTTGATATTCTGTGATATTGCTTTCTTATATGATTGTAAATCTAACAAAACATCCTTTATAATGGCACTAGTAATATTTATATTCTTTACCATAAAGCAAGCCATATGTGATATAGTTTTATGATTATATACTGCTAAGCCTGGTATTCCTAACAGTGATACAGCCATACTTATATATTCTGCCCGTGACAAGAGTGCCACATTATAATTACAATCCTCAGGAAGTAGGATAGTACTTCTCTTTTGCAATGCATGTTCAGATGATTTACGTAAATCACGCTCAGATGGTTTAGGGATCATAGTTAATGTCAATCTGGACAAAGCACAGAGGCCTCCAGTCACGTTGGCCGGTATATAAGTGTAGCTAATGTTACCACAAGCTAAAACCCAACCTGGTGGCAAAGGTACATATAAATCCAATGACGGGACAGTCATTATTCTGTTACATCGCATTCGCCGTCCCGCTCTTAGAACTTGACAATCACTGTCAGTTCTGTCACAGATTTTTGGCAACTTTGCCTGTACCTTTACCTGCTGTTTGGTTGGCACACCTGTTAGTAGTCCATTTGCTTGTACATTTGTTTGTTCTTGTGTGTGTTCAGCTGTTTGTGTATCAGCATATTCTGATGTTTGCACAGGCTGCTGTGCGGGTGTGTGCTGAAATTTTTTATTACAAGCAGGAATATAAATTTCATTACATGTGAATTCACAGCATAATTCTGCTTCTGTTACTGCCCCATTTGATATTTTGATAATATTTTCCTCTAGATCTGTATAAGTAGGGCAGTTCAGACAAGCATAATAAGGACTTATCCAATCCACATGAAAATGTAGATTGGCTTCCTGTAAGTCAGTATCATTTAACTGAATTCGTAACAGTTTAGTCCATACTGCAACAGGAGTTGGTACAGCGACCAAACAAGTTTCCAGGACATTGCTGGAATATGCATTTTTCAGGCAAAAGTCTGTCATATTCAGTACTTGAGCTAGGTACAGCCACATATTTTCTTTTGTTCTCCACAGTTCTCTCTCCAACTCCCTCACTCCCCGATTTGGATTGTCCTCTGACCCGCGGTGGTCTTGATAATGCTCGTGCCAAGTCCATAAGAACACTACCAGAAGGCATCCACTGAGGGCTAACAAAATCCAAACCTGAGAGGGAACACAAATTACTCACGTAAATACACATTATTGGCTGGAGTGTACTGATATTGAGTTGTACCAAGAGTCATAGTAACTAGCACATTGTCAGTCCCCTTTGCAATCACTTCAGCTGGTGTGGGAGGACCTTGTGGCTGTTTTACCCACACCTTGGCCCCATCTGAGTGTCCAAAACCACCAGGGCCTTGTACAGTCAGCTGTGTAGGAGCCTCTCCTTTGGCTAATGTGATTAGTGGATATGACAGGACTAACACTTGTGCTAGTTTTTCTCCCTCCTGTATTCCCAATGCTTCTGCTCCAGCATTGTGTAAAATCACTTTAATTTCACCTTGGTAATCAGGATTAATTACCTCATTAGTTACCTGTACTCCAAGTAAACCCAAACTCGGTTGCCCCAGAATTAACCCAAAATGTGCTGGAGGGAAGATTATTCCCAATCCAGTACCTAAGATTTTAATTTCTCCGGGCATAATGGTCTCCGCCTGGGTACAACACAGATCTAACCCTACTGATTGTGGTGTAGCCTGCAAAGGAGATTTGGCAGTATCAGTAATTTTCCAATATGTCACTGTCTGTTGATTCAGACCTGCTTTTAGGGGCATTACCTGCAGGTTTGGGGTAATCATTCGCATCGGCGGAGTCTCTTGCTCAGCTATTGGTCTATTATTCAATATGTTGACTGCTTCATTTAACAATTTCCTCCAATTTCCCCATGCCCTATCAGTTAGCTTTTGCAATTGTTGTTTTAACATCCCATTCATCCGCTCAATTAAGCCTGCAGCTTGGGGGTAATAGGAGATATGAAATATCCACTCTATGTTGTGTTCTTGGGCAAATTGCTGTACTCTATTGTTTTTAAAATGGCTACCATTGTCTGATTGCATTTGCAAAGGTATGCCATAATACAGCACTATATTTTCTAGCAGGCGGATGGTGGAATTAGAATTGGCAAACTTATAGGGGTGTACCATCAGTACACCTGAATATGTATCCACTGCTGTGCAGGCATATTTACATCCTTGGGACTCAGTTAATGGTCTAATGAAGTCTATTTGCCAAATCTGGCCAGGCAATGTGCCTCGCAAGATATGTCCTTTTACCACCCTGGGCACTACCCTGTGTTGTGAATGTTGACACACGGGACACTGTTGTATTATTGTTTTTATAACCTCTAATCTGAGGGGAACACCTCTGGTCTGTCCCCACTGGAAGGTGGCTTTTTCCCCCAGGTGTCCGCATTTTTGGTGAGCCCATTTGGCCAACCCCAGTTCCTGGGAGTACTCAAGCTCTTCCTCACTGAGCTGGGCCGTGGCAATCTTTGATTGTTCATCAGCTATGCTGTTGTAAAGTCTGTCAAGAGAATTGATATTAGTATGAGCATCCACATGAAAAACGGTCACATTCTTTTTATGACAGATTTCCCATATTTCTTTCCACAATTCACCTCCCCATACTTCCTTGGTCCCTATTTTCCAATCCTGAGAATGCCAGGTGGGCATCCAGTTTACCAACCCGTTTGCCACAGACCATGAATCAGTGTAAATATGGGCCTCTGCCCCTCCTTGTGTCCTGAGAATTTGGTAGACAGCATATACAGTGGGGAAAAAAAAGTATTTAGTCAGCCACCAATTGTGCAAGTTCTCCCACTTAAAAAGATGAGAGAGGCCTGTAATTGACATCATAAGTAGACCTCAAATATGAGAGACAAAATGAGAAAACAAATCTAGAAAATCACATTGTCTGATTTTTAAAGAATTTATTTTAAAATTATGGTGAAAAATAAGTATTTGGTCAATAACAAAAGTTCATCTCAATATTTTGTTACATATCCTTTGTTGGCAATGATAGAGGTCAAATGTTTTCTGTAAGTCTTCACAAGGTTGGCACACACTGTTGCTGGTATGTTGGCCCATTCCTCCATGCAGATCTCCTCTAGAGTAGTGATGTTTTGGGGCTGGGCAACACGGACTTTCAACTCCCTCCAAAGGTTTTCTATGGGGTTGAGATCTGGAGACTGGCTAGGCCACTCCAGGACCTTGAAATGCTGCTTACAAAGCCACTCCTTCATTGCTCTGACAGTGTGCTTGGTATCATTGTCATGCTGAAAGACCCAGCCACGTTTCATCTTCAATGCCCTTGCTGATGGAAGGAGGATTGCACTCAAAATCTCACGATACATGGCCCCATTCATTCTTTCATGTACACAGATCAGTCGTCCTGGTCCCTTTGCAGAGAAACAGCCCCAAAGCATGATGTTGCCACTCCCATGCTTCACAGTAGGTATGGTGTTCTTTGGATGCAACTCAGCATTCACTCTCCTCCAAACACGACGAGTTGTGTTTCTACCAAACAGTTCTACTTTGGTTTCATCTGACCATATGACATTCTCCCAATACTCTTCTGGAATATCCAAATGCTCTCTAGCAAACTTCAGACGGGCCCGGATATGTGCTGGCTTAAGCAGGGGAACACGTCTGGCACTGCAGGATCTGAGTCCCTGGCTGCGTAGTGTGTTACTGACGGTAGCCTTTGTTACGTTAGTCCCAGCTTTCTGCAGGTCATTGACTAGGTCCCCCCGTGTGGTTCTGGGATTTTTGCTCAACGTTCTTGTGATCATTTTGACTCCACAGGGTGAGATCTGACGTGGAGCCCCTGATCGAGGGAGATTATCAGTGGTCTTGTAAGTCTTTCATTTTCTAATTATTGCTCCCACAGTTGATTTCTTCACACCAAGCTGCTTGCCTATTGTAGATTCAATCTTCCCAGCCTGGTGCAGATCTACAATTTTGTTTCTGGTGTCCTTCCACAGCACTTTGGTCTTCACCATAGTGGAGTTTGGAGTGTGACTGTTTGAGGTTGTGGACAGGTGTCTTTTATACTGATAACAATTTCAAACAGGTGCCATTACTACAGGTAATGAGTGGAGGACAGAGGAGCCTCTTAAAGAAGAAGTTACAGGTCTGTGAGAGCCAGAAATCTTGCTTGTTTGTAGGTGACCAAATACTTATTTTCCGCCATAATTTGCAAATAAATTCTTAAAAAATCAGACAATGTGATTTTCTAGATATGTTTTTTTCATTTTGTCTCTCATAGTTGAGGTCTACCTATGATGTCAATTACAGGCCAGCCTCATCTTTTTAAGTGGAAGAACTTGCACAATTGGTGGCTGACTAAATACTTTTTTTCCCCACTGTAGTTCAGCATACTGGCTACTTCTCCCTTCTCCGTCTGTCACACTCCATTTTTCATGATGTGGGTTATAACCCACAGCTTTCCAGGCTCTGAGATTACCTTTGTACCGGGCTGAGCCATCTGTGAACCATGCATGGGATTTTTGCTCTTCAGTCAATTCTGCATAGGGAATGCCCCATTTTACTGGAGATTCCTCAGATATGGGCCTGTCAGGAATAGTTACCCCACAACTAGGGGCCTTAGCCACTTTTTCATGTAGCACTGCTACCCCTTTTGGACCTATCTTGGCCCTATCCTGAATGTACCATTTCCACTTTATCACTGAGGCTTCTTGTGCATGACTACGAGGAGTACTTTGTACCCAGTTCATTATAGGTAACTCAGGTCGCATTTGTATTTCCCTATCTTGGGTAATGCTCTCAGTATCTATCAGAGCCCAGTAGCAAGCTAGAAGCTGCTTTTCAAAAGGAGTGTAATTAATGGCAGCATCTGGCATTTTTCTGGACCAGAAGCCTAACGGGACCATTTTCCCATCCTGCTTCTGCCACAGACTCCAGACTGCATAATTCTGCTCACATGACACATTTAGCTGAAACAACCCATCCCTCACAGGCCATAATTACATCGCCTGCTGAATGGCTTGTTTGGCTAATTCAAAAGCTTCAGTTTGCTCCTGATCCCAGGAGAAATCATGTTTTTCCTTGTTACCTTGTGCAGAGGGGCTAAAATTTGCCCTAAATGAGGTATGTGTTGCCTCCAAAATCCAAACAGACCTTTGAACTGTTGGGTCTGCTGCCTATTTTTGGGCGGGGCAAAATCTAGGATCTTTTGTCTAGCTTTCTCAGTGATTTCCCTGTGCCCTTTGTTCCAATTGATACCCAAAAATTTGACAGTTTGGGCGTGACCCTGTATTTTATCTAGGTTAATTTCCCACCCCTAGTCCTTCATATGGGTGATCAACCTCTGCAATTGCACCCGCACCATCTCCTGGTCAGTACCCTGAATCATGATATCATCAATGTAATGGGATACCTGTAAGCTTTCAGGCCATTTCCATTGATCCAAATGCTCTGCCACTATCCTATGACAGATAGTGGGTGAGTGTTTCCACCCCTGGGGTAGGCGGGTAAATGTGTACTGCCGCCCATTCCAGGTGAAAGCAAATTGATTCCATGATTCGGGTTCTAACGGTATACTGAAAAAAGCATTTGCAAGATCTAAACACCCATACCAAGTCCCATCATGAGCTTGTATATTCTCAATAATTGTAATTGTATCAGGCACTGCAGCTGTCAATGGTGGGGTATGTTTATTTAACTCTCGATAATCGACAGTCATGCGCCAACTACCAATAGCTTTCCTTATGGGCCATACTGGATTGTTCCATTCAGTGGTAGTGGGTACCATCACCCCTTCGTGCACAAGCTCTTGTATTGTCTCAGTTATTTCTTGAGTTCCCCCTGGAATTATGTATTGCTTTACATTAATTGTTTTTTTGTTGCTCTGGGAATCTCAACAGGTTTCATTTTCAATTTCCCTATTAAAACAGGATTAATTTTCACAGATTTTACTCCAAAAGAATACTTACCATCAGGCAAATGTAACTGCATTCCCTTCAAAATGTCTATACCAATGATATAGTCAGGTACTGGAACTACAATTACACTGTACTGCTTAACAGGAAGGTTTCCTATTTTCAGCCAAATTTTTGTTCGGGTGCCAATAATTTGCTGGCCACCGAGTCCTGTAATGGTTATTTTCTGCCCAGAGTGCTTATTTGGGTTCCCATAAATGAGTGTCTACTAATGCGGTTACATTTTGTACATTTTTGTGTTTCCATTCAATTCTCAAATTTACATGGGGTCGGGCATCTACACGGTGGGCTTGGCTAACCTGTCAATCATATTGTTCCCGGGAAGAATCTCCCTGAAACATTCCTCCTCTCTCCTGTGCTTTGTGTTCTAATAACAATACCTTCACCTCTTTGAATAAATCTGTGAATTCTGCAGAGGGAGGGGCTGCGTCCTGATTATGCTGTCTCTTGCGTGACTCCCGAGTACTAGCTTTGGACACATTCTTTCCTATTTTTTCCTTATATATTTTCCATAATTTAGAAGTTGGAACCCCGTCAATATCTTTGGCAGGCACTCCAGCTTTCAGCAAAGCTCTAAACATCTCAGTTCGGGACACCCTCCCATCTTTGCCTTGATCTCCTGTCTTTTTCTCTTTCTTCCTGTCATTAGAGGTCTCTTTCTTTACAGCTGCTGTAATCTCTTTACCCCACTCTCCAAAATCCCCCTAACTCTCTGATAGCCTGAACTACCTCATCACAGGGATGCCCTACTTGGTTAATCAACAGAGTCATCATCACTGTCTTGTATGTTGGGGGAGCATGCTTAAGTATCTTATTTCGCAGACTGGTAGTAAATACCTCACTGAGGTATTCATCTGCCATCTGGGTGGGAATGGATAGTTTCATAGCTTCTTCCATCACCCTTTGCGCACATTCCTTAAGGGAATGCCACATGTTGCTATTTTCAGGCCAATCAGTTGCAGTAGGATACTTATCTAAAACTCCCCGACTCAAAACCATCATCCCCCTCAGAGTCACCTGGGTTGTCTTCATCGGTGGAGGAGAACACCGAGGCATCAATCTGTGACGGGTCCCAGTTAACCCCTGCACATGAGACTGTCAAGGCGACCTGTTTCTTATTAATTTTCCCTCTCCTCTACCGATATTTATATTGAGCAACCCTAACTACTGCTCGCTCAGCCACATTTTTATACTGAACAACTTTATCAGCTAAAATCTGCTTTTGAGTTTTATTCATAGTTTCCTGAGACTGAAGGGTTAACAATTGCTGTTCTAAATCCTTGACACGATTCAGTAACAACATCTGTTCCTCATTTTGCTGTCTGTAGGCTGATAGCAAAATCCAGCCCCGCCTACACACAGCAACATATTCATTCCCCTTATTCACAGGCACCCTTTCTAGACATGTCACTACATCTGCCGGGCTGCCAGTTCCCAATTGATATTTCCAATTCTCCCCCCAGCCCCGTGAATATAGCCCATTCCTGAGCTAGAATCGAGTAAGGAGCCTGCTCCCAACCCGGAATAACATCAGGAGATACTTTAGAACTAGCTTGTGTTTTACGCTTAAACATTTTATTCTATAAAATGGAATCCTGCCGACTACGCCAAAAATGTTTTGCCAAGGGTAAAAGATTCTTTGGATTCCGTATAATAGAATAAAGTTATAGAATAAAACACTGGACTATCAACAATAGCTTAACAATTTATTAAGAAGAGTATAAGAAGATATCAAACTGGGGTCTAATCAACACTTACAATAAAGAAAAGTATAAAAGATATTAGAATGTAATTAAATCAACACTTCCAAAAAGGTATATCAAATCAACAGGTAATTAAGTCAACACTTACAACACTGCCAAGCTTCATTGATGAATTCTGATCAGGGTATCTTCAGGAAAATCTCACCAAGCCATTGTGACAGGTCTCATCAAGCAGCACCAGGCGTCCCCAATCACTGCTGTCAAGATTGCAACAACGGCCAGGGGATATCATCCGTCTTTATATACCCTTTATGTGCATCATAGCATGGGCGGTTACAGAAGTGTATACACCTCTATAAGGCTCTACTCATCTCCAAGCTCACATTCTTGCGAAAGGGGCCAACTTTTACTAGAATGTGTCATGGGACACGTGCATCTCATTCAGAGTAAATCCTTAAGCTGGTTTTTATGGACATGTAAACATCAAGTCAAACAGAATTGAATCAAGTTAAACAGAGTTGAACATCTGAGCTGGTTTTTATGGACATGTAAACACCAAGTCAAACAGAGTTTGAACTTTGATCTGGCTTCATGTCTATCTAGACATTATCTCATACCGGGTTGAAATTAAGGTTACAATGAGTTGGCTTCTATAAACATCTTGTCAGCCATTTTATCAAGGGCAGTCATTTTGTTTTTTAGCATTACAATGAGCCACACTGTTCACTTGCCATACAGAGTGTAGCTTAGTTTAGTTGTAGTTTAGGTAGTGGTGCACATCGTATGGCGGGTGGGCAGCATGGCTCCTGACATGTTATTTCCTTTATCCGCCCTGTCTCGGTACCACTGATCTGCAGGGGTACTGGTGGTGGGCCCCTAGAAACAATTCCACTGGTTGGTCCTAGACTTCCCAGTTCGACACTGAACGTAGCTGAGAGTAGGCAAATAAATGTCCTGATGGTCAATGGGTAATCATGCAGGTTTAGAAAAAGTAGAGCCAGTTCCGGGGAGGGAGGGATTGAAAGGCTCACAATAGAGGACAGCCAAGAGAAAACATCCCGCCAATAGGTATGTAGGTGAGGGCAAGACCAAAGGATATGAAAGAGGGATGCGTTGTCAGTACAACCTCTCTAGCAGTACTTTGGCGATTGAGGAAACATGCAGTGAAGTTTGTCCGGAGTGTAGTACCAATGAAGAAGAATTTTTGTAGTGGTTTCGTAGTGTGTCACAGATATTTTTAGTGAATTTCAGTACTTTTTTCCACTGAACGGGAGAAAATGATTTTTGGAGGGAGATTTCCCAGCTGTGGCTAAGGGCAGTTTTGACGAAGTTATCTTCAGATCCCATCATACAGTAAATGAAGCTTAGAATCTTAACAGATTTGTTAGGCAGTTTGAGGATGTCATAGAGATGCTTATTGTAGGTAACTGCAAAGTTGCGGGAAGACGATAGAAAATGTTTCAGTATGAGGTATGTGAACAGACATTGTGATGGGAGGTTATATCGAATTTTCAGCTATTCAAAGGGGAGAATTGCACCATTACTCCAGAGTTGTGAGATATAGGAGATGCCTGCAGACTTCCAGGCCGCTAAGCAAAGATCCGGGATACTTAATTCCAGAAGTTCTACCGTAGCGAGTAGAAGGCTCAGAGTTTGTTTTTTCCCTGTAAGGTGATGGCTATCTTTCCAGATGCTGGTAAGGTGCTGTAGAATCAGGGAAGAAGGCAACTGCTTATTTGTGTTCAAGACAGAATAATAAAGCCACGCTTTGAGATTGTGTTTAGGGATCAGGGATGCTTCAATGTGGGTCCAGGGCTTGTTTTCAGTATTATGCCACCAGTCTCTAACAATGGAGAGATGAGAAGCCACATAGTAGTCATTAGTGTTGGGTATGTCCAAGCCCCCTGTGCCCCTTTTTTTATTAAGAATGGTAGATGGAAGTCTGGGTTTCCTATAGTTCCAGATGAATTTGTTGATTAGGGCATTGACTTTCTGGGGACGTGGAGCCAAAGGGATGGTCCTAAACAGATACAGAAGTTTTGGGAGCATTAACATCTGGAAAGCTGATCCTCTGCCGAGCCAGGATAAGACATGTTTAGTTAAGGTCTGGAAGTCTTTTCAAATGTCGGCTAACTGTGGCAAGAAGTTGACTTGAGAGGTTTGATCAAGTGAGAAAGTAATCTTAATTCCCAGATAGTCCAATTCAGAAGATCTCCAATGGAAGGGGAAGTCTGCTTGTAACTTTGTCAAGGAAGAAGGGTGGATGTTCAGGGGGAGGATTTGAGTTTTGTTTTCATTGATCTTTTAAAATGAAAGCATTCCATAATGTTTAATCAGGTCAATTGCATGGACAATGTGAGGTGGTCAGATGTGTCAGGGAGAGTATAATGTTGTCAGCGTAGAGGGAAATTAGATGAGGTGAATCCACCACATTCACTCCATGAATCAAGTCATGTTGTTTGAGCACCTGTGCTAATGGTTCAATGGTCAGTATGAAGATCAATGGGGACAACAGACATCCCTGTCTCGTGCCATTCCGAATGTCAAAACTGTCAGATAAAATGTCATTTGTGAAGACCCTGGCTGATGGAGAAGAGTACAGGTTCAGCATTGCACTTAATATTTTACTGGAAAATCCCATCTTATCCAGTACAAAAGAAGTGAACGACCAATTAATATGGTTGAACGCCTTTTCGGTGTCAAGGGCAACCAGCAGGGAAGGAATTTTGTTTCTTTCCAATAGATCCACCTGATGTAGGATACATCTGGTGTTGTCGGAGCTTGGTGGCCTTTAACAAATCCTACTTGGTCTGTTCCAATCAGATTTGATAGTATTGGAGCTAGTCAGGAGGCTAATAAGTTAGCATACAGCTTGATGGCAGTGTTTAGTAATGATATTGTCCGTGTTCTTTGGGAAATCAGGAGTTTTACGTGGTTTTGGTAGGGCGACAATCAATGCTGCAAGAGATTCCTTCAGGAGAAGTGACCCTGACTTTGCATAGTTGAAAAATTCCAGAAGGTAGGGGGATAATGTGCTGAAACTGAAGGAGGTATTAACTGGAGAATCCGTCCAGGCCAGTGATTTACCTTTAGGTAGAGTTTTGACAATATGTTGGAGTTCTAGGAGAATGATTGGTGCGTTCACCCTTTGATAGGGTTGGCAGTTGCAGGTAAGCTAAGAAATCAGACATGAGAGTCTGATGGTTCAAGTGTGGAGGTGTTTTGTCATGCATGTTGTATAGTTGAGCTTAATAATCTGTAATGGATTTGGCTATATCTCTGGAGTCTGTTAGTTTATTAGCTGTAGATCAGGGGTCGGCATCCCCCGGCACAAGTGCCAAGAGTGACACACGAGGCTTATTTCCCTGGTACGGCAACCAGAGTCCTCATCCAGCTGTTTTGATTGGACCAAACATGGCCGAAACGAAACTGCTATTATTATACTCTGGGGTCTCTGCATAATGATGCCGACGAGACTCCTGCAACTCAATCAGCGGTCGCAGACTTCAGGCAGAAGCGCTGAAGAGAACAGAGCCACTCCGGAGCGCATGGAAGGTGTAACATTGTTTTTTATGTTTGTCACCATTCTTGGCCCTCCACTTATTATACTCTGGGGTCTGAAAACCCCACAGTATAATAATAGCTAGTGAGTGGCGAAAATTGAAATATTATAAAAGTTGGAATATTATACTGTGTGTACTGGCCACTATGGGACATAATACCACGTGCAGGAGCCACTATGGGACATTATCCTGTATAACGGCAGGCTTTTTTTTTGTGTGCAAAAATGCACCATGTGAACGCAGTTTTACATTGAAGTAAAAGTTCCAGTGACCTAAGAATATAGCTGCATCCAAATACATAGTGTGTTTCCACCATAAGGATGTTGCCATACAGTGCTCCTGGACACATACATTTGCCACTAATTGAGGGCTGTACATGTACTTTCATTGCTTCTAATGGAAAAGTACAGGTGTGTCCCTGGAAATAGCAGTAAATGCATGCGTCCTGAAGCATCTTGTGGCAGCACTTCTGTGTTATGGTTTGTGATATATGACTTTAGCATAGGGGTCGTCAGCCTTACAATTATTGACCAGCACTCCGAGGAATTTTTCTTTGATTTTATAATTTAAATCAGCACGCTGTACAAAAAAGGTTGCTTAACCCTGCTGTAGCTGCTTTATGTATGGAATCTTGTTTTCGCCTCTCTAGCTTTCAGTTGCTGGGCTAGCAGTTTGCCAGCCTTGTTGCTCTGGGAGTACTTTTTGGCTTTAGATTTCTTCATTGCTTTTTCAAAGTCTTGAATGAAAAAGAGGCGTAATTGATGTTTAGTTTGGAATATTTAATCAATGAGGCTGGGGGAGGAATGGGTCTTGTTATTGCATTCCAGAGTAGCCAATTGGGTTAAGGTATCCTTGACCTCTCATTGAAGGGTTTTCTTATCCCTTATGGGCAAGTTTAATTAGAGTCCCTCAGGTGAATGCTTTGTGGGCATTCCACAAGACGTAGTGGTCACATACAGAGTAGGTGTTAGCATTAAAGAATTTCCATAAGTGTTTTTCAATCTCAGGTTTATACAGTGGCTTGCAAAAGTATTCATACCCCTTGAACTTCTTCACATTTTGTCACCTTACAAACACAAACTTAATTGTATTTTATTGAGATTTTAAGTGAGAGACCAGCACAATGTAGCACATAAAATGATACATCGTTTTCAAAATTTTAATCAAATAAAACTCTGAAAAGTGTGATGTGCAAAAGTATTCAGCCCCCTATATCAATACTTTGTACAGCCACCTTTTGCTGCAATTACAGCTGCAAGTCTTTTGGGGTATGTCTCTACCAGCTTTGCACATCTCAATGTGCCATGTCATTGAGATAATAGTATTTAATGTTTTTTGTATTTATGTATTATGTCCATTTGTACTATTTAAATTTATATTCTTTTTTAAAATTCTCTTTTTATTGAATTTTTACAATTTATAACATACATAGATACGTTCAACTGTTCACTGGAAGCAAGGCATGAGAGGTAGTAAAATAGACAAATATATCCAGTATGTGTTCAAACAGTGACATAGTGGTTTCACATAGCTTTAATACAATAGAATAATATACTACAGTGACTGCAAAGTTACAGGCGGTCGTCAGACGGGTCAGTACGTCATCCCCTTGACAGAAGGTGAGTAATGTTTCACGGAGTGGTCTAATGCAGGTACTCCAAATACTATGGAGGAAGAGGAGGGGGGTTAAGGTGAGGGTGAGGTAAGGGTCTATTTGGCGAAATCCCACCAGGGGGACCACACTCTCAGGTACTGGTCATGTCTCCTCAACCTCCAGCTGATTAGTTCTTCAAATCTTGCAATCTGGTATACTTTTTTTCATCCATAATTGTAACAAGGGAGGTGTCTTCTGGAGCCAAAACAGGGAGATCAGGGATTTGACTGCCTCTATCAGGTGCAATATTAGAGCAGAGCTTGAGGGATGAAGACCAGCTGGCGGTCTGGTGAGAAGTACCCCATCAGGAGTGAGAGACTGTGGCGTGTTAGTTATCAGGGTTAAGGAATCTTCAATGGCTTTCCAGTAGCTTCGAATAAGCTCACAAGTCCACCAGATATGGAGCATGGTACCTGGAAGTTTTTAGCAGCGCCAACACACGTTAGAGTCCATGAGATTGTATCTGAAGAGCCAGTCTGGAGTTCTGTACCACCTGGTTAATATTTTATAGTGGGACTCTTGCAATCTGATGCAGGTAGAGAAACCATGAGAGTGTTTAAGAATCAAGGAGACATCATCCTCAGGTATGGTAAATCCCAACTCCTTCTCCCATGCTAGTATAAAAGCTGGCTTCGAGGTTGCCGGGGTGGCGGATAAAGTTGTTTCACACGAGGAGATCTTCCTGGGCGATGACAAGTTAGAAATCAGGTTATTTTCGAATTGGGTGAGTGGCCTGTCCAAGGAGGATATCTTCTTTATGTCCGTTATTGTAGAGGAGAGTTGTGCATAATGTAGAAAGTTGAAGCGGGTCCTGGGGACCAGGCGCTGGAGACTTTGTTGACTGATCGGGAGCTTCTGATCAGGTCTTTAAGCTGGAGATGTCTAAGCTTGTGCCAAAAATTCTCTTGAGGAGTCTGTAGGGGGTCTTTTGAATCTTTGGAAGGGTTCTTGGAGGAGGGAAGTAAGAGCGGAGCCAGGTTTGCCGGTAGGATGGGGGAGAGGGAGGGAGAAAGCTCGTCCTTGTAGTGGTGCCAAGTCTCACATGGGCCACAGATAAGGGGGTCTAGATCTTGCCTCTTTCTAGGTCATATGTCAGGAGTTCTCAGTTGTTGAAGAAGGGTCGGGCCAATATGGGCCTCCGCCAGTGTGTTGATAATAGGATATTTAATTGGTGCCACATACACCATCCATCTAGAGAGTTGTATGGACTTGTAATAAAGATACATGTCTGGCAGAGCTATTCCTCCTTCTGCTTTGCCCTTGATCATAAGCTGGTATGCTAAGTGGGGAGGCTTATGTTTCCAAAGAAAAGCTGTAAATATCCTATGGAGGGATTGGAAGAAGGCTTTCGGTAGAAAGATAGGAAGCATCTGGATATTATTTTTGGAACGATGTAAGTTTGGAGCAGATTTCTTCTCCCCAGCCAGGAGAGATACGAAAGGTCATATGTTTGTAGAAAGGCTTTGACCTCTTGTAAAAGGGGAGTATAATTTCTTGAGTAAACTTCCTGGAGAGTAGTCGGCAGGTGGATACCTAGATACTTTATGGATGCTCTCTTCCAAGTATAGGACGAGATGGTGCTTAGTAATTGTGCTTGAGAAGCTGGTAGTGAGATGTTGAGGACCTCTGACTTTGAGCTATTTACCTTATAGTTAGAGAGTTTGCCGTAGCGGGCCATTAGTTCAGTGAGGTGCGGGAGGCCCTCCGCTGGATTGGTGACGAGGAACAGGACATCGTCAGCAAAGGCCACTGTATGTAGGGTCTGATTAGAGACAGAGAAGCCTTGTATATGGGGATTCTGATGGACAACCTGGAGAAGGGCTTCTAGGATGAGGATAAACAGGGTTGGGGAGAGGGGGGGCGTCCTTGTCTGGTTCCATTTGTGATATTGAAGTATTCTGACAGGGTGCTGTTCACTTTTAGTCGGGCATGGGGCTGGGAATAGAGGGAGAATATTGCCTTTATGAAATCTCGGGGAAAACCAAATGCTCCTAATGTAGCGTCCAAGAAGGCCCAGTCTACCCTGTCGAATGCCTTTTTGGCGTCCACGCCTAGTAAGACTAGCGGGCGTGCCGTCTTTTTGGCAATAGCTATGTGGTGTGGAGTAGAAAAATGGTATTCTCTTTCCCCTCCCTCCCCTTCACAAAACCCGATTGTTCATCATTAAGAAGCTTTGGGATTAGGTGTCTAAGTCTAAGGGCCAGGAGTTTAGCCCATATTTTTAAATCAACATTTAGAAGGGATATCGGCCTATAACTACTGCACTGGGCCAGGTCTTTCCCTTCTATGGGTATAAGTGTGATGTGGGCTTCCTGGGACTCACGTGCCATGGGGGTGCCTTGGAGGAAAGCATTACAAAAGTCGGTAAGACATGGGAAGAGCTGGGATTGGAATGAAGAATAATAAAGTAACGGGAGTCCATCCGGGCCTGGACTTTTACCTACTGGGAAGTTACAGAGGGACTGGTGGACTTCGTCTAAGGTGATGAGACGTAGGAGTTGGGCTCCCTCCGGTCCCGTGAGTGAGGGCAGGGAGAGATCTTTAAGGAACTCTAAGATGCTAGCCCATTTTACTTGAGGGGGGGAGAGGGAGACATCCCCTTGTAAGTTGTAAAGTGGAGAATAGTAAGAGTGGAATGACTTAGCTATATTAGGCGTGTTGTGATCCAGACGGCCAGCAGGGGTTCTAATTGCCAGTATGTGCGCTTTAGCTTTTTCTTTCTTTATCATTGCTGACATCAATTTGCCCCCTTTATTGCCATGCGCATAGAGGCGCATTTTCGAGTACATGAGCTGTTTTGCTGTTTTGCGGGGGTGTGATTTAATGCTTTCTTCAGCTTCTCTCGAAGGGTGATTAAGTCGGTATGGACAGAGTTGAGGGTTTGAAATTTGTGAACTCTCTCAAGGGCCGAAATCTATCTAGGATAGAATCTATCTCCCTCTGACTCTCCCGCTTGAGTGCCGTGGCCTTCGATATCAGAAGACCTCTTATATAAGGTTTGTGAGACTCCCACAATAGGGTGGGGGTGACTTCGGGAGTGTCGTTAAGAGGTCCAACTCCTCCGCCAAGAAGCTTTTGGTGGCTTGCCTATCCAGGATGGACTCATTTAGGTGCCATGGCCAGTGTCTGGGTGAGAGGTCTGGGAGGGACAGGGTAGAGGATACAGGAGAATGGTCCGATACACTGATACATCCTATCTTCGATTGTAAAGTGTATTGGGCTATAGACTTGGAGCATAGAATGTAGTCAAGTCTCTGATGGGTCTGATGCGGATTAGAGAAGAAGGTGTAGTCCTTCACATTGGGATTTTGGAGGCACCAGGTGTCAACAAGGTTTAAGTTTTGTAGAGAAACATGAAGGCATCGCAAAGCTTTTTGTGAGAGGGCTGACTTTCCCGTGGATGAATATAGGATAGGGTCGAGTACAAGGTTGAGGTCTCCTCCCAGGATGATGTCACCCTCTGCAAATAAGGAGAGGTCTTGTAAGGCCTGGATGAGCCAGGCTATCTGTTCTTGGTTTGGTACATAGATTGAGGCCAGCATTATAGGCCTGGAGGCAATGTGCCCCTTTATAAAGAGTAGACGTTCCTCTGCATCTGAATTGTGTTGCTTAAAAACGAAGGGGAAAGAGTGTTTTAGCGCTATCGCAACACCTTTGGATGCCGACGTCAGATGCGAGGAGTAATACCATCTGTCATAGGGGCATTTATAGGGCTTTGGAATTTTATCTAGTTTCAAATGTGTCTCCTGTAGGAGCAGGACATCCGATCCTATTTGCTTGGTTAAGTTCATAACCCAGTGTCTCTTGTTAGGGGAATTGAGCCCATTGACATTAAAGGTAGAAATAGTTATGGTGTTGCTGCGGGAATTGCGAATCTGGGGCGGCCCCCAGGTTCCCAGAGGATGACATAACTGGTTCAGGACGGGCACTGTGAGTGCCTCTAGCCTCAGATGGCTCAGGGGATGGACCTCCCAAAGTCTGACAACGATTGAAGTCACCAGAGGATGGTTGTATGGAGAGGAGTTGAAAAGAGAGAGTGTGGCCCCCCGTGGGGAGAATATAGGGCAGGTAATGAGGAGGATGAGAAGAGGGAAGAGTGGGGTGGGGGATTTGGAGTAGGAGAGACGAGGGAGAAGTATCAAGGATGACAATTAGCTATCAGTCACTGGGCTGCTATCACTATAGACTAGGACTAAGAGGACAGTGAACTAATGTGGGTGCAAAGTGGGTTCCTGACCGGAAGTGAACCCATAAGGTACCGTTCTTAACTGTGGAGAAAAAGGTAAGTGATGCAGGCATGGTCATACAATTTGAGGAGAACATAACATTGTCATGTAGCAAAAACATATGGAGCACTAACTCTGCTATAGGCATGAGGGAAAAAACAGGCAGGGTAATGCTTCTGGAGCAGAACTCCTACTGTATAGCAAAATCTAAGGAGGTAAGGCAGTATCATAGGATACATAGGATAACTAGTACTCTGAAAAAAAAGGTGATACTATCAGTATTATGGCGCTTAAATATAGAGATCTAATTATAGCCTTGAGCCAAACAATATAACTGCGACATCAGGTCGCCTCAAGTGTCTCTGCCAGAGATCATTACTAGGACCAGTAGTAAGTCTTCAGGCCCCTTAAACCAGAACTTAAGTGATGAGATATGTTTTGGAACAATAAACTGAGGGGCTTCTGATTCACGACTGGATCTCGATCAGGTCCGGTAAACTGGGAATGTCCTCATTGAGGTGGCTGTCTCCCTTACAGCAAGTTCTTTTTCGGTCACGGCTATCTGAATCTCATGGAGCCATTCCAGGATGGGAGTGTAGGAAGCTGTGGGACGCGATTCAAGTTCTAGGACAGTAGCCAGGATGGGATGTCTAGGAGGTCCATGTCCAGGAGGGACCAGACAGCTGGAAGGTCTTGCAGTGTATGTACATCTATATGCTTGCCCTCCTGCAAAATGGCCAGGCCAAAGGAGTACAACCATGCGTACTGTATATTTCTGGCTCTTAGTTCCTCCAATAGTGGTTTCAGCAGCCTCCATTTGGCAAGTATGGACAGCGCAATGTCCTGATAGATGGATATAGCTACACCATCTAGATAGATTTGCTCCCTACCTCTAGCTGCTGTGAGAACTGCAAGAGTGTCCAGATATGAGAGGAGACCACACAGGACATCTCATGGTGGGTCACCTTGGCGCGGTGTGGGTTTTTAGAGCCCTATGGATGCATTCTACCACAACTGCTGCTGCACGCTCTGGGCCCAGCAGTTCTGTGAAAAGACCAGCCGCCATCTTAGGGAGTTCATTCGGGAGGTAAGATTCTGGGACACCTTTAAGTCGCAGGTTGCGACGGCGGCTTCTGTTTTCCTGGTCCTCAATCAATTTTAGCGACCTGTCTATGAGTTCTTTTTGGTTTTGCAGTTGGTCCGATACTGTTTCTGCATGTGCCCTTACTGAGGAGTATGAGTCCTCTAGGGCCTGTACTCTGCGCCCCACGGATTGTATTTCATTTTTTATCTTGGCTAGCTCGGCCAACAGCCTTAGCTAAGGCCTTTTGTAAGAATGTGCAGGAGATCTGCATGATGCCTGCATCAGAGTGCTCACCGTCCCTGTCTGCCTCGGATTCCTCTCCTGTCTCTGTGTCTTTGCCGAGTTCTGGCGCCATCTTGGAAGAGCCGTGCGGTGAGGAGAAATTCTTTTTCCTGAGATAGCACTGTAAGTCTCCTTGCTGTTTCGGAGCTTTGGGGGTGCTAGGGAGATCCTCCAGTCTGTCCTTGCCTATTTTGACCATTTTGCCTGTGCTGGACGAGGTGTAACGGCGTCTTTAGGGTCTGGTGTGCTACCACCTTGATGCGCAGTCAGGCTCCGCCCTATTTAAATTTATATTCTGATGGTATTACCATGTAGATTAACGTATGTTTGTGTGTATTTTGTATTTTGTCTTATGAATCTTCTAGCCTGATGAAGGGTGAATTTACCTGAAACGTTGCACCAATAAAATAAATATTTTTTGAAGCATAACTTCTACTGGAGTGCGGTTCTATTTCTCTTTTGTGTCTACTGTAGATAGAGTGGCTGAGGATGAAGATATTATTCCTCCATACTCTCGTGGTGGATGTTGGGAGTGACTCCTGTATCTTGAGTGTAATAGCTGTGTGGTCTGACCATGTAATCAGTTCAATAGAGGAGGATTTCAAAAGGAGTAGGATAGACATATTCACTAGGAACATGTCAATGCGGAATTACATATGATGGACTGAGGAGTGCGTGTACTCTGTTTTGGAGGTATGCTGCGCTCGCTAGACATAATGTAAGTTTTCTCTAAGGCAGGGTTCACACTACCGTTGGAGTCCGTTATGAAGGTGTCCGTTAAAAAAAAAAAAAACAGACACCTATCATAACGGACACTAACTGATGTTAATGTGTCCATTTTTTTTTAACGGATGCAATTAATGGTTCAGTTAAAAAAACGGACACATTAGCATCATTAGTGTCCGTTAGCATCGGGTAGTGTCCGTTTTTTAAAGAGGACCTTTCATGTCACATACCGCTAGAAAGCCGACAGCGCGCTAAATTCAGCGCACTGCCGGCTTTTACGGTATGTGCCCCGGGGCTGGAGATATCGGCGGTGAAAGTTACATGGTTTACTGTTAAAAGGGCGTTCCTGACAGTGTAGCTGCGCTGAGGGGGCGTTCCTCACAGCTCAGCGTCATCGCCGGGCAGTAAGAAATGCCCCCTCTGACAGTACAGCACTATAGACGAGTACAGAGAGAGGGGGCGTTCCTTACAGCCCAGCGATGACGCTGAGCTGTGAGGAACGCCGCCTCAGTACAAGTCTATGAACGAACGAGAAGTGTCAGGGAGGGCGTTCCACTGACAGTACAGCACTATAGACGAGTACAGAGAGAGGGGGCGGGACTCTATGAGCCCTGTCATGATGATGTCTGTTGTAGAGCAATCTGGGAGCAAAAATTTGGCAAAGTCCTGTAAATATGAGTGAAGATCAGCAGGCATTATACTTTGTGGTATTCCACTGAACTTAATGTTGTTCCTAAGGGAGCGGTACTTCATATCCACAAGTTTAGTTCTCAGTGTTTTGAAGTCCTCTGCCAAGTCATTATGTGCATCTATGACTTTGTTGTGAGAAGCCATTTTGTTTTCAATGTCTAGTACTCTTCCCTCTACTGCTATGACAGAGGACTGCAATGGTGATATTAGCTGTGACATGCCTGTAAGGAGCTGCCGAAAGCTAGAAGCATGTCCTTCAAAGTGCTTTCGGAGGCGAGACCGTTGGTGGTGTGAAACTTATCTAAGTCGCTTCCAGGACATGCGTAGAGGTTTGGGAGGATGGACAGTCTACAGTAGTGTTGAGTCTTGTTGAGATGGCAAGTCCAGGTGTGGTTTTTGTTTGACCGGGATATTAATAGGACATAATTGCCGCAGCCCAGATGGAGGGAACTGAAGGATGGGAGTAGTAGTAGTAACAGTGTCACAGGATAAGCAGAGTGCCCTCAACCAATTTCCCCAGCACACCTCCTAGATTGGACACCACCGAGGGGGGCCTGCTGTGCTACCAGATGGTGGTGGTAGTAGTTCCCATGGGGCGCTTCTAGTTGGAGAGGGGTCCTCTCTTACCCTGGGTTAATGTGATGGTGTTTGGAAGAGCCCTGATGCTAAATCAGGAATGACTCAGGAGGCAGTGAAACAGGATGAACTTGACGTTGCACCGTCTAGTACTTCCTCTATTTGAATTTGAACCACCCACCTAAATCAGAAAAGACTTGAGACAAATGAATGGAATAAATTGGCCACAGCAGCCATCTTTATTAACAAACAATTAACATTAATAACCATGTATAATTCCTGAGCATTGTAAACATATTAAACTAAGGAGGTCCTTGGAGCCAACATTCTGACCTACTAGCCCAATTTTGTATTTACCTCCAGCCATACGTCCAGCTCGGAGGCACCAACTCAACAGTCCCAGGTGAGAAAGGAATCCCATCTGAAAGATCCTCCGTTCTCAGGCCAGACCTTTTCCAGTTCTAGCAATGCCGTTGCTTGGGGAGTCCAGAGCCTTATGGATCCCCCTCCAACCATAACACCAGATACATCCTTCCCAACTCAGAGGACCCCCCCCCACCACCAATGCGAAACCTTGACTCCCTCAAGGCCTCATGTCCCTCCACACTCTCAAAGCCACTTCAATTCCATCCTGAATCGCCAAGCACCAAAGGTCTGTACTGACCGCATTTAGGTGCACCAAATCCCTACGCCAGAAATTCCCCTCTCCCAACTCCAGTTCCCTGTGCTGAACAGCCATAAACCCATTCCACTTAAAGAACCTAGCCACTGCCCTGTTTACCTTTATCTGTGCCCTATTAATACTATCCACTGACCGCACATCCCTCCACACATGCCTATGTATTATGTCTGACAAGATCGTGACCAGACCCGGCGACAACGGCCACAACCTAAGCAAATCAAACTTAATGTTGTGGATCAGTTCTCTAAACGGCCTGGCACCTAAGTCATTGCCCCACACATGTAGGACTAACACATCGGACGACCTATCCAACCATGAGAATCGATGAAATTCCAGTAAAACACTGGACCAGCACATTTCCCTAAACCCTAATCACCTTACCACAACCCAATCTCTTGAAAAACCCAATTGGCGACCATCAGAATGGACTGAAGCCCTCAGCGCACCCCAAAATACAAACGAGTGGCCCAGGATCCACACTAGCTCCACTTCTCCGTTATCTGTAAAACAAAACACAGAAAAAACATGCAACCTTCCCAGTCCTAGATATGCAAATAGCCCAATGCAAGCATTAATGTAACCACTCCGGCCGTATGTAGAATCTAAAATGTTCTGACTCCCATCTCCCAATCCGCTGAACCACCTCATCACCCAGACCACGGCGAGCCGCCTCCGTAGTGGCTCCTATACGAAACGAGTGGCCCCCAAACTCCTTCAGGTTGCGACTACAGCCCTCCAAACATTTCCAGAATACGCAATAAACTGAAAACAGGACAAAAACGACCCATCTTCATGTTTTAACAACGGCTCACCTGAAAAACTAACCGCGGGCATGAAATCTCTAAATCAGCCGACAGGGCACATAGCACATTCCGGAATAGCAAACAATACCACCCTAGCCCCTTTTCCCAACTGATCAGTTTTCCACCTCTTAATACAAAACTCTAACCTATCTGAATAAAAATCAACATCTTCCGCGAATAACCTACGAGGACACCGCATTGAGGGACTAACCAACGCCCCCAAATGAAGCGCACCAAAGAAAGCCAATGCAAATGCCAGGCGAAAAAGACGAACCTCAAAACTGAAACGACACACCTTCTCCAAAGAAACCCCCAGTTCATATAGCAACATAAAAGACAGCGGGCGTCACTGTGACGCCCATCCCTTTCTCCAACCCTGCAATTCCTGCCTCACAATGAAAGCCTTAGTGACATCCACCAACCCTTGCATCCAAAAACCAAACGCCAACCCCGCCATAAACCTATTAACCTGAGAAACAGACCATCCCTCTTCCTTACACAAAAAACAACAAAGCCTCTGCTCCTTCCACCTGTGAACCAAACAGTTCCGTCCATTCCTCCCAACGTTGCCACGCCACCTCATAAGCTGCCCTAGTGCCACCCGCCAGTGAGGTGGAAATCAAACCGTGCAGTGCCCGAAGGGCAGCTCCCAAAGGTCCTCCGGCCACGCGTCTCCAACTCTCTCCGCCCCTGGAGCCAGTTTCTGGAATCGGTCCCACTGTAAACGAGACATAGAATCAGCTACACAGTTATCCACCCCTGGCACGTGAACAGCTACCACCCAAGAATTTAAAACAAACACAGCAAAACCAACTTTTGCAACACACAAACAACTGGAGGTGACAACGCCGACAGATTATTAATTGCCTGAACTACTCCCATGATATCGCAACTGAGCTGAACTTTTTCGTTTCTAAAACGCTCTCCCCAAACAGACAATGCTACCACTATCGGGAATAGTTCAAGTAAGGCCAGATTACGAACCCATCCTTTTTCCTGCCATGTACTGGGCCAGGAACCAATGCACCATCTCCACTGACAATACACCCCAAAATCCACGCTAACTGCGGCATCTGTGAATAATTCCAAATCAAAAGAATCTATAACTTTTTCCAACATCAAAGAATGGCCATTATAAGATGCCAAGAACGTGTCCCAGACCACCAGATCACCTCTAAGTTCTCTCCACAGGCACACATAATGATGAGGTGCAGAGACCCCACTCGTCGCCGCTGCTAAACTTCTACAAAAGGCACGACCCATAGGCAAAATACGACACTCAAAATTTAGTTTACCTAGTAACGTTTATAACTCCCGTAGTTTTAACTTCTTTTTCCGACATGCCCTTGCACCTCTACCAGTAACTGAGTCAACTTGGAAGGCGACACTCCATCGCCTCGGAGTCAATACAAATACCCAAAAACGTCAGGGTCGAAACTGGCCCTTCTGTTTTTTCTGCTGCCAACGGAATGCCAAAGTGGCTAGCTACCCCTTCCAAAGTATGCAACTGCACTGAGCAGAACCCTTAGGGCCGATGCAGAGAAAGTCATCCAAATAATGGATCACTGATGCCCAACCCGCTTCCTGTCTGACAACCCATTCCACGAATGTACTAAACTTCTCAAAGTATGTGCATGAGAGAGAACAACCCATGTGCAAACATCGATCTACAAAATAACCCCCTTCCCAAAAAGAGCCCAACAGATGCAAACTTTCCGGATGCACTGGCAAAAGGCAAAAAGCCGACTCAACGTCAGCTTTCGTCAGCAATGCCCCGCGGCCAAACTCCCTGACCCACGCAATTGTGGTGTCAAACATTTCATAATGTTTCTTGGAGTTCAGTCACTTATAAGGGAATGAACATCACTAATAATCATGCTGTTCCAATTCCCATAGCAGGTTGGGTGACCCTCCCATAGTTACAGCTAAACCTGACAGGGAGACCAAGCAAGTGGTATGTTTGGAACCCGGTAAAGGAAACATTTTAATTTAAATCCAAAGTCCCATTTCATGCTGGTACCATTCCCATGGAAGAGCTTAATATTAGCCTTAGTCTGCTAAGCACCTCTAGTGTAAGGTCAGGTGAAGTGTAGTTCATTTTTAAGAAAAAGATTTATGCACCCTTACAAGATAGTGACAGATGGTTCACAGAGGGAATAAAGGGTTGTCCAGAGCACAACTCCTAACTAGAATAGGGACTAGTTAAGGATAGTCAGGGGCATCTGATACAGAGCACGGACCCCAAAGAGACATAGAGATGGGGAATAAGTGGTGTGCAAAACCCTCCATGCAGCAACTCTTTAGCTACCTCTATTGCCTAGTTCAGCTTCGGAAAGCATGCATATTGCCCAAGGATGTATATCTAGTATGTGGTCATCAAGCATACAAGTGGCTACACCCAGGGGGAGAGGGGACTTGTACTCTAGCTAGACTGACACCAGCCACCTTCATAATTGCCCATGAACATGTGAAACCTGAGATGATACCCCATGATACTTTGTACAAGCGTGCAGCAATCACCCTAGGAAAGATGGGCGATCCCATGTGGTTTCAATGGGTACAAGCAACAGAATTATCAGCACGATACTCTTGTATCCCATGGTTATGCAAACTTGGGACAAGTTAGTAGACTCCACCAATTATCTAGATGAACAGATATACACCATTCTAGGCCTGTTGAATGCCACTAATACGATACAAGGACAACTCATAATAGTCAGCAATCAACACTCCATAGTCCTCGACTACCTCACAGCAGCACAGGGGGGAATGTGTCAGATTATCGGACCTTCCTGTTAACACTATATCAACTCTGAAGGGAATCTTCAAGTGCGGGCAGGGATTGATAAGGTCAGAGAACTTAGAGAAAAATGGATCAAAGAACATCAGAAGACACAGGACAGTTTGTGGTCAGATACCTTTTTGTTCTTAAATCCTGCCAGTTGGTTTAAGGGATTAGGTGGATGGTTTATGGGAATATTACATGTAATATTTCAAATATTTTTGCTGTGTTTCTGCATCTATTTGACTATAAAGTTTATATTCTGGCTTGTAAAGAAACTTGCTAGAAAGAGGTGCAAACCCAGGACAGTGGGTTTGTAGGATGTAAGGGTGGTTGGACACACTGACAGACATGACGGTGAAGGCATCGCTCTGAGTGCATTAGACCAATAGGTATGTAAATGGTATAACATATCCATGGGGAATGAGGTGAAGTCTCCATAAAAGTCCTCAGGATCTGATTAGCAGCTCCAAATGTACCCTGGGTATGGATTATATCATTTACAAAAGGAGGGAAATGTGGAGGATGCATCAGCTTATGCATCCTCCATTTTGTATTCCAGAGCCATGTGGGCCATGGCTGTAGCCATTATACATTCATACATTTGTTTAGAGAGCTCATCCCCCTCCAGATGCCTTAATGGGGTGCGGCTCCTCTTTTGTTTGTTGTCCAACTGCCAAAACTATTTTACAGCTTTGCCACCAATCATGTTATGCTAGTTGTACTATTTCAATCTGTCTTGTCTACACACTGTATTTAAGACCACCTTTTTCCCTCCATTAAAGCAGAACCCACTATATACACAATAGCTGTGTATGTGTGATTCTCTCTAAGCTAGCTTATACATCAACTTTATGAATTTGGACTTCAATACCATGATACTTAGAGCAAATTGCCCTCACAATACCAAGGTAGAGAAGTTCTGCTCTCTCTACAAGGAGGACAATCCCTGGGCTGTGGATGCCTTGTCCATCCCTTGGAGTCTTAGTCTGGAATACATATTCCCTCCAAACTCCATGATACCAAGGGTATTGATGAAGATCAGACAAGACCAAGTCTCAGTGACACACAGCTAAAAGAGC
Source organism: Leptodactylus fallax (assembly GCA_947044405.1). Classification (NCBI taxonomy): domain Eukaryota; kingdom Metazoa; phylum Chordata; class Amphibia; order Anura; family Leptodactylidae; genus Leptodactylus; species Leptodactylus fallax. The sequence continues at coordinate 4,338,589 of CAMRHE010000129.1, read as the reverse complement.
TGGGGAACTGCAAGCTTTGTCATCTGTGGACCCTTATATCTCTTTCCATTCGTACAGAGTTCAATTAAGGTTTATGCTGGGATTTTGTCTCAAGATACCTTTCTACTCCAACTTGAATCAGGTTATTTCATTTTTATTTTTTTACTAATCCTGCTACCCCAGAGGTGTTCAAACTTCACACCCCGGATGTCATCAGATGCCTAAGAATTTATATTGCAAGATATCTACCCTTTAAGCAGTCAGATAATCTTTTTCTTTCCTTTGCAGGAAAAAATAAGGGGCTTAAAGCTTCTAAACCTTCCCTATCCCGTTGGATTAAGAAATCCATAAGTTTGGCTTTTACATCCCAGGGGTTGGACCCCCCTGAATTTGTCCGGGCCCATTTCACTAGAGCCATTTCCACTTGTTGGGCTGAAAGGAACTTTAGAGCAAATTTGTTCTGAAGCTTCTTGGAGAAGCTTCAGACTTTTATAACTCACTATAGATTTCACAGTCTAGGTACAGAGGCCACTTCCTTTGTCAGTTCCATTTTAAACTCAGTTCTTCAAGAGGGCCCTCCCTAGGGGTTCTTATTGTTAGATCCCCACTATTGTGCTGCTGGTGGGATGGATGAGAAGAGTAAATTATGAAGTTAATCTGTTTTCCCTTAGTCCCAACAGCAGCACAAGGCTCCCTCCTTATGTGTTATGTATTTGTCTTTATAATTACACATTGGGGTGTTGGTACTTCTTTTCTTATATTGAGGAGGGGGACGGGTTAATAATTTAACCATTTGTTATTCATTAAAAATTCCATTCTGTCCTACCAGCACACGGGCAGAAATACCCCACTATTGTGCTGTTATTGGGACTAAGGGAAAACAAATTAACATAATTGTTTCTGCAATGTGTGGATGGAATTAACCAGAATCTCATCCACTTTGCAGGTACTGTAAAACACAGCGTTTTCGTAAAGTGGATCTTTGGTCTAAAGCAGGATTTCACATATAAGAAAACCCTTCCCCCTTTCCTATTTGTACAGTCTAAACAGACTGTACCCTTATATATTAGCCCAGTCATAGTCCAGCCATGTCTCACTTATCCCCACTATGTCATATTCCTCTTCGAACATTATAACTTGTAATTCCTAGATCTTTATAGTGAGATTTCACAATCTGGTTTTAATTAAAAAATGGTAAAACATAACCTTTCTGTAAGCAATTCAAATATAAAGAGAAACCTGCAGAGATTACCCCGTGAATTTCATTCATATATCTGAATCAGGAAATTCTAGAACACCCACTGCTGATTTCTTGCTACATGAAATCAGCAGTGGACATGTCCCAAGTGGACCCATTCTTAAAGGCTATATGCAGGGAACTTAATAGCTTTTCAGTGAATTCCCTCATTTTACTTTCTATTTTACATAATTTTATTGCATATGAGGGGTACGTTTACAGATCACCAACTAGGCAACAAATATATGCCTCACTGAGCATTAACTATGGATATATTATGTAGTGTTAAGGGGTTAATCCGTTGCTACAACTTAGTCCAGTGTCAACCATAGTCTGAGACCACCTGTTGTGGAAAACCTTTGTTTTTTTGTTGCAGTTTATTTATTTATTTATTTTTTTTTTAAGCCAAAGCCAAAAGTCACTGCAAGGCCACTACCCCACGTAGTGTAAATGCCGCAATTTTGCATTGCAATTTTCAAAAACTATTGCGTTTTACAATAACTGCAAACTAGATGGGATTCTGGATAATCCCATCCACACACTGCAGAAAAATATCCCTTGCGTTTTCTCTAAATCGCAGCATGGAAATTATACCTACAGAAACACTTATGTTCTCCCTATAGGTATAATTGAAGCAGAAAATCTGCAGAAGAAAGTGCTGCGTGAAAAACGCAAGGTGTTTACCCCGCGTTTTTTCCTGCAGAGCTTTTTGGCTGCGGCCCGCTAAGTGGGGTCTTAGCCTATAAGGATTGGTAAAAAAGAAGTACGTATACTTCGGCCATTCAGTTTTGAACATGCGTTTATTTTAAGCCATTCCATATCACTATGACAGAGGAGAGATGGCTGTTGGCACCATTCTTTCATATACAAAGCTTCAGGGATAGCACCTTTTTTCCACTGCATTTTATGACACTGAAACTGTTTTACAGCTCACTATTTAAATATGAGTCCTCTTATGATTTCCTATTATGTCCTTTATGACTCTTTTTGCTGGTGAAATAAAACTAGGCAAGTTACTTATTCAACTTTGATATGTGCTCAAGTTATTTATAATATTCCCACGCTGGTTGGGAACCATGTCTGCATGTTATTTTCTGTCACAAGAATGACGTTCTAAAACTCAGAACTGCTTTATAAGCAGAGCTGTTCTGGTGGAAATTTCTCATTCTAACTGAGTACTCCTCAAGCAAGAAAGCCTCAAAACGTGAGTTCAGGAGACGTATGAGGGATCATTATAATGACATCTTTAATCGACGTAATGACATCTTTAATCGACGTGATACCCCTTTAGCGAGACATGCAACTGAGAAACACGGCAGTGAACCCACTTGTTTTAAATTTAGTGGTATACAGACGGTACAGCCTCCTTTAAGAGGTGGAGATTGGAACCGATTGATACTTCAGAAGGAATGTAAATGGATACATACCTTTAAATCTATCCAACCTCTAGTCCTCAATGAGAATATGTCATTTGGGTATTTTCTTTAATGATTAAATGGCTGATACAGCACTATGTACCAATAGGCCAAATAGTATATAGATCGCATATTGGTTTCTCCACCATGGTATATATATCTTCTATTTATTGATATACACAGAGGATGTCTATCTGCCTTTTTCAATAATTTATTTTTACTTGTGCCTTTTTTGGTCTTTGTATGCTGAACATATTGTATGAAGTAGCGCCATACTATTATATATTATCTTTTTTTTTTTCACTTATGAGTAGTCACTAATGGTTTTGTATGCCGTTATGACAATCGCTATCGATATACTCCCCATTCCACGCTCCAATGTTATTCGGTGTCTCGTTAATACACAAAGGGGACGCACTATAGATCCCCATAGTAACTAGTTGAAACCGCCCCCGTGTCTTCTTCCTTGGGTCCGGCCTATCTTTAATACGTCACGAAGGGCGTTGCTTTGTGTCTCCGCCCTTTCTAGTTTCTGATTGGCCGGAGGAAGGGATCACTTGACATTGGGTGTGGTTTGTTTTCTTCAAAAGACTGATTCCCCTTACGTCCGACAGCAGCACAATATGGGGTATCTCTGCCCCTGTGTGTTGTTTAGGACAGTGGAACCTTTAATTAGCACCAAATTTAAGGTGCCTCCTACTAGCCCTATAAGAGGGCACCTGAGACCTCCCTCCACTGTGTTTTTTTCTGTCCTGTGTGGGACAGGTGGACGGAGGTCTCTGGTGACCTCCCGTTGCTAGGGTTTTTTTTTCCCTAAAAAAGCTCCTGGCTTACCTTTTGGGGGTACCTCGGTCCTTTCCTACGTTCCTAAGATCCTCCGGTCCTTCGGGCCTTTTTCCGCCCCGCAGCGCAGCGTTACCCGGCTCATCGCTCTGCAGGCAGCGCGATCCCGGAAGTAAGTGGGGAACCTCTTCGGCCGGAACCTTTTTTCGGTCCCGTGTTCCCCGGGGAAGGAAGCCTTTGCGCACCACCGCGGCCTACTTCCGGTTTTCTCGGAAAAGTGCGGTAAGTTTGAAAATTGGAATTTTAATGGCAAAATATAGATTTGTTTTTTGCTGCTTGTATGTGGAGCCTCTGGCTTAGGCTTATGCTCCTCTATGTTCCATTATGGCATTTGACCTTGTTTGGCGCTGTATGAATATTTTCTTTCTTTGGCTCCTCCCCTCGCTGCTGTATTACATTTAAAAGGGCTTCAGTCCTTTACTGGGTGAGCTCGTGGTTACTAGCTCCTCTGCTGCGGTTTGCGGTGTCTGGGTTTTTCCTGACGGGATCTTTTTTTCAAGTGACCGATTTAAAAAAGTAAGGTACCCCTTGGTTTTTTTCTTCTTGTAAGCGATGCTTGGCAATCTTCTATTCTACATTGTCATGTGGCTTTTGATGTTTCAGATGTCATCTTCTGCATCAGGTAATGGCGATGGGCTTAGGAGGAAAAAGTCCTCTAAACGTAAACACCTAATGTGTTTGGATTGCAATACCCCTTTACCTGACGGCTATGATTTTACCCGCTGTCGCCAATGCCGCGGACCTCCGTCAGAAGAACCTTCTATAAGAGAGGTTGTCACCTGGGTAAAGGACTATATGGAGGAGTCTCTTAAGGAGATCCGTTCTTCCATCGCCCAGATTGGCAAGAAACCGCGGGTTGAGACACAGTCCTCCCTACGCATCGCTGACGAAGATTATCAGATAGTGGACGAGACACTCTCATCTGACGATTCCACTGAAGATTCCAGCAGGCCGTGCTTCCCACTCGAAAAATTAAGCCGGCTGCTGAAGTCCATCCGATCTAAGGATCGTGATGTTGACGGGGAAGCCTCCACGTCCACCTATAGAGGGCCTAGGGTCTTCCAAGTGGACGAGACATTACAAAGATTAATGTCTTCAGAGTGGAAATGTCCTGAAAAACCTCTTGTGGTTTCTAGGAGGTTCAAGGCTTTATTCCCAGTTGCTCAATGGGATCAATGGGGTCCTCCTCCCAAGGTGGATATGGCGGTGGCCAAACTGTCCCGCCGCACTATGGTACCATCAGATGATGGATCAAATTTGCACGACGCCATGGACAGGCGCATCGACAATACCCTCAAGAAGGCGTATTCAGCTGCCTCGGCCCAGACCGCTGTGGCGGTTGCGTCTTGTGAAGTGTCAGCCAAATTACGCACTGACCTGGTTCATCTCGAGAGGGACATCGATTCTGGAGTCTCCAGAGATGAGCTGCTAGGGTTTCTAGGCTCGGTTTCCCTGGCAGCTGAATATTTAGCGGAGGCCTCCCACCATCAATTAAGGCTGGCGGCCAAATCTCTGGCACTTACCACTGCAGCAAGAAGACCTCTATGGTTAAAACCCTGGAGAGCTGATTTCCCCTCAAAATATAATTTGTGCGCATTACCCTTTGAGCCAGGTAGAGTCTTTGGCAGTGCCCTAGACGAGATCCTGGAGGGCTTGGCTGATAGGAAGGGTAAAACTTTACCCCAGGCCTTTAGAGGTAGATCTAATTCTGGCCGTGATAGAGGCTATCCGCCTCGTCGTGGACGGCAGTCGCAAAGAGGCTCTAGATATTCCTCTAGAGGCGCCGTCCGGAGATTCCCGAAGTCTGATGATAAAAAGGAGAAGCCTAGCTTTTGACATCAGGAGCAGTCTTCCTGTGGCCGAGATTCCTGTCGGGGGTCGTCTCCCCCATTTTTTCAACTGCTGGCAGGAAAAATTCAAGACCCATGGGTCCTGCAGGTAATCCAAAAAGGATATGCAATCGAGTTCCTCCATCCTCCTCAGGATCGGTTTGTGTTAACTCGCAGCCTGCCTATAATGCAGCAGACTACATTGGAATGCTCCATCCGAGAATACATTCACAAGGGAGCCCTGGAGGAAGTCCCTTCTCTAGAAGAAGGATCCGGTGTCTATTCTCCCGTCTTCCTGGTACCAAAACCGGCAGACAAGTGGAGAATGGTCATAGACTTAAGGTACCTCAACCGCTTCATCAAAAAGAAGCACTTCCGTATGGAAACCATAAAGTCTGTCACCACTTTTCTCCTCCAAGGCGATGTTTTCGTGACTTTGGATCTAAAAGACGCCTATTTGCATATTCCTATTTATCCTCCACACAGAAGGTTTCTAAGGATTGCCGTAGTAGTTTCCGGCCACACGAAGCATTTTCAGTTCACAGCACTACCCTTCGGGATCTCCTCTGCTCCCCACACCTTTACAAAGGTAGTGGCTCCTATAGCGGCCGCCCTCAGACTTCAGGGGATATTCGTGGTGCCTTATCTAGACGACTGGTTGATAAAAGCCCAGTCAGAGTCTGTTCTGCTCCAGCATCTACAGACAGCCGTGTCCCTGTTTCAGAGTCTGGGATGGCTTATAAACTGGGAGAAGTCGGTAACGATCCCTTCAACCCGAAGGAAGTTCCTCGGCTACTTCCTGGATTCAGTCCGCCTGCAGGTCTCCTTGACACCAGCAAGGAAGGAGAAACTGGTCGGTGCAGTCCGGCACCTCTTCAAAAAGCCGATAGCCTCCATCAGAACATTGATGAAGATCCTGGGCTTGATGTCTTCCTCAGTGGAGGCAGTCCCATGGGCTTTGTGGCACTTACGTCCCCTCCAGAAGGAGTTACTAGGGGCTTGGGATCGCTCCCTTCTTACACTCAGCAAGAAGATTCGACTCTCCCCCAGGACCCGTCTTTCCCTCAAGTGGTGGTTGCACCTGAAAGACGGAAGGTCCACGGTCCAACCTTCTTGGACCCTGTTGACTACAGATGCATCCCTCTCGGGATGGGGAGCCCATTTGGACGAAAACTCCATAAAGGGAGTCTGGAGCGCTCCAGAAAGAAGGACCTCGTCCAACTGGAAGGAGCTCAGAGCTGTATATCGTGCCTTACTCCATTTCTCGGCTCTTCTCAAGGGAAGAGCAGTCAAAATCCGGTCAGACAACATGACCACAGTGCTGTACGTGAACAGACAGGGAGGCACCAGATCACCAACCCTCCTCAGGGAGGCAGATCTGATATTTACATGGGCAGAGAAAAATCTAACCCATTTATCCGCAGTTCACATCAAGGGCTCCCTGAACATAGTAGCGGATCGGTTGAGTCGGGGTCATGCCGTATCAGGAGAATGGTCACTCAATCCAGAAGTCTTTCATCAGATTACCCTGAAGTGGGGTCTTCCAGAAATAGACCTCATGGCAACCCGACTCAACGCCAAGGTGGAGACGTTCTGTTCCCTTTACCAGGAGGACAATCCCTTGGCAGTGGATGCCCTGTCCATCCCTTGGAGGTCCAGGCTGGCATACATCTTCCCTCCAATTCCAATAATACCGAAGGTATTGATGAAAATCAGACAGGACCAAGTCTCTGTGATAGCCATCATTCCATTCTGGCCAAAAAGAGCTTGGTTTTCCCAACTCATGGAGATGAGTCGAGGGATATATTGGAGGCTTCCCCCCATCCAGAACCTGGTTTCCCAAGGATCTCTGAAGTGCCAGGATCTCTGAAGATTCAACCTGACAGCCTGGAGGTTGAGCAGTCCCTACAGCAGGATAGAGGACTGTCAGAGGCCGTCCTGAAGACCCTTTCTTCTGCAAGAGCAGACTCTACCAATAAGAACTACCAGAGGACAGCCAAGATTTTCATGGAGTGGTGCTCCAAGAAGGGTATTAATAATTTACAATCTTCAACGGCTGATATTTTAAATTTTCTTTACGAACGGTTTGGACGGTTTGGATAAGGGCCTTGCCCCTGCCACTTTGAAAGTGCAGATTGCGGCCCTCTCCGCTCATTTGAACAGACGTCTGTCTCAGGATCCTCTGGTTGCAAGGTTCCTTAACACTAGAAGTCCCAGAGAGGGGTCATTTAACATTTCTACCTTTGGAACCCAGAGGCGGGTCGAATGACCTGAAGGATTTTATCTAACATCCTATAATCACCGTCTTTTGTTCTGTAATTAAGGCCATTACTGTCACACCACAGGAGGTTGTTGTTTTCCATTGAGTTTAGCCATTTAGTTTCTAGTTAGTTCTATTCAGTTTATTGTATTTGATAATATAAAGACTATACATATTGTATTTAGTTTAGTTTTATTTGAGCAAAAAAGCACTGAAACAATTAATCATTTTTTATATATTTTAAATAGAATTAGAAATTTTAGAGCAAGGTACAGCTGTGAGTAATGACCAGAAGCATTTGTCTAAGGCAGGGGTAGGCAACCTTTTTTGTTCGGCGTGCCGATTTTAATAAAAAAATCAAAGATGAGGTACTCGGAGTGCCGGTCAATAATTGTAAGTCTGACGACCCCTAAACTAAAGTCATATACCACAAACCATAACACAGAAGTGCTGCCACCAGATGCTTTAGGACACATGCGTTTACTGCTATTTCCTGGGACACTCCTGTACTTTCTGATTAGAAGCAATGAAAGTCCATGTGCAGCCCCCAATTAGTGGTAAATTTATTGTGTCCAGGAGCCCCGTATGGCAGCATCCTTATGGTGAATACACACTATGTATCTGGATGCAGCTATATTTGGAACTTTTTCATTCAATGTAAAACTGGTGCATTTTTGTACAAAAAAAAACAAAGCCGGAGTTTTCTGTGCAAAAACACATCCTTAATATAGAAAATACACCGTTATACAGAATAATGTCCCATAGTGGTCCCTGCACACGGTAATATGTCCCATAGCGGCCCCTTCAACATGGTATATGTCCCATAGCTGCCTCTGCACACGGCATTTGTCCCATAGCTGCCTCTGCACACAGTATTTGTCCCATAGTAGTCCCTGCACACAGTATTTGTCCCATAGCGGCCCCTGCACACAGCAATATGTCCCATAACGGCCCCTACACACCGTATATGTCCCATAGCAGACCCTGCACACGGTATATGTCCCATAGCGGCCCCTGCACACGGTATTATGTCCCATAGCAGCCTCTGCACACGGTATTTGTCCCATAGCGGCCCCTGCACACGGTATTATGTCCCATAGCGGCCCCTACACACAGTATTTGTCCCATAGCTGCCCCTGCACACAGTATTTGTCCCATAGCGGCCCCTACACACGGTATTATGCTCCATAGTGGCCCCTGCACACGGTATTATGTCCCATAGCGGCCTCTGCACACGGTATTTGTCCCATAGCGGCCCCTGCACACGGTATTATGTCCCATAGCGGCCCCTACACACGGTATTTGTCCCATAGCTGCCCCTGCACACAGTATTTGTCCCATAGCGGCCCCTGCACACGGTATATGTCCCATAGCGGCCCCTGCACATGGTATTATGCTCCATAGTGGCCCCTGCACACGGTATATGTCCCATAGCGGTCCCTGCACACGGTATTATGCTCCATAGTGGCCCCTGCACACGGTATTATGCTCCATAGTGGCCCCTGCACACGGTATTATGCTCCATAGTGGCCCCTGCACACGGTATTATGCTCCATAGTGGCCCCTGCACACGGTATATGTCCCATAGTGGTCCCTGCACACGGTATTATGCTCTATAGTGGCCCCTGCACACAGTATTATGCTCCATAGTGGCCGCTGCACACGGTATATGTTCCATAGTGGTCCCTGCACACGGTATTATGCTCTATAGTGGCCCCTGCACACGGTATTATGCTCCATAATGGCCCCTGCACACGGTATATGTCCCATAGTGGCCCCTGCACACGGTATATGTCCCATAGTGGCCCCTGCACACGGTATATGTCCCATAGTGGCCCCTGCACACGGTATATGTCCCATAGTGGCCCCTGCACACGGTATATGTCCCATAGTGGCCCCTGCACACGGTATATGTCCCATAGTGGCCCCTGCACACGGTATTATGCTCTATAGTGGCCCCTGCAGGCAGAAGCACCCGAAGAGTACAGAGCGGCTGCGGAGCGTGGAATAGTGAGTACATTGTTTTTTATGTTTGATCATCTCCCCGGGGGCTCCGCTTATTATACTCGGGGGTCTGAAGAGACCCCACAGTATAATAATAGCAGTTTCGTTTCGGCCGTGTTTGGTCCGATCGAAACTGCTGGGTGAGGAGTCCGCTGCCGTGCCAAGGGAATAAGCCTCGAGTGGCACGCGTGCCATAGTTTGCCGACCCCTGGTCTAAGGCCTCAAGCACACTAGCGAAAAAAAATTGTGCGAAAATTGCATCGCAATGCGATGGAATTTTTTTTTCTGCGATTTGCCAATGTATTTCAATGGCACCAAGCACACCTGCGATTTTTTTTTCTTGCGATTTTTTTTTCATAGGTGCGATTTTCCTGCGATTTTTTTTTTTTTGTGCGATTTTTTTCGTGCGAAAAAATCCCAGAGGAGTGATCTATATGACCAATGGGACAGATCACAAAAATATCGCAAGTAGCTGTGATTTTTTTTGCGATTTTTTTTTTTTTTTTTTTCTGCACCCATTGACTTGAATCTAAATATACAAAAATGTAAATATACAAAAGAACAACTGTTATTTGTTTCTATGCTTTTTATTTTTGTTATGAAAATAATAAAAAAAATACAAGGAATAAAACAATTCCACACATATTTACAATAGGCTGCTGTGGGGGGCTGCGTGTGTGTGTGTGAGTGGCATGTCCTTCTTGTGTGACTAGCATTTCAGCACTCACTCAGCAGTCTGTCTGCACTGTCGGAACATACCTGGCACTGCCTGGGTATGTCCCTGGTACATTTGCCACACGTGTATTTGTAGCAGTAAACACATCTCTCAGTTGCACAATTGTTCGTGCATCGATGGTTGACCTGACACTTCGCCCTTTTGCCAGGGCTGGGTGTGGAAGGTTGTTGCCGAAGGAGTTTCTCCTTGCATGCCTTCTTTTCAGTCACATGAGAGCCACCTAACTCTTTTGCAAGCTCAACCAGGAAGTCCACCCGTCTCTCCTGCACCCCAGTGCATGCCTGATAAAGAACATGAGCATTCAGTGCTGCCATGTCAATCATGTTGTAGAACACGGCGACTGGCCATCTCCGTGTTCCTGCATGCAGGCTGTACTCCCGCACCATTTGGTCCATTACACCCACACCGCACTTTGTGTGTTTGTATTGTGTGACCGTGTTTGGCTTCCTTTTGTTGGTATCCTTAGTCTCAACCACGCTGTGCATGCTGCTGAGAATGTAGACGGCCTTCTTTCGTTTGGGTGCATACACTGTCAGTGTGGCATCAGTGGTTGAAAACACCTGAGTGGTGAATTCAGTGCGGTCCATCTGTCTAGCGGATTGAGGAATTTCCCGGCGACTCTTGTTGACTGTGCCGAGGATAGTGGTTTTCCGGCTAAGCAGTCATTGTGCAAGTGACAATGATGTAAAGAAATTGTTCGTGGTTACAGTTCTGCCCTTGTGGCATCCCAGAGCTGGCTATGGCTGGGCTGAGGGTGATCTCTGTGCATTGTATTATTTCCTGTTGCTTCATAGCCTGTGTGACATAGCAGGGGGTCCTGAGTCTCACACAACACAGCGCCACCTAGTGAGCCTCACACATGCATTACACCTCCCATAGGATTGAATAGTAACCAAATGTCCAATGGGAGGACATCGCCTGGGAAAAGGGGAGGAGTCAGCTGATCACTGGGTCCCCATGGTAACACCCCTGCAGGAAGGTCCTGCGTGTGAGGAGTTAGAAGTGTGGAGTGTTAGGAGGAGGAGGTGAGGAGATAAGTGTGATGTCCTGTGAAGAAAGCAGTGAGTTTAGTGCAGGAATCTCAAGTCCTAGACAGGCCCAGGAAGGTTGGAGAGCTGACATACTCCAGCTATTCAGAAGATCCTGTCCCCTGTCTGCCTAGCCATCGCCCTGAAGGAAGTCAAGCATCATTATCTTGTCAGCATGAGACTGTGGAGAGAACATTCTGGAACACGTGCTCCATAGCAAGTATCACAGGATCCAGGGGCCAAGGCCAGACCTGTGGAATATCCTGCCACCCTGACTATTGCACCCCGAAACTCTGAGCTATCAGGACCACATAACGTGAGTGGGGAATATTATGTACTAGTATCATGGTGGGCATCCTCCTATGAGCCAAATAGGAGCCCAGACGCACCTTAGGGCTGTAACACTGAAGTATAAGGGGCTAGGAACACCTTTCATCAAGTCTACCCTGCACCCCAGGACTTTGCTGTGTCACCAGGCGTACCCCGTTGTTTTGTATTGAAGAAACTGTTTAAGCATTTGTGCCTCCACACCCATGGAAGTAAAAGTTCAACTTTACAACCGTTTCTGTGTCTGACTCTGCACCGACAACATCAGGGCGCCCCAAACACCATCACTCGGCACAGTATAGGGGAAGCGCCCCGGGGGAACAATCACCACCAACATTTGTGCAGCCCCTTCATCACCGGTACCAGTGGTGGTAACGTGGGACAGCACCAGCGCTGCGCCCTCGTGCCCAGAGACCGTGACAAGTCTGCGCTGTTTGCACCCCGCAATCCCAACTGCAGCGTTACCTTCCATCTGGTCACCGCAAGAAAAACTGGCGTCACGAACAGGATACGGGTGTGTGCCATTTTGAGAAAGTCGCCACGAAAAGTGCGCCAAATTGTCTCCAGAGCATCGGTCTTTATTGTGGACTTTGCTAAGATCAAGTTTATTCCCTGAGAGTGCTTGCCACAAAGAGGGGGAGCCCTATACCCCTGAAGTAAGCCCTAAAGACTGTCCTCTCAGTGTGTTACAGCCCTGGAAGAGTTAAAACGCCCAGGACTTGTTTGCTGCGCCACATCGCTGTGTAAGAACGCCCACAAAGGGTTAACTGTACCTTGCAAAAGTGCGAGAGATTTTTAGCACTGCCCATGAGGCCAGGAGACCCATCTGCCGCCATCTTAGGAGAGCCCAGAATGCTGAGCGCAATGCTCCAGCGCACCCATACAAGAAAGTGAAAGGCGAACGTGCCAGCGCCATTTCTGACTCTCCGGTGCCGCATCACCGTCCCTGCTGTGCACCGCTGATCTCTGGTCCACGCTGCAGTTGCTGTCAGTGAGTACTGTGCCTCCCTGTCCTTGTCTTCAGTCCTCCCACGGCCCCAGCGAGTGTTTTCCGTGTACAGTGTCTGTGGGGAGTGCCACCATTAAAGAGGGGGAGCACACTGTCAGCCTGCATCACAGTGACTCTGTTAATAGCTACAGCATTCTTAAAGGGACAGCATTCCAAGTTGTAGTCTCCATTCCCTGCCAGCAAGCAGTTGAGTTTCTTAAAGAGACGGCGACCTAATTCCAGTCATACCTGCAAACAACATGACTGAGCAAAGTGACATTGTGCCATCTGTTTCTAGTGATCCAGCAGTGCCCATGGCGAGCAGCCTACCATTCTCCATGCCATTTTACCCTGGTGCACCATGGCTGCCGCGCTACAAAGGGGAGGCGCATACCCTCAGGGACTTTCGTGAGAAGATGCTGTCTCTCTTCCAGTTCTATCCTCTGAATACAGAACAGCAGATACAGATCCTGCTTGGCCAGCTTGAGGGTGCTGCAGCTAGGGAGGTCAAATCCTGGCCTGCCTCTGACAAAAGAACCCCTGGGCAAATTCTGGACAAACTCCAGGTGAACTTTGACGTGCGATCTGTCTCCGAGGTAAAGATGCGCTTCTTTTCCAGACGACAACTACCTGGTGAGACCCTGCGGGACTATGCTTTATCCCTCCAAGAGGCGTTCAGAGCTGTGGTGCAAGTGGATCCACGTGAAAATGTGGACTCTGATAAAATCTTGCTTGACCGCTTCATAGAAGGGGCGGGTACCACATTGCTCCAGAGTCAGTTGCGAATGCTTGCTGCACAACATCCCAGCATCACGTTTGCTGACTTCAAGGTCCTTGCCATCCAGGTCTTGGGACAGGAGCAGCCCCAGCCGAGCTCAGTCATCTGTGCTCCCTCACCTGGACCCTCAACAAGCATTGCTCCAGTTGTCCTGCCACTACCTCTGGGTACCTCACCTGCTGCCCAAACTGCGCAGACTACACCAGCAGACTCCAGAGATGACCTTCTGGCCCGAGTGGATCATCTGACCCGTGCCATGGAACAGATTACCGTCCGTCTAGATCGTCTGACCCAGCCGTCTTCATCGTCCAGTGATCCTTTGCGAAGTCTCAACATCTCACCTGAGTCGCCACCCAGACGTCCGTTTTCAGTGAAACCTCCGCAGAGTGAGAGGCCATACTGTATCTATTGCCATAGATATGGACACACCAGGCCTCAGTGTTTTCAGTTAAACGGGCCACCCCCGAGGCAGCGGGCCGCCCCTCGGGAGGAAAGAAGAAGGGCCCAGGTGAATCTTCAGTGCCATTGTCACGCTTCGTCTCAGCCTGCCCACACATCACAATCCGGGTGAACGGCGTCCCTCTGACAGCGTTGGTGGACACTGGATCTCAGGTAACAACCCTGCGCAAGCAGGTGTTCCTTGAACATTGGGACTTAGGTGTGTTGAATAGAACACCTGACACATGGATAAATCTGTGTGCCAGCAATGGACAGCCCATACCACAGCAGGGTTATTGGGAACCCACTATCCAGATTGGGGACTTGAAACTGCCTAGACAGGGTGTAATTGTCACTGATGTAGAGGATGATAGGTTTGCAGTTGGAATATTAGGCATGAATGTTTTACGCCATTGCTTTGCAGAAGTGTTGGATGCCTTGCATGCCTCTCTCCTTACAGCTTCTCCCAGTGACCAGCAGACCATTCAGCGGGCCATTCGTGTACTCAATGCCCAGCACAAGTTCGCCAACAAACAAGGTGAAATTGGTCGAGTCCGGATCCAAGATACCCGTCCAGTAACCCTACAGCCTGGAACAGAAACTATGGTGTGGTGCCATGCCCGTCCGGGCATAGAAAATCAGGACTACGAGGCCTTGCTACAACCCATACAGGTAGATGGCCAACCACTTGTCATGGCTGCCCGCAGCCTTGTCACAGTTTCCAATGGACGTGTTCCTGTCCGCTTAGTCAACTTGGGCGATGCTCCCGTGAACCTCCACAAGTTCCACTCTGTGGCCCTGCTACACCGGTTAGCACCAGAAGACATTCTCTCTGGTGATTCTACCGCCACACAGCGTTCCACCCAAGCTGCTGAGAACATTCAGAATGGAGCCACGAAGTCCTGGTGGGATGAATTGAACGTGGGAGACGCCAATACCCCTATAGAGCACATCAATGGGGTTCGCAATGTGGCCAAGCGTTACCAACAGGCATTCAGCAAACACCCATTGGACTTTGGTAAGACCACGACCATACAACATCGCATTCTGACTGGCGACCACCATCCAATCAAGGAGCGTCACCGTCCAATACCACCCGCGATGTACCAACCGGTGAAAAAGTTGATCCAAGAGATGCGAGATGCTGATGTCATCCGGGAGAGTAACAGCCCCTGGGCAGCCCCGCTAGTCCTTGTCAAGAAGAAAGACGGAACCCTACGATTTTGTGTGGACTATCGTAAACTCAACAACGTCACGCACAAAGACGCATACCCATTGCCGCGGATTGAGGAATCTCTAACGGCTTTGGGATCAGCTACCTGTTTCTCGACCCTGGACTTAACCAGTGGATACTGGCAAGTCCCTATGGCGCCTGAGGATCGTGAAAAGACTGCGTTTACGACCCCGATGGGACTCTTTGAATTCAATAGTATGCCATTTGGGCTATGTAATGCCCCAGCCACATTCCAACGGCTTATGGAGAGGTGCCTCGGCCATGAGAATTTCCAGAGTGTGCTACTGTACCTGGACGATGTTATTGTATTCTCCCGGACATACCAAGAACACCTTCGTCACCTGTCCGAGGTATTCAAGGTACTTATACAGCACGGCCTAAAGTTGAAGCCCTCCAAGTGCTACCTGTTGAAACCCCAAGTTCACTACCTTGGGCATGTCGTGAGCGCACAAGGCGTCCAACCTGATCCTGAAAAGATCACTGCAGTCCAGAACTGGCGAAGACCAACTACCGTCAAAGAAATCCGAAGCTTCCTTGGATTCGCAGGTTACTACCGACGTTTCATACCACACTTCGCCCAAGTAGCCGAGCCTCTGAACGAGTTGTTGCGCGGTTGTCCCAGAGAAAACTACAACCGAAAGCTTCCGGTAGACTGGACAGCGCGTCAAGAGGAAGCCTTTCAAGCGCTTAAAGCACTTCTGACGCAACCACCAATTCTAGCCTATCCCAACTACAGTCAGCCATTCCGCTTGTACACAGATGCAAGTCACCAAGGTTTGGGTGCAGTGTTGTCCCAGGTTCAGGACAACAAAGAGCGAGTCATCGCCTACGCCAGCAGGAGTCTGAGAGGCGCGGAGAAGAACGACCAGAACTATAGTTCTTTCAAACTCGAACTTCTGGCGCTTGTCTGGGCCGTGACAGAGAAGTTTAAAGACTACCTGGCTGCCACACTCTTTACCGTGTACACAGATAACAATCCGTTGGCGCATCTGGACACTGCTCGACTGGGAGCCCTTGAACAACGGTGGGCCTCAAGACTCACGAATTACAAGTTCTCTGTCAAGTATCGCAGTGGCAAGTCCAACGCTAACGCTGATGCACTCTCAAGGTTGCCTGTGGGAGAAGAACCACCCCGAGAAGACATTTGGGAAGAGGTGGAGATGCCACCATTCTACAACAAGTTTGCCCAACAGGTTGCTATTGGTGTCCCTGTAGAAGGAGAATCTCTGGCGAAAACAGCTGCCGAATCCCTCCAGGAGCCATCTCTGTGGAAAACGTTCCAAGAAGAGAGCAGAGTTTTAGGAGAATTGTCAGATTTCCTGCTTACAGGAAGAATACCAACCCGTGTAAAGAGAGGTCTTCATGACGTGGAATTAAAACGCCTTTGGCGACAGAGGAAGCGCCTGTTTGTCCAACGAGGTCTTCTACTTAGAAACACTCTTGATCCTGTCACAGGTGAAAGGCTTCATCAGATCCTCGTACCAAGAAGAGACGCACAGATGATACTTGAGGCGTATCATGACAGATCCGGTCACTTCGGGGTACAAAAGACCGAAGCTACCATCCGTCGTCGCTTCTATTGGGTTGGGATGAGGAGTGACATTGAGAGTTGGTGCCGAGAGTGTCCCGCCTGTAGTATCACCAAGGAAGGTCGAAGAGATCAGAAGGCCCCTCTACATCCAATTAAGACTCAAAAGCCGTGTGAAATTGTTGCTCTGGACCATGTGAAGTTGGGTCCCACACGTTCCGGCTACAGCTACGCTCTGACAATGGTGGATCATTACTCCAAGTTCCTTGTCATCGTGCCTGTCAGAGATCTTACAGCAAGAACTACGGCTGAGACCTTCTACGCAGAGTTTGTCCGCCATTACGGTTGTCCTGAGCATATCCTCACCGACCGTGGATCGGCGTTTGAATCCCAATTGTTCCGTGAGCTGTGTCAGTTCCAAGACTGCAAGAAGTTGCGAACCACAGCGTATCACCCTCAAGGGAATGGTATGTGCGAGAAGGCAAATCAAGTGATCATCGGCATGCTAAGAACAGCCGCAGTTACACCTGGTGTTGAGTGGCCTGAGCGTATCAAGGACTTGGCCTATATTTACAACAACACACCCCAAACATCTACGGGATACGCACCATTTTATCTAATGTTTGGAAGACAAGGTCAACTTCCTTCAGACTTAACCCTTGGTGTGAAGGTCCCTGACACCATCAATCCACTACCCATAACAGACTGGGTTGTTGAACACCGCCGACGTATGGAGGAAGCTAAAGAGATAGTTGAAACGCGCATGGATGAGGTTCGTAGGAGACAACAGGAGGATTACAACCATCACGCCCATGCAGCGCCCCTGAAAGTTGGCGACCGTGTATGGTTAAGGAATAACCATCGGAATGGGAAATTGGATCCATTCTGGGAGAAAGAACCATACAGTGTCATCTCCATACCATATCCTGAATCCGACGTGTATGAGATCTCTAAACCTGGGAGACAGCCCCAAGTAGTACACCGAAACCGTCTGAAGCTGTGCCTTAAAGAAGGACTACCCACAGAGGTGCCCCCAGCTGAGACAACGAGTACAGAGATCTTGTCACCTTCTGAAGCGAAAGAGAGACCCCCAACGTTAACTGAGCTTATGTGGGCGCCTAAACTACTACCATTTAGCTGTTATCCACCAATTGCTCTAGTGCAAGAGAACCCTTCGACAGATGATTTAATTGATTTCAGTGACTCTGTTCCTGATCCAAATCTCGTTCCACTTAGGCGTTCTGAGCGTACCACAAAAGGCATACCTCCAACACGCTATAGTGATGCCATGGCTGTCCTTGGGTAAAAGAGGTTAACTGTCTCTGCTTCTGTATATATGTTATTCCTGCTCTGATTACATTAATGTTTTTCCTGTGTGTATATACAGTATATATATATAATATCTTGCCATGTAATATAGTATTTACACTTATATGCAACAATCCAAGCCATAGTGCCTGGCTCACCGAGCCAAGGAAGTTCTGTTACCCCATTGCGGTATGGACATTCGTGCTAGAGTGCCCACTCTTCTTTACAGAAAGGACTGTTTATTGTTTCTCAGAGAGACTCTCATGATAATGGACACTCACGAAATTTGTGCCAGAGAGCCTCTGGACCCATTTGTACTACTGTTGTTTCTATATGGACTGTCTGATGGTACCGCCAAAAGGTTCCATAAGTCTGAGTTTAATTATTTCTCCGTTACCCTTCAGACTTCTCATGGACATTCCAGGACTATGCCGGGAGGTCTTACCTCAAGTTTCTAAGTATTATATTTTTCTAAACTGTTAGTGACATTTGTACTTTATTCGTATTTATTAACGTTATGTTACATTTCTCACCTTCACCCCAGCCCGTCGCCGAGGTCGGCTCAGTGAAAGAGGAGGAGTATGTGGCATCCCAGAGCTGGCTATGGCTGGGCTGAGGGTGATCTCTGTGCATTGTATTATTTCCTGTTGCTTCATAGCCTGTGTGACATAGCAGGGGGTCCTGAGTCTCACACAACACAGCGCCACCTAGTGAGCCTCACACATGCATTACACCTCCCATAGGATTGAATAGTAACCAAATGTCCAATGGGAGGACATCGCCTGGGAAAAGGGGAGGAGTCAGCTGATCACTGGGTCCCCATGGTAACACCCCTGCAGGAAGGTCCTGCGTGTGAGGAGTTAGAAGTGTGGAGTGTTAGGAGGAGGAGGTGAGGAGATAAGTGTGATGTCCTGTGAAGAAAGCAGTGAGTTTAGTGCAGGAATCTCAAGTCCTAGACAGGCCCAGGAAGGTTGGAGAGCTGACATACTCCAGCTATTCAGAAGATCCTGTCCCCTGTCTGCCTAGCCATCGCCCTGAAGGAAGTCAAGCATCATTATCTTGTCAGCATGAGACTGTGGAGAGAACATTCTGGAACACGTGCTCCATAGCAAGTATCACAGGATCCAGGGGCCAAGGCCAGACCTGTGGAATATCCTGCCACCCTGACTATTGCACCCCGAAACTCTGAGCTATCAGGACCACATAACGTGAGTGGGGAATATTATGTACTAGTATCATGGTGGGCATCCTCCTATGAGCCAAATAGGAGCCCAGACGCACCTTAGGGCTGTAACACTGAAGTATAAGGGGCTAGGAACACCTTTCATCAAGTCTACCCTGCACCCCAGGACTTTGCTGTGTCACCAGGCGTACCCCGTTGTTTTGTATTGAAGAAACTGTTTAAGCATTTGTGCCTCCACACCCATGGAAGTAAAAGTTCAACTTTACAACCGTTTCTGTGTCTGACTCTGCACCGACAACATCAGGGCGCCCCAAACACCATCAGTCGGCACAGTATAGGGGAAGCGCCCCGGGGGAACAATCACCACCAACATTTGTGCAGCCCCCTCATCACCGGTACCAGTGGTGGTAACGTGGGACAGCACCAGCGCTGCGCCCTCGTGCCCAGAGACCGTGACAAGTCTGCGCTGTTTGCACCCCCGCAATCCCAACTGCAGCGTTACCTTCCATCTGATCACCGCACCCTTGTCCATGAATGATTCCATCAGCCTCATCACTACAGTTTCGGACAGTCTCTCCCCGCTGGGACAACTGGGGTCCTTGCCAAGATATGGGAGGACATTACAGATGTACTTTGATTTCAAGTCGCAGACTACTTTGAGAAGCAGTCACATCCCCCACAGCACAAAAGGCTGCATGCAAATTTGCTAAGGTGTTAGCAAATATTCCCAGCACAACAATGCAGCTGGGGGGTGGGCAGACACTCAGGAGCAGCTTACATTCTTTTGTTTACACTCTCTTACAAGACCTGAGGTGGATCAACACAATTCCCCCCTGCAGATTCCTCAGACAATGGCCACATTTACAAATGAAAGGAAATGCTAATTGGAGCCATCAGAGTTGTCAGTTTGGACTAAGGGTCATTTGACCCTCTTTCAGGACTTCAAGGGGGAGCTCGAAATTTCTGGGACTTCTAGTGTTAAAGGGGCAATGAGGCTAAAGCCCTCAGTATCATCTCCAGTTCCCCAGTGGGACCTTGCGGTAGTCCTTACAGGCATGTGCGATCCTCCATTTGAACCCTTGGAGCTAAAATATTTGGCATACAAAACCGTTTTTTTGTTGGCTATTACATCTGCCAAAAGAGTAGGGGAACTCCAGGCTCTCTCTTCTAGAGAACCGTACATTGTGTTTTTTGCAGATAGGGTGCACCTTAGATTTTTGCCTGGGTTTAACCCTAAGGTCCCCTCATGCTATAATAGCAATCAGCTAATTTTGCTACCAGTGTTTTTCCCCACTCCAACCTCTGAGGAGGAAGAAAAGCTCCACACCTTAGATGTGGTAAGGTGTCTGCGGATTTACCTATCCCGCACTCAACCGTTTAGGAAGGCCGAAAACCTACTAATTAATATGCAGGGTAAAAACAAAGGCCTCAAGGCTTCCAAGCCTACTCTATCCACATGGATCAAGGAGACAATTAGGTCTTCCTTCCTTATTCAGGAGTTACTCCCTCCAGTTTTTTCTACGGCCCACTCAACCAGGGCTGTGTCGACTTCTTGGGCTGAGTACCGGTCCTTACCTTTGGACCAGATTTGTGCGGCTGCATCATGGTCATCCCAGTTGACCTTTGTCAAACATTATCATTTAGACGTCCGCAGTTCCCAGACAACTGCCTTTGGTCAGACAGTCCTTGACGTTGTAAGGCGAGGAAACCCTCCCTAGGGGAATTACTTGCTATCTCCCCATATTGTGCTGCTGTCAGATGTAAGGGGAATCGTTGATTGTAATGTCAATCTGTATTCCCTTAGTCCAGACAGCAGCACAAGGCTTCCCTCCCTAGAAGCTTGTTTCCTTTTACTTTATAATTTACACAGTGGAGGGAAGTCTCAGGTGCCCTCTTATAGGGCTAGTAGGAGGCACCTTAAATTTGGTGCTAATTAAAGGTTCCACTGTCCTAAACAACACACAGGGGCAGAGATACCCCATATTGTGCTGCTGTCTGGACTAAGGGAATACAGATTGACATTACAATCAACGAATGCTGTGTGTGCACTTCGTTACTTTGTTTCTGAACCACTATCAGAGCACAACTTTATTATTTTTTGCTTTGTTTAGTTTTGTCTCTATTTGTCCCCTGGTGAACCAATATGGGGAAACACGTTGGGAATTCTGCCAAATAATACACGGGCTTTAAAACCGCTTAAAACGCCATCTTATGCCCAATACCCTATGGGCTTTAAAACTGCTTAGAACGCCATCTTTTTATTTTAACTACCTCTGTGTTCTGACCTATGTTTAATATCTGGAACCTAGGTCTAAACGTTACTTTTTAATAATTGCCTTTGTGCTGTGACCTATATTTAATATCTGGAACATAGGTTTTCCAATTAACGAGCATTACGACTGCCTAAACGCTATCCCCTACTATAACGCTGGGATTTGCGTTTAATAATTATGACTTGGGCTAATACGTTATGTTGCTATATTATCTACCTATAGCTTTTTAAATGCTATCCTTTATCCCCTGCGTTAGTGTTGGGATCTATGCGTAATGATTCATGTTTTTTCAGCTGTTTAAAAACTATCCTTCATTTTTCGCTATAAGAGAGATGTCTGGAATTTTTCAGATACTGTACCTCCCTTTAAACACAGCTGAATATCATGTTCATTGAAACGCTTCCAAATTGCTCCCAATTCACACACAGCACTCTAGATGGTGGTAGCATTTTTGGTATTTTTCTAATTTATAAAGCGGTGCATAATCAGACAAATATGCCTGTCTTTTATACAATCAACAACAAAGACTTTTTAATTCACTTCAGGGTGTGTGTTCAGTCAAATTTTATTTCTTATATTATTAAAAGTTATGTTTTATTTATACACTGTTATGAAAAGAGACCCTCTTAATTTTCTAGCTACAATATATGAAATTGAGTCTCATTTATATCTCTATAGATCTTTGAATATAGATTTTTTTCATGGCACCATGTGGCGTAAACGCTGAGGCAAATACCGCAGTGTTTTATAGTCATTGCAAAGCAAATCCCATCCACAAATTTCAGATAAATTTGCGCAGTTCTGGAAATCGCAGCATGTCTTTAATACCTTGGGAAACACTGGCGATTTCCCTATAGGTATTGTGGGGAAGGTAACTCGGTAGTAGCAATGGTATAGATCCAACCAGTCAGAGGCAGGGACACAAAACTGTAGTAAACAGGTTTATTTTAAAAAAAAAACAGCAAAATAAGTAAATCTTCACGTCAGGCACAAAAAAGGGCAAAATAAAATACAGCCTTAACTTCAGGCAAAAACAGTGTGAAACAAATTCCTGCTCGTCCGAGCTCTAACTAAACAAGAAGTACTAACTGTACGGGTGGCTTCCTACCAGCCACACGAATCAACAAAAGGGCACAGTATAGTCTTACCAGACTCACAGTGTCAGGACAGACCCAGGCACTTCCTCTCACTCCCAGGATCTGCCCTGAAGTGCAGACTCTGCAGCCGTTACTGGCCCAGTAATGAGCCTAGGACCCACACCTGGGGCTGAAGGCTATTCAAGACCCGCCCTGGACCACACATAAGTCAGAAATCTTGGGGAGATATACCGTGATTCCAGCACTCTGCCTGTCACCTTCTCACAGCATAACGGAAGCATAAAGTCCACAGAGGAAACCTCTGTGGACTTTCTGTGAGAAGCGCTGCGGGAAAAACCGCAATACATTGCCGCTGCAGTTTCTCCTGTAGCACTTTTTTGCTGCAGCCCACAATTCTTGTTTGACCTTGATGTTGGACATCCCTTTGCATTCTCTATACCAAGGGTGGAACAAGTAATTTTGTTGTTTGTAAGACCCTGAGGCTAAGGCTCCACATAACGAACCGCAACTAAAAAACACAGCGTATTTTTCCGCAGCATCTTTCATCGCATTTATGCTGCGTTTTTTTCCTGCCGTTTTTGTTCCTTTATTGAATCTATAAGGAAAACTCTTGCATTTCCATAGATAAAAATGATATGCTGTGTTTTTGAAAACGCAGCTTTTTTTTTTCCATAATGTGTTGATGGCATTGCCAGAATCTAATTCATTTTGCAGGTATTATAAAACACAGCGTTTTTCCCTGCTGTGTTTCTGTAACGTGGGGTCTTTGCCTGAAAGTGAGTATGACTGCTGCTATATTTATTTGATTGCATCCCATCACTTCAATTTCCATCATTCAGGCACAAAGTCCTCATGTACTGGAACAATTGAACCTGGCGGCTTTCATGACTTGTAAACTCCTTGTATAGATCTTATATCCCAAGTTTGGGGATGCCAACATGGACCATGGCCTGTGCAAACTGTACTGCAGATGATCTGGCTTGGAGCTATTCTTGGGAGTTGTCTTAGTAGTCTTCTGGTTTTCACCCATAAACCCCTGTATATAAATCTTATTTTTGCTACAGGGATCTAGCAGGTATAGGAGTCATCTCAGTTTAGCAGTGGCTGACCCAGGTGGGTCGAAAGACACAACTGTGAGTGGCACTGAAGGGAAATGCAAGAGACATGGACAATGGACAAGCCAAAGTCCGGAAAGGCAGAGCTTATACGTCGTGTTAAGCTTATGCAGTTATAAACATATAAACAGTAGCTGCTGCAATACAGGCAATAATAAACATTATTCCAACAGAAAGATGCCTAAATAATACATAGGTGCAGGGCTATGACTAGGAACAGAGTACAGGATTTAAAGAGGTTAAAAAATCTTATCTGCAAATACATCCACAGCAGTGGTAAATACTCACTGTTTCCTTTTCTCTTGGATTTATTTTACTTAGACTCCTTGTATCACTGTTATTTAAATCTAGTGAATCTGTGAACAAACAACAGTTCCCATGGTTCACCTGCCTGCTCTCACTCTCTGTGTTTGCTGCTCATGGTGGGAGGGTGAGATTGAAGATTGGCGAGAGACCTTCTTCAGTCAGCTGTTTGAAGAGGCTGTACAATTTGGGTGAGCACCGCGGGCTCTTCACTACTTAGCAAGTACAACACCTTTTGTATAGTGACTGTGCTTGGTATCACAGTTCAGCCCATTCACTGGAATGACACTGAGCTGCAAAACAGGCCATGTGACTGATGAACATGATATCACATGACTTGTGAATCAGAAGTGACACTCAGAGAGCGCTGCTGCCATTTTAAACTGCTGATCCGCAGCAGTTCTGGGTGTTGGACCTCAGCTAATGTTCAAGTGATGACTAGAGATGAGCGAATTTCTCAAAAGTTAAATTCTGCAGTTCGATTCAAATTTCCAAAAAAATTTGCTTTGATCCGGATTAATTCCCGGCGAATCGCATTAAAAAACAGCTATTTACTGGTGTCAGAGAGCCTGTATAGTGGTGTAGAACACTGTGCCTTGCAGTAACACGCATAAGGAGCCTACTGTGGTAGTCAAACAATACTGTGAGTCAGTTTTACACGCACATGACAGGCGTTGCCCTAAGAACCACTGCACACTTCACTTATTTGGCCAGTTACGGGGCCAAAACTGACCAACTAACTCAAGTGTGAACTCAGCCTTACAGGTCCATGTTAGTGCCAGGTAGAAGGAACTGTGAGGAGGCCCAACATCCTACTGTAGCGTGAAAGAGTGCACTCTTTTTACACCATCCTCTGCTGATTCCACATAGATGTCTACAGAGTGGCAAGGCGAAATAATGTGGAGGTGACAGCAGCATGAGGAGGCCATACAGTGACCAAGTGGAAGTGGAATGAGGAGGACATACAGTGACCAAGTGGCAGCGGAATAAGGAGGACATACAGTGACCAAGTGGCAATGGCATGAAGAGGCCATACAGTGACCCAGTAGCAGCAGCAGGAGGAGGCCATACAGTGACCCGGTGGAAGCAGTATGAGGAGGAAACAGAGTGACCCAGTGGCAGCGGCATGAGGAGGCCATACAGTGACCCAGCAGTGGCACCAGCATGAGAAGGGCATACAGTGACCCAGTGGCAGTGGCATGAGGAGGACACAGTGAACCAAGGACAGCGGCATGAGGAGGGAATACAGTAACCCAGTGGTAGCGGCATGAGGAGGTCATAGAGTGACCCAGCAGTGGCAGCAGCATAAGGAGGCCATACAGTGACCCGGCGGCAGCAGCATGAGGAGGACACAGAGTGACCCAGGGGCAGCAGCATGAGGAGGACATAGAGTGACACAGTGGCAGCAGAAATAGTAGGCAACAGAGTGGCAAGGCGACATAATGTGGAGTTGGCAGCGGCATTAGTAGGGCATACAGTGACCCAGTGGCAGTGGCATGAGGAGGCCATACAGTGACCCAATGGCAGAAGCATGAGGAGGACAGACAGTGATCCAGCAGTTGCAGAAGCAGGAGGAGGACAGACTGTGACACAGCAATGGCAGCAGCATGAGGAGGCCATACAGTGACCCAGTGGCAGCAGCATGAGGAGGCCATACAGTGACCTGGTGGCAGCAGCATGAGGAGGACATAGAATTACCCAATGGCAGAAGCATAAGGAGGACACAGAGTGACCCAGTGGAAGCAGCATGAGTAGGGCATACAGTGACCCGGTGGTAGCAGGATGAGGAGGACATAGAATGACCCAGTGCCAGCAGCATGAGGAGAACACAGAGTGGCTCAGTGGAAGCAGCATGAAGAGGCCATACAGTGATCCAGCAGTGGCAGCTGCATGAGGAGGGCATACAGTGACCCAGTGGCAGCGGCATGAAGAGGACCTAGTGAACCAAGATCAGTGGCATGAGGAAGGCATAAAGTGACCCGGTGGTAGTGGCATGAGGAGGCCAGAGAGTGACCCAGCAGTGGCAGAAGCATGAGGAGCCAATACAGTGACCCGGTGGCAGCAGCATGAGGAAGGCACAGAGTGACCCAGTGGAAGCAGCATGAGGATGCCATACAGTGACCCGAGTGGCAGCAGCATGAGGAGGACATACAGAGACCCAGCGGCAGCAGCATGAGGAGGGCATACAGTGACCCAGTGGCAGCAGTATGAGGAGGAAACAGAGGGACCCAGTGGCAGCGGCATGAGGAGGCCATACAGTGACCCAGCAGTGGCACCAGCATGAGAAGGGCATACAGTGACCCAGTGGCAATGGCATGAGGAGGACACAGTGAACCAAGGACAGTGGCATGAGGAGGGAATACAGTGACCCGGTGGTAGCGGCATGAGGAGGGCATACAGTGACCCAGTGGCAGCGGCCTGAGGAGGCCATAGAGTGATCCAGAAGTGGCAGCAGCATAAAATGGCCATACAGTGACCCGGTGGCAACAGCATGAGGATGTCATAGAGTGACCCAGTGGCATCGGAGTGAGCAGGACATAGTGAACCAAGGGCAGTGGCATGAGGAGGGCATAGAGTGACCCAGTGGCAGTGTCAAGAGCATGAGGAGGCCATACAGTGATCCAGTGGCAGCAGCATGAGGAGGCCATATAGTGACCCGGTGGCAGCAGCATGAGGAGGACACAGAGTGACCCAGTGGCAGCGGCATGAGGAGGCCATACAGTGACCTGGTGCCAGCAGTATGTGGAGGACATAGAATAACCCAGTGGCAGTAGAATGAGGAGGACACAGAGTGACTCAGTGGAAGCGATATGAGGAGGCCATATTGTGACCCAGTGGCAGCAGCATGAGGAGGACACAGAGTGACCCAGTGAAAGCGGCATGAGGAGGCCATACAGTGACCCAGTGGCAGCAGCATGAGGAGGCCATACAGTGACCTGGTGGGAACAGCATGAGGAGGACATAGAATGACCCAGTGGCAGCAGCATAAGGAGGACACAGAGTGATCCAGTGGAAGCAGCATGATGAGGTCATACAGTGACCCATTGGCAGCAGCATGAGGATCCCATACAGTGACCAGGTGGCAGCAGCATGAGGAGGACACAGAATGACCCAGTGGCAACAGCATGAGGAGGCCATACAGTGATCAGGTGATAGCAGCATGAGGAGGCCATACAGTGACCCAGTGGAAGTGGCATGAGGAGGCCATACAATCACCCAGTGACAGAGTGCGGAGGTGGCAGCAGCATGAGTAGGCCACAGTTGTAACATCAATATGAAGACACCATACAGTGATGCAGTGGCAGCAGCATGAGGAAGCCATACAATGACTCAGTGTCAGCAGCATGAGGAGGCAATACAGTGACCCGGTGGCAGTGGCAGAGGAGGGCATACAGTGACCAAGTGGGCAGCGGCCTGAGGAGGACATAGAGTAGCAAGGCGACATAATGTGGAGTTGGCAGCAGCATGAGGAGGCCATAAAGTGAACCGATGGCGGCAGATGAGGAGGCCATAGAGTGACCCTGTGGCAGCAGAATAAGTAGGCAACAGAGTGGCAAGGCGACATAATGTGGAGTTGGCAGCAGCATGGGGAGGCCATACAGTGACCCAGTGGCATCAGCATGAGGAGGGAATACAGTGACTCAGTGGCAGCGGCTTGAGGAGACCATACAGTGTCCCGATCACAGCAGGATGAGGAGGCCACAGAGTGGCAAGGCAACATAATGTGGAATTGGCAGCAGCATGAGGAGGCCATACATTGACCCAGCAGAGGCAGCAGCAGGAGGAGGGCATACAGTGACCTGGTGGCAGCAGCATGAGGAGGACATAGAATTACCCAATGGCAGAAGCATAAGGAGGACACAGAGTGACCCAGTGGAAGCGGCATGAGTAGGGCATACAGTGACCCAGTGGCAGCAGGATGAGGAGGACATAGAATGACCCAGTGGCAGCAGCATGAGGAGAACACAGAGTGACCCAGTGGAAGCAGCATGAAGAGGCCATACAGTGACCCAGCAGTGGCAGCTGCAGGAGGAGGGCATAAAGTGACCCAGTGGCAGCGGCATGAAGAGGACCTAGTGAACCTAGAGCAGTGGCATGAGGAGGATACAGAGAACCAAGGACAGTGGCATGAGGAGGGAATACAGTGACTCGGTGGTAGCGGCATGAGGAGGGCAAACAGTGACCCAGTGGCAGTGGCATGAGGAGGCCATAGAGTGACCCAGCAGTGGCAGCAGCATGAGGAGGCGATACAGTGACCCGGTGGCAGCAGCATGAGGAGGGCACAGAGTGACCCAGTGGAAGCGGTATGAGGATGCCATACAGTGACCCAGTGGCAGCAGCATGAGGAGGACATACAGAGACCCAGCGGCAGCAGCATGAGGAGGGCATACAGTGACCCAGTGGCAGCAGTATGAGAAGGACACAGAGTGATCCAGTGGCAGCGGCATGAGGAGGCCACACAGTGACCCAGCAGTGGCACCAGCATGAGGAGGGCATACAGTGAACCAATGGCAGTGGCATGAGAAGGACACAGAGAACCAAGGACAGTGGCATGAGGAGGGAATACAGTGACCCAGTGGTAGCGGCATGAGGAGGGCATACAGTGACCCAGTGGCAGCGGCCTGAGGAGGCCATAGAGTGATCCAGAAGTAGCAGCAGCATAAGATGGCCATACAATGACCCGGTGGCAGCAGCATGAGAATGTCACAGAGTGACCCAGTGGCAGCGGCATGAGGAGGCCATACAGTGACCTGGTGCCAGCAGTATGTGGAGGACATAGAATAACCCAGTGGCAGTAGAATGAGGAGGACACAGAGTGACTCAGTGGAACGATATGAGGAGGCCATATTGTGACCCAGTGGCAGCAGCATGAGGAGGACACAGAGTGACCCAGTGAAAGCGGCATGAGGAGGCCATACAGTGACCCAGTGGCAGCAGCATGAGGAGGCCATACAGTGACCTGGTGGGAACAGCATGAGGAGGACATAGAATGACCCAGTGGCAGCAGCATAAGGAGGACACAGAGTGACCCAGTGGAAGTGGCATGAGTAGGCCATACAGTGACTTAGTGTCAGGTGCATGAGGAGGACACAGAGTGACCCAGTGGAAGCAGCATGATGAGGTCATACAGTGACCCATTGGCAGCAGCATGAGGATCCCATACAGTGACCAGGTGGCAGCAGCATGAGGAGGACACAGAATGACCCAGTGGCAACAACATGAGGAGGCCATACAGTGACCCAGTGGCAGCAGCATGAGGAGGACACAGAGTGATCCAGTGGCAGCGGCATGAGGAGGCCACACAGTGACCCAGCAGTGGCACCAGCATGAGGAGGGCATACAGTGAACCAATGGCAGTGGCATGAGGAGGACACAGAGAACCAAGGACAGCGGCATGAGGAGGGCATACAGTGACCCAGTGGCAGCGGCCTGAGGAGGCCATAGAGTGATCCAGAAGTGGCAGCAGCATAAGATGGCCATACAGTGATCAGGTGGCAGCAGCATGAGGAGGCCATACAGTGACCCAGTGGAAGCGGCATGAGGAGGCCATACAATCACCCAGTGGCAGAGTGCGGAGGTGGCAGCAGCATGAGTAGGCCACAGTTGTAACATCAATATGAAGACGCCATACAGTAATGCAGTGGCAGCAGCATAAGGAAGCCATACAATGACTCAGTGTCAGCAGCATGAGGAGGCAATACAGTGACCCAGTGGCAGTGGCAGAGGAGGGCATACAGTGACCAAGTGGGCAGCGGCCTGAGGAGGACATAGAGTAGCAAGGCGACATAATGTGGAGTTGGCAGCAGCATGAGGAGGCCATAAAGTGAACCGATGGCGGCAGATGAGGAGGCCATAGAGTGACCCTGTGGCAGCAGAATAAGTAGGCAACAGAGTGGCAAGGCGACATAATGTGGAGTTGGCAGCAGCATGGGGAGGCCATACAGTGACCCAGTGGCATCGGCATGAGGAGGGAATACAGTGACTCAGTGGCAGTAGCTTGAGGAGACCATACAGTGACCTGATCACAGCAGGATGAGGAGGCCACAGAGTGGCAAGGCAACATAATGTGGAATTGGCAGCAGCATGAGGAGGCCATACATTGACCCAGCAGAGGCAGCAGCAGGAGGAGGGCATACAGTGACCCAGTAGCAGCAGTATGGGGAGGCCATACAGTGAACCAAGCACAGAGGCATGAGGAGGGCATGCAGTGACCCGGCGGCAGCAGCATGACAAGGGCATACAGTGACCAGTGGCAGCAGCATGAGGAGGCCACAGAGTGGCAAGGTGATATAATGTGGAGGTAGCAACAGCCTTAGGAGGACATACAGTGACCCAGTGGCAAAGAGAGGAGGTGGCAGCAGCGTGAGAAGGCCATACAGTGACCCAGTGGCAGCAGCGTGAGTAGGCCACACAGTGGCAAGGTGATATAATGTGGAGGTAGCAGCAGCCTTAGGAGGCCATATACTGATCCGGTGACAGAGTTTGGTGAGGCAGCATGAATCATTTAATCTTCTGCATCAGGCATTGGTGGGTGGAAATCCTGGCTGATCCACGCCTGACTTATCTTTACAAAGGTCAGTCTCTCCAAATTTTGGACGGACAGGTGAGTTCTCCTTGGGGTAACTATGGCCCCCACTGCACTAAACACCTGCTTTGATGCCACACTATTGGCTGGGCAGGACAGCTTTTCCAGGGCAAACTCAGCCAGATGTGGCCACAAATCCAGTTTGGCTGCCCAGCAGTCCAGCGGATCTTCGATGACGGGTGACAGGGTGCACTCTAAGTGTGCTACCACCTGCTGGTTCAAGTTTTGCTCTTTGTCTAGCTGCTGATGAGGAGCTTCTTCACTATGCGGGTGAAGAAAGCTGCTCATCATCGACTCTAGGCTCAAGCTGCTGTTGATGGAGCCGATACTGCATGCCCCACTTTTCAGTTTTTTATTTTTTACAAAAGTTTAAAATAACCAATAAATTTCGTTCCACTTCACAATTGTTTCCCACTTGTTGTTGATTCTTCACCCAAAAATTAAAATTTTATATCTTTATGTTTGAAGCCTGAAATGTGGCAAAAGGTTGAAAAGTTCAAGGGGGCCGAATACTTTCGCAAGGCACTGTAACTATATCTGCAGATAATTAAAAGTTTAACATTTTTGCAAATATAAGTATTTAGTCGTGACAGTCTGTTGTCTTGATCGGTTGCCAATGGATACGACCACAAATGCAGAAACATTATATGGTCTGGTACTTGTCAAAAACCCAGCCATGATTTTCTTATTGTAGCTGGGTTATCAGGCAGGGACACAACATGTATGTGAAGATATCCTGGCCATGATAAGGAAACCATTGCTGATTTTCTGATCTTAGAAAGATCCTGCATTCATGGTTGTATCCATTGGCAACCGATCAAGACAAGACTGCGACCACAAGATATTTAGAGAAAATCTTTAAAACTCTGCAAAATGTTTAATTACTTATATTTGCAAAAATGTTTAACTTTTAATTATCTACAAATTTAAAAATGGTTATGTTCGTGGGAATATCCCTTTAAGGAAACGACGGACAACCAGATTGAAGATGCAGGGCGCATGGCTCAGCCCTCCTTGAAACAGCGCCAACACCATGTTCTTCCCATTGCTGGTCACCATGGTTTCGCTTTTAATTTATCTTGGAGAAACCAAGGATTCGATTTCTTGATTGAGGACAGGGAGCAGTTCCTCCCCTGTGTGACTTCGTTCGCCCAGGCAAATGAGGTGTAGAACAGCATGACACCGCCGTGCCCTACACATGTGGTATGCTGGAGGAGCACTGGGAATTGTCCCTGCAGTGTAGGTTGAGGACACAGTGTAGGATGAGGCGGACACTGTGGCAGGACCAACGGCATGAGAACGTGGAGGCAGAAGCTGCATCACCTGTCCAAGTTGCTTAGTTATAAAGACTTCAGACTCCAAAGAAGTGGCATATATTGCTTATTTATTTATTATCAATCTGGTGTTTCAGTAACAAATAAGTTTATAGAGGTATCCAAACAACATATAAAGTAGAGAAGTGTAAACGTTTTCGGCCTATATAAGGCCTTCCTCAGACTCTCAAGACTCCACTTAGAAGGAGTCAAAAAACTGGTCTGCCAGCCAGAAAAGGGTAAATAGTAATTTGTGCAGCTACACAACGGCAAAATACCCTACTTCTCCTGAATCCTCTAAGCTAAGTGCTGAGCCACACTCCTTATTAACTGTACAAGTTGTTGGTGTGTCTGGGCAGGCACCACATTAACCCAATGGGCCGTAAATGACATATATTGTCCTTGACTGTAGTTACAGCTCCACACGTCGGCGCTGCCGTGCACTTTGGCAGACACCAACAGGCTCAAGGACTGGCCCACCTTCTGTTCTACATATTTGTGCAGGGCTGGTACTGCCTTCTTGGCAAAGAAATGACGGCTTGGGACTCTCCACCTCGGCTCGGCGCAAGTCATCAGTTCTCTGAAAGGTGCAGAGTCCACCAATTGGAAAGGGAGTGACTGTAGCACCAGCAACTTGGTCAGGAGCACGTTCAGCTTCTGCACTGTTGGATGAGTGCATGCATACTGTTGTCTCTTAAATATAGATTCTCTGATCGATTGCTGACTCAATGACTGACTAGGAGGAGGAGGAGCAGGAGCATCATGAACAGCAGTTGATGGAAAGGACACACAGCTTCCTTCGGCTGAGGTAGTGGAGTCTTGACTGCCTGAAATGAGGTGCATGCCACTGGGTGATGCAACGGTTCCTGCGGCAGGCTGGACCACCACAGCTCTCCCAGGCCACTTTATGGTGACGCTGCATATGTTGACGCAGGGCTGTGGTGCCAACATTGGCACCCTGGCCACGCTTCACCTTCTGCCCACAGATTGAACATATGGCCATGTTCACCTCCCCCGGCGGCTTAACAAAAAACTGCCACACTACCGAGTAGGTGATTTTACCCTCAACACTCCGCACTAACTGCCTGCTACCGCCACTGCCTCCGTGAACCCCTGCACCACTGTTATCCAGGCAGGTAGGCTGCTGCGAAGTGGGTGGTCTACCCCTGGTATGTTTGGCTCTCGACCTCCCATTGCTGCCACCCTGTTGACTCCGCCGCTGCCTCGTTCGCAAGCTGCCACCCTCTTCTCCTGGTGACGATGAAGCCCTTTTGTCACGCGGCTCCCAATTGCAATCGGCTACATTGTCATCCATTAATGTCTGCAGGTCACCGATGTCCTCCTCAACGGTCTCTGAGCCAGGAGCCTGACAGCTTGCAACACCAGCTCCCACGCCACTCTACTCATCACTACTTGTCCGCCTACTGGAGAAAGCGGCGGATGTTTCCTCCACATCTTTGCTGGGCACTAGTTGCTGACTGTCCTCTAGAAGTTCCTCCTTATTATATAGTGGATCTGAAAAGTGGAACAGTGGAACAGAAAAGGACAGAGGCAGGTTCAGGACACCTGAGGGTACAGGGCCTGCTACTGGGCCATGCCAACTAAGGGTTGTGTCTGACGAACCCAACGACTCTTTCCTGATGTGACTTGGGATGAAGTGGATGACCGAGTCAACCATTCTACAACTGTTGGGTTGCTGCTAACTGCAAAGATCAGTGGCTAGGAATTATTGATTTTTGCCATTACTGTATTGAGAAATGGCCTATAACTTTACACTGGGAACAAAATGGCGAATATGGCCATTATTTGTTTCCCCACTCATAAACACCTTTAAATAAGTGTTCGAATAACAGCTAACTGCAGAGATCAGTGTCTAAGAATTATTGGTTTTTGCCACTACTGTATTGAGAAATGGCCTGTAATTTTATACTGGGAACAAAATGGCGAATATGGCCCTTATTTGTTTCCCCACTAATGAACACCTTTAAAAAAAGCATGATAAAGGCAGAGATTATTGGAGAAGAATTATGATTTTTTTTTTTGCAGTACTGTACTGCAAAATAGCCTGTAATTTTATACTTGGAACAGAACGGCGAATATGCCCCTTATTTGTTTCTCCACTAATAAACACCTTGAAAAAGGCATTAGAACAGATGACTGCAGATAACTGGATAAGAATTCAGTTTTCTTTGGCATAGCAGTACTGACAAATGGCCTGTAATGTTATGCTTTGAAAGAACAGTGAATAAGCGTTCCCAGAGTCCCTTGCCCCTTGTCCTAACATGTGCAGCAGCCATTTTATTAAAAAATGCGATTCGATGCATCGAAGCGTGAAGAAATCCGGAATCAATGCGAATTGAAGATTTCCTGAAATTCGGATCGAATTCCACTTCTGCAGCTTTGATTTGCTCATCTCTAGTAATGAACTTTCCTGAGGATAGATCATCATTTAATAAGTCCCTAAAACCTTTTTAACACCTGTTAGTGGTATGAAGCCAGCAGGTTCCAATCGTGGTTAGGAAATATTATTGTTCATGCACTGAGTGAGGAAGAGGGATCTTATAAAACCTATGACATGTGGCCATTTCATGGAACAGTAGTGTTTTGGGTCATCAAAGAAGAATGACCAATGATCGAAGAATAGGACCATCAGCAAACAGAAGCCTGGGCAGAGAGGACACACAATGCAGAGCAGCAAAGGCGAGCAGTATGCCTTCCAGAGGAAGCCTGCAAAGGTGAGTAGTGAGAAAGCAGGAATACAGGTACCAGGAGTGGCATAATGGAGCCCCAGCACACTTTAATTGGTAAAAAATTTAATGGCAAAACACTGCTTTTTTAAAGACTTTATGCCACAGAAAGTATTTATATCTCATCGCTGAGACCCCACTGATCCCAAGAATGGGGATATCTTTTCCCCAATGCACATTCAGCCTGACTAGGTGTGTTGATTGATGGATGGCACTTCCATTCATTTCAAAGGGAGTGCTGGGAACAGACAATGTAAAGATAGTGTGGGTTTGTACAGTCTATTTATGGCTGTGTTGTTATGGAAACCCAGTAAATGAAATGTGAACTTATATTGGGTTATACACGTTATATGACTGAATATTTAAGGACCTGCAAACTGCTATTAACTCATACAGGTCATAAATACAGTGCCTTGTGAAAGTATTCGGCCCCCTTGAACTTTTCAACCTTTTGCCACATTTCAGGCTTCAAACATAAGGATATAAAATTTTTATTTTTTGGTGAAGAATCAACAACAAGTGGGACACAATTGTGAAGTGGAATGAAATTTATTGGTTATTTTAAACTTTTGTAAAAAATAAAAAACTGAAAAGTGGGGCGTGCAATATTATTCGGCCCCCTTAAGTTAATACTTTGTAGCGCCACCTTTTGCTGCGATTACAGCTGCAAGTCGCTTGGGGTATGTCTCTATCAGTTTTGCACATCGAGAGACTGAAATTCTAGCCCATTCTTCCTTGGAAAACAGCTCAAGCTCAGTGAGGTTGGATGGAGAGTGTTTGTGAACAGCAGTTTTCAGCTCTTTCCACAGCTGTCCAGAAATAATGTCTGTTACTACATAACAAACAATTGAGCGTTATAATATGCACTATCAATAACATAGTAACATACAGAATTAGGACCTTTTCATTATAGTTTTAAAACATATTGAAAAAGTTTGTTTCCAAACAGTATTAAAAATGACACAAACAAAGTTAACAAACAATATTAGAATGCTTTTTGTTGCTCACCAAATAAATAGTTTTGCAGCCTGCGCTAATGTGAAAAAATCTGTTATACAAGGTTTTTTTTTTTCTCACCCAATAGACAATGTGATAGAGCCTGCTAATCTGAAAAAAATCTCCATTTGTTAAGGGTTTTTTTTTTTTGTTACCCAATATGCCTACAAACTGCCACCATTGTACTGACGCAGTTCTAGTCTAATAGTCACAGACCAGGTCACCATTATAGTGCACAGATCCCTGGTAGATGAAATTTCTGAGGGTGTGCAGAAATCCCATGGCCATGATGTGTCAGAAATAAGTGTTAAGGGAGAGACTTGAAACCCAG
The DNA here is from genome assembly GCA_947044405.1 of Leptodactylus fallax. Taxonomy (NCBI): domain Eukaryota; kingdom Metazoa; phylum Chordata; class Amphibia; order Anura; family Leptodactylidae; genus Leptodactylus; species Leptodactylus fallax. The sequence goes on along the minus strand of CAMRHE010000129.1, from coordinate 4,302,713 downwards.
TGCTAAAATAAGAGTCAATGGTGCTCTATTGAGGCATTTAAATAATGAAATGAGACTAGACAGGGGTGCCCTCTGTGACAAATTCTGTTTATCTTAACCATAGAGACGTTGGTTCAGAATTCGAGAAAAGAGACGTTTGTGAAGGATACCTCTTTCCCAAGCCACTTAGCCTACCTGCGGGCACCCCTCTTACCTTCCACTCACCACCCGTGAGTACCTGGATTAGTAGGATAACATGAAATGAGCTTTATAATTTTTATATATTTATTAATTCGAGTGGGTCGGTACTAGCCGCTAACATATACAAAATACACATCAGAGGATGGTCAAGCAAATACAGGTAAAAATGCATTAAAAGAGAGATTAAAAGAGAAAATGAATACCATACAAATCTGCAGTCTGATTTGCTGAGGCCTCCACTGGTTAGCCCCAGGAAACTTCCTTAAGTCAACAACACGACATGTGTCCTTACATCTCTCCCAGGATAAGAGCTGCCCTCTCTCCCTGGTCTCAGACCATATTCCTGTCCTAATCTCCTCCCTATGTGATGTCACCAGAAGAAGAGGCCCAGTCCTACATCCTAAGGCCAGAAAAATATATAAAACATAACCATAACTGTAGTATCAGGCGAGGGGTATGATGGGGTTCATGGCGAGATTCCCAGCGTGTAGACACCAGGAATGACCCCCCAGATCTTCTTGGGTATGGAGTTCAGTGCCTGCAACTTTTCACTGCTTCCAACAGTGCAGTGTTTGAACTTGATGAGTCCGTTCAAGTCTTGCGCACCCAAGGAATTTATCGGCGTGACTGTAGGATGCTCCCCTTATAAAATATCATCATAATACCATATTCCCTTTGATGTTTTACTGGAGTCATCCCGTCTACTGGAAAAGCTAGAATACACATCACTCCAGGATCTTCTCTGCTGAGATAACGAGTTTTACACTGGTATGCAAAGAAGGGCTGTGTATGTGACAGAAGACATTAAAGGGGTTTTCTGGGCAAAAAATCATTTTTCAAAAAAGGTCTGTTAGTGCTATTAATGGGTTAATAAATGCTACCAAATACTTTTACCAGTGTTTTGAGTGATTTCTGGGGTTCTCAGTGAGCTCATTGCATCTTCAGCATTTATTTACATACCTAACTTCCTTTCTGTGTTTACTACAAGTTCCATGATCCTTCACTTCTCCTCCCTCTCCACTGACTGACCCCCTCCCTTTCTCACACACTCCCCCTCCCTGTTTCCTTAGCTAGCCCGCCCACTACACCCTCAGCAGCCATCATTAGAATACTAGATCTCAATCACCACACCTCCCTCTTACACTCACTGTACCCCTCCCTTTCAAAACACTCCCCCCTCCCTTTTTCCCTAGCTAGCCCTCCCACTACACCCTCAGCAGCCATCTTTAGACTCCTTGTATCAACTGCAAGGACATATATATATATATACAGTACCTTCTAGTTGCACAGGTTTATCTAATTGGAATAGAGTATATATATTTTTCACCTCCCCATCTGCCTCAGGCTATTTTGAAATGGAGTCTGCTCTGGATCCTACTCACCCTGTGTTCACACTGTAGACCTATTCTGGTCCAAGAGAGGTATGATACCCTGTGTTCACACTGTAGACCTTTTCCAGGTCCAAGAGAGGTATATTTATTTAGTGTAGGTTCCCATCTGAATGAGGTCGCCTTGTCGTGGCAGGTGGGCTTCTTACTATTTGATCAAATGTGTATAACAAAGAACCTCTAAATTATAGATCGTATTAGGTGTTTTTAACTATATCAGTAATATAGGTCCTTGTGCTGTATGTGGAGTGCCCTGCATTTTTGTAATTTTTATGTATTGCTTCGCAGTGAGCACATGTTCACACTGGGATGTGCTGTCCTAACCCTTTTTGCTTTTTACAGTACAGTGTGTGTGTGTATATATATATATATATATATATATATATATATATATACAGTAAGTATTTTTATCATCCAGATCAGCATAACCAGGAAGAACTGGCTGCATTATTTACCGCTCCTCGCCCCAACTTGCGGCCTCCTCTCTAGCCTTCCATGGGTGCTGCATGTCATGTTGTGGTGATGTAAAGTGCAGCGAATGGGGCCCCCTGGAGGCTGAAGAGGGAAGAGGAGGCTGCAAACAGGAATAGGTAAAGTAATAGGGGTCATTACCTGGGTGGGCCATTCAGAGTCTGCCTGCCATCCTGCCCAGCTCCACCTCCTTACCCAAATTGTCCTGAACAACCTAAGTGTGAACATATACAGACGCCATATTGCCCCTTGCCCTTGACACGAGTGTGGAGCTAGAGATATAAAACTATCGCAAAAACCCTTCCCCAAAAAATCCGGCACCTGCCTATTTGAATACCTCTCAACAAATGGCACCAACCCGTCCACCCTCACCAGCGTCACCCCTCTTCAGTTGATATTTCAACCCATTACCTCTCCCTTTCTTAAAGCCAGAACACTTGTGGTTAAATTTACAATCCAAGAAGAACTTACAATACCTCTCATTATACTGCCAACAGCAACCCCGCTTGGATCCAGTCAACTGTCCCACTGCTGAGAAACTGGCAGCTGACCCGAGAAAGTCTGTTCCCTCCCCTAGGAGCCACCATGAGGCACATCCACAGGCAAATATCCTTATGTTCGGCGAAGTGACTGCCACTCTGCTTTGCCATGCCATGCAACTGTAAACTCTATGCACTTCCCCTATCGAATTCAAATTGCAAAACACTGTGCTTTCTCTACCGCATTTTCACCTATCACACTAGCCAGAATTGTAAAAGCCAGTTGGAGAAGGTATGCGGGATCACCCAATGTCTCCTTCTTCTTACTCTTACCGGTTTACACCTATCATCTCAAATAAAAAGTAATCCTCCATCTTCCCACGTCCACCAAATGGACATCATGCACCACTTTCGCCTCATTTGCCTTCTCCACCGAGTCACTACCAGTGTCAAGGCGCACTCACAAGGCTGATCCTGATGGGGGTCCCTCATCAGGCCATCTGGTCAAATATCAGTGCCCTGTCCACCAAAACCTCCAAGACGCAATCCTCTGAATGTTGGAACAACAGGATACCGGCCATCGCTTTTTCATATGCTGACCCACTGGCAGAGGGGCACTGTGTACACTTGTACAAGAGCCCTTCTTCCCTGCCTGTGGGATTCCTCTGAACCCCAGCGGTGGAGGAGTTGCGGAAGGCCTTCTCACTGTGGGCTGAAGGTGTGGCTCCCAAAGCGACACTGGATTCTCGGAGTGACCTCCGTGTTGAACTGCTCCAGCGGCCTGGAGTTTCAGGCCTACGTCCAGGCCTAAATGGGGGTATACCTTAGCCATGCCCCCACTGCCTCCCAGAATGGATTGCAGCCAGTCCTCACCTGTCAGAAATCTCAGTTTTGCTGCTATTGCTTACCATGCTGACTTGGGAAGCTTCTGAGAGTTCTCTTAAGCCTATCCAATTAGCAGCTGAGGAGGCATATGTAAACTCTTTTCCCCCTCAGCCAGGTGCTTAAAATTGGTTTACCTTGTCTGGTTTTCATACCTGATTCTGACTCTGACATGATCTCTAGAAAATGACCCTTGGCTAGACAGAGGTTTCCTCCTGAACTATCTACTGACCAAGAAGTTTGCTCTCATGATTAGCCCTCCTGAATCTGATCAGCTTTGTAGGTTTATTGTGGGTTCTGGTTTGATTTGGTCTGATAGTGGGGCGTTTATTTCTCGTACAGCTTCTGTGGTGATAACTTGGATCCCAAATTCAGCAGAGTTCACCTGGCATTTGAAGTGACCTCTCTCAGCACTGTAAAGAATTTATACAGCTAGTTGTTCTGCTCTCTGTTATCAGCCAGATTATGCTATTTTCTGATATTTGCTCCAGGGCCTCTATCATAATATCACCATGTTGGGAAATGAGGCTATCTACCTTGGCATCGGATGGAGAAGAAGGTAAGCGCACACAGCTTTTCCTGTCCCCAAACTAAACTACCAGTCACTTCTTTCTTCGCAGCCAAGTACATTACTCTTTTACGCCTCCCATACATGTACTCCTTGGCACCATCTCTTATCCCTTAAAGCTAATATCCTTAAAAGTCACATGCCCCTTGCAGCCAACCCTTAAGCTTTAAAACTCTATGTTCTAATTCATCCTATTTAATGCCACCATTGACAATTGCTAGTTAAACCCCCATAAAGCCAGCTACTCTGCAAAGCCTGCCTTTCAACTTTTTCTGAATGGTTATTACCATAACGACGATACCATATGTTTATTGGTTTTATGTTTTACCACTTTTACTATATAAAACGCCATTTTGAGAAAATAAATTATTTTCTTTTTTTTTTTTTCTGCTGGACAAATTGAAGTTTTTATTGGTATCATATTGTTATGTTTGACCCCGAACAAAATGAAACATAAACAAGCATGCATAATAAACTGGTTTATTAAAGAAACACAAAACAAATAAAGGGCAGACAAAATAACTGAGAAAGTAAAACAGGGTAGGCAGGAGAAAAATAACAATAGAAATCGCCCTGCGATCCGCCCTGACTAATCCTGCCTGACGCCAGAGTTTTCCTCTGAAAAGAGGACACCTCACAGGAACCTTCCTAGAATCCCTGTGAGCTGACCCTGAAATTAAACACACCATGAACAAGCAGTCCCCTGCACTGACCACCCACTAGCTAAATCCAAGAATCCACATACACAGTGAATTGCATACCAAACCTGAGAACCAGGCCTCACAGCACAGGTATGGCTGGACACAAGTATAACCAGCAGTGTGAAATAGTGAAGCCCCAGTTTATATAGCACCACAGAGGGTGTGGCAGAGGCACCTGGAAAAACCCCTCCCCAAGGCAGAAAGTACAGACAGACAAGATTTAACCCCTGCCTGTCTGGACCAACTACCTAACACATATTCTGTTATGTATAGCTTTATGATCACTTTTTATAGCCCTTTTTGGTGGCATTATGGTAATTTTTTTTTTTTTTTTGCGGCATTTACCATAAAGTATAAATAATTTTTGGACAGTTCAGATTTCTATGCACAGAGTGCTCCTGCTTAGATTGTGTTTGTCTTTGTGCCTCTGGGTTATATTTGTATATCCTGTTTATGTGTTCTGGGTTAAATGTAATTGTTATGCAGCTCTACCCTTGTTATTTCCCTGTTAGTTTTTGTAATTGCTGCTGCAACATCTACTGTGCACAAGAGCCCAGCCCGCAAGGGGTTACCGCAAGTCTCAGAATTACAACTGCGACATTCAAAAGTCTACAGCTCCACACAGGTTAAACCGCCAGCCCGCAAATCACAACACTCAGATGAGAATACCTGAAATCTGCCTAACAAAGTACAAGCTCTTCCCATCGATTTCAAAAGTCAACCAATCAACAACCACCTACGTCAGTAGGACAGCGTCGGCCGAGCCTACTGGGTGCCGCCATCTTGGGTGAGTCTAGATCATCTACTGTCCTATGCACAGCTAGCACTTCCCACCAGTAGCTATTAAAAAGTACCCCCTGGAAAGAGAGAGATAGAGTTGTGGAGTTTGGACAGTGTATACTGCAAGCAGATGCTATTTACTGAACACTGCTGTGCAACATGTTATGACCCCCGCCAATCAAGGGCATCAACCAAGAGGCCTGGATGTGGGGTAAAGACCCTGAGGTTATGGAATTGGTGGAAGAGATATCAGCAGCTGCTATACAAGCTGTTCCTGGGACTCTAGCCAGAGCCCCCGTTACATCGTCTGCTGTCCCACCGCCTGACATATGTGCACGAAGGCCTACTACTCTAGCCCAGCAACAACAGTTAAAAGTGGAGGAGGAGAAGGTTTGCCTCCATTGACAGGCTTGTCAGGAACCACCTATTGAGGGCGAGATGCCTGATCGGAGGAAAGGTATAGTCATGGACTTTGTCTGGGTAACCAACTGTGGCTTTATAGTGGAGGATGGTGAACGCCTCAATGTGTTTGTCAACCGGCAGTCGCTGAAGAGGACTGGGTTGCTGGAACACCAGGGGAGAAAGTTGAATTCACCCTAAAGACTGTCCCTAAGAGGTGTGGGAGGAGTCAACCACAGCCATCCCAGGTCGCCAGCTACCAACAGCAACAGGCTTTGTTTAAGGTCCACTTGCCTCTGGGGCTGCACCTGCAGCACCAGTAACACTGCCACGCCCTGTTCATGCTTCATCACCGCCTGCTTTCCTGAGTACCATCATAATCTCAGTGGGTGACCATATCTCCGTGGGAGGTCACTCTGCTACACCAGCAGCTGCACAGCAGGCCAAACCAAATGTGTACAGGAGCACCATGAACCCAACCACTGTTACTGAATTCGTAACCACCGTTACTGCAACAGATGTCCAGATTGCTGGAGCCTCACCTCCCAAGCCATGAGACCATCATCTGCAGAGGCTGAGCAGTGAGGAGGCTGCCACCAGTAACCATTGTCCCGTCCCCCCCCCAGTCAACACTTGGCTGGGGAGAACAAGATTTGTGCCCTCCAGCCCACCTGGCTGGAGTGATCCTCTAAGTTTGTGCCCTCCAGGGTGAGACTCCCTGGACTCCTACGGTTGCACATAGCTGCCGACCTTTTGCCCCCTCAGTTATGTGCCGAACTTTTGGACACAGCCCTTGTTCATCACACAGTGTGAACATTGGACACTGCCCTAGTTATTCCTCTTGTGTCACTTGTCCCCCTTTGCTCCAGAATTGGACATTCACGCACCTGTGCCCCGGAGTCCCATGGAGTGTTTCCTGTTGAGGCCCCGAGATAGCCACTAACGGACCTATGCCTCAGGGTCCCATCTGTGACGACATCGCCCCTTTTCCCTGTGTTTTCCATCAGCCCTCAGATAGACACTAAAGGACCTGTGCCTTGGGTGCTGGAACCTTCGCCCCTTTTCACCTCTTCCCTTTTTGTTGGACTGGCCACTCAACAGATCCTTGTATTGTGTTGTATATAGTGTATTGTATTTTATTGTCTAACCCCTTTTTCTTTATAAGTCTTATCTTGTCCACTGTAGTTCCTTCCCTAACGTGGGTCCTGTGGTCACCGAGGGCGACTCTTGTTAAAATAGTGGGGAATTACAGCATCCCAGAGTGCTCCTGCTTATATTGTGTTTGTCTTTGTGCCTCTGGGTTATGTTTATATGTTCTGTGTTAATTGTAATTCTTATGCAGCTGTCCCCTTGTTATTTCCCTCTTAGTTTTCCCCTTGTTCACCCCCTGTACTTGGTACAGCCCTGAGTGGGGTCTGGGAGATAAAAGTGTCAAACTGCACAGTGTGCCTGCAGTACATACAGCAAGTGTAAAATACAGTAGAGGGAATTCATCAAATCCCCTATGACAGAGGTGCAGCCTCTTCATGAATTAAGAGCATCCTCCATATGCGTAGGGGACATCAAGATCAGTGTAACATACGCTGGTCTGGATAAATCCTCCTAGTGTGTTACTGCACAGAGTCACAATGACATATTGCCAACACTGCTTAAAAACATTTAAATATGCTCCTTTCACATGATTCACCATTTGGCGTTCTTAGAGGTGGCTCAAGTGTCCCACTACCCCCTGAAGATGACAAATGGCGACAAAACATGTTGGGAGGGGATGTTCCTACCACAGCCACTACTGGAAAAATAATAAAGCTCCACATGTTTCTTAGTCATAGAGTTCATCAGGAGACACATGGTTCCAGGGTGTGTGGGGGGGGGTGGAGTCACAAAAGCATCTTCCAATAAGGTAGATGTACGCCCTCTCATAAAGAGCTGTCAAAAGATGGCTAGATATGATACAATATGTACATGGATAAACTATATGCCTTAAATGGTTATTTCCATGAACATAATCATATCAATATCTGTAGATAATTAAAAGGTAAACATTTTTGCAAATATAAGTAGTTAAAAATTCTGTAGAGTTTTAAAGATTTTCTCTAACCATCTTAGTGGTGACAGTCTGTTGTCTTGATCGGTTGCCAATAAATACGACCACAAATGCAGAAACATTATATGGTCTGAGACTTGTCAAAAACCCAGCCATGATTTTCTTTTTGTAGCCAGGTTATCAGGCAGGGACACTACATATATGAGAAGATATCCCAGCCACAAAAAGGAAATCATAGCTGATTTTCTGACCTTAGAAAGGTCCTGCATTAATGGTTGTATCCACTGGCAACCAATCAAGACAACAAGACTGTGACCACAAGATATTCAGGGAAAATCTTTAAAACTCTGCAAAATGTTTAATTACTTATATTTGCAAAAATGTTTAACTTTTAATTATCTATAAATTTTAAAATGGTTATGCTCATGGGAATACCCCTTTAAAGTATACTAATATTCAACATAGGCATACTGTATATATGCATACATACACTGGATGATCTATATGCATTAATGTATTGAAAATAGATTAGTCATCAACATAAATATATATATATATATATATATATATATATATATAATATATATATAAATATATATATATATCCAAGTTTACTGTATATACGTTAGTATATTCAATATTATGACAGTCAAGCGTATATAATGAACAAAGATACTTATAAATGTCTGAATTACAATGGACCTCCAAATCAAGATACTGAGAAACTAGTTCATAGAGATGTCTAGAGATGCAATAATACCATATACAACTGACCATAAAGTGACACACATTGATATAGTGCAGGAAAAGCATATACTGTCAAAAAACAACAGGTCTAATAATGACCACCTCCATCTGAATATACTAATAGACCAGGCTACTCATCAATATTCTGCATCTCCTGTTCGATCAGGGCTATCCTCCACACTGTCAGGACATCATGCCATCTCACATGTAAATGATGAGGTGCCGGACATTTAATGTTGCCCACCTACGTTACACCTAAGGTGTGTCATCAACATGTGTGCAAAATAAATAAGCTAGACTGAGGGCAGTCCCCATATTGAGATAAAAATGATGAAATGAAAAAAAAAACTCAACATGACGGAGACCAATTAAATTGTCCCAGCTCTACATAGAAAATATTGTCTTATGACACACCCCCTATAAAGTCATATATAGATAAAAATTATTGCAATTACACATGTTTTTTTTTCCTTTGTATGTATTAGAACAACACAAAAAAACTGAAAAAAAGGAAAATTGGACATAATTTCACACAAAACTCCAAAAATGTGCCGGACAAATTCGTTGTGACCTTTTCAAAATTGTGGGTAAATAACTTTGTTTCAAGCATGTGATGCTCGTTCAAACTCACCTGTGGCAAGTAACAGGTGTGGGCAATATAAAAATCAAACATGGAACCAAATAAAAAGGAGATAATTTGACTCAATCTTTTCATTGTGTGTCTGAGTGTGCCGCACTATGCATGGAGAAAAGAAAGAGGAGAAAAGAACTGTCTGAATACATGAGAACCAAAATTGTGGAAAAATATCAACAATCTTAAGGTTACAAGTCCATCTCCAGAGATCTTAATGTTCCTTTGTCCACGATGTGCAACATAAGATGACAAGAAGAACAACCATGGCAATATAGCTAATCTCCCTGGATGTGGATGGAAGAGAAAAATTGATTAAAAGTTGCAATACAGGATAGTCCAGATGGTGGATAAGCAGCTCCAGTCAAGTTCCAAAGTCCATCAGTGTCAGCGCAAACTATCCATCAACATTTGAATTAAATGAAAAGCTATGGCAGTAGACCCAGCAGGACCCCACTGCTGACACACTGATACAGAGACATGAAAAAAGCTAGACTACAGTTTGCCAAAATGTACGTGAGTAAGGCAAAATTCTTCTGGGAAAACCTCTTGTGGACAGATGAGACCAAGATAGAGCTTTTTGGTAAAGTATATCATTCTTCTTTTAACCAAAAATGGATTGAGGCCTACAAAGAAAAGAACATAGAACCAACAGTCAAGTTTAGTGGAGATTCAAAGATGTTTGGGGTTGTGTTGCTGCCCCTGGCACTGGGTGCCTTGACTGTGTGCAAGACATCATGAAATATGAAGACTACGAAATAATGTAGGGCCCAGTGTCAGAAAGCTGGGTTTGCGTCCTAGGTCATGGGTCTTCCAGCAAGACAATGACCCCAAACATACTTCAAAAAGCACCCAGAAATGGATGGAAACAAAGCGCTGGAGAGTTCTGAAGTGGCCAGCAATGAGTATGGATCTAAATCCTATTGAACACCTGTTGAGAGATCTTAAAATTGCTGTTGGGAAAAGGCACCCTTCAAATATGAGAGACCTGGAGCAGTTTGCAAAAGAAGAGTGGTCCAAAATTCCAAATGAAAGGTGTAAGAAGCTTGTTGATGATTATAGGAAATGATTGATTTCAGTTGTTTGTTTCCAAATGGTGTGCAACTAAATATTAAGTTGAGGGTGTGAAATATTGAGTTGGGTAATTGTGTCCGGCCCATTTTTGGAGTTTTGTGTGAAATTATGTCCAATTTGCCTTTTTTTTTCTCAATTTGTTGTGTTGTTCCAATATACATGTTTATTTACTTTGTGTGTAACAAAACATAAGTAATTACAATAATTTTCTGGGAGAAATATTTCATTTTCTGGAAAAATTTCATGGGTGCCAACACTTACGGCCATGACTGTATATATATACAGTACAGACCAAAAGTTTAGACACACCTTCTCATTCCAAGAGTTTTCTGTATTTTCATGACTATAAAAATTGTAGATTCACACTGAAGGCATCAAAACTATGAATTGACACATGTGGAATTATATACTTAACAAAAAAGTGTGAAACAACTGAAAATATGTCTTATATTCTAGGTTCTTCAAAGTAGCCACCTTTTGCTTTGATTACTGCTTTGCACACTCTTGGCATTCTCTTGATGAGCTTCAAGAGGTAGTCACCTGAAATGGTTTTCACTTCACAGGTGTGCCCTGTCAGGTTTAATAAGTGGGATTTCTTGCCTTATAAATGGTGTTGGGACCATCAGTTGTGTTGTTCAGAAGTCAGGTGGATACACAGCTGATAGTCCTACTGAATGGAGTGTTAGAATTTGTATTATGGCAAGAAAAAAGCAGCTAAGTAAAGAAAAACGAGTGGCCATCATTACTTTAAGAAATGAAGGTCAGTCAGTCCGAAAAATTGGGAAAACTTTGAAAGTGTCCCCAAGTGCAGTGGCCAAAACCATCAAGCGCTACAAAGAAACTGGCTCACATGAGGACCGCCCCAGGAAAGGAAGACCAAGAGTCACCTCTGCTGTGGAGGATAAGTTCTTCCGAGTCACCAGCCTCAGAAATCGCAGGTTAACAGCAGCTCAGATTAGAGACCAGGTCAATGCCACACAGAGTTCTAGCAGCAGACACATCTCTACAACAACTGTTAAGAGGAGACTGTGTGCAGCAGGCCTTCATGGTAAAATAGCTGCTAGGAAACCACTGCTAAGGACAGGCAACAAGCAGAAGAGACTTGTTTGGGCTAAAGAACACAAGGAATGGACATTAGACCTGTGGAAATCTGTGCTTTGGTCTGATGAGTCCAAATTTGAGATCTTTGGTTCCAACCACCGTGTCTTTGTGCAACGCAGAAAAAGTGAACGAATGAACTCTACATGTCTGGTTCCCACCGTGAAGCATGGAGGAGGAGGTGTGATGGTGTGGGGGTGCTTTGCTGGCGACACTGTTGTGATTTATTCAAAATTGAAGGAATACTGAACCAGCATGGTTACCACAGCATTACCACTGCTAAGGACAGGCAACAAGCAGAAGAGACTTGTTTGGGCTAAAGAACACAAGGAATGGACATTAGACCTGTGGAAATCTGTGCTTTGGTCTGATGAGTCCAAATTTGAGATCCTTGGTTTCAACCACCGTGTCTTTGTGCGAGGCAGAAAAGATGAACGAATGGACTCTACATGCCTGGTTCCCACCGTGAAGCATGGAGGAGGAGGTGTGATGGTGTGGGGGTGCTTTGCTGGTTACACTGTTGTGGATTTATTCAAAATTGAAGGAATACTGAACCAGCATGGTTACCACAGCATCTTGCAGCGGCATGCTATTCCATCCGGTTTGCGTTTAGTTGGACCATCATTTATTTTTCAACAGGACAATGACCCCAAACACACCTCCAGACTGTGTAAGGGCTATTTGACCAAGAAGGAGAGTGATGGGGTGCTACGCCAGATGACCTGGCCTCCACAGTCACCAGACCTGAACCCAATCGAGATGGTTTGGGGTGAGCTGGACCGCAGAGTGAAGGCAAAAGGGCCAACAAGTGCTAAGCATCTCTGGGAACTCCTTCAAGACTGTTGGATGACCATTTCAGGTGACTACCTCTTGAAGCTCATCAAGAGAATGCCAAGAGTGTGTAAAGCAGTAATAAAAGCAAAAGGTGGCTACTTTGAAGAACCTAGAATATAAGACATATTTTGTTAAGTATATAACTCCACATGTGTTAATTCATAGTTTTGATGCCTTCAGTGTGAATCTACAATTTTTATAGTTATGAAAATACAGAAAACTCTTGGAATGAGAAGGTGTGTCCAAACTTTTGGTCTGTACTGTATATATATATATATATATATATATAGTGCCTTGCGAAAGTATTCGGCCCCCTTGAACTTTTCAACCTTTCGCCGCATTTCAAGCTTCAAACATAAAGATATAAAATTTAAATTTTTTGGTGAAGAATCAACAAGTGGGACACAATTGTGACATGGAATGAAATTTATTGGTTATTTTAAACTTTTGTAAAAAATAAAAAACTGAAAAGTGGGGCGTGCCATATTATTCGGCCCCCTTAAGTTAATACTTTGTAGCGCCACCTTTTGCTGCGATTACAGCTGCAAGTCGCTTGGGGTATGTCTCTATCAGTTTTGCACATCGAGAGACTGAAATTCTTGCCCATTCTTCCTTGGAAAACAGCTCGGGCTCAGTGAGGTTGGATGGAGAGCGTTTGTGAACAGCAGTTTTCAGCTCTTTCCACAAATTCTCGATTGGATTCAGGTCTGGACTTTGACTTGGCCATTCTAACACCTGAATATGTTTATTTGTGAACCATTCCATTGTAGATTTTGCTTTATGTTTGGGATCATTGTCTTGTTGGAAGATAAATCTCCGTCCCAGTCTCAAGTCTTTTGCAGACTCCAACAAGTTTTCTTCCAGAATGGTCCTGTATTTGGCTCCATCCATCTTCCCATCAATTTTAACCACCTTCCCTGTCCCTGCTGAAGAAAAGCAGGCTCAAACCATGATGCTGCCACCACCATGTCTGACAGTGGGGATGGTGTGTTCAGGGTGATGAGCTGTGTTGCTTTTACGCCAAACATATCATTTTGCATTGTGGCCAAAAAGTTCGATTTTGGTTTCATCTGACCACAGCACCTTCTTCCACATGTTTGGTGTGTCTCCCAGGTGGCTTGTGGCAAACTTTAAACGAGACTTTTTATGGATATCTTTGAGAAATGGCTTTCTTCTTGCCACTCTTCCATAAAGACCAGATTTGTGCAGTGTACGACTGATTGTTGTCCTATGGACAGACTCTCCCACCTCAGCTGTAGATCTCTGCAGTTCATCCAGAGTGATCATGGGCCTTTTGGCTGCATCTCTGATCAGTCTTCTCCTTGTTTGAGATGAAAGTTTAGAGGGACGGCCGGGTCTTGGTAGATTTGCAGTGGTCTGATACTCCTTCCATTTCAATATGATTGCTTGCACAGTGCTCCCTGGGATGTTTAAAGTTTGGGAAATCTTTTTGTATCCAAATCCAGCTTTAAACTTCTCCCCAACAGTATCACGGACCTTCCTGGTGTGTTCCTTGGTCTTCATGATGCTCTCTGTGCTTTAAACAGAACCCTGAGACTATCACAGAGCAGTTGCATTTATACAGAGAATTGATTACACACAGGTGGATTATATTTATCATCATCAGTCATTTAGGACAACATTGGATCATTCAGAGATCCTCACTGAACTTCTGAAGTGAGTTTGCTGCACTGAAAGTAAAGGGGCCGAATAATATTGCACGCCCCACTTTTCAGTTTTTTATTTTTTACAAAAGTTTAAAATAACCAATAAATTTCATTCCACTTCACAATTGTGTCCCACTTGTTATTGATTCTTCACCAAAAAATTAAAATTTTATATCTTTATGTTTGAAGCCTGAAATGTGGCAAAAGGTTGAAAAGTTCAAGGGGGCCGAATACTTTCGCAATGCACTGTGTATATATATATATATATATATATATATATATATATATATATATATTATATGCATAATTATTTGTGCAAAATTCAAAGTTCCGGGGGCAGAAACTTTTTCTTCAGGTTAAAAATAGGAATTGTGCTGAGCTGGGCGTTTTCAACATTGACCTCTGAAAGTGAGAGAGCATTAGGCCATGGTCCTTTCACAAATTTACACAAGTAAAAACTTTCTCCCCAAGGCAAAGTAAACAACATTGATGTTTTTGTTGATTGTGTGTTAAAAGATCTGGAATCTCTATCCTCAAATGATCCACATGTGAGGAACGGTTCACATCTGTGTTCAGTTTTCGTACAGGGGAGTTCGCTTGGGGACCCTCCGAACGGAAACCTATACGCAGAGAGAAGCGGTTTACATAAGGAAACCTGCAGACCCCATAGACTATAATGGGGTCCTGTGGTTTCCACTCAGTTTCCGCATGTTTTGTGTGGAAACTTGAGGAGAGGAAAGTGCTGTTTGCCGCACTTTTCTATCCGCATGTTTTCGCATGTTTCGTGCAGAGACCGAACGGAAACCACATGGAACCCATTATAGTCTATGGGGTCCGCAGGTTTCCTTATGTAAACCACTTCTCTTTGAGTATAGGTTTCCGTTCGGGGGATCCCCAAGCGGACTCCCCTGTACGGGAATCAAACGCAGATGTGAACCGGCCCTTAGACATGAAACTACGTAAAATAAGAGATGGTAGCCTTAACAAATTTAGAGAAAAATCAAGATATAGTCATTAAACCCTCAGATAAGGGTGGCAACATCGTCATGTTGGACATTAAACTATATCGAGCTGTGCTTGGGGATAAGAAGAATTATGCAGTTCTTCAACGAGATCCCACTCTGTCTAATCAAAATACAATATTTGATTTATTACGAAAAGGACCTGATGATCATATAACCCCTTCCCTCCAGAGGAATTTTTCGATTTTCGTTTTTGACTCCCCTCCTTCCAAACCCCATAACTTTTTTATTTTTCCACTCTCAGAGCCATATGAGGTCTTAATGTTTGCAGGACAAATTTTCTTCATGATGCTACCATTAGTTATTCTGTACAATGTACTGGGAACCTGGAAAAAATTGAGAAGAAAAAAGTGCATTTGTGCGACTTTCTTACGGGCTTCGTTTTTAGGGCGTTCACTGTGCAGCCAAAATGACATGTCACCTGTATTCTATGTTTCGGTACGATTCTGGGGATACCAAATATATATGGTTTTATTTACATATTTATTTTTTTTCTAACAGTCGCCATATTCTGACACCCGTAACTTTTTTATATTTCTGTGTACTGGGATGCATAGGATGTCTTTTTTTTTGCAGGACCAGGTATACTTTTTAGTTATACTATTTTGGGGAATTGCTATTGCTTTGATCACTTTTTATTCAAATTTTTATCAGAGGCAAAACAGTGAGAAAAACTGCGGTTTGACACTTTTGATTTTTTTTTTCCCGCTACGGCATTTACCGTACGGGAAAAATATTTTTATAGATTTGTAGACTAGGCATTTTCGGACACAGGGATACCTAATGTGTATGTGTTTCACAGTATTTAACTACTTTTATATGTGTTCTAGGGAAAGGGGGGTGATTTGAACTTTTAATATTTTTTTATTTTTTATATATTTTTTTTTACTTTTTTAAAAAATTTTTTTGCATTTATTAGACTGCCTAAGGGTCTTGAACCACAGGGGGTCTGATTACTAATGCAATGCATTACAATGCTAATTGCAAAGGGTTAATAGACCAAAAATAATTTAGTTTTTGTATCCATTGTATCAGGAGTAGACAATCTAATTCAGAACATCAGAGTTTATTTGGATAAAATTTTAAGACTATTTGTTGTGGCATTGCCCTCTTATGTTAAGGACACAACTGACTTGTGGCGTATACTGGATTGTGTCATCCTTGACGAAAATATGTGGTTGGCCAGTATTGATGTAGAAGCTTTAAATAGTTCTGTCCCCCATGAGTTACAGGCCGTGACTGACTACTTGAACACTTGTGCTAGTTACTTGTTCCATCTTAACTGGTTTGTTTTGGACTTGCTTGGGTTTGTTTTGACCCACAACTATTTTTTATTTGATGGAGTCTACTTCTACCATTTCAGGGACGCAGCTATGGGTAACCCTCGTGCCCCCACATGCTAATTTGCTCCTGGACTGGTGGGAGGATTTCATGGTCTTTACGGAATCTAATACAATTTGGACAAAAAAATATTATCCTTTGGTGTTGCTATATCGATGAAATATAAGTGATTTGGTCAGGTACAGAAACTCAATTCAGGGCTTTTCTGGATGTACTGAATAATAACATCTTTGGTCTTCATTTTACATTAGAGATAGATAAAAATTCTATTTCATTTCTTGACGTTGAGTCATCTAGGGGACAGGATGGCACCGTCCACACTAATGTATTTAGGAAGTCCATGGTGAGTAATAGTCTCCTTCTTTGGCAGAGTTTTCCTTCAGCCCCATTAAGTAGGGGTATCTCTAAAGGTCAATTCCTGCAGGAACGCAGGAATTTGGTCTACGAGGAGATCATACACAAATGAGTCTGAAAAGCTAACACAAAGATTTCGACAGAGGGTTTACCCCCTAAAATACTAACTGAAACTCGTAGGTTTTCGAACACTAAAGAACATAATTTTTTGCTTATTCCTACTCAAAAAATGGAATTAGATGACTTAATCAGACTAATAGGCACCTATGATGTACAAGCACATACAATCAGGGACATTATCCCCAAATATTGAATCCTATTATTTGCGACTCCCGACCTGAAAGGAGCTATATCACTTTATCCTGGTATTACTTATAGATGGGAAAGAAATATTGGGGATAGAATTGTGCATAGTCACTATTTTACTCCCAAAAAAATCGAGTTGGCTGGAAAATAGAAGTGTTGGTACATCAACCTATGTTATTGTACTTATCAACCTATGTTATTGCACATTGATCCAGTTTCTATACTATCCCTCCTTGTCACATAAAGATAATGCAGTGTTTCTTTTCCTTATACACATGATCCGGAGGTTATTCTGTGCATGCATGTGGTGAAATGATGCATGCGCAGTACACCAGCACCATATTGGTACCCCTACTACCTGAATTGGGCAGTCATCATCAGTGCGTGTCTGGTGCGCACCTGTTGATGACGAACTGTAGGTGAGAAGTAGGAGAGCGCTGCAGCATCATTTAAATGTCCGGCGCCTCGGCATTTACATGTGAGATGCCGGCATAATGTCCTGACAGTGTGGAGGATGGCCCTGATCGAACAGGAGACACAGTATATGGATCAGTAGCCTAGTCTACTAGTATATGCAGATGGAGATGGTTATTATTATTGTTTTTGGACAATATATGCTTTTCCTGCACTATATCAATGTACCACTGGGGGCAGTGGTGTAATGATCGTGGTCACAGGGGAGGTGACTAAAAATAGATGCCAGCCCAGGGGAGGTGAGTAAAAATAAAAAAATACTTATACTCACCTGTACTGGGCTTAGCATCCTCTCGGGGGCTCTTTCGGCCTGTTACTGAGGTCACGCTCCCCAGATGTCACTGCTGGGGCCTGTGATTGGGCCCCAGTGGTCACATGGGGCGCACTGGCGTAACAATGTCATCGTGCCCCACATGACTGTTGAGGCCCAATCACAGGCCCCAGTAGTGACGTCTGGAGCATGAGGCCTAGATCGCCAGACAGAAGAGGACCAAAGAAGATGCTAAAGACACATGGATGGAGCGAGGATGCCTGGGAGAGGTGAGGCAAGGTGAGTATAAGTGTTTGTTTGTTATTTTTAATCACTTCCACTGGGCCTCTACTTATTATATTCGGTGGTCTGAGGTGACCCCAGAGTATAATAATAGCACTGGCTCTAGGCAGGGGGGCTCTTGGGATCATATAATACTGTGTGGGGACCACTGTGGAGCATTTAACATTGTATGGGGGCCACTGTGCAGCAAATAATATTGTGAGGGGGCCACTGTGGAGCATATAATACTGTGTGGGGGCTACTGTGGAGCATATAATACTGTGTGGGGGCCACTCTGGAGCATATTATACTATCTCAGTATTGTTTACATGCCGGGCTTTGCACTGCTCACTGTATTCTTGATAACTGCAGTTTTGGGTACTAAAGCTGTATCCCTTTCAAGTATCTGAGATATCACTGCAGCACCCATAACCATCACTTTCAAGAATTCTGTCGGCAGCGGGGCCCACAAGACTTTAGTTACACCACTGACTGGGGGCTAGTCTCTATACTTATCTCTATGAAATAGTTTCTCGGTATCTTAATTTGTAGGTCCATTGAAATTAAGACATTTATAAATATCTTTGCCCATGATATACTCTTGACTGCTATATTACTGAATATACTACTGTACATTGATTACTTATCTTGTGGATATATATTTATGTTGATGACTAATCTATTCTCAATACATTATTGCATATAGATTATCCAGTGTGTGTATGCATATATATGCCTATGTTGAATATTTATATAATTTAAGGTATATAGATAATCCATCCACAGTGGGTAAAAAAGTATTTAGTCATCCACCAATTGTGCAAGTTCTCCCACTTATAAAGATGAGAGAGGCCTGTAATTGACATCATAGGTAGACCTCAACTATGAGAGACAAAATGAGAAAACATATCTAGAAAATCACATTGTCTGATTTTTTTTAAGAATTTATTTGCAAATTATGGTGGAAAATAAGTATTTGGTCACCTACAATCAAGCAAGGTGTCTGGATCTCACAGACCTGTAACTTCTTCTTTAAGAGGCTCCTCTGTCCTCCACTCATTACCTGTAGTAATGGCACCTGTTTAAAATTGTTATCAGTATAAAAGACACCTGTCCACAACCTCAAACAGTCACACTCCAAACTCCACTATGGTGAAGACCAAAGAGCTGTGGAAGGACACCAGAAACAAAATTGTAGACCTGTACCAGACTGGGAAGACTGAATCTGTAATAGGCAAGCAGCTTGGTGTGAAGAAATCAACTGTGGGAGCAATAATTAGAAAATGGAAGACATACAAAACCACTGATAATCTCCCTCAATCAGGGGCTCCACGCAAGATCTCACCCCGTGGGCTCAAAATGATCACAAGAACGGTGAGCAAAAATCCCAGAACCACACGGGGGGACCTAGTGAATGACCTGCAGAAAGCTGGGACTAACGTAACAAAGGCTACCGTCAGTAACACACTACGCCGCCAGGGACTCAGATCCTGCAGTGCCAGACGTGTCCCCCTGCTTAAGCCAGTACATATCTGGGCCCGTCTGAAGTTTGCTAGAGAGCATTTGGATGTTCCAGAAGAGTATTAGGAGAATGTCATATGGTCAGATGAAACCAAAGTAGAAACACAACTTGTCGTGTTTGGAGGAGAGTGAATGCTGAGTTACATCCAAAGAACACCATACCTACTGTGAAGCATGGGGATGGCAACATCATGCTTTGGGGCTGTTTCTCTGCAAAGGGACCAGGATGACTGATCCGTGTACATGAAAGAATGAATGGGGCCATGTATCGTGAGATTTTGAGTGCAAACCTCCTTTCATCAGCAAGGCCATTGAAGATGAAACGTGGCTGGGTCTTTCAGCATGACAATAATCCCAAGCACACCGCCAGGGCAACGAAGGAGTGGCTTCATAAGAAGCATTTCAAGGTCCTTAGGTGGCCCAGCCAGTCTCCAGATCTCAACCCCATAGAAAACCTTTGGAAGGAGTTGAAAGTCTGTGTTGCCCAGCGACAGCCCCAAAACATCACTGCTCTAGAGGAGATTTGCATGGAGGAATGAGCCAACATACCAGCAATATTGTGTGCCAACCTTGTGAAGACTTCCAGAAAACGTTTGACCTCTGTCATTGCCAACAAATGATATATAACAAAGTATTGACCAAATACTTATTTTCCACCATAATTTGCAAATAAATTCTTTAAAAATAAGACAATGTGATTTTCTAGATATGTTTTCTCATTTTGTCTCTCATAGTTGAGGTCTACCTATGATGTCAATTAGAGGCCTCTCTCATCTTTTTAAGTGGGAGAACTTGCACAATTGGTGGCTGACTAAATACTTTTTTTTCCCCACTGTATCTATTGTGTCCTGTAAACATCATTTAGATGTGTATAAAGGTTGTACATATTGTATCATATTTAGTCATCTTCAGACTACTCATTCTCTGCTGTCTTTATGAGAGGGCGTACATCTATCTTATTGGAGGACACTTTTGTGACTCCACCCCCATCCAACCACAGTAACTGGTAGTATATATTATAGTTTGATGCCGGTTATTGATCCAACTTTGTGTTGTTTACTCCGAGCCCCATGTCTCCTGATGAACTCTCTGATTGAGAGAGTAACATGTTGAGCTTTATTATTTTTCCTGTAATTTTATTAATTGTTTCACTTGTCTTTGGTTTATGTTACATATCATGGGTGTCACGTTTTTAGAGGTCTTGTATCAAAGGTTAAGTTTTAAGGGATTGAATTCTGTGATATCACTAATACAATGCGCTGCAATGTATTGCAAGCCATTGCAAAATTTCTGCACTAATGAAAGAGGGCCATTGGCTGGGCCCACAGGTTCAGCATGTACACGATGCCACACAGACACGCGCAACGTTTTAATTCTCAAAACAACGTTTACTGAGTAAAGTAATGAAGAGAGACTTGGGAAAATATGCAACAAGGTAAAAACAGATAAAAAAAATACAAAGTAACATGGAAGAGAGTATAACAGCAAACCAACACTATACCCCTTAGTTCACACAGTTACTTAAACAGGTGATAGATACAAGTCCTTTAAGAACACGTTTTTCCTGGATCAGTCCCTCGTGCACCCTAAGTATTGCGTAATACTATTTGTAATCCAATGGTTAACTTGTAATCCACAGGCAAATGCTGTCTTCCCCTTAAAGTACAGTTATAGTCCTTGCTCCTGCTCTCCACTTAAAAGACAGGCCAGTCTCTCCAATGATAAGGTGTCAGCGTAAGAGTCCCTTATATAACTACCACCACATGGTCTACGTAGATGCGGCCAACCCGTACTTACAAGTCCTTGAGGCCTTTCTTTCATTTAATCTCTTTACTTTCTGAGCTTCAGGGGAGTCCTGACTCAGTCATCAGCCAGCACCATGGTCACTGTGTCCCCAGACTCAGTCCTCAGCCAGCACCAAGACTTCTCCTGCAATCAGCTCAGCTCAGGCCTCCATCCTGCACATAGCCTTCTCCAGCAGCACAGCTCAGGCTTCCACACCTCCAGACTCTACTTCACAAAGACCCCACTTCCTTTTTCCTGCTGGGTGATGATGCAATTTCCAATCTCCACTGACAGGCATCAAAACTGCAATCCCAGCGTACTTCCAGGCTTATAGGAGTCCAAAACATCCCAGTAATTACCTATAATTAGACTTTGCAACCTAGAACAATATTTACATTCACATGCATTAATACCTATACTTATGGGCAGTTTATCACTTTGCTGCCACCTACTGACCAAAGTTAGTTACTGAACATATATTGCTTCACAACCTTACACTTCTATTACAGCTTTCATTTAAATGGATTTCTGCCCAATGGGGGCTGGGGATCAACCCCAAAATGGCAGCGCCCATGCACTGTAGGGAAAATGGTCCCTCGGTCAGCTTTGACTGAATCATTTGAGAAGTTAATGCCTGTGATCAGTGTGCTCCTGAGCAGCTGCCATATTTAAATACCATACAGTGGGGAAAAAAAGTATTTAGTCAGCCACCAATTGTGTAAGTTCTCCGACTTAAAAAGATGAGAGAGACCTGTAATTGACATCATAGGTAGACCTCAACTATGAGAGACAAAATGAGAAAACAAATCCAGAAAATCACGTTGTCTGATTTTTAAAGAATTTATTTGCAAATTATGGTGGAAAATAAGTATTTGGTCAATAACAAAGGTTCATCTCAATACTTTGTTATATATCCTTTGTTGGCAATGACAGATGTCAAACGTCTTCTATAAGTCTTCACAAGGTTGGCACACACTGTTGCTGGTATGTTGGCCCATTCCTCCATGCAGATCTCCTCTAGAGCAGTGATGTCTTGGGGCTGTCGCTGGGCAACACAGACTTTCAACTCCCTCCAAAGGTTTTCTATGGAGTTGAGATCTGGAGACTGGCTAGGCCAATCCAGGACCTTGAAATGCTTCTTACGAAGCCACTCCTTCTGTGCTTGGGATCATTGTCATGCTGAAAGACCCAGCCACATTTCATCTTCAATGCTCTTGCTGACGGAATGAGGTTTGCACTCAAAATCTCGCGATACATGGCCCCATTCATTCTTTCATGTACACGAATCAGTGGTCCTGGTCCCTTTGCAGAGAAACAGCCCCAAAGCATGATGTTGCCACTCCCATGCTTCACAGTAGGTATGGTGTTCTTTGGATACAACTCAGCATTCACTCTCCTCCAAACACAACGAGTTGCGTTTCTACCAAACAGTTCTACTTTGGTTTCATCTGACCATATGACATTCTCCCAATACTTTTCTGGAACATCCAAATGCTCTCTAGCAAACTTCAGATGGGCCCGGATATGTACTTGCTTAAGCAGAGGGACACGTCTGGCACTGCAGGATCTGAGTCCCTGGCGGCGTAGTGTGTTACTGACGGTAGCCTTTGTTACGTTAGTCCCAGCTTTCTGCAGGTCATTCACTAGGTTCCCCCATGTGGTTCTGGTATTTTTGCTCACCGTTCTTGTGATCATTTTGACCCCACGGGGTGAGATCTTGCGTGGAGCCCCTGATCGAGGGAGATTATCAGTGGTTTTGTATGTCTTCCATTTTCTAATTATTGCTCCCACAGTTGATTTCTTCACACCAAGCTGCTTGCCTATTGCAGATTCAGTCTTCCCAGCCTGGTGCAGGTCTACAATTTTTTTTCCCCCGCCCCCCCCCCCCCCCCCCCCCCCCCCCCCCACGGGATTTGGGGTTTGGCCCTTTTGGTTTTTGGCCAGGGCCCCTTTCAAACAAAAAAAAAAAAAAACAAGCGCCACCACCAAAAAAAAAAAGGGGGGGGCAGGGGGGCCCCCCAAAGAAGAAGTTACAGGTCTGTGAGAGCCAGAAATCTTGCTTGTTTGTAGGTGACCAAATACTTATTTTCCACCATAATTTGCAAATAAATTCTTAAGAAATCAGACAATGTGATTTTCTAGATATGTTTTCTCATTTTGTCTCTTGTAAGAGACAGCCAATGTTGTCCTAAGCTTCATTTGTCTGTATAAACTGTTTTTTTTTTTTTTTTTTTTTTTTTTTTTTTTTTTTTAAAAAAGCCGCCCCAATTTTTTTTAAAAATTTTTGGGGGGGGCCCCCCCCTTTATGTCAGCCTGCCTGTTCTGCAGACAGGGTGTGAGCAGAGCAGCAGGAAGTGATGAGACAGAGAGCAGCAGCCATCTTGGCAAGTGTTGTATTGAACTGGTGTGGAGATTTTTCTGTACAGCTAAGCTGTATCTTGGTCCAGAGACAAACAGAGTGTAAAGAGACAACAGGACTAGTGAGTCCATGTGAAAGGAACTGTGCTCAGTGGCTGATCAGTGAGACTGACATTGTGACTGTGTATTTGGATACCACAGATAGAGACTCGCAGTGCTGTTGATGTACTGGACAGCACCTGCTAAACCCCGGCTTACAACCCAGCTCAGTGTATGGATTCGGCAGGACTGTCAGTGTGCTGAGTGGAATCTGCTGTTGGATTACATTGCATTCATTGGGTTTCCCTGTTAAAGAGGACTTCATTTCTCCCAAGATCCTGATAACAGTGAGGAGAGGACGCTTCACTATAAAAGAAAGGAACGACTTTGGGCCCCACCGCGCGCTTCTACGGACTGTAAGCGGTCCACCTGGACCACTGGGGAAAAGGGGGTGCACCCAAATGTGATGTCAGGGTCAGTTAGGGATAGTTTTGAGTATATTGTTCATTCAGTGTCCATACTGGACATAGTGGACAGAGTAAAAGTAGAAACCATTGCAGAATTTGCCTTGAAATTGTTCATGCTATATTGTATATTTTGCTTGTCTTTATCCCTGTCATTTTACCTTCAAATAGCCTTTATTAACTTATAGTAAATATATATTCTTTTCTTGAACTACCGCGTGTGCGTTCATTTCTGGTTGCGGAGTCCAAACCACCTGCCTTGCTCTCGGTTCACAAATTGGCGTAGTCGGCGGGATCCGCTTACCAGAATGGACGGTGACGCACCCGTTCGGGAGAATGGTGCTGGAGGAAGAATGCCAGCAGGGGCTATAATAAGTCAGTTAGCTAAATTTGATGGCAATAATATGTCAGTGAGTATGTGGGTGGAACAGATACGAATGATACAGCGAATGTACCAGACCGCACCAGAAGTACTAGTAGAGCTAGCAATATTGACATTACAAGGGGATGCTAAGACCACGGTGATACTGAGGCCATTTGAACAAAGGCAGACATTTGAGCAAGTAGTCCAGATTCTAGAAACCATTTATGGAGAAACTGCATTGCTGGGGTCTCTGCAGGCTCGGTTCTTCCAGAGGGGACAACAGGAGAATGAAAGCCTTCCCCAATATGCAAATGCCCTACAAGAACTGCTCCGAGATATTCAAGTGAAGGAAAGAGGGGGCTCGCCAGCCTTCTGTAACCCTGATCGGACTCTCCGTGACCAGTTTGTCCTGGGGATACGTGACGGCAGTTTAACTGTGACTATGCAGGATTTTATACGACGAGAGACTGATGCTAAATTCCATGATGTACAGGTAGAGGCCATCTCCCGTGCCAATAGTATGGTCCCGAGGCCGCAGACCGCAGTTGGAGTTACTTTGTCACAGGGGGCTAGTTCTGGCTCAGAGACAGTAGAAAAAGGGACGGTTAAAGAAATTCTCACAGTAATGCAGAAACTGCAAGAACAAATGGAACACTTGCACACTCGTTGTGATGAGCAGTCTATGAAAATTGCAGACTTCCAGAAGACTGGAGATGAAAGGGTGAGCCGTCCATACCCAGAAAATCAGAATCACCCACCACCCCGCTGGAGGGATGAGGATAGGACCTACCGAAGGGGTCCAAATCATTTAGTGCAGTGCTCAGGAGAAATCGAAGGGGCTTACCGAAGGGGCCCAAACAGATGGCCAGAACGACGGGGGATACGCTGCTGGGAGTGTGGACGGATGGGCCACGTTGCTGCTAGATGTCCAGAGCAGCGACAAACTTATGAGAGACCGCCGTTAAACTGAAGTCCCCTGCTGCTGTAGGGCGTGTAGTAGGGGAGACTGACAAGGAGACTATGTGGGGAGAATGCCCTAATGATGACCTGATCGCTGCAAGTCCTGTTATACAGGTGGAAATGGAGGGTATTCCGGTTACCGGGATGATTGACACGGGTTCCCAAGTAACGACCTTGAGTAGAGACTGTTATGAACGGTACTTCCAGCAACATGTGAAATATGATCCCCATACATTCGTACGAGTGGTCGCAGCTAACCAGTTACCAGTTCCAGTCGTGGGAGTGGCCTGGATGAATGTCCGGGTATGTGGCCAAGATCTAGGTAGGAAAGGCATTGTGGTGGTACAGGAGTCACATGAAGTAAAGGTCCCTGTCATTTTGGGGATGAATGTGTTAAAAGAATTAGATCAGATCCTCTTTGAAAAGAAAGGTCACGGTTATTGGAAAGAAACCACCACCCATCAGCCTACTCAAACAGCTTTCCAGCGGCTGATCCGGACATGTGGCTTACAGAAAAGTTCAGATGCACAGCGTCCTCTGGCTCGAATTTCAGTTCCTTTGCATACAAAAGTTACACTGCCACCCAGTCGGGAGACAATAGTGTCCATGCCCATAGGCACCTGTCGGAAACTAGAGGGCATAGCTGTGTTGGTAGAACCACTGCAGGCAGCCGAAGGAGGTGTTGATCCGCTAGTGGCCCGTTCCTTGGCAATAGTTCGCAATGGAAGAGTACCACTTCGATGTGTAAACACTCAGGACCAGAGTGTGGACCTGACCCCAGGGAGGCAGCTGGCTAACATCTATGTGACTCCGGAGGAAGTAAGGAAAGTAACTCCAATGCAGCTGAAGCCGACTGAAAGGGATGAGTGGACCGTAACTGTGTCCATGGGAGAAGATGAGGAACCCACCTCTGAATGGAATGGCCGTGCAATTCGAGAACAGATGAAGATGGATGCAAGTTCATGTTCTCTGGAATGGGTGCAGAAGGTAGATGAACTGTTGTGGGAGAACCGAGCCGCCTTTTCACGGTATGCTGAAGATTTTGGATGTACCACAGGGATCTACCATGAGATTCCCACAGGAGACACCCCTCCAATTAGAGAGCGCTACCGACAAATTCCTCCACAGTTGTATCAGGAAGTAAAAGAACTGTTAGCTAAGATGCTACAGGGTGGGATCATCCAAGAAAGCCAGAGTCCCTGGGCAGCTCCTGTGGTGTTAGTAAGAAAAAAAGATGGGTCCATCCGATTTTGCGTAGACTATCGGAAGTTAAACGCTTGCACCGTACGAGATTCCTACCCCTTGCCACGGATTGAGGAGTCCCTCTCAGCGCTGGGGAGAGCCCGGTACTTCTCCTCACTAGATCTGGCTAGTGGGTATTGGCAGGTGCCGATGGCCACAAAAGACAAGGAGAAGACGGCATTCATCTTGCCCATGGGACTATACGAATTTAACCGGATGCCCTTCGGGTTGACAAATGCACCCGGAACGTTTCAGCGGTTGATGGAGAAATGTCTCGGTGACTTCAACTTTGAGTTCACTCTCATCTACTTGGATGACATTATAGTGTATTCTGCGACCTTTGAAGACCATCTCCACCAGTTGGGGCAAGTATTTCGAAGATTGCGGGAACATGGGCTCAAATTGAAACCCAGTAAATGTCGGTTGTTCCAATCTGAAATTGATTACTTGGGTCACCGCGTATCAGGAGAAGGGGTGAGACCATCAAGAGACAAGATAGCGGCTGTTCAAGATTGGCCAATACCGACTACCCTGCGAGAAGTGAGGGCGTTCCTTGGAGTAGCCGGTTACTATCGACGGTTTATT
Organism: Leptodactylus fallax; assembly: GCA_947044405.1. Lineage (NCBI taxonomy): Eukaryota > Metazoa > Chordata > Amphibia > Anura > Leptodactylidae > Leptodactylus > Leptodactylus fallax. The sequence continues at coordinate 4,275,423 of CAMRHE010000129.1, read as the reverse complement.
AAGGATTTCGCCAAGGTAGCAGCACCACTTAATGCTCTCCTACGAGGCACATCCGGTGGTCCAAAGAACCGGTCCGTGAAGTGGGGACTTGAACAGGAACAAGCCTTCCAGGCATTAAAGGATGCACTGACAACAGCCCCAATCTTGGCATATGCTGATTACCACTTGCCGTTCCAGCTGTATACGGATGCAAGCCTGTATGGTCTTGGAGCAGTGCTTTCCCAGCTTCAGGATGGCCAGGAGAGGGTCATAGCGTACGGCAGCCGGTCTTTGAGAGATTCTGAAAGAAACCCCGAGAATTATAGTTCATTTAAGTTGGAGCTGTTGGCACTGGTATGGGCCATGACCGAGAAATTCTCTGAATATTTGACCGGTGCTGAAGTTTTAGTACTGACTGACAACAACCCACTAGCTCACCTGGAAAATGCCAAGCTCGGGGCGTTAGAGCAGAGGTGGATAGCCCGAATGACTAAGTTCAATTACCGCATTAAGTATCGGTCCAAGACAGAGAACCAGAATGCTGACGGGCTTTCTAGGGTAACCGCCCAGACCCCCACAGTAGACGTGGATCATGAGTTGGAGCATGTGGAGGTGCCCGACTTCAGCAGATTTTCACAGGCCTTGGCCGCCGCTAATCAGTTTGAGATGGAGGGGACTGAAACGGCTCCTTTCTTTGGTCCCTCACGACAGGAATGGGCACAGATACAACAGACCCATGAGGGGCTGGCACAGATGATCAAGTGTGTTGAGAAAGGCCAGAAGCCCTGTAGAGAGGAAAGAGAACGACTGACACGTGAGATATTATCTGTTCTGAGTCAGTGGGAAAAGTTGGAGATGAAAAATGGAGTGCTATGCTGAAAGGTCTATTTACCTTCTGAGATCGACATTCGATACCAAATTGTGGTGCCTAGTGAACTGGCTCGCTCGTTGGCAGTTGAGGCTCATAATAAGAATGGACATTTTGGTCATGAGAAGACCTTTCGTTGGTTACAGCGACTGATTTACTGCCCTGGTCTTCGTCAAATGGTCGAAGAAGTATGCCGCAGCTGTCGAACTTGTGAGATCCATAAGGCAATAGAACAGAGAGCTCCCCTGCAAACCATCGTGACCCAGGAACCTTTAGAAATCGTCATGATAGACTATCTAATGGTGGGCCCATCCAATAGCGGACACCAGTATTGCCTCGTAATGGTGGATCACTTCACCAAATTTGCGGTGGTAACCGCCACCAAGGACCAGACAGCTGAGTCAGCAGCTCGTGCTCTGTGCCAAGATTTCATTCGAGTATATGGGTGCCCTAAACGCATCCACTCCGACCAGGGTGCCTGCTTTGAGGGACACGTAATGAAAGAAGTTCAACGTATCTAAGGGATAAAGAAGTCGCACACGACTCCATACCACCCTCAGGGAAATGGGGCCTGTGAAAGATTCAACAGAACTCTGCTACAGATGCTGCGGACTCTGGAGGAAGACAAGAAGTTACAGTGGCCTCAGTTCTTGTCTGAAATGGTGTGGGCCTATAACAATCAAGTCCATTCTACAACGGGGTACTCTCCTTATACACTTCTCTTTGGGCGGTCTGGGCGAAGTATAGGAGAATTACAGTTGGATGATGTGGATGGGTTCCCTCCGAGGGATCCAACCTCTTGGGTGCGGGCGCACCGGCAGAGACTTGAGACGATCCATCGATTGGTGCGGCAGCGCCTGCAAGAACATCCCCATCCTGATAAGACCCCAGTGCAAGAAGCACCATTGCAACCAGGCGACCTGGTGCTAGTTCGTGTCAAGAAACCCCAAGGGAAATTGGAAAGCCGATGGGAGGCTTTGCCGTATCGTGTTGTTGGCCGCAAGTATGCGAATGGGCCAGTGTACCAGGTCCAGAAAGAAGGAACTGATTGTGTTCGAGTACTTCACCGAAATATGTTGCGCCTGTGTCATTCTGAAGGGACAAATCATGATGGGCCTGCCAATGTGAATGAGCTCCCACAGTCAGAGAATGGAGGTGCGGAATGGGCCTCCGACGAGGAGGATGATTGTTGGCCGATCCCTGCTCCTGGGGATGTTCCACCTGTGACTACTGTATCTCCGGCCTGTGCCCCCTCAGGTGCGGAATCCGCTGGTCCTTCTCAGCCCATAGCTGCAGCACCCCATAATATACCACCGGTCCTCAGACGGACCACTAGGCCAAATGCTGGTATTCCCCCTGTTCGGTATGCGCAGGATGAGTTTGTTTGTCCTGCCATACATCGGTATACTACCACCCTGTGCATAAAAGTACAACCCTCTGGATATACAGTCATAGGCAGGGACTGCCAATCTTAAAGTGGGGGGGAATATGTAAGAGACAGCCAATGTTGTCCTAAGCTTCATTTGTCTGTATAAACTGTTAATGTTGAATGTATTTCTGTGATTCTGTTCCTTTAAGACAGCAGCCATTGTAATTGTGACATGATGCTGGAGTGAGACCCCCCCCTTTTATGTCAGCCTGCCTGTTCTGCAGACAGAGTGTGAGCAGAGCAGCAAGAAGTGACGAGACAGAGAGCAGCAGCCATCTTGGCAAGTGTTGTATTGAACTGGTGTGGAGATTTTTCTGTACAGCTAAGCTGTATCTTGGTCCAGAGACAAACAGAGTGTAAAGAGACAACAGGACTAGTGAGTCCATGTGAAAGGAACTGTGCTCAGTGGCTGATCAGTGAGACTGACATTGTGACTGTGTATTTGGATACCACAGATAGAGACTCGCAGTGCTGTTGATGTACTGGACAGCACCTGCTAAACCCCGGCTTACAACCCAGCTCAGTGTATGGATTCGGCAGGACTGTCAGTGTGCTGAGTGGAATCTGCTGTTGGATTACATTGCATTCATTGGGTTTCCCTGTTAAAGAGGACTTCATTTCTCCCAAGATCCTGATAACAGTGAGGAGAGGACGCTTCACTATAAAAGAAAGGAACGACTTTGGGCCCCACCGCGCGCTTCTACGGACTGTAAGCGGTCCACCTGGACCACTGGGGAAAAGGGGGTGCACCCAAATGTGATGTCAGGGTCAGTTAGGGATAGTTTTGAGTATATTGTTCATTCAGTGTCCATACTGCAGAAGTGGACAGAGTAAAAGTAGAAACCATTGCAGAATTTGCCTTGAAATTGTTCATGCTATATTGTATATTTTGCTTGTCTTTATCCCTGTCATTTTACCTTCAAATAGCCTTTATTAACTTATAGTAAATATATATTCTTTTCTTGAACTACCGCGTGTGCGTTCATTTCTGGTTGCGGAGTCCAAACCACCTGCCTTGCTCTCGGTTCACACTCTCATAGTTGAGGTCTACCTATGATGACAATTACAGGTCTCTCATCTTTTTAAGTGGGAGAATTTGCACAATTGGTGGCTGACTAAATACTTTTTTTTCCCCACTGTACATCCACCGTATTAGCACTGCAGATGTCAGGAAAGGGTTAAATGTTGACAACATGCCAAGGTAAGTAAGTGTTATAACTAGAGATGAGCGAATTTCTCAAAAGTTTGATTCGGCAGTTCGATTCGAATTTCCAAAAAAATTTGCTTCGATCCGAATTACTTTGGATCGATCAAAGGTTTTCAGACTTGATAAGACCCTCTCACTCAATATACAGATGTAGCAGAGTTAACCCAAACTTGCTGCAGTGTGATATCTTATCACAGAATGAAAAAAAACAATGAATTAAAAGTCATTGAAAAATGTTTTCCCAATGACTTTTCATTATTTTTTGTTGTTTTCTGTGATAAGATATCATGCTGCAACAGTTTAACCAATTGCACAAGTTCGTATTAACACTGCTACATGTGTGAGATTGAATTTTTTTGTGATTTTCTTGAGGTTGGTAGCCACTATTAATGAGCTTGAAAGTATTTCTGATGATTAATACATTGTAGTAGAATATACTTAGAGTGACATCTACTGGATTACCTTTGGAATGATTGTTCTCTCCGCTCTGTTCACACAATCTCTTCAAGGCAGAGGCATAACATAAAGCTCCTGGACCTCAATGCAAAATCTGTACTTGGTACAGTGAAAGTCCTCATACTAAAGATGACTAAAAATAGAGCCTCCATCTAGCAATACCACTTCCTTAACCCCTTCCCACCGCAGACATTTTTCGATTTCCGCCTTCCAAACCCCATACCTTTTTTTATTTTTCTGTTCACAGAGCCATATGAGGGCTTAATGTTTGCAAGACAAATTGTACTTCGTTACGGTACCATTTATTATTCTGTACAATGTACTGGGAAGCTGCAAAAATGAGGGGGAATTGGAGAAATACTGCGTTTGTGCGACTTTCCTACAGGCTTCATTTTTACAGCATTCACTGTGCAGACAAAATGACATGTCACTTGTATTCTATGGGTGGTTATGATTATGGGGATTCAAAGCTTCTATAGTTTAATTTACATTTTAACCCTTTAAAAAAATCCAAAACTTTGCAAAAAAAATTTTTTTTCTTAGAGTCGCCATATTCTGACACCCGTAACTTTTTTTATATTACCATGCATGCAGGCATGCATAAAGTGTATTTTTTTGCGGGTCCAGATGTCGTTTTTAGTTATACCATTTTAGGGAATGTCTACTGCTCTTTGATCTCTTTTTATTGAAATTATTATGAGAGGTGAAACAACGAACAAATGGCAGTTCGGTTCTTTTGACTTTATTTGCCGCTGCGTGTATTCTATGGAAAGGGAGGTAATTTGAATTTTTAATTCCCTTTTTATTTTGTATGTATATATATTTTTTTACTTTTACTTGTTTTTATTTACTGTATTTATTAGACTGATCACTAAAGCAATGCATTACAATCCCAATGCATTGCAAATTAACCACAACTTGTATTACAGGCTGCATAGAGACAAGCCTGGGAGCCTTTAATAGGCTCTTGTTGTGATAGCAACTGATCACCAGGTCCGGATCTCATTCCAGGCGGCAGCGATCTACAGGAAAATTGCTAGCAGATATTAGCACCGCTTTTTTGCTGTATAATACAGCAGAGACACAACAGCTATGGCAGCCACTCAGCTCCTGAGCAGCCGCCATATTTAAAATGCCTGACATCTGCCATGCTATTATGCCGCATTATGTCGGGAAGGGGTTAATGCCATGTGAATGTTGTAGGTGATGCTGGTTTGCTGCAACTCTTTTTTTATAGTTCCTTGGCTAATCCCCACCACCCCCTTTTCGTTTGTAGGATCAGTGAAGAGGGATACCCTCATTGGTTCCCACCAGCTATCAAAATATAAGATGTAACCAGTCTTGTCTGAGCCCCTTTTCTCTAGCCAGGTTTATTTTATGTATGTTCTTAAAGACATTTCTAAGGTTTTAGACCTCTGAGAGCTACACTGTATAATTATCTCCAAATAAAGGAAATTAAAGGGGAATTCCAATTACTAAGATATTCCCTATCTACAGGATAGGGAATAACTGTTGGATCAGTGGGTGTCCATCTGCTGGGTCCCCCACAGGACAATAGATGGAGGGTCCTATGTACCCTATATAAATGGAGTGTTACAGTGCCTTGCGAAAGTGTTCGGCCCCCTTGAACTTTTCAACCTTTTGCCACATTTCAAGCTTCAAACATAAAGATATAAATTTTTATTTTTTTGGTGATGAATCAACAACAAGTGGGACACAATTGTGAAGTGGAACAAAATTTATTGGTTATTTTAAACTTTTGTAAAAAATAAAAAACTGAAAAGTGGGGCGTGCAATATTATTCGGCCCCCTTAAGTTAATACTTTGTAGCGCCACCTTTTGCTGCGATTACAGCTGCAAGTTGCTTGGGATATGTCTCTATCAGTTTTGCACATCGAGAGACTGAAATTCTTGCCCATTCTTCCTTGGAAAACAGATTGAGCTCAGTGAGGTTGGATGGAGAGCGTTTGTGAACAGCAGTTTTCAGCTCTTTCCACAGATTCTCGATTGGATTCAGGTCTGGACTTTGACTTGGCCATTCTAACACCTGGATACATTTATTTGTGAACCATTCCATTGTAGATTTTACTTTATGTTTGGGATCATTGTCTTTTTTGGAAGATAAATCTCCGTCCCAGTCTCAGGTCTTTTGCAGACTCCAACAGGTTTTCTTCCAGAATGGTCCTGTATTTGGCTCCATCCATCTTCCCATCAATTTTAACCATCTTCCCTGTCCCTGCTGAAGAAAAGCAGGCCCAAACCATGATGCTGTCACAACCATGTTTGACAGTGGGGATGGTGTGTTCAGGGTGATGAGCTGTGTTGCTTTTATGCCAAACATATCGCTTTGCATTGTGGCCAAAAAGTTCGATTTTGGTTTCATCTCACCATAGCACCTTCTTCCACATGTTTGGTGTGTCTCCCAGGTGGCTTGTGGCAAACTTAAAATGAGACTTTTTATGGATATCTTTGAGAAATGGCTTTCTTCTTGCCACTCTTCCATAAAGACCAGATTTGTGCAGTGTACGACTGATTGTTGTTCTATGGACAGACTCTCCCACCTCAGCTGTAGATCTCTGCAGTTCATCCAGAGTGATCATGGGCCTCTTGGCTGCATCTCTGATCAGTCTTCTCCTTGTTTGAGATGAAAGTTTAGAGGGATGGCCGGATCTTGGTAGATTTGCAGTGGTCTGATACTCCTTCCATTTCAATATGATCGCTTGCACAGTGCTCCTTGGGATGTTTAAAGTTTGGGAAATCTTTTTGTATCCAAATCTGGCTTTAAACTTCTCCACAACAGTATCACGGACCTGCCTGGTGTGTTCCTTGGTCTTCATGATGCTCTCTGCGCTTTAAACAGAACCCTGAGACTATCACAGAGCAGGTGCATTTATACGGAGACTTGATTACACACAGGTGGATTATATTTATCATCATCAGTCATTTAGGACAACATTGGATCATTCTTAGATCCTCACTGAACTTCTGGAGTGAGTTTGCTGCACTGAAAGTAAAGGGGCCGAATAATATTGCACGCCCCACTTTTCAGTTTTTTATTTTTTACAAAAGTTTAAAATAACCAATAAATTTCGTTCCACTTCGCAATTGTGTCCCACTTGTTGTTGATTCTTCACCAAAAAATAAAAATTTTATATCTTTATGTTTGAAGCCTGAAATGTGGCAAAAGGTTGAAAAGTTCAAGGGGGCCGAATACTTTCGCAAGGCACTGTATGTCTCACATGCATGCTTCTGCTTCAGGTACACAGGAGGGACTCAAAAGGAAGTACCACTGTAATGTAAAGCAAATCCAAGGAAAAAAATGTTATTAAATTAATCACCCAGGGTATAGAAATATTTCAGTTCCACTACAGAACCATTTCCAAGCAGTCTGAATGTGAGACTTTGTCTGGGCTGCTACATTCCTTGATTTGACGGAACAGGACCACATCGTCAGTCCCAGCCATTGGTTTCTAGTGTCTTGTCTTCCAACTACAGCTTAAATCCCACTGGCCATGTCCTGCACAGAACTGGTGGTGTAGTGTAGTTGTGTAGAAATGTCAAGTAAGGTACAGCTTTACACATTACTTCGGTCACCCACAGTTTCCACAGGGTGATGGATATCTCTCCTATTCTCACAGGCAAGAACCACTTTTTAGGATCCCACCAAAGAATTTCTTTGGGGTCCAAGTCCTGGCCACTCCAGACTCTTCCATCACTTCTTCTGAAACCAAGCCTTGGTGGCCTTTGAGGTATGCTTCATTTTCCTGTTGGAAGGTCCAATGATTTCCATGGTTCAGCTAAGGCTGGGCTCACACATGCACCTGGTACACGTTCGGGGGTTTTTGTCGTCGAAGCCGTTTAAAAAATGTGGAGAGAAAAGCACTTTTCTCTCCGCATTTTTCACCCTTTTCGTTGGAAACCCGGCGGACCCTATTATAGTTTCTGCGGATAACGGCTTTTTTAAGCGGATTAGGTTTCCGTTCAGGGAGTCCCCAAGCGGACCCCCCAAACGGAAACCCGAACGCAGGTGTGAATCTAGCATTACTCAAAGAAGGCATAATGTTTTTATTCCAGGATTTCCTGGTACTTGATTGAATCCATTTTGCCCTCTGCAAACTGCAGGGTTTCAATGACTGAGGAAGGAAAGCAGCCAAAGAGTATCACCATGCTTCACTGCAGACAGGTTGTTTTTTTCAGGAAATACTTCATTCTTCTTCCTCTAGACATATCACTGATCCATGGGTCCAAAAAGTATCAGTTTTGCTGCATCTCACCACAGAACAGAATCACAAAATTTCTTTATATAGTTTTGAACATATTGGAGTATTTTGGGTCAGTAGATGTGTACATCTTGGAGATTGGGCATGAAGACCTTAGTCTTACTATTTAGTATGTGCCTTATTGTGCAAACTGAAACTTTAGTGCCTGCTGCCACCAAATCTTGCTGCAGGTATTTTGCAGTCACTCCACTATTTTTGACCAGATGCCTCCTCAGGAATTTGAACAGCCAGAGATAGCTTCCTATTTCAGTCACATCCAGGTACTGTGGCCAGGTTTCCTTTAACTTTAAATGGTGTGTCCATGGAGTTTAAGTTTACTTATTTCCTCCAGGGATTTATTCAAGTTGGATCTGAGGGTTTTTTCAATTGATTACAACTGTGGGTCATGTGATTGGAACCAGCAGTCAGTGACCTTTGCTATGGGGGCTAGGTTAAATATAGTCTTCCAGTCTCCATAGAACAGGTAATTATCTGTTAAAATTGGAGAGGAGGGAGTCAAGCAGAGTGACCCAGGGCCTAATTGCTGGTTCTGATCACATGACCTGAGGTCTGAACCATCCAACAACTTCCAGTTACAACATGAATAAAGTGTGACCATTACATACCCAACATTTACAATGTATTATACATGAAGGTGTGTGGTCAGAATATTCTTTTGAGGGACTAAAGACAAGGTACTTTTACCATAGTGAAAAACATGCTCTACTAAAACATTTACATATTGTAACAGAGTTTTGCCTACACAAAAGGCCTATGTCGTGATGAAGGAAAGAATCAAAATACTCCACTAGATGGTACTGCAGTTTGTATAGTCGACTTGCATATGTCTGCAAGAACCAGAATTACAGCACTGGAATGCTTGAGCTCAGGATGGAAAGCTACTAAAGCATCAGAAGACTCTGATGTTAGATGTATAAGGTTATGAACTGGAGCTTCAGTAATCAATGATGCTCGTCAATCTTTTATACTCTCTGTCAGAATGAAGCTTGAAAAGACTCAGGCAGTAGAAAGCAAATAAGATCATAACTTCAATATAACAATGCTTTGACATAACATTTCTTATAATCGTGTGTATACTGGCAACAACAAAGTTTACAATATCATTAAAGTTGATCTGCATTTCTTTTGCATAGGAAATGTATTCTATTGGGCTTATAGGATCAGTGTCGGACTGGGATGTCTAGGGCCCACCAGTGGAATTGTTTCTAGGGGGCCACCGCCAGGACCACTGAAGATCAGCAGTAACAAGACAGGGCGGCTAAAGGTAATAACATGTCGGGAGCCATGCTGCTCACCCGCCATACCATGTGCACCACTGCACTACCTAACCCTACTGCTACACCCTGTATGGCAAGTGAACAGCGTGGCTCCTAGAACTGTTACCATTACCTGTAGCCGCACTGACCAGATGTAATATTGATGGCCTATCCTAAGGACAGGCCATCAATATTAGAAAGATGGATAAATCCTTTAAAGAGGTTGTCCAGGAATTGGAGAAACCCATGTACTGGGCGGGAGGTGTAAAGTAAAAAATAAATAAATAAAAAAGCATACTCACCTGTCCCCAGCGCTCTGTTGTCCTCTGCCAGTGTCCATTCAGTCTTGTGCCAGCGCCTCCTTGCTGGGAGTCCTGCACCTCATGTAACTGCTAAGACCAATTAGGTACAGGATTTCCAGAAATGAGGCGCCGCCATGAGACCAAACAGACACAGGCAGGGGACAACGGGGTGCTGGGGACAGGTGAGTATGCTTTTTTGAATTTTTTTTTTATTTTTACACCTCCCTGGCGGCCGCCACAGGGGTCGTTCCAATTTATGGACAACCTCTTTTAAGGGGTTGTCTGGGTCAAATTTTTTTATGGCCACTTCACTGGTCCCCCCTATACAGTGGCCTCTTCACTAGTCCCCCATACTGTATGGGGAACAGTGATGGGGCCATTATATTGTGTGGGAGCAGTAATGGGGGCTAACATCCTGTGTGATGCATATTAAAGGGGTTGTCTTTTTTATGGCCTATGCTCAGGATAGGCCATAAATACATGATCAGTAGGGGGCTGACACATGGCCCCATCAGCTGTACGGAGCCATTTCCGGCGCCCGTTCTGTACACAACACAGGGCCGGAAGCAGAAAGCTCCATCCGCTGATTAGTTGCCCAGCGCCTTCACTGCAGCTCAGCTCCCACTGACTTCAATAAGTGCTGAGATGCAGTGAAGGTACTCGGCTAATATACAGTGGACAGAGCTTTCTGCTTCCGGCGCCGTATTGTGTACAGGATGGGCGACAGAAGTGGCTCCGTACAGCTGAACGGTCTGGGGTCAGCCCCGTACAGATCAGGTATCTATGGCCTATCCTGAGGATAAACTATAACAAATTATGCCTGGGCAAACCCTTTACTATACCCCCTAATGCACCACACTTTAAAGAGTTTGTCTAGTATAATTTTTTATTTTATATAATTAGTCCGGGGAAGGTGAACCGTCTCCCACAAAAAAAAAAAAAAAAAAAAAACATACTAAACATACTCACCTGTCCCCTGTGCTCCGGTGTCAGCAGGTGCCAGCACGGTTCGGTCCTGCAGCTCTGCTGTCTTCTTTTGCTGGAAGTCCTCACTGGCAGTGACATCCCAGTTCCCTTCACTTAGGCCGCTGATTGGCCTCAGGGGTTGAATTGGATTGATAAATAATCAATATTCCTGGTTGGTTATTGGTATCCAAATCTTGTTTCTGTGCGCACAAAGAAATGACATCTGCACTCCAGTCAGGATGTTCATAACTTCTCCTTTATTTACCACTGTACATAAGCTTATATAGTCAGTGGCGTAACTAGGAATGGTTGGGCCCCAAGGCGAACATTTGACATGGAGGTCACCAACAGCCGACTAAGACAAAAAAAAGACAACCGATAATGGAGGTAGGATATTCGGGTAAGATGACCAATTTTCTTACCGTACTTAGTGGAGGTCGATTCTCCGTCCTCGACCGTGTCGATTGTCTCCTCAGGTCCGATCTGGCGCGGCTGTAGAATGACCTACTCCGCTAGCCCACTCAGGGAAAGCCATTTGAATTGGATTGATAAATAATCAATATTCCTGGTTGGTTATTGGTATCCAAATCTTGTTTCTGTGCGCACAAAGAAATGACATTTGCACTCCAGTCAGGATGTTCATAACTTCTCCTTTATTTACCACTGTACATAATCTTATATAGTACTACATATGGGAGTTGACATGTATATTTGTGTCCGTTTGCTGTTGGCTGAAGCATCTTGCAATTTCCTCTTCTTACATCCTGTTTTTGCACTTGCCTTGGGTGTTGGTCAGGAAGTAAGCGCCATCTTGCATAGCTGATATCTAGTTACACGCAGCAGAGATCAGAAAAGGATTGTATTAATAAGCACGGTGGCTCAGTGTTTAGCACTGTAGCCTTGCAGCGCTGGAGTCCTGGGTTTGAATCCTGCCAAGGACAACATCTGCAAGGAGTTTGTATGTTCTCCCTGTGTTTGCATGGGTTTCCTCCCACACTCCAAAGACATACTGATAGGGAATGTAGATTGTGAGCCCTACATGGGACAGTGCTGTCAATGTCTGTAAAGTGCTGTGGATTATGATGGCGCTATATAAGTAAGCGTAATAAATAATAAAACACTTAGGAAGGAAAGTATATATTTGGTTAATAGTAATACAAAATAGACCTGTTGATATCAAAAATAGACATTTTATCCACAACAGGGTCACGTGACGTCACAGGTAGTCACGTGTAGAGGGAACTTCCGCCGGAAGAAAATAGAGCTGCAGGCTGAACTGCTCTGGAAGACAGGAGAGAAAGTTTGGTTTTTTTTTTTCACCTTCCCCTTTGTAATGAAAAAAAAAAAATGTTATTCTGCACAACCCCTTTAATGTCCCCCAGGCTATTGGCCTCCATCACTGTCCCCCCCCCTACACTATATAATGGCCCCATCAATGGTCCCCATACAGTATAGGGACCAGTGAGTGGCCACTGTATGGGGGGGAATAGTGAAGGGGCCACTGTATGGGGGGGGGGGAATATTGAAGGGACCACTGTATGCCCCTTCACTGGTCTCCCCTATAGCAGTATTGGAGTTTTCTGCGACTTAGGTACTGTTATGCTGGAGCCCTAGAAGAGGCAAAAAAAACCCCAAAAAATGGTCTTATTTACCTCTCCTGTGCTCCAACTCGAATTCCTGCTCTCTTCGGCCCTCTTCAATGATGTCACAGACGGCATGTTGGTCCAGCTGGCGTCACTGACGCACCTTGATGCCGACGTAACCCACGTCTGTGATGTCATTGAAGACAGCAGGAAGTAGCACTGGAGCACAGCAGAGGTAAGTAAGACCTTTTTTTTTTTTCACTTCCCCTGGGTCTCCGAACATTATACTCTGTATAATAATAGTCCATGGGTCGTGATCCCCCAAAATTTCTGGGTTCTGCCATTTTTGTAATATTTGCACCAAACACCGTAGGGGACATTATACTGTGTAATGGGGCTGCCATGGGACATTATACCTTGTGAAGGAGCCACTATGGGACATTATATATATATACATATATCAGTGAATTATGTCAGTGGGTATATAGTTGAGGCATTTGATGAAAGGATATGATTGGTTAGAAGATGGCCAGCCTGTCCAACCAAAGCAGGATCAGGTCATGTAGTCCCCCATATCTTGCAGCCATGTATAACTAAGATTAAGTTCACATCTGCACCGGAGTCTCCAGAAACTGCTAAAAATCGGCAGAGACAAAAGTCCTGCATGGAGAAATTTTTTCTCCACGAATTTCAAGAGGACCTTTCACGTCCTCTGGTACCCGTGGTTTCATATACCACTGGAAAGCTGACAGTGCATTGAATTCAGCACACTGTCAGCTTTGATGGTACATGTCTGGGTGCTGGAGATATTGGTGCTGTTAGTTTCAGCACCAATATCCCTTCACCGTCAGAAGGGCGGGCCTTACTGCTCAACGTCATCACTGAGGGTAAGGAACACCCCCTCTAAGAGTACAAGGCTATAGAAGAGTACAGTCAGGGGGGTGTTCCTTACCACCCAGCAATGAAGCTAAGCAGTAAGGCCCACCCTTCTGACAGTGGAGCGATATCTGTGCGGAAACTAACGGCACCAATATCTCCAGCACCCAAGCGCACATCGGGAAAGCTGACAGTGCGCTGAATTCAGCGCACTGTCACCTTTCTAGTGGTATAGAATACCGTAGGTGCCAGAGGATGTGAAAGCTCCTCTTTCAGTTTTGAAATGGTGGACGCCATTCTAGTCAATGGGGTCCGCCGGTGTCTGTGTGTAACCTCTAAAACAGTGGTCCGGCTTCCCTGGCAGACCCGAACGATGGAGAGGCCAGAGCAGATGTGAACCTAGACTAAGAATTTTCAATTCATTTTAAAATGACAGTTTTTATCTGGCTTCATCGTTTACATATACAGCAAGAATCTTAGGAAATATAACGGTTATCATCCTGACAAATATCATGCAAAACTGCAGTAAATACTGACACCATAGCAAAGCAAATATATATGAAATTCTGGTTCAAGTTTTGGATACCATAGGGAATCTATTACTACACATACACACACAAAACAGAACATGTACACACACACAGACACATGACAGAACATGTGTATACACACACACACACACACACACACACACACACACAGAACATGTATACACAGAACATGTACACACACAGACACATGACAGAAAATGTGTACATAGACACACACAGAACATGTACACATAGACACACACAGAACATGTACACACACACACATAGACACACACAGAACATGTACACACAAACACAGAACATGTACACACACAGAGAGAACATGTACACACAGAAACACACACAAAGACACACACAGAACATGTACACACAAACATACACACAGAAGACACAGCACATACCTGGAGCCGAGTCAGGGATCGATTACTCTGGGCTGCAGCAGCCCAATGTAGCTGATCATCCCCTGCAGTGCAAGACTCCAGGAGGGGGGAGGAGCTGTCAGCCTGCATGGGTGAGAAGCAGCCAGCACCTGGCAGTCCAGGGGGCCCCTTAAGTTGTGGGGGCCCTGGGCGATTGCCAAGTTTGCCCCCCCCCCCTAACGCCGACCCTGTCCCCGAGGTTTCCGATCCTCATTTTGCCAATGCAAATGCACTGGTCAGGGGCTCGATCGGGACGAGATGGTCAGAGGCCGGATCGGGCCCCTGACCTTTGCATTGGCAAAATAGAGTACTAATAGTCGGGGCCCACCGGGAAATTAACCAGTTCGCAGGTGGGCCAGTCCGACCCTGTATAGGATCCCAATAGGATCTCTAAAAGGGAGTCTGACACCAGAACCCAGCATATCAACTCTGCACCACAGATAGATTAGGTTAGTGTGACCTGAATCAGAGTTATCCCCTTGTGAAGCAGTGCCTTTGTTGCCAAGCTGTCACTGTTTTTGTCCATATGCAAATTAGCTCTTTCAAGAAATGAAGGCATTGCCTTTGCTCCAAAGAAGTAAGATCTCGACACCAGGGGCGCCAGTTCCCAAGGGGAAACACCATTTGAATCAGGTGACCCTAACCATTCATCTGTGGGGCTGGGTTGATATGCTAGGTGCTGGTAACAAACTCCCTTTAAATGTGTGAATACTGTACCTAAACAGGGCTACATAATTACTTAAAGAGGCTTTCCTGTACTGTAAAGGGAAGGCCCCCAAACTTATACTAAACGTAACTTTAATGTCCAGCTGCTTCTCTATAAAGATAATATCATCACAGCAACAGTTTTACCAAAATGTTTGAGGTCCATATGAATGTATATCCTGAAGGCCATAAGTCAGTAATATTAACAATTTGAAGCGACAAATAAAAAGGGCTGTGTCATGCTTTGAAAAGTATGAGCAAATTACACAGGGAACAAAAGCTTGTCATGTTTTTATGCCAATATACAAAGGATACACCTCTGCATTTAATACTTTTAATGACATTATTTTAGAAAAAAAAATATTTGAAAAGTATAATTGCCCTCAAAAATCGTCAAAGTACAGACACATCTGCATGGCACTAAAGTTCACTCCATCAGCTTTCTGTCATAGCATATATTGCTGCTGATCTAATGGTCCCATTATAAACCAATCTGTCAGCACTGTTAAATAATGGATGTATATCTTGATTTTTATCAGCAGATCCTAACAATATCTATGGGATATGTCAACAATCAAATCTGGTAGAGATACATGGGAAAAAAACCTGCACATACTGTGTAAATGGCATAGGTATTTTCTAAGTGAGGAGAGGGTACGGAAAGTATTCAGACCCCTTTAAATTTTTCACTCTTTGTTTCATTGCAGACATTTGCTAAAAGCAAAAAAGTTCATTTTATTTCTCATTAATGTACACTCAGAACCCCATCTTGACAGCAAAAAAACAGAAATGTAGATATTTTTGCAAATTTATTAAAAAAAGAAAAACTGAAAAATCACATGGTCATAAGTATTCAGACCCTTTGCTCAGTATTGAGTAGAAGCACCCTTTTGAGCTAGTACAGCCATGAGTCTTCTTGGGAATGATGTAACAAGTTTTTCACATCTGGATTTGGGGATCCTCTGCCATTCTTCCTTTCAGATCCTCTCCAGTTCTGTCAGGTTGGATGGTGAACGTTGATGGACAGCCATTTTCAGGTCTCTCCAGAGATGTTCAATTGGGTTGAGGTCAGGTCTCTGGCTGGTCAGAGTTGTTCCGAAGCCACTCCTTTGTTATTTTAGCTGTGTGCTTAGGGTCATTGTCTTGTTGGAAAGTGAATCTTCGGCCCAGTCTGAGGTCCAGAGCACTCCTCAAGAGGTTCTCTTCCAGGATATCTCTGTACTTGGCCGCATTCATCTTTCCTTCAATTGCAACCAGTCGTCCTGTCCCTGCAGCTGAAAAACACCCCCATAGCATGATGCTGCCACCACCATGTTTCACTGTTGGGATTATATTGAGCGGGTAATGAGCAGTACCTCGTTTTCTCTACACATACCGCTTAGAATTAACACCATAAAGTTCAATCTTCATCTCATCAGACCAGAGAATCTTATTTCTCATAGTCTGGGAGTCCTTCATGTGTTTTTTGGCAAACTCTATGCGGGCTTTTATATGTCTTGCACTGAGGAGAGGCTTCCTTTGGGCCACTCTGCCATAAAGCCCTGACTGGTGGAGGGCTGCAATGATAGTTGACTTTGTGGAACTTTCTCCCATCTCACTACTGCATCTCTGGAGCTCAGCCACAGTGATCTTTGGGTTCTTCTTTACCTCTCTCGCCAAAGCTCTTCTCCCACGATTGCTCAGTTTGGCTGGACGGCCAGGTCTAGGAAGAGTTCTGGTCGTCCCAAACTTCTTCTATTTAAGGATTATGGAGGCCACTGTGCTCTTAGGAACCTTGAGTGCTGCAGAAATTCTTTTGTAACCTTGGCCAGATCTGTGCTTTGCCACAATTCTGTCTCTGAGCTCCTTGGGAAGTTCCTTTGACCTCATGATTCTCATTTGCTCTGACATGCACTGTGAGCTGTGAGGTCTTACAGTCATATGAAAAAGTTTGGGCACCCCTATTAATCTTAATCATTTTTAGTTCTAAATATTTGGGTGTTTGCAACAGCCATTTCAATTTGATATATCTAATAACTGATGGACACAGTAATATTTCAGGATTGAAATGAGGTTTAATGTACTAACAGAAAATGTGCAATATGCATTAAACCAAAATTTGACCGATGCAAAAGTATGGGCACCTCAACAGAAAAGTGACATTAATATTTAGTAGATCCTCCTTTTGCAAAAATAACAGCCTCTAGTCGCTTCCTGTAGCTTTTAATCAGTTCCTGGATCCTGGATGAAGGTATTTTTGACCATTCCTCTTTACAAAACAATTCCAGTTCAGTTAAGTTTGATGGTCGCCGAGCATGGACAGCCCGCTTCAAATTATCCCACAGATGTTCAATGATATTCAGGTCTGAGGACTGGGATGGCCATTCCAGAACATTGTAATTGTTCCTCTGCATGAATGCCTGAGTAGATTTGGAGCTGTGTTTTGGATCATTGTCTTGCTGAAATATCCATCCCCGGCGTAACTTCAAATTCGTCACTGATTCTTGTACATTATTCTCAAGAATCTGCTGATACTGAGTTGAATCCATGCGACCCTCAACTTTAACAAGATTCCCGGTGCCGGCATTGGCCACACAGCCCCAAAGCATGATGGAACCTCCACCAAATTTTACAGTGGGTAGCAAGTGTTTTTCTTGGAATGCTGTGTTTTTTGGACGCCATGCATAACGCCTTTTTGTATGACCAAACAACTCAATCTTTGTTTCATCAGTCCACAGGACCTTCTTCCAAAATGAAGCTGGCTTGTCCAAATGTGCTTTTGCATACCTCAGGCGACTCTGTTTGTGGCGTGCTTTCAGAAACGGCTTCTTTCGCATCACTCTCCCATACAGCTTCTCCTTGTGCAAAGTGTGCTGTATTGTTGACCGATGCACAGTGACACCATCTGCAGCAAGATGATGCTGCAGATCTTTGGAGGTGGTCTGTGGATTGTCCTTGACTGTTCTCACCATTCTTCTTCTCTGCCTTTTTGATATTTTTCTTGGCCTGCCACTTCTGGGCTTAACAAGAACTGTCCCTGTGGTCTTCCATTTCCTTACTATGTTCCTCACAGTGGAAACTGACAGGTTAAATCTCTGAGACAACTTTTTGTATCCTTCCCCTGAACAACTATGTTGAACAATCTTTGTTTTCAGATCATTTGAGAGTTGTTTTGAGGAGCCCATGATGCCACTCTTCAGAGGAGATTCAAATAGGAGAACAACTTGCAATTGACCACCTTAAATACCTTTTCTCATGATTGGATACACCTGGCTATGAAGTTCAAAGCTCAGTGAGGTTACAAAACCAATTTTGTGCTTCAGTAAGTCAGTAAAAAGTAGTTAGGAGTATTCAAATCAATAAAATGATAAGGGTACCCAAATTTTTGCATGGTCAAATTTTGGTTTAATGCATATTGCACATTTTCTGTTAATACAATAAACCTCATTTCAATCCTGAAATATTACTGTGTCCATCAGTTATTAGATATATCAAATTGAAATGGCTGTTGCAAACACCCAAATATTTAGAACTAAAAATGATTAAGATTAATAGGGGTGCCCAAACTTTTTCATATGACTGTATATACAGTAGATGGGTGTGTGCCTTTCCTAATCAAGTCCAATCAGTTTAATTAAACACAGCTGGACTCCAATGAAGGAGTAGAACCATCTCAAGGAGGATCAGAAGGAAATGGACAGTACTTGAGTTAAATATGAGTGTCACAGCAAAGGGTCTGAATACTTATGACCATGTGATATTTCATTTTTTCTTTTTTAATAAATTTGCAAAAATATCTACATTTCTGGTTTTTATCTGTCAAGATGGGGAGCTGAGTGTACACTAATGACAAATAAAATGAACATTTTTGTTTTTAGCAAATGGCTGCAATGAAACAAACAGTGAAAAATTTAAAGGGGACTGAATACTTTCCGTACCCACTGTATATGCTGTTTTATGCCAGCCACGGCATTTAACAGTCCCTGCAATGTGGATGGGATTCTAGTGAAGCTCATCCACACATTGCAGGAAAATATGTGCAGCGAACACGCTGCGATTTCCAAAATCATTGTGGTTTTGGAAATCACAGCATGTCAATTATACCTACGGAAATGCCAGCGGTTTCCCTATTTGTATAATGGAAGCAGAAAGTCCGCAGAGGAAACCTCTGTGGACTTTCTGTGAAAAGTACTGTGGGAAAAACCACGATGTGTTGCCGCCGCAGTTTTTTCCCGCAGCGCTTTTTTGCTACGTGAGGCCTTAGCCTTAGGTTGGTTTCAACTGACTGAGTGTCAGATGTGAGACTCAGTCCATGTCTGAGCTGTATTTACTGGCCTGTACACTATGCCCAGAGACAGACTCCTGAAATTCTAGTTATTAATGATACTAGGAATCACTGCCTCTCTGCTACATGCTGCCCCATAATGATTACAGTACAGAACAGTATGTAGCAGAGACACCGGGACTCCAAGCATCATAGATAACTATAATATTAGGAGTTCATCTATTGGCATAGTGTACAGGCTGGTAAATCTGGCTCACATATGGGCAAACTCTCATGTCCAAGACACAGTTTGCGTGAAAACAGCTTTATAGGTAGAAAGCAAAATACATCTCTTTCAAGAATCACACCAAACCTGGTTAAGAAAAGCAATGCAAACATTAATATAAACAGAATTTAAAAGACATGTAGAATAACGTCCACTTCCCTACTATAGCTGGTTCCATTTTCTAAATATATACAAAAAACTATTATTTATAGTTCAGTTAACTATAATTATCTTGGTTATTATGATTCATCATAATGTTATATTAATTATCATTATCTAAGCCTTTTTATTAATATTAAACAATCTCTTTCTGAATCCTAGGACCTCTCAATCACCAGTTTCTGCAGACATAGCATTAGTACCACCGCTATGCAAACCAGCAGTCTCCTAGGTAACACATTTTTTGGGAATAATAATTTTATATATAAATACAATCTGTATATGTATTCATTTCTGCTATGCTATCTTGTCCTATGCATTAGAACGGTATACATTTAAGAATAATTTCCTGTCAAATTTTGTTATCCCTAAAATGATTTGCTGTTTGCAGAAATTTCAACTAGGATATTGTTTTCACGATCTCTCACTAGAGTTAAATTGCAGGACAAAATCTAATCTGTACTATGCACACGGGGTCAGTTTTATTATGCTGATGCATTGAAAACCATGGAGTTTGGGGTATGTGCCACATTTATGAAGCCATTTCGCAAAGTTTGTATACACATACAAATGTATCAGAAAAATTTTGTGCAGGGTGGGGGGGGGCTTCACAGTCACGCTGAGTTACACTGATTTATAAATGTAACATTTAATAATACAATCTGGTACATCTGTACATAATATCTCTCTGGATTTCCAATTTAAGACAAATATATGATGTACAGCACTATGAAAAGGTTTACATAGGTTGGAAAGTAAGAATGCTAGAAGTGTTAATAGTTTTGCAGCAACACAGCAGAGGAGCATGCTGAGGATGGGAGTAGTTGTTGAGGTGAAGGTGGCTGTGCTCTCTACCTAACTCTCTGGCACTCCTTAGGGCTGGGGCAGTGAAGAGAGTGTCTACACTGTGGAAGATGGTGGTAGGTTTATTAGGTTTCACTGAGGCATTCCTTGTGGTCTCCCCATGTCCCTCTAAGCCTGATGGCAGCTGGGGTACCTTTCATGTTGATTTGTGCAAGACTGAATACTTGTGCAAATAACTCAGTTTTTACTGCATCTTCGATGGATGGTCAGTGAAATAAAGGATTTTCCACAAGAATGGAGACACATGCTTTCGATACTGTTGGAATTGGAGTTGAAGCAGGTTGATGGGGCAATCTTCCTCTACAGTCTTGCCCGTAAGTGTAGGCACCCAAGAAATTTTTCCAGAAAATGAAGTATTTCTCCCAGAAAATTATTGAAATTACACGTTTTGTTATACACTTGTTTATTTCCTGTATTGGAACAACACAAAAAAAAACAGATAAAAAAAGCCAAAAATAATATAATTTGAAGCAAAACTCCAAAAATGGGCCAGAAAAAATTACTGGCACCCTCAACTTAATATTTGGTTGCCACCATTTGGAAAAAATAACTAAAATTAATCGCTTCCTATAACTATCAACAAGCTTCTTACACCTCTCAATTGGAATTTCGGACCACTCTTCTTTTGAAAACTGTTCCAGGTATCTCATAGCTGAAGGCTGCCTTCGCCCAAAAGCAATTTTAAGATCTCTCCACAGGTGCTCAATGGGATTTAGATCAGGACTCATTGCTGATCACTTCAGAACTCTCCAGTGTTTTGTTTCCATCCATTTCTGGGTGTTTTTTGAAGTATGTTTGGGTTCATTATCTTGGTCCCCATGACCAGGGATCCAGCTTTCTGACACTGGGCTCTACATTGCGACCCAAAAACCTTTGGTAATCTTCAGATTCCTTGATGCCTTGCACACAGTCAAGGCACCCAGTGCCAAAGAAAGCAAAACAACCCCAAAACATCTTTGAACTTCCACCATATTTGACTGTTGGTACTGTGTTCTTTTCTTTGTAGGCCTTATTCCATTTTCGGTAAACAGTAGAATGATGTGCTTTACCAAAAAGCTCTATCTTGGTCTTATCTGTCCACAAGACATTTTCCCAGAAGAATTTTGGCTTACTCATTTACATATGGCAAACTGCAGTCTGGATTTTTTATACCTCTGTATCAGCCATGGGGTCCTCCTGGGTCTCCTGCCATAATGTTTCATTTCATTCTAATGTTAATGGATAGTTCACACTGACAATAATGCACCCTGAGCCAGTTTCTCTCCTTTTTAACTGGTTTCAGGTGTGAATTTTATATTGCTCTCACATGTTACTTGTCACAGGTGAGTTTGGATGAGCATCACATGCTTGAAAAAATGTTATTTACCCACAATTTTTAAAAGGTGCTAACAATTTTGTCTGGCCATTTTTGGATTTTTGTGTGAAATTATGTCCAATTTTCATTTTTTTCTCAGTTTTTTTTTGTGTTGTTCCAATACACAGAAATAAACGTGTATAACCAAACATGTCTAACTGCAATAATTTTCTGGGAGAAATACTTCATTTTCTGGAAAAATGTCAGGGGTGCCAACATTTACAGCCATGACTGTATATCAGTGTCCTATATCCACTAATACCACAAAATACCTGTAATGCTCTGGCTGTGGGGTGCAGATCTAAAAAATGATGCCCTGTCTTACTTAAGGCTATACAATCATCCAAACAAACTGAGCAGAGACAAGTCCCTTCTCCTCACTGCAGAGCAACACCTAACTCAACTAATAACCAACTGGCAGTTAGCCTAACCAAAACATCTCACATTTCCACATCCTTTCTCCTCCTGAGAATGCAGGAGACTGTCACCTCCCCTGACAAGAACGTTCTAAGCCATTGAAAGTATCATCTCATAATATCATGCCCTTAATTATTCAAACACATCAAACTACAAGAAAACAAGTAGTCTCCAAAAATTTTTTCCAGTGGTGGCCCTACTGGGACAATACAGTTTATTTTAACAAAATTAAATGAATGAACAAAAGTGAAATTTAAATCACATTAATATTTGCTGTGACCACCCTTGTGAGGAGGAGTCCTGGAATAGCCCTGACTTCAATAAGTCTACTCTCGGATCTGCTACCTAGAACCTGGGAACCCACTTATTTGTGGGCTACACTTGATGTCACATCCTTATACTCTAACATCCCCCACAATAAAAGAATATTGGCCATCTCATCAATATTGGTCAATGTTCCATATATGCCCCCCACCCAGAGAGACTTTCTAATTCAAAGCATTAAGTTCATACTTAATACGTACTACAAGCGTTAAATTGATGATTTGATTTTCATTTGGAACGGTTCCCCTCAATCTTTTGAAGATTTCACACTATTTTTGAATAACAATGATTGGGGTTTAATCTTTTCAGGACAAACAAATAATAAAGAAATTGAGTACCTGGATTTAATCTTAATGGGAACAAATCAACGGATATGCACTAAGACATTTTTTAAGAAAGTGGACTATAACAGTCTTTTAGATTTTCATAGCCTCCACTATAGAAAATGGAAGGAAAATGTGCCCTTTGGATAATTTAAAAGAATACTTCGCTACTGCACCAGAGACACTGAACACCAACAGCAGAGTGGGATACTGGAAGAGAGAGTCAGAGAAAAAAAAATTACCCCCGACGAATAATAGAGTCTGCAAAAAGGAAAGTCAACCAGTTTTCCCAAATTGATTGCCTGATGTCCGCACATAATAAAAAGACCGGAAACTTAAAACATAATTTTCTGACAACATTTAACGGTGCACATAAGGAAATAAGATATATCCTCAGTAAACACTGGCCAATACTTCTGAACAATCAACATCTGAAAACTTTCTCCTCGGATTGCCTGGAATCGCTTTTACACGGGCCAGAGCATGCTCAGAGCATGCTAGCCCAGAGAAAACTGAAGAAGAGTACAAGGGCTCTGATAACACCAACAATCCAAAACTATACTAAAAGGAGCTACAGATGCGGACACAGCAGATGCAAATACTTTCTCTGCATTAAACATCACACCACAAATGTTGTCAGTTGATCCACGGGTTAAAATTTTCCCATAAAAACACGTCTGGACTGGTCTTCCTCTTTTGTGGTCTACCTGCTAGAGTGCCCATGTGGGCTACAATATATAGGTCGAACAACTATGTGCCTCAGAGAGAGGGTGAATAAACACCAATCTAACATCTGCAATGGATACCAAAAGCATAGCGTGTCCAGACATGCAGACACAACACATAATAGCCGTTTTACCGGATTCAGTATCCACATCTATTGACCAAATACGTTCCAATGTGAACAATAGATTCAACGCACTGAATAAAAGAGAGATGTATTGGATCTATAAACCTGACACACTGGACCCCATTGGTGTGAGCGACGCCCTCGAGGATGTCACCTATTGACCCTCACCTCAACTTTACATCTTCACCATATTTATCTACATAACACTGGACGCACACATGGAACACCCCTCAATTATTGCCCTGTATATAGTTATAGTTCTCATGGTTATAGTGCATCCCATATGCTAAACCATTTATTATTATGTATATACATATATATATATATATATATATATATATATATATATATTATATATATTATTATTTTATATATATATATATTTTTTAAATTACTGACACCATAGGACCGCATAATTTCACATTTAACACACGATAGTATGATCCAACACATGATATATGATGGCCCTCTTTGACTATATTATATTTATGTTTAATCGAGTTTATTAAATTTTGCAATAAGAACAGAAGAGAAAAAAGGGGAGGGGGGTACAATGCCATAGCATCAGTATCAATTAAGACAGGGGAGTCACCCAAGCCACCCTGTTCATAGATAAGGCACAGTAGTAAAGAATTAGGCGAAGGGCTGGCAAGGCCCGCAATAAGGAAATCGGCAATGAATAACACAGTGGCAACTAAAATAACTGTAACAATAGGTGGGTGATGGCTGAAAGAACAAAAATCTAACTGTAGAGAGCCACTACAGGACCACCCGCCTAACAGTAGATTAAGACAAACGTTGAAAGGGAGGGGGGTCATAGGGAGTACACAGTGTACGGGACACACAAAACCACAGACACGACAAGGACAGAGGGGACACACTGAGGCAAGGGGGGGGGCGGAGGAATGGAAGGGAAAATTTGGTTATGGAGAGCAGCCAGACACTGCACCAACAGAGGAGCAAAGCAACCCCACATCAAGAAAAGAAAGAGGAGAACTCCGAGGACTCCTGAAACATCACCCACGGCCGCCAGAGGGACTCAAATTTCGAGAAGTTGGGCGAGTCCTCGGCCACCAGGGCTTCCATTCTCCTGATAAGGAGAAGCTCCAGGGTAGGCGTGGCAGTACTGCGTCAATGCCTGGGAATGACTGTTCTGGCGGCGGTGAGGAAATGTCGCAAGAGGTCCTTCTTAACAGCCGAGACCCTCCCGGGTATGATGGAGAGAAGTGCAAGCTGGGGCGAGGGTGTGACAGATCTGCCACTCACTTTAGCATAAAGCTAAAAGACGGCATCCCAAAAGGGCTTGAGGGCAGCGTATTCCCACCAAATATGATACAAGGTGCCTCTTTTGGAACCACAGCGCCAACACCGGTCAGAAACACCAGGGTAGATCCTATGCAAGAGGTCAGGACAGTGGTACCAGCGAGTCACTATTTTGTAGTTCTTTTCCACAGCAGGGCAACGGGAGTTTATGCGTGTACAGGAAGGACTTATCCCAGTCGGCAGTGGAGAGGAAGGTACCAATGTCAGATTCCCAGGGGCCAATGTAGGAGGGGGGCCTGGGTGTAGTGTCCTGGAGGATGAGAGCGTAGGAAGCAGGGAGAACTTACGGATGAAGGCAGTGAGCTGGCCTTATTCTAACCAAGACAAATGGAGATTGGGATGGGAAGCTTGCAATTGTGCCAGAGAGGGAAGAGAAGCGCTGTCTGTGACCTGATGTAGGTGAACGTCGTCCCTGGCCAGCCAGCAAAGGAATTTGTCAGCGGAGCAACCCGGGGGGAACATTGGATTTTGGAACTGAGGGCTGAGCGGGCCCGGGACTCTGGCTATACGGCCACCTGCACTTATGGAGTCCCAAGTCTTGAGGAGGTGGGAGGATAGAATGGAGTGTCTGATAGCACTGAGACGAAAATGAGATGGAACCCAAGGTAGGGAGGGGGAGGTGGGCCGAAAGCAAGTCGGCCTCTATAGACACCCACTGCTTGTCTGCCGCGCGATAACGCCAGTCAAAGAGGTGCAACAGTACTGTCGAGCTATAGTATAGTCGAGGATCAGGCAGGCACGCACCACCACGGAGTTTACGGCGCATCAGCGTCCGGAAGCGCAACCTGCTCTGCGCTGCTCCCCTCACAAACCTCCCAAACTGAGCGCAAGCAAAAAAAGAGCGTGGTATTGGAATGGGCAGAGCTTGAAACATATAATAAACAGGGCATGACATCCATTTTCAGCACGTTGATGCGACCGAAGCAGGAGAGCATGAGGGAACCATATTTCTGCAAGTCCGTCGAAAGGGATTCAAGGATCGGTAAGTAATTAAGGCGGTAGAGAAGGGTGAGGTCTGAAGGGACGTGGATCCCGAGATATTTAATGGAGGTAAGGTGCCATTTGAAGGGGAAATTGTTCGCTAGAAGGGCTGCTTCTGCTGGGGGCAAGGTGATATTGAGAGCCTCACACTTGGAGAGGTTCACCTTGAAATTGCTCAGGTGGCCAAAGTGACGGAACTGGCGCAGAATGGATGGAAAGGAAACGCACGGTTGAGAGACGTACAGGAGGAGGTCGTCAGCGTATAAAGCCGTTTTGACCTGTCGGTTGCCTAGCTGCAAACCATGGACACTAGGACAGTTCCGTAAGGCTGTCGCTAGGTGTTCCATGACCAGTGCATATAAAAGAGGGGACAAGGTTCAACCCTGCCGTGTGCCATTCTGAACCGGAAAAGAGTTGGAGAGAAGCCCGTTGACCCGCACCTTTGCCGACGCGTCGCCGTATGAGAAAGCACCTTACCCAGGAACCCCAGGCCGACTCCAACTTGTTGGAGTGTGGCCCGCAGGAAGCCCCTGTGAATGCGGTCAAATGCTTTTTCAGCGTCCACAGAGAGCAAGCACATAGGGACATTGGTAGTGCGGGCCGCAGAGATCGCCATGAGCGTCTTGCAAACATTGTCCCTGGCCTCGCGGCCTGAAATAAAGCCAACCTGATCAGTATGGATTAGGCCCGGCATTAAAGGGGACAGACGATTAGCCAGCAATTTGGCAAAAAATTTGATGTCAATGTTGAGCAGGGAAATCGGGCGATAACTGGCACAGCAGGACGGATCTTTTCCAGGTTTGGGGAGAACAGTAATGAGGGCCGATAGGGATTGGGGGGCAAACGGAGTGGTGTCATCGATGCTATTAAAGACACGGGCCATCATTGGAGAGAGGAGGTCTCGGAAGGACTTGTAAAATCTGGGGGTAAACCCATCGGGGCCAGGGGATTTTCCCCGAGGGGGAAGATTGAATGGCGAGGGAGACCTCCTCTTCGGAAAAAGGGTCCTCAAGAAGCACTCTATCTGAGGGAGCGATTGTGGGAAGAGAGGTCTCGACCACATACTCCCAGATTTTCTCACTAAGAGAGTCCGGGGCAAGATCGGCATAATGCCCACGAATGTTATAGAGGTCATGGTAAAAGGAACGAAACGCCTCCGCGATGTCCACTGGTTTATGGACCGATCGCCCAGGGCCTTTACTTATCCGGGGGATGTACGTGGGGGTATTGCGAGGATGTAGGTGACGCGCGAGGGAACGGCTACACTTATCCGCAAACTCATAATAATGTTTCCGGACACGGTCACAGAAGAGCATGGACATCTCATCTAAGTGGGCTCGAAGCTCCTCTCTAGCATTGAGGAGCTCCGTGAAGTTCGCCTAAGAGCAGGAACGTTTATGTTGCACTTCAAGGGAATGAATCTGCGAGGAGACCCACGCCGCCCGCTCTTTTTAAGACGTGCACCATGTTTAATCAGGACGCCCTGGACCACACATTTTAGCGCCTCCCACTGTAGAGGAAGTGATGTCGAGTCCTGAGCATGATCAAGACCAAAGTTCCTGATCGCAGCACCGACGTCCGCCCGGCAAGTGGTATCTTTTAAAAGGCTGTCATTCAGACGCCAGGTGAGGGGACGGCGTACGAGTCCCGGAACCTCCACTGATAGAAATACGGGCGAATGGTCCAACCAAAGAGCGGAACCGATCTGTCCGGTAGGGGCCCAAGAAAGGGCGTGGTTGCTGATCAAGAAAAAGTCAATGTGGCTATAGGAGCTGTGCGCGGGGGAGTGATACGTGTAGTCTCGCTCATTGGGATGTAGGATGCGCCACACGTCAACCAGCTGGGAGTTATGAAGAGCAGTCTTAAGGCTACGCAGTCAGTCATTGGGTCCAAAACTAAATTAAAGTCACCCCCGAGGATCATGACCCCCTCGCCAAAGTCAGAAAGTTTGCCGACTAGGTCCCTTATATTATATTTATATATAAATTTAGCACATATCAGGAAAGTCGGTGGTCAACCTATATCATTTTATTATTTCATGTTGATATATTTCCTTCATATTTATGTTGCATGTTTACATTATTATTAGAGATGAGCGAATCGAAGCTGCAGAAGTGGAATTTGATCCGAATTTCAGGAAATCTTCGATTCGCCATGATTCCGGATTTCCTCATGCTTCGATGCATCGAATCGCATTTGTTTTATAAAATGGCCACTGCACATGTTAGGACAAGGGGCAAGGGAATCTGGGAGCGCGGGATCACCCACAATGCCAAGCGTGCAGCTAATCAGCAGCCAGCCGGACCTGTGATGTCACAGCCCTATAAAAACCCTCGGCCATTTTAGGTACAACCATTCCACATCGCTCTTACTGTAGGGACAGACGTCGGCAGGAGCTAGGGAAAGACTTATAAAACAGATAGAAGTTCAGGGAAAGAGGATTACAAGTGTAGGGAAAATATAGGGAGGAATTGAAAGAAGAATTAAGGGTGGTTGCAGCGTCATTAACAGCAAGAATTTTAATACACATTGCAGCACTCACTGTCGTTATACTGCTGCTCATTACTCATATCTGTGTCTTCAAGATGAAACACAACAAGTCTTTTGCAGTGCAGTACAGCAAAAAACAGTGAATTATCATACACTAATATCTGCACATATCTGTAAAAAACGCCTTTTTAAAGGCGTTTATTATAAGGGGCTTATTCACTGCTCTTCCAAGGCATAACATTAGTCAGTAATATTGTGCCAAAGAAAACTG
The DNA here is from genome assembly GCA_947044405.1 of Leptodactylus fallax. Classification (NCBI taxonomy): domain Eukaryota; kingdom Metazoa; phylum Chordata; class Amphibia; order Anura; family Leptodactylidae; genus Leptodactylus; species Leptodactylus fallax. The sequence goes on along the minus strand of CAMRHE010000129.1, from coordinate 4,246,661 downwards.
AATTATCATCCAATAATATCTGCACGTATCTGTAAAAAAAGTCTTTTTAAAGGCGCTTATTATAAGGGGCTTATTCACTGTTCTTCCAAGGCATAACATTAGTCAGTACTATTGTGCCAAAGAAAACTGAATTATCATGCAAAAATATCTGCACTTATCTGTAATGAATGCCTTTAACAAGGGGAAAGACATAACGACCATATTCGCCATTTTGTTACCACTATAAAGTTGCAGGCCATTTATCGAAACAGTATTGTCAATAATCTCTTTCTCTTATCTCTTATACAGTCAAATGAAAAAGTTTGGACACCCCTATTAATCTTAATCATTTTTAGTTCTAAATATTTGGGTGTTTGCAACAGCCATTTCAATTTGATATATCTAATAACTGATGGACACAGTAATATTTCAGGATTGAAATGAGGTTTATTGTACTAACAGAAAATGTGCAATATGCATTAAACCAAAATTTGACCGGTGCAAAAGTATGGGAACCTCAACAGAAAAGTGACATTAATATTTAGTAGATCCTCCTTTTGCAAAAATAACAGCCTCTAGTTGCTTCCTGTAGCTTTTAATCAGTTCCTGGATCCTGGATGAAGGTATTTTTGACCATTCCTCTTTACAAAACAATTCCAGTTCAGTTAAGTTTGATGGTCGCCGAGCATGGACAGCCCGCTTCAAATTATCCCACAGATGATCAATGATATTCAGGTCTGGGGACTGGGATGGCCATTCCAGAACATTGTAATTGTTCCTCTGCATGAATGCCTGAGTAGATTTGGAGCTGTGTTTTGGATCATTGTCTTGCTGAAATATCCATCCCCGGCGTAACTTCAAATTCGTCACTGATTCTTGTACATTATTCTCAAGAATCTGCTGATACTGAGTTGAATCCATGCGACCCTCAACTTTAACAATATTCCCGGTGCCGGCATTGGCCACACAGCCCCAAAGCATGATGGAACCTCCACCAAATTTTACAGTGGGTAGCAAGTGTTTTTCTTGGAATGCTGTGTTTTTTGGACGCCATGCATAACGCCTTTTTGTATGACCAAACAACTCAATCTTTGTTTCATCAGTCCACAGGACCTTCTTCCAAAATGAAGCTGGCTTGTCCAAATGTGCTTTTGCATACCTCAGGCGACTCTGTTTGTGGCGTGCTTTCAGAAACGGCTTCTTTCGCATCACTCTCCCATACAGCTTCTCCTTGTGCAAAGTGTGCTGTATTGTTGACCGATGCACAGTGACACCATCTGCAGCAAGATGATGCTGCAGCTCTTTGGAGGTGGTCTGTGGATTGTCCTTGACTGTTCTCACCATTCTTCTTCTCTGCCTTTCTGATATTTTTCTTGGCCTGCCACTTCTGGGCTTAACAAGAACTGTCCCTGTGGTCTTCCATTTCCTTACTATGTTCCTCACAGTGGAAACTGACAGGTTAAATCTCTGAGACAACTTTTTGTATCCTTCCCCTGAACAACTATGTTGAACAATCTTTGTTTTCAGATCATTTGAGAGTTGTTTTGAGGAGCCCATGATGCCACTCTTCAGAGGAGATTCAAATAGGAGAACACCTTGCAATTGGCCACCTTAAATACCTTTTCTCATGATTGGATACACCTGGCTATGAAGTTCAAAGCTCAGTGAGGTTACAAAACCAATTTTGTGCTTCAGTAAGTCAGTAAAAAGTAGTTAGGAGTATTCAAATCAATAAAATGATAAGGGTACCCAAATTTTTGCACCGGTCAAATTTTGGTTTAATGCATATTGCACATTTTCTGTTAGTACAATAAACCTCATTTCAATCCTGAAATATTACTGTGTCCATCAGTTATTAGATATATCAAATTGAAATGGCTGTTGCAAACACCCAAATATTTAGAACTAAAAATGATTAAGATTAATAGGGGTGCCCAAACTTTTTCATATGACTGTATATATAAAAATGAGTTTCTGTCTGTCTGTTCTTTATGCCCGACCAAACGACTAGACCGATCCTCACCAAATTTGGCACACATGTACATCAGGTGTCCGGGAATATTATAGACTGGGTCTCAGCTCTCTTGGACGTACCGTTCCTGAGATACAGTATTCCCAAAAAATGACCAATATTAGCTAATACAAGCTGGCAAGTCTTTCACTCATATTCCAACTGCCATACACACGGTCACATGTCCCTTATCAGCCAATAAGAGCTCGCAGGCGCTTACTCTCCTCAGGCACAGAGGTTTCCATAGCAACCAAGCTATTTATGACCTGTATTAGTCAATAGCAGTTCGCAGGAACTTAAATATTCAGTCATATCACATGTATCAGCCAATATAAGTTCACATTTAATTTACCAGGGTTCCATAACAACACAACCATAAATAGACTGTACCTATACTGGACTCAGTGGCGTAACTAGGAATAGCTGGGCCCCAAGGCGAACATTTGACATGGGACCACCCTCGGCAACCCCCCCCCCCCCCCGCACAAACTGCATTCCTGCACACAGTATTCTGCCCCATAGTGACCCCTGCACACAGTGTCATAGTGGCCCCTTCATATAGTATTATACTCACTCCCTGCTACCTCTTCAATGTTGGAAAAGATGTCACGTGAGCCAGGCATACATCGCAACGCATAATGACGTCGGACTGGCCCACCAACATCTGGGACGTCACCAAGGAGGCCCGAAGCCTGCTGAAAAGACCCCAGAGTATAATGATAGCAGTGTTTGTGGGGTTCACGGCCCGCAGGCCTTATTTACCCATCCCCGCTCCTGCTCACAGCCGCCTCCGCAGAAGGTGAAGCACGGGCGGCCGTGAGCAGGAGCGGGGATCGGTAAGTAAATAGGTGTTACACCAGCAGGTAACGGCCTATTAAAAAAAGAAAACATCAGGGGCCCATCGGGACCCCTAATGTCCTGGGCCCTGTTGCAGCCGCTACCACTACTACCCCGGTATTTACGTCACTGACTGGACTGCCATATTGGATGTCGGCATTCTTATAAATATAAATTTAAAATTTTTTAAACTACTCATGCCCCCTGCAGCAAAACGCATGGCTGCTGCTCGAGCTAATAAAAACTCTCATCAGACCCAAGCCCGTCTCCAATCTGACAAGGTATGTCACAGACAACAGCGAGCTGCTGAAACTCCCCAGCAGACCCAAGCCCATCTCCAATCTGACAAGGCATTGTCAGCCACATGCACACAGCTGCTTCAATGTTTCCATGACAACCCATCCATTTTTCTTCACTGCTGTAGGTCAGCTTTAAAGGGATAGGGCGCTGTGGATGACACTGTTACATAAGGTCATATACACACAGGTTTTCCATAACAACCGATCGCAAGTTTTTCACTGATATCCAAACTGAGATACACATGATCATATGACTCTTAAGGACCAATGGAAAATCGCAGATTCTTCAGTCTTGACATACACACAGCTTTACACCAGGTTTCCATAGCAACCAAGCTATTTATGACCTGTATGAGTTAATAGCAGTTCGCAGGTCCTTAAATATTCAGTCATATGACGTGTATCAGCCAATATAAGTTCACATTTCATTTACCAGGTATCCATAACAACACAGCCATAAATAGACTGTACCTATACTGGACTGCCATACTGGATGTCAAGTGCAAAACTGGCCAACACTTATGGGGCCACTACACAAACAAAAAATTAAATATACCCGTGCGAAGCTGTGTCCTTCTGCTAGTAATTCAATAATTCTTAGCAGTTATCACTTATTTAAAGGTGTTTATTAGTGTGTAAACCCATAAGGAGGACCATATTCTCCATTTTGTTACCAGTATAAAGTTGCTGGCCAGTTATCAAAACAGTATTGTCAAAAATAATTCAATAATTCTTAGTGGTTATCACTTATTTAAAAGTATTTATTAGTGTGGAAACCCATAAGGAGGACCATATTCGCCACTCTGTTACCAGTATAAAATTGATGGCCATTTATCAATACAGTATTGTCAATAATTCAATAATTCTGAGCCACAAATCTCTGCCTTTATCATGCTTTTTATTGGTGTTCATTAGTGGGTGAAGAAATAAGGGGCATATTTGCCGTTCTCTTCAAAGTAGAAAATAACTGGCCTTTTTTCCCTTTGCAATTAAGTTTTTTCATCCAACAGTATGTTAGACAGAGAAGCGAGAGGCTATGCACAGGGTAGGGCCACAGGCCTAAATGTTTCTGGCACAGGCACAGGTCACAGCAGAGTAAGGGGGCATGGCAGCAGGGGTCAGTTACAGAGGGCTGAGCTCCCAGTGTCAAGTAGCGGTCGTGTCTTGACCAGCAAACCCAACGGTTGTAGACTGGTTGACTCAGTCATCCAATTCATCCCAAGTAATGCCAAGTCACATCAGACACCCCCAGCCAAGAATTGGTGGGTTCGCCAGACACAACCCTTAGTTGGCATGGTCCGGCAGCAGGCCCTGTGCCCTCACCTGTCCTCAACCTGCCTCTGTCCTTTTCTGTTCCCTCAGCTAGAGAAGTACTCTATTCTGTGGGCTCAAATCCAGTGTACAGTGAGGAGGAGGTACTAGAGGACAGTCAGCAGCAACTTCTCAGCCAAGATCTGGAGGAGACAACCGCCGCTTCCTGCGGTAGGAGGGCAAGTATTGATGAGGAGAGTGGCATGGGAGCTGGTGTTGAGGAGGACATCAGTGACCTGCAGACAGTAGTGGATGACGATGTAGCCGATCATAATTGGGAGTGGGGTGACGAAGGGGCCTCATTGTCATCAGGAGAAGAGGGTTGCAGCTTCCACATGAGGCAGTGGGGGAGTCAGCAGGGTGGCAGCAGTGTGAGGTCGGGAGCTAAACGTGCCCGGGTAGACCACCTGCTTTGCAGCAGCCTACCTGCCCGAAAAGCAGTGGTGCAGGGGTTCACGGAGGAAGTGGTGGTAGCAGTCAGTTATTGCGGAGTGTTGGAGGTAAAATCATCTACTCGACGATGTGGCAGTTTTTTGTAAAGCCGCCGGGGGAGGTGAACATGGCCATATGTTCAATCTGTGGTGAAGCGTGGCCAGGGTGCCAATGAGCCGTGGCTCCAATGTGGTGGTCCAGCCTGCCGCAGCAACTGCTGCAACACCCAGTGGCACGCACCCCATTTCAGGCAGTCAAGGCTCCACTACCTCAGCTGAAGGAAGCTGTGTGTCCTTCCCATCATCTGCTGGTCGTGATGCTCCTGCTCCTCCTCCTCCTAGTCAGTTATTGTGTCAGCAATCGATCACAGAATCTATATCTAAGAGACAACAGTATGTGTACGCTCATCCAACAGTGCAGAAGCTGAATGTGCTCCTGTCCAAGTTGCTGGTGCTGCAGTCACTCCCTTTCAACTTGGTGGACTCTGCACTTTCCGAGAACTGATGGCTTGCGCCGAGTCGAGGTGGAGAGTCCCAAGCCATCATTTCTTTGCCAAGAAAGCAGTACCAGCCCTGCACAAATATGTAGAAGAGAAGGTGGGTCAGTCCTTGAGCCTGTTGGTGTCTGCCAAAGTGCACGGCAGTGCCGATGTGTGGAGCTGTAACTACGGTCAAGGACAAAATATGTCATTTACGGACCACTGGGTTAATGTGGTGCCTGCCCAGACACACCAGCAACTTCGACAGGTGACGCAGCTTCTACCTCCACGTTCTTACGCTGTTGGTCCTGCAACAATGTCCGCCTCATCCTCCACTGACTCCTCAGCCTCCACTGCTGGGACAATTCCCAATGCTCCTCCAGCATACCACATGTGCAGGGCACAGCAGTGTCTCAATGTTCTATATCTCATTTGCCTGGGCGAATGAAGTCACACAGGGGAGGAACTGCTCCGTGTCCTCAATCAAGAAATCGAATCCTGGCTTTCTCCAAGACAACTTAAAATCGGAACAATAGTGACCAACAACAGGAAGAACATGGTCTCGGCGCTGTGTCAAGGAGGGCTGAGCCAACCTGGTTGTCAAGTGTTTCCTTAAGTGTTCCACCCATCTGCAAGACATCCTAAAAATGTCAAGGAAACTTTGCTGCACTTCAGCGACTTGTACACTGCCAAGCACACCCTCCTTGAGCTGCAGCGGCAGAACATCCTCCCACAACATAGGCTGATATGCGATGTTTCCACCCATTGGAATTCAACCCTCCATATGTTGGATCGACTATATGAACAGAGAAAAGCCATAAATGATTTCTTGATGATCCAAGCGGACAGAGGTAGTGCAGTGCTAGTGGCAGCTCATGCGTGACACCTGCCATTTGCTAGTTCCTTTTGAGGAGGCCACTTTGTTAGTCGCCAGGACTATGGAATGAACAACGTCATTCCACTGATTCACATCCTGGAAAAGATGCTTTTCAATCTGGCAGGTCAGGGGACTGGAGATGTGGTGTTTACATCTAAAGGCCACATGAGCCCTGTGGGGGCTGAACTGGAGGATGAGGAGGACATTGGAGCACAAACAATGTGTAGCCAAATGGGTGGAGAGGAGGAGCAGGAGCAACCAGAACAGCCAGAGGGAGATGAGGAGGATGAGGCAGATGACTCAGACACATCGTGGCAGTATACAGTAGAGATGAATGCAGGGAGTCCACCATGTTAGACCCTCACTACGGGGAAAAATGGGGGCTTTTTTTACACCCACTTAGAGGGAGGACAAACTGATCTACTATAGAGACATGCTATGTAGCAAGTTGGCTGCTGCCAATATGTGCCATCATCCATCCTCTCGCATGTCCGACCGGGGGGGCCCTGAGCTCTCAACTTGCACTGGCATGGCAACTGTGGGAGGGGGTGGCGGTGACAGGAGTAGTATCGGCTCCATCAGCAGCATCCTGAGCATAGAGTCGCTGATGAGCAGCTTTCTTCAGCCGCATAGTGAAGAAGCTGTTCATCAGCAGCTAGACACAGAGCAGAACTTGAACCAGCAGGTGGTGGCATATTTAGAGTGCACGCTGCCACCCATCTTCGAAGATCCGCTGGACTATTGGGCAGCCAAACTGGATTTGTGGCTGCAACTGGCCGAGTTTACCCTGGAAAAGCTGTCCTGCCCAGCCAGTAGTGTGGCATCAGAGCGGGTGTTTAGTGCAGCGGGGACCATAGTTACCTCAAGAACTTGCCTGTCCACCCAAAATTTGGAGAGATTGACCTTTGTGAAGATGAATCATGCATGGATCAGCCAGGATTTCCATCCACCAATGCCTGATGCAGCAGATTAAGTGATCCATGCTGCCTCACCACACTCTGCCACTGGGTCACTGTATGGCCTCCTAAGGCTGTTGCTACCTCCACATTATATCACCTTGCCACTCTGTGGCCTACTAACGCTGCTGCCACCTCGGCAATCTGCCACTGGGTGACTGTATGGCCTCCTCAGGCTGCTGCCACGTCCTCACTCTGACATTGGTTCACTGTATAGCCTTCTAAGGTTGTTTCTACCTACATATCATATTACCTTGCCACTCTGTGGCCTCCTCACGCTGCTGCCACTTCCTCATTCTGCCACTGGTTCACTGTATGGCCTCCTAAGGCTGTTGCTACGTACACATTATATCACCTTGCCACTCTGTGGCCTACTAACGCTGATGCCAGCTCCACATTCTGCCACTGGGTGACTGTATGGCCTCCTTATGCTGCTGTCACCTCCTCACTCTGTGTGATGATTCTGCTTAAATATGGCTATAACTCAGAGATGTATTTTGATCTCTGGGTATAGTATCTCCCTTCTTACCTGCATTTATTCATAATGTGCGCAGCTATAAGCCTAAGTGTATATTGGCAGTAGTAGCAACATGGTAACAATGGGGCTTTGTATCCATCCCAGCAGGGCTCCATTGTATGAAAGAAGACTCAGGTGTGAGCCAACGCGGGTTTGGCGCACTGAGGATCTTTCACATTGGTGGCAGAGTAGTGGGATCTTAGGATAAACAGCGTGTGCGTTGGGGACCTTTATCCCTCAAACGCTGGGGATTGTAGTAATCCTATGAGACAAGCTCGGTATTAAAGCAAGCATTAAGATACAGTGAAAGTTTGATACAGTGCTGTTCCCCTCCCTTACTCTTTGTATTCTATCCTATCTTTTATTTGGCAAATACCAGTGGATGGCTAGTGGGCTCAGAAGCAGATCTCCATAACTGCTGAACCAGACTTTTGGAGATCCTGAGCGTATGGCTGAAATGGAGGCAGCCACAGCCATGCAGAGAATCGAGCAGAGTCCTGATTTTGGGGCTAGGCCAGGAAGTGCGGCAAGCAGCCCGGTCCCAAGGATTACTTCACCAGGAGGGACCAGTAGCCCCAGCCTTGCTATGGGAATGGCTTCATACTGGCAAACGGCCCTGCAGCAAATAGGCACCAGTGACCCTAACATATACCTGCAGGTGTTGTGCCGCTTTCAGGAAGCTGCAGAACGAGAACGGTAGGCCGATCGTGAAGCTGTAGAACGGCAGGCTGATCATGAGGCAGCAGAACGGCAGGCTGATCGTGAAGCTGCAGAACGAGAGCGGCAAGCCACAGAACGGCAGGCCGATCGTGAAGCTGCAGAACGAGAGCGGCAGTATCAGCTTGAGCTCAAAAGGATGGAGCTCTCCCAGCGGGCACAAACCGCCCATGCGCAAACTCCAACAACCCTGCAGAGACCCTCAAGTTGGAAGGAGAAGCCAGGCCGAGTTCACCACAGCCGTCTGTCGTCAGGTTGGGTGAGACAAACTATGCCCCGGGTGGTCCCTCCCCTGTCCCAAGAACTCTGGGCACCCTAGTGACCTTCCCCAAACCCCAAGGGGAGGTGCGGCGGGGCCATGCCTGTAACCAGACAGGACATTTCAAGGAGGAGTGCCCCAACCACCCTGAGAACTTCCCTGCTTCCCAAGCCACAGCAGGTGTCCCATCTGTGTGTCTGGACGGGGGTGCAGGAAAAGGAATGCGGACTGTGGGACTATTGACTGATTTGCCTGCTAATGTACTGTTAGGAACTGATTTAGGACCTATGGTGTCCCAATATGGGGTGGGGAGCACCCCAATTTACTGTGATAAACTGTCTATGATTAATGCTGATAATGTGTCTGTCATATCTGCAGAGAGGGCCCGTAACCCCCTCTCTGAGATACTTCCCATGGCAGTCAATGTAAATGCTAATGAGTTGCCTTCAGCTGAGAGCAGGGAAGATGCCAATGAGCTTCCTGCAACCCAGCTCAACAAAAATGTTATTGATGCTTTGTTCACCCCCGTGCTAGGAGCCAATGAGACTTTGTCTGTAGACACACCCACATCTGCGGGGGCGTCTCCCTACCAGCTTGTTAACATGTCTACTGCAGATCTCATTGAGGCCCGGTGTGAATTAACAATTGCTAATGAAGGTACTGTCAATTTAATTGCCAATGCTTGTTGTGAAAGTGTACAGGGTAGCTCTTCTGAGTCACTGGAAGCGACTTCTACTATTTCGCCCAGTGCATCCGATAAGCACCCAACTGCTGACCATGTACCAGGTGGTCAGGTAGGCTATGGGGATCTTATGGCTGATCCAGGTGAGGGACGGACTGCTGGTAGTGCGGTGTTAGCCCGCAGCCAGAGTGCTACAAGGGTGGAGGGCGATCCGACCCTTCAACCGTTGCCTACACCACCTGGAGTCGGTGCTGAGACCGCCATGACTAGTCTCACTCCCTTGAAGCCGGAGGAGTCCGGCCGGTATGAGACATACACGTCTCTTCTGTCCAGTTCTATTCCAGGAGTGCCCATGGCCCAAGTGCAGATGGCATGGGGTACTGGAGGTGTGATCCAAGAAGGGGGTATGTCCAATGTATTACCTGTCAATGTATTGTGGGGGGATGGTTTGGGGAAGCATGATCTCAGTCATTTGCCCAAGGTATCACCATCACCCACCCAAATACAGGAGGAACAGGATGTAGGTTTGGAAGCAAAGGGGGAGGTGCAGAACCCCCTAGAACTCTCCCAACTAGCGGCTAGTGTGGGGAAGACCCTGAGAGAGCAGGCCAAGGGAAGCCAGGAGAGCAGAGATTGCCGGGATGGGATCTCTGGAATGGTATCCCAAGGGCCTGAGGTCATGAGTGTAAAGCTACGGGACGCCCGCACTCAGAAAGCGGACCCAGAACAGGCAGGAGGTAGCCAAGTGTACGTGGATCAGTGCCTGAGCCTTAGAAGTGTCCCTAGTCAGACTAGAGAGCCAGAAGGGTCCGGCAGCTATGTAACATGCACCTCTCTTTTGTCTCACTCCAGCCAAGAGTTCAGAGATGCTGTCCAAGCTGACCCTAGTCTGGACATATTGAAGGCGCGTGCGGCTCAACCACCCTCGGAGTCTGACAAGGTTCGAGTCTGCTGGGACCCCGGGGGGAGGTGAGGGAATCTTTTGGGCCAGAGCCTGAGAAGCTGGAGGTGGAGGTGCTTTCAGAAGAGGGGCGTAGGCCCCTACTTCCTGCAAACCCCATCTAAAGGGGGAGGTGTGATGATTCTGCTTAATTATGGCTATAACTCAGAGATGTATTTTGATCTCTGGGTATAGTATCTCCCTTCTTACCTGCATTTATTCATAATGTGCGCAGCTATAAGCCTAGGTGTATATTGGCAGTAGTAGCAACATGGTAACAATGGGGCTTTGTATCCATCCCAGCAGGGCTCCATTGTATTCCTACACAGCCCTGAGTGATCAAACAAAAACATGCATTGTCCAGTCTGCACTGGTAGATCAGATATGGTTGATAACATTGTATCATTTCACTTGGTCTCCACTCAATACAAAGAATCTGGACTTGAGTGCATTATTCAATCAGACTTGCTGCCGCTGGTGACCTCATTCTGGGAGGTGGCATAAAGGGTATAAAAGATGAGGTAAGAGGCAATGGGAGGAGATTTGTGTTGGGACTACAGGAGAATACAGAGTTATTACTGAGAGACTGTGAGAGCATGCAGGTTGGCATGCTGCTGCTAGTAGCCTCCACTGGTTACTCACACATGCCATGTGTGAGTGTTGGACTATAGAGCCATATCAAGGAGATGTGTGGTAAAGTAATCATTTCACCTTTACTCCCTTTTATTTTAAGTACTGTATATTGTAACTAGTAACTGTTAATGCTTGCATACATCTGCATATCTGTTCTGAATTGCATGTGTTAGATGTTAATACCTACCCATTTAGGGGTTAATAAATATATAACATTTAGAAAGCTTGTCTTGTATTTATCTTGTGAACCCGGCACTCACTGGCGGTGAGTGTGGTTTTTATATGAAAGAAGACTCAGGTGTGGCCACAGCGGTGTTGGCGCACTGAGGATCTTTCACACTCTGCCACTGGTTCACTGTATAGCCTCCTAAGGCTTTTGCTACCTATACATTATATCACCTTGCCACTCTGTGGCCTACTGACGCTGCTGCCACCTCTTCACTCTGCCACTGGTTCACTGTATGGCCTCCTAAGGTTGTTGCTACCTACACATCATATCACCTTGACACTCTGTGGCCTACTCACGCTGCTGCCACCTCCTCACTCTGCTACTGGTTCACTGTATGACCTCCTAAGGCTGCTGCTACTTACACATTATATCACCTTGACACTCTGTGGCCTACTCACGCTGCTGCCACCTCCTCACTCTGCCACTGGTTCACTGTATGGTCTCCTAAGGCTGTTGCTACCTACACATTAGATCACCTTGACCATAGCTCCCAACCATCCCGCATCCGGTGGGACAGTCCGATTTTACACTGCTGTCCCGTGGTCCCGCATAGCTTACAGTTTGTCCCGCTATGCCCCTGAAGTGTTTTGCTGTTAAACTTTATTAGGGTAGGGTAAAGGCTAAATGGTAGATGCTAAATCCTAGTGGCTAAAGGACCTTTGATGACGTCATGACCATGTGATCAGACTCTTGTGTGGGCGGAGATATTCTGGATACTGCGGGCCAGTTTGATGTTGCACAGAAAGCTGGGAACAGAGAGTGATCGAAGAGACAGAGAGACAACATGTGTGAGCAAGAGGGGGAAACTGGGGGCAGATGTAGGGGGCAGTTAAACTGAAGGCAGATGAAGGGGGCAATTAAACTGGGGGCAGATGAATGGGCAATTAAACTAATGGCAGATGAAGGGGGCATTTAAACTAGTGACAGATGAAGGAGGGCATTAAGCTGGTGACAGATGAAGGGGGGACATTAAATTGATGGCAGATAAAGGGGGGAAATTAAGATGGTGGCAGATGAAGGGGGACATTAAGATGGTGGCAGATGAAGGGAGGACATTAAGATGGTGGCAGATGAAGGGGGACCTCAAGATGGTGGCAGATAAAGGGGGACATTAAACTGGGGGCATATGAAGGGGGGACATTAAACTGTTAAACTGGCATATAATGTTAGGGTGACTGTAGGAGCATTATACTGTGTGGGGGCACATGGAAAAATATATGAGAATGGGCGGAGTCAACGTAGAAGTGGGTGGAGCAATATTTGCCACTGCACACATAGCGCACTCCATATTTTATCCCTCTTTGTAACATCTCTGCCGTTTCGGGTCTCGTCGCCGCCCACCGCTCGCACGCTGTGGCGAAGGAGGCGTGTTCCGTTTGGTTCTTTGTGTCACTTACCCAGTATAGGGCTTGTCTTCGAGTTGTCCTTTTACCGTTTAGGGTACCTGAGGCAATAGGAAGGGACAGTGGCTGGGGTGAGATTAGGGCTCACTTGTCTCTGTCCTTCCTCCCAGACCCTGAAGTAGTGTCAGGGTTGCTACGGTTGGCAAGACCCTTACAGAATAACCGGCCCATACATTCTGCCATTACTTCCTATAGGGTCAGCATGAATCCTATTCAGGGCCTTGCAGCCAAGTTGGAAGGTTTGGTAGGTCTGGTAGCTGAGCTTGCTAAACAGGTGCAGACCCTTACTGATGCTGCTGCGGCATCCCCAGTTGTTTCTGCCCCTTTTAGGGTTAAGATGCTACTCCCCGACCGTTTTTCAGGGGATCGTGAAAAATTTGAGACTTTCTGGGAGTCTTGTCGCTTGTTTTTCCGGATTAATCCACATGCATCCCAGGCTCAAATGGTTGGAGTAGTTATGTCCCTCCTACAGGGGGATCCACAAGCTTGGGCCCTTAAACTCCCCTCCAGGGGCTGAGGAGTGGATTAACTTTGAAAATTTTTTTTTGTCTTTGGGGTCTATATATGCTGAGCCAGACCACATTGGACTTGCAGAATTGCAACTCCTCACCATGCGGCAGGGCAAACGCTCTGCTGAGGAATATTGCGCAGAATTCCGCAAGTGCAGCGTGACTGCAGGTTGGTGTGAGTCAGCTCTAAAGGCCCACTTTAAACAAGGCCTGTGTGACCGTGTTAAGGAGCTCTGGGTTGGTCACCCAGATCCTCCCACTCTTGAGCAGGCCATGACTTTGGCTGTCCGTATTGACCATAGGATCCGGGAAAATGTTAAAGAGAGAATAGGGTCTGCTTCTTTCAAATTTTCTGTCTCTCCCTCACTCTCTCCTGAGAAACCTATTTCTCCCATGACTCCTGGTGAGGAACCCATGCAACTAGGAGTTATGGATGCCAAGATGCGACGAGAGCATCGTCTCAGGAACAACCTCTGCCTGTACTGTGGTGCTTCCGGTCATTTCATCCGTGACTGCTCGACCAGACCTCGCAGACCAGCAGAAAAACTTCAGTGCCTGAGTGGTAATCAGAAGAACCACTCAGGCAACCAGGTATTTGCTGATATGACTGCTCTGCACACTTTAAATTGTGTTACGGAAGAGACTGTCTCGGCTGCTAAAGGTGGGAAACACCAGGTGAATAAAAAATGTTTGCCTGACCCACCAGTGTCTGTGGTTGTGCAAAAAGACCCTGAATTGAAGGCAGAGAAAATACTGGGTCCTACTAAAACTGGTTTATCTGGTGAGGGTCCGGTGGCCCCTCATAAAGGGGGGGGGGGTACTGTAACATCTCTGCCGTTTCGGGTCTCGGCGCTGCCCTCCGCTCGCAAGCTGTGGCGAAGGAGACGTGTTCAGTTTGGTTCTTTGTGTAAGTTTCTTGCTACTCAGTCTGAACATGGTCCAAGTCAGTGTAATGTATTTCCGGCCCCACCCGTGTTCTGAACATTTCTCTCTGAACGGGATAGAGTTAACCTCTTCCTGGCCTGTGTGATTGACAGCCTGTGTACCTATGAGGTCTGGGGGCTGGTCCCAGACTTTCTATAAACAGGTTGTCAGCCCTCACATAGTCGCCGGTTATTGCACTTGTCTTTGCCTGCTCTCTTTGTTATATTGCTTTCTACTTTGTTACTTGATTCTCTGACCCTTTGGCTTGCCTTTTGACTATTCTCTTGGATTTTGACTTTGTACTGCATTGCTCGTTTGTTACTGACCCCTTGACTTGCTCACTTTGCTTCTGTGTTGTTTTGTCTTGTCCTGTTCTGTGTGTCACTTACCCAGCATAGGGCTTGTCTTCGAGTTGTCCTTTTACCGTTTAGGGTAACTGAGGCAATAGGAAGGGACAGTGGCTGGGGTGAGATTAGGGCTCACTTGTCTCTGTCCTTCCTCCCAGACCCTGCAGTAGTGTCAGGGTTGCTACGGTTGGCAAGACCCTTACACTCTTTCTGTCCTTTGAAAGTTGGGAGGTATGCCTTGCCACTCTGTGGCCTACTCACGCTGCTGCCACCTCCACACTCTGCCACTGGGTGACTGTATGGCCTCCTCATGTTGCTGCCCCTAGGTCATTGTATGGCCTCCTCATGCCGCTGCCACTGGGTCATTTTATGGCCTCCTCATGTTGCTGCCACTTGGTTACTGTATGGCCTCCTCATACTGCAGCCACTGGGTCACTGTATGGCCTCCTGATGCCGCTGCCACTGGGTCATTTTATGGCCTCCTCATGTTGCTGCCACTTGGTCACTGTATGGCCTCCTCATGTTGCTGCCACTGGGTCACTGTATGCTCTCCTCATGCTGCTGCCAGCGTCACCTTGTCACAAAGCAACTTGACCAGGTGGCACCACTTCCATGTTCTCACGCCTTTGGCCCTGCAACAATGTGCACTTCATCCTCCACTGTTTCCTGAGCCTCCACTGCAGGAACAATTCACAGTGCTTCTCCAGCATACCACTTGTGCAGCAATGTCACACTGTTCTACACCTCGTTTGCCTGGATGAACAAAGTCACACAGGGGAGGAAATTGGTCACTGTATGTCCTCCTCATGCTACTGCTACTGGGTCACTGTATGCCCTCCTCAAGCCGTTTCTAATGGGTCACTGTATGGCCTCCTCATGCCGCAGCCACTGGGTCACTGTATGCCCTCCTCATGCCACAGCCACTGGGTCACTGTATGCCTTCAAGCCATTTCCACTGGGTCACTTTTTACCTTCCTCATGCCGCAGCCACTGGGTCACTGTATGCCCTCCTCAAGCCGTTTCCACTGGGTCACTGTATGTCCTCCTCATGCTGCTACTAACTCCACTTCTGACACTGGTTCACTGTATGCCTTCCTCATGCCGCAGTCACTGGGTCACTGTATGCCCTCCTCATTCTGCTGCCAACTTCACATTGTCACCAGCAACTTGGCCAGGTTTCGCCGCTTCCACCTCCACGTTCTCACGCCATTGGTCCTGCAACAAATGTCCACCTCATCCTCCACTGTTTCCTCAGCCTCCACTGCAGGAACAATTCCCAGTGCTCCTCCAGCATACCACATGTGCAGAGCACAGCGGTGTCACACTATTCTACACCTCGTTTGCCTGGGCGAACAAAGTCACACAGGGGAGGAACTGCTGCTACCACTGGATCATTGTATGGCGTCTTCATGCTGAAGCCACTGGGTCACTGTATACCCTCCTCATGCCGCATCCACTGGGTCACTGTATGCCCTCCTAAGGCTGCTACTACCTCCACTTCTGCCACTGGGTCACTCTATGCCCTCCTCATGCTGCAGCCATTGGGTCACTGTATGCCCTCCTCATGCCGTTTCCACTGGGTCACTGTATGGCCTCCTCATGTCGCTGCCACTGGGTCACTGTATGGCCTCCTCATGCTGCTGCCACCTCCACATTATGTCGGCTTGCCACTCTGTGGTTTCCTCATGCTGCTGCCAACTCCACATTATGTCGCCTTGCCACTCTGTAGCCATATATGTGGAATCGACAGATGATGGTGTAAATGGAGTGAGCTCTTTCACTCTTCAGTAGGATGTTGGGCCTCTTCACGGTTCTTTCTACCTGGCACTAACATGGACCTGTAAGGCTGGGTTCACACTTGAGTTAGTAGGTCAGTTTTGTCCAAATAAGTGAAGTGTGCAGTGGTTCTAAGAGCGACGCGAACTGCAGAATTGAACTTTTGAGAAATTCGCTCATCTCTAATTATTATGATAATTGTTTTTATTTACATACAGTATCTGTGTTCATTCATCATTTCTTATATATTTATTTATCTTGAGCTACCTATACCTTTTCATTCTTATCTATGCACTATTGTTTCTTCATGTAATCCCAGACAGACTCAATGATACTGAAAACAATAAGAAAGACAGCACTGAGCTGTCCTCAAGCCGTTTCTAATGGGTCACTGTATGGCCTCCTCATGCCGCAGCCACTGGGTCACTGTATGCCCTCCTCATGCCACAGCCACTGGGTCACTGTATGCCTTCAAGCCATTTCCACTGGGTCACTTTTTACCTTCCTCATGCCGCAGCCACTGGGTCACTGTATGCCCTCCTCAAGCCGTTTCCACTGGGTCACTGTATGTCCTCCTCATGCTGCTACTAACTCCACTTCTGACACTGGTTCACTGTATGCCTTCCTCATGCCGCAGTCACTGGGTCACTGTATGCCCTCCTCATTCTGCTGCCAACTTCACATTGTCACCAGCAACTTGGCCAGGTTTCGCCGCTTCCACCTCCACGTTCTCACGCCATTGGTCCTGCAACAAATGTCCACCTCATCCTCCACTGTTTCCTCAGCCTCCACTGCAGGAACAATTCCCAGTGCTCCTCCAGCATACCACATGTGCAGAGCACAGCGGTGTCACACTATTCTACACCTCGTTTGCCTGGGCGAACAAAGTCACACAGGGGAGGAACTGCTGCTACCACTGGATCATTGTATGGCGTCTTCATGCTGAAGCCACTGGGTCACTGTATACCCTCCTCATGCCGCATCCACTGGGTCACTGTATGCCCTCCTAAGGCTGCTACTACCTCCACTTCTGCCACTGGGTCACTCTATGCCCTCCTCATGCTGCAGCCATTGGGTCACTGTATGCCCTCCTCATGCCGTTTCCACTGGGTCACTGTATGGCCTCCTCATGTCGCTGCCACTGGGTCACTGTATGGCCTCCTCATGCTGCTGCCACCTCCACATTATGTCGGCTTGCCACTCTGTGGTTTCCTCATGCTGCTGCCAACTCCACATTATGTCGCCTTGCCACTCTGTAGCCATATATGTGGAATCGACAGATGATGGTGTAAATGGAGTGAGCTCTTTCACTCTTCAGTAGGATGTTGGGCCTCTTCACGGTTCTTTCTACCTGGCACTAACATGGACCTGTAAGGCTGGGTTCACACTTGAGTTAGTAGGTCAGTTTTGTCCAAATAAGTGAAGTGTGCAGTGGTTCTAAGAGCGACGCGAACTGCAGAATTGAACTTTTGAGAAATTCGCTCATCTCTAATTATTATGATAATTGTTTTTATTTACATACAGTATCTGTGTTCATTCATCATTTCTTATATATTTATTTATCTTGAGCTACCTATACCTTTTCATTCTTATCTATGCACTATTGTTTCTTCATGTAATCCCAGACAGACTCAATGATACTGAAAACAATAAGAAAGACAGCACTGAGCCAAACCTTGTGCAATAGCGTTTGAGGCAAGTGATGCAAGATTAAACACCATAAGTGGTCTCTCACCTTGTTAGGTTGTGAAACGGTCGCAACCATCAGAAATGCATGTATAAGATGTCCGGGTTTCGTGGTAGCAGCTGGATCTCTGTCACCAGGACATCAGCAGGTTAGTTCCAGAAGGGCCAGTATCGACCAATGAAGGTGAAATGATCAGCGCTTACCCAATCCAGTGAAGAATAGTTCCTTCTTTATTTGTATCAAAAACACACAACGCGTTTCCAGGCTGAACTTCCTCTTTTTCAAGTATAAAAATTGGACATAACATCACATACAGACATACTGTCTTTAAATAGGAAATACACATAGTTGGAACACACCCACTGGGAGTGTCCCTAGAATCAGTAAACAAATACAAGTATAAAAATACATTACCGTTAAATGCAGGAGCAATAGTGGAGTATGTGGAAACATAGTCATAAAAAAGCACAATGATAAAGCTAAAATATATAATAGGAGCCCTGCAGATAGCTGAGTACTGTACTTCGGCTATCTTTGGCACTCCCATTGAAATGAATGAGAGCCACGCAGGTTCGTCCATTAACCAAGTGACACACCTTTATATATGGCTGCGGTCAGGCTGTATTCCCACCCAGAGGGGGGAAAAAACCCTATTCTCAGGCTCAGTGGGGGTCTCAGCTGACAGACCCCCATCAATCAGGTATTTATCATCTATCATTTAGGTGAATACAGGGCAGTAACATTTTCTGAAATAAAATATATGATATAACCCCCCCCATATTAAATAATAATCCCAAGTGCATCTTTATATTAATAATGTCCGTGTGTACCCTGTATAAATAGTGCCCCTTATTAATAATGCCCCAGGTGTTAACTAATTAAAAGGTTTTCCAGGTCATTAATAAACTAATCAGTGGGGCTCAAAAACCCAGGACCCCTACTGATCAGCTGTTTGAATGAACCCTAGTACCTGTGTAAGTGACGTGACCGCTTCTCTGTTTACATAGTGTCATTCATCTCATAGAGGCCATGTAATGTAACTAAAGCCTCGTCCTATAGACGTCTATGTGACAAGACTGTAATTACATGACACGGTCACTATAAACAGACAGGGTATGATATAAACAGACGCCATAGCCTGTATTATGCTCCATAGTGGCCCCTGCACACGTAACTATGCTCCATATTGGCTCCTGCACACGGTATTATGCTCCATATTGGCTCCTGCACACGGTATTATGCTCCATATTGGCCCCTACACACGGTATTATGCTCCATAGTGGTCCTGTACATGGTATTATTCCCCACAGTGGCCCCTGCACACGATATTATGCTCCATAGCGGCCCCTGCACTTGGTATTATTCCCCATAGTAGTGGCCCCTGCACACGGTGTTATGCTCCATAGCGGTCCCTGCACTCGGTATTATGCTCTATAGTGGCCCCTGCACTCGGGATTATGCTCCATAGCGGCCCCTGCACTCGGTATTATGCTCTATAGTGGCCCCTGCACTCGGTATTATGCTCCATAGTGGCCCCTGCACTCGGTATTATGCTCTACAGTGGCCCCTGCACACGATATTATGAGCCATCCATGAACTATTATTATACTCTGGGGTCTTTTCAGACCCCAGAGTATAATGATCGGAGACCCAGGGGAGGTGACAAACATAAAAAACAGTGCTACTTACCTATCCTGGACACCGGTGCACTCCCTGCAGCTTTCGGCCCTGTTTAATTGCGCACACACGTCACGTGATCAGGCCGGCGACGTGACCTGATGACGTCACTAGAGGGCCCAAGCCTGCTTGGAGTAACATCGGATTGCAGGAGGTGAGTAACAATGGTTTTTATGTTCCCTCACCTCCCCTGGGTTTCCGATTATTATACTCCGGGGTCTGAAAAGACCCCGGAGTATAATAATAGTAGTATTTGAGGCCCGCGGCCTCACTTACCGATGTCCGCGGCTGCTCACAGCGGCATCCACTTCGGGGAAGCGGAGGCGGCCACCAGCAGACACGGGGTAGGTAAATAAATAGGCCGTTACCTGCTGGGGATACTCCTGCGATGCCTTGATGGAGCTGCCGCCGCCTCTTCTTATCCGCGACGTCTGCGTGTCAGCGTAGGAGGCGCGATGACGTCATTGTATCGCCACCTGCGCTGACATGCAGAGGTCTCGCAAACCAGCCCAGGACAGGCCGGTTTCTTTTTAAAGCGGCCTGTCCTGGGCTGATTTATATTAAATAAATAGTAAAAATGCCACCCCCTAGACAGTGATGGATAGTGCCGCCTGAGGCAGCCGCCTCACTTTGCCTCATTAGCGGTGTGCCCCTGTGTATGGCAGTTGGAATATGAGTGAAAGACTTGCAGGCTTGTATTAGCTAATGGAGGTCATTTTTTGGGAATACTGTATCTCAGGAACGGTATGTCCTAGAGAGCTGAGACCCGGTCTAAAATCTTCCCCGACACCTGATGTACCTGTGTACCAAATTTGGTGAGGATCAGCCCAGGCGCATAAAGAACAGACAGACAGACAGACAGAAACCCATTTTTACATGTAACACCCCTTTTGCCACCCGCCTTGCCTGGGGTGTATGTGCTTGTTCTCACTTCTCTATAGCGCAGTGCCTCCACCCAAATCTTGCTTGAAGCTCTCCGGGAATGCAGGCAGTTGTAGTACTTCTGCCAGGGGCTGACTTGGGAAACCCCTGCCCGAGCTTAGTACTCACTCCCCCAATTTGAGGATGACACAGGTATGCAACCAGTTTACACAAAATACTAAAATTTAATAGTAATGCAGAAATATAAACAATTATAGTGCCGATACTCCCCCCTAGTTGTCTTGCTGCTAATGACAGGCCACACTTATTGCAGAATGTCTGTAAGTGACTCACTCTCTATCTAGCTATCTGCAATACTGAAGGGGGTGGCCACCATGTGTTGTCACAGTTCAATAGTTGGGGCCCAATCGTTGGTGCACATAAACGGTATAAAACTTAGAACTCCACACAGCAACAGTTCAGTCACTAACACTGGAACAACCACAACAAAGTTCCTGGAGGTACTCACTTCCCTTGGATCTTTATCTCACAGGAATCCATGCAGGAGCATTCACATTAAGGAGAGGAAGGGAGCATGGAGGTTACGACAGTCTCCTTCTGTGTGGATGCAACTGTAGTCTCTCACAGTTCTGGTTGGTCTGCAGACCCGATGCTGGCACAGTAGTCGCCTCTCTCTCCACCAGATGCACAGATGACTCTGCAGCTGGATCAGTCAGTCTCTGAAGACACACAAGCCTCTCACTTTCCTCTCTCTCTGGTAAAGATGTCTCCCATACTCCATTCTCTTCCCTCTCCTGCTTTCCTTCCTGTGTCCTTCCCGCCTCCTGCCCCCATGATCTCATCCAGCCTGTGCTGTGTGTTAAAGAGGAATTCCTGTAGGTGGCACTGTTCACCTCTGGAAGATATAGAGAAATGCGTGATTGTGTTCTTTCCATAGCATCCACAACACACAAAGTGTCCCCTGTGGAGGTTACATATACACAGTACAGACCAAAAGTTTGGAAACACCTTCTCATTCCAAGAGTTTTCTGTATTTTCATGACTATAAAAATTGTAGATTCACACTGAAGGCATCAAAACTATGAATTATCACATGTGGAATTATATACTTAACAAAAAAGTGTGAAACAACTGAAAATATGTCTTATATTCTAGGTTCTTCAAAGTAGCCACCTTTTGCTTTGATTACTGCTTTGCACACTCTTGGCATTCTCTTGATGAGCTTCAAGAGGTTGTCACCTGAAATGGTCTTCCAACAGTCTTGAAGGAGTTCCCAGAGATGCTTAGCACTTGCTGGCCCTTTTGCCTTCACTCTGCGGTCCAGCTCACCCCAAACCATCTTGATTGGGTTCAGGTCTGGTGACTGTGGAGGCCAGGTTATCTGGCGTAGAACCCCATCACTCTCCTTCTTGGTCAAATAGCCCTTACACAGTCTGGAGGTGTGTTTGGGGTCACTGTCCTGTTGAAAAATAAATGATGGTCCAACTAAACGCAAACCGGATGGAATAGCATGCCGCTGCAAGATGCTGTGGTAACCATGCTGGTTCAGTATTCCTTCAATTTTGAATAAATCCACAACAGTGTCACCAGCAAAGCACCCCCACACCATCACACCTCCTCCTCCATGCTTCACGGTGGGAACCAGGCATGTAGAGTCCATTCGTTCATCTTTTCTGCCTCGCACAAAGACACGGTGGTTGAAACCAAGGATCTCAAATTTGGACTCATCAGACCAAAGCACAGATTTCCACAGGTCTAATGTCCATTCCTTGTGTTCTTTAGCCCAAACAAGTCTCTTCTGCTTGTTGCCTGTCCTTAGCAGTGGTAATGCTGTGGTAACCATGCTGGTTCAGTATTCCTTCAATTTTGAATAAATCACAACAGTGTCGCCAGCAAAGCACCCCCACACCATCACACCTCCTCCTCCATGCTTCACGGTGGGAACCAGACATGTAGAGTTCATTCGTTCACTTTTTCTGCGTTGCACAAAGACACGGTGGTTGGAACCAAAGATCTCAAATTTGGACTCATCAGACCAAAGCACAGATTTCCACAGGTCTAATGTCCATTCCTTGTGTTCTTTAGCCCAAACAAGTCTCTTCTGCTTGTTGCCTGTCCTTAGCAGTGGTTTCCTAGCAGCTATTATACCATGAAGGCCTGCTGCACACAGTCTCCTCTTAACAGTTGTTGTAGAGATGTGTCTGCTGCTAGAACTCTGTGTGGCATTGACCTGGTCTCTAATCTGAGCTGCTGTTAACCTGCGATTTCTGAGGCTGGTGACTCGGATGAACTTATCCTCCACAGCAGAGGTGACTCTTGGTCTTCCTTTCCTGGGGGGGGTCCTCATGTGAGCCAGTTTCTTTGTAGCGCTTGATGGTTTTGGCCACTGCACTTGGGGACACTTTCAAAGTTTTCCCAATTTTTCGGACTGACTGACCTTCATTTCTTAAAGTAATGATGGCCACTCGTTTTTCTTTACTTAGCTGCTTTTTTCTTGCCATAATACAAATTCTAACACTCCATTCAGTAGGACTATCAGCTGTGTATCCACCTGACTTCTGAACAACACAACTGATGGTCCCAACACCATTTATAAGGCAAGAAATCCCACTTATTAAACCTGACAGGGCACACCTGTGAAGTGAAAACGATAACAGGTGACTACCTCTTGAAGCTCATCAAGAGAATGCCAAGAGTGTGCAAAGCAGTAATCAAAGCAAAAGGTGGCTACTTTGAAGAACCTAGAATATAAGACATATTTTCAGTTGTTTCACACTTTTTTGTTAAGTATATAATTCCACATGTGTTAATTCATAGTTTTGATGCCTTCAGTGTGAATCTACAATTTTTATAGTCATGAAAATACAGAAAACTCTTGGAATGAGAAGGTGTGTCCAAACTTTTGGTCTGTACTGTATATAAGATATATACAGTGGAGGAAAAAAGTATTTAGTCAGCCACCAATTGTGCAAGTTCTCCCACTTAAAAAGATGAGAGAGGCCTGTAATTGACATCATAGGTAGACCTCAACTATAAGAGACAAAATGAGAAAACATATCTAGAAAATCACATTGTCTGATTTTTTTAAGAATTTGTTTGCAAATTATGGTGGAAAATAAATATTTGGTCACCTACAAACAAGCAAGATTTCTGGCTCCCACAGACCTGTAACTTCTTCTTTAAGAGGCTCCTCTGTCGTCCACTCATTACCTGTAGTAATTGTTATCAGTATAAAAGACACCTGTCCACAACCTCAAACAGTCACACTCCAAACTCCACTATGGTGAAGACCAAAGAGCTGTGGAAGGACACCAGAAACAAAATTGTAGACCTGCACCAGGCTGGGAAGACTGAATCTGCAATAGGTAAGCAGCTTTGTGTGAAGAAATCAACTGTGAGAGCAATAATTAGAAAATGGAAGACATACAAGACCACTGATAATCTCCCTCGATCAGGGGTTCCACGCAAGATCTCACCCCGTGGTATCAAAATGATCACAAGAACAGTGAGCAAAAATCCCAGAACCACACGGGGGGACCTAGTGAATGACCTGCAGAAAGCTGGGGCTAACGTAACAAAGGCTACCGTCAGTAACACACTACGCCACCAGGGACTCAGGTCCTGCAGTACCAGACGTGCCTCCGTGCTTAAGCCAGTAGCGGCCCCTGCACTCGGTATTATGCTCTATAGTGGCCCCTGCACTCGGTATTATGCTCCATAGTGGCCCCTGCACTCGGTATTATGCTCTACAGTGGCCCCTGCACACGATATTATGAGCCATCCATGAACTATTATTATACTCTGGGGTCTTTTCAGACCCCAGAGTATAATGATCGGAGACCCAGGGGGGGTGACAAACATAAAAAACAGTGCTACTTACCTATCCTGGACACCGGTGCACTCCCTGCAGCTTTCGGCCCTGTTTAATTGCGCACACACGTCACGTGATCAGGCCGGCGACGTGACCTGATGACGTCACTAGAGGGCCCAAGCCTGCTTGGAGTAACATCGGATTGCAGGAGGTGAGTAACAATGGTTTTTATGTTCCCTCACCTCCCCTGGGTTTCCGATTATTATACTCCGGGGTCTGAAAAGACCCCGGAGTATAATAATAGTAGTATTTGAGGCCCGCGGCCTCACTTACCGATGTCCGCGGCTGCTCACAGCGGCATCCACTTCGGGGAAGCGGAGGCGGCCACCAGCAGACACGGGGTAGGTAAATAAATAGGCCGTTACCTGCTGGGGATACTCCTGCGATGCCTTGATGGAGCTGCCGCCGCCTCTTCTTATCCGCGACGTCTGCGTGTCAGCGTAGGAGGCGCGATGACGTCATTGTATCGCCACCTGCGCTGACATGCAGAGGTCTCGCAAACCAGCCCAGGACAGGCCGGTTTCTTTTTAAAGCGGCCTGTCCTGGGCTGATTTATATTAAATAAATAGTAAAAATGCCACCCCCTAGACAGTGATGGATAGTGCCGCCTGAGGCGGCCGCCTCACTTTGCCTCATTAGCGGTGTGCCCCTGTGTATGGCAGTTGGAATATGAGTGAAAGACTTGCAGGCTTGTATTAGCTAATGGAGGTCATTTTTTGGGAATACTGTATCTCAGGAACGGTATGTCCTAGAGAGCTGAGACCCGGTCTAAAATCTTCCCCGACACCTGATGTACCTGTGTACCAAATTTGGTGAGGATCAGCCCAGGCGCATAAAGAACAGACAGACAGACAGACAGAAACCCATTTTTACATGTAACACCCCTTTTGCCACCCGCCTTGCCTGGGGTGTATGTGCTTGTTCTCACTTCTCTATAGCGCAGTGCCTCCACCCAAATCTTGCTTGAAGCTCTCCGGGAATGCAGGCAGTTGTAGTACTTCTGCCAGGGGCTGACTTGGGAAACCCCTGCCCGAGCTTAGTACTCACTCCCCCAATTTGAGGATGACACAGGTATGCAACCAGTTTACACAAAATACTAAAATTTAATAGTAATGCAGAAATATAAACAATTATAGTGCCGATACTCCCCCTAGTTGTCTTGCTGCTAATGACAGGCCACACTTATTGCAGAATGTCTGTAAGTGACTCACTCTCTATCTAGCTATCTGCAATACTGAAGGGGGTGGCCACCATGTGTTGTCACAGTTCAATAGTTGGGGCCCAATCGTTGGTGCACATAAACGGTATAAAACTTAGAACTCCACACAGCAACAGTTCAGTCACTAACACTGGAACAACCACAACAAAGTTCCTGGAGGTACTCACTTCCCTTGGATCTTTATCTCACAGGAATCCATGCAGGAGCATTCACATTAAGGAGAGGAAGGGAGCATGGAGGTTACGACAGTCTCCTTCTGTGTGGATGCAACTGTAGTCTCTCACAGTTCTGGTTGGTCTGCAGACCCGATGCTGGCACAGTAGTCGCCTCTCTCTCCACCAGATGACTCTGCAGCTGGATCAGTCAGTCTCTGAAGACACACAAGCCTCTCACTTTCCTCTCTCTCTGGTAAAGATGTCTCCCATACTCCATTCTCTTCCCTCTCCTGCTTTCCTTCCTGTGTCCTTCCCGCCTCCTGCCCCCATGATCTCATCCAGCCTGTGCTGTGTGTTAAAGAGGAATTCCTGTAGGTGGCACTGTTCACCTCTGGAAGATATAGAGAAATGCGTGATTGTGTTCTTTCCATAGCATCCACAACACACAAAGTGTCCCCTGTGGAGGTTACATATACACAGTACAGACCAAAAGTTTGGAAACACCTTCTCATTCCAAGAGTTTTCTGTATTTTCATGACTATAAAAATTGTAGATTCACACTGAAGGCATCAAAACTATGAATTATCACATGTGGAATTATATACTTAACAAAAAAGTGTGAAACAACTGAAAATATGTCTTATATTCTAGGTTCTTCAAAGTAGCCACCTTTTGCTTTGATTACTGCTTTGCACACTCTTGGCATTCTCTTGATGAGCTTCAAGAGGTTGTCACCTGAAATGGTCTTCCAACAGTCTTGAAGGAGTTCCCAGAGATGCTTAGCACTTGCTGGCCCTTTTGCCTTCACTCTGCGGTCCAGCTCACCCCAAACCATCTTGATTGGGTTCAGGTCTGGTGACTGTGGAGGCCAGGTTATCTGGCGTAGAACCCCATCACTCTCCTTCTTGGTCAAATAGCCCTTACACAGTCTGGAGGTGTGTTTGGGGTCATTGTCCTGTTGAAAAATAAATGATGGTCCAACTAAACGCAAACCGGATGGAATAGCATGCCGCTGCAAGATGCTGTGGTAACCATGCTGGTTCAGTATTCCTTCAATTTTGAATAAATCCACAACAGTGTCACCAGCAAAGCACCCCCACACCATCACACCTCCTCCTCCATGCTTCACGGTGGGAACCAGGCATGTAGAGTCCATTCGTTCACTTTTTCTGCATTGCACAAAGACACGGTGGTTGGAACCAAAGATCTCAAATTTGGACTCATCAGACCAAAGCACAGATTTCCACAGGTCTAATGTCCATTCCTTGTGTTCTTTAGCCCAAACAAGTCTCTTCTGCTTGTTGCCTGTCCTTAGCAGTGGTAATGCTGTGGTAACCATGCTGGTTCAGTATTCCTTCAATTTTGAATAAATCACAACAGTGTCGCCAGCAAAGCACCCCCACACCATCACACCTCCTCCTCCATGCTTCACGGTGGGAACCAGACATGTAGAGTTCATTCGTTCACTTTTTCTGCGTTGCACAAAGACACGGTGGTTGGAACCAAAGATCTCAAATTTGGACTCATCAGACCAAAGCACAGATTTCCACAGGTCTAATGTCCATTCCTTGTGTTCTTTAGCCCAAACAAGTCTCTTCTGCTTGTTGCCTGTCCTTAGCAGTGGTTTCCTAGCAGCTATTATACCATGAAGGCCTGCTGCACACAGTCTCCTCTTAACAGTTGTTGTAGAGATGTGTCTGCTGCTAGAACTCTGTGTGGCATTGACCTGGTCTCTAATCTGAGCTGCTGTTAACCTGCGATTTCTGAGGCTGACTCGGATGAACTTATCCTCCACAGCAGAGGTGACTCTTGGTCTTCCTTTCCTGGGGCGGTCCTCATGTGAGCCAGTTTCTTTGTAGCGCTTGATGGTTTTGGCCACTGCACTTGGGGACACTTTCAAAGTTTTCCCAATTTTTCGGACTGACTGACCTTCATTTCTTAAAGTAATGATGGCCACTCGTTTTTCTTTACTTAGCTGCTTTTTTCTTGCCATAATACAAATTCTAACACTCCATTCAGTAGGACTATCAGCTGTGTATCCACCTGACTTCTGAACAACACAACTGATGGTCCCAACACCATTTATAAGGCAAGAAATCCCACTTATTAAACCTGACAGGGCACACCTGTGAAGTGAAAACGATTTCAGGTGACTACCTCTTGAAGCTCATCAAGAGAATGCCAAGAGTGTGCAAAGCAGTAATCAAAGCAAAAGGTGGCTACTTTGAAGAACCTAGAATATAAGACATATTTTCAGTTGTTTCACACTTTTTTGTTAAGTATATAATTCCACATGTGTTAATTCATAGTTTTGATGCCTTCAGTGTGAATCTACAATTTTTATAGTCATGAAAATACAGAAAACTCTTGGAATGAGAAGGTGTGTCCAAACTTTTGGTCTGTACTGTATATAAGATATATACAGTGGGGAAAAAAAGTATTTAGTCAGCCACCAATTGTGCAAGTTCTCCCACTTAAAAAGATGAGAGAGGCCTGTAATTGACATCATAGGTAGACCTCAACTATGAGAGACAAAATGAGAAAACATATCTAGAAAATCACATTGTCTGATTTTTTAAGAATTTGTTTGCAAATTATGGTGGAAAATAAATATTTGGTCACCTACAAACAAGCAAGATTTCTGGCTCTCACAGACCTGTAACTTCTTCTTTAAGAGGCTCCTCTGTCGTCCACTCATTACCTGTAGTAATTGTTATCAGTATAAAAGACACCTGTCCACAACCTCAAACAGTCACACTCCAAACTCCACTATGGTGAAGACCAAAGAGCTGTGGAAGGACACCAGAAACAAAATTGTAGACCTGCACCAGGCTGGGAAGACTGAATCTGCAATAGGTAAGCAGCTTTGTGTGAAGAAATCAACTGTGAGAGCAATAATTAGAAAATGGAAGACATACAAGACCACTGATAATCTCCCTCGATCAGGGGTTCCACGCAAGATCTCACCCCGTGGTATCAAAATGATCACAAGAACAGTGAGCAAAAATCCCAGAACCACACGGGGGGACCTAGTGAATGACCTGCAGAAAGCTGGGGCTAACGTAACAAGGGCTACCGTCAGTAACACACTACGCCACCAGGGACTCAGGTCCTGCAGTACCAGACGTGCCCCCGTGCTTAAGCCAGTAGCGGCCCCTGCACTCGGTATTATGCTCTATAGTGGCCCCTGCACTCGGTATTATGCTCCATAGTGGCCCCTGCACTCGGTATTATGCTCTACAGTGGCCCCTGCACACGATATTATGAGCCATCCATGAACTATTATTATACTCTGGGGTCTTTTCAGACCCCAGAGTATAATGATCGGAGACCCAGGGGAGGTGACAAACATAAAAAACAGTGCTACTTACCTATCCTGGACACCGGTGCACTCCCTGCAGCTTTCGGCCCTGTTTAATTGCGCACACACGTCACGTGATCAGGCCGGCGACGTGACCTGATGACGTCACTAGAGGGCCCAAGCCTGCTTGGAGTAACATCGGATTGCAGGAGGTGAGTAACAATGGTTTTTATGTTCCCTCACCTCCCCTGGGTTTCCGATTATTATACTCCGGGGTCTGAAAAGACCCCGGAGTATAATAATAGTAGTATTTGAGGCCCGCGGCCTCACTTACCGATGTCCGCGGCTGCTCACAGCGGCATCCACTTCGGGGAAGCGGAGGCGGCCACCAGCAGACACGGGGTAGGTAAATAAATAGGCCGTTACCTGCTGGGGATACTCCTGCGATGCCTTGATGGAGCTGCCGCCGCCTCTTCTTATCCGCGACGTCTGCGTGTCAGCGTAGGAGGCGCGATGACGTCATTGTATCGCCACCTGCGCTGACATGCAGAGGTCTCGCAAACCAGCCCAGGACAGGCCGGTTTCTTTTTAAAGCGGCCTGTCCTGGGCTGATTTATATTAAATAAATAGTAAAAATGCCACCCCCTAGACAGTGATGGATAGTGCCGCCTGAGGCGGCCGCCTCACTTTGCCTCATTAGCGGTGTGCCCCTGTGTATGGCAGTTGGAATATGAGTGAAAGACTTGCAGGCTTGTATTAGCTAATGGAGGTCATTTTTTGGGAATACTGTATCTCAGGAACGGTATGTCCTAGAGAGCTGAGACCCGGTCTAAAATCTTCCCCGACACCTGATGTACCTGTGTACCAAATTTGGTGAGGATCAGCCCAGGCGCATAAAGAACAGACAGACAGACAGAAACCCATTTTTACATGTAACACCCCTTTTGCCACCCGCCTTGCCTGGGGTGTATGTGCTTGTTCTCACTTCTCTATAGCGCAGTGCCTCCACCCAAATCTTGCTTGAAGCTCTCCGGGAATGCAGGCAGTTGTAGTACTTCTGCCAGGGGCTGACTTGGGAAACCCCTGCCCGAGCTTAGTACTCACTCCCCCAATTTGAGGATGACACAGGTATGCAACCAGTTTACACAAAATACTAAAATTTAATAGTAATGCAGAAATATAAACAATTATAGTGCCGATACTCCCCCTAGTTGTCTTGCTGCTAATGACAGGCCACACTTATTGCAGAATGTCTGTAAGTGACTCACTCTCTATCTAGCTATCTGCAATACTGAAGGGGGTGGCCACCATGTGTTGTCACAGTTCAATAGTTGGGGCCCAATCGTTGGTGCACATAAACGGTATAAAACTTAGAACTCCACACAGCAACAGTTCAGTCACTAACACTGGAACAACCACAACAAAGTTCCTGGAGGTACTCACTTCCCTTGGATCTTTATCTCACAGGAATCCATGCAGGAGCATTCACATTAAGGAGAGGAAGGGAGCATGGAGGTTACGACAGTCTCCTTCTGTGTGGATGCAACTGTAGTCTCTCACAGTTCTGGTTGGTCTGCAGACCCGATGCTGGCACAGTAGTCGCCTCTCTCTCCACCAGATGACTCTGCAGCTGGATCAGTCAGTCTCTGAAGACACACAAGCCTCTCACTTTCCTCTCTCTCTGGTAAAGATGTCTCCCATACTCCATTCTCTTCCCTCTCCTGCTTTCCTTCCTGTGTCCTTCCCGCCTCCTGCCCCCATGATCTCATCCAGCCTGTGCTGTGTGTTAAAGAGGAATTCCTGTAGGTGGCACTGTTCACCTCTGGAAGATATAGAGAAATGCGTGATTGTGTTCTTTCCATAGCATCCACAACACACAAAGTGTCCCCTGTGGAGGTTACATATACACAGTACAGACCAAAAGTTTGGAAACACCTTCTCATTCCAAGAGTTTTCTGTATTTTCATGACTATAAAAATTGTAGATTCACACTGAAGGCATCAAAACTATGAATTATCACATGTGGAATTATATACTTAACAAAAAAGTGTGAAACAACTGAAAATATGTCTTATATTCTAGGTTCTTCAAAGTAGCCACCTTTTGCTTTGATTACTGCTTTGCACACTCTTGGCATTCTCTTGATGAGCTTCAAGAGGTTGTCACCTGAAATGGTCTTCCAACAGTCTTGAAGGAGTTCCCAGAGATGCTTAGCACTTGCTGGCCCTTTTGCCTTCACTCTGCGGTCCAGCTCACCCCAAACCATCTTGATTGGGTTCAGGTCTGGTGACTGTGGAGGCCAGGTTATCTGGCGTAGAACCCCATCACTCTCCTTCTTGGTCAAATAGCCCTTACACAGTCTGGAGGTGTGTTTGGGGTCATTGTCCTGTTGAAAAATAAATGATGGTCCAACTAAACGCAAACCGGATGGAATAGCATGCCGCTGCAAGATGCTGTGGTAACCATGCTGGTTCAGTATTCCTTCAATTTTGAATAAATCCACAACAGTGTCACCAGCAAAGCACCCCCACACCATCACACCTCCTCCTCCATGCTTCACGGTGGGAACCAGGCATGTAGAGTCCATTCGTTCATCTTTTCTGCCTCGCACAAAGACACGGTGGTTGAAACCAAGGATCTCAAATTTGGACTCATCAGACCAAAGCACAGATTTCCACAGGTCTAATGTCCATTCCTTGTGTTCTTTAGCCCAAACAAGTCTCTTCTGCTTGTTGCCTGTCCTTAGCAGTGGTAATGCTGTGGTAACCATGCTGGTTCAGTATTCCTTCAATTTTGAATAAATCACAACAGTGTCGCCAGCAAAGCACCCCCACACCATCACACCTCCTCCTCCATGCTTCACGGTGGGAACCAGACATGTAGAGTTCATTCGTTCACTTTTTCTGCGTTGCACAAAGACACGGTGGTTGGAACCAAAGATCTCAAATTTGGACTCATCAGACCAAAGCACAGATTTCCACAGGTCTAATGTCCATTCCTTGTGTTCTTTAGCCCAAACAAGTCTCTTCTGCTTGTTGCCTGTCCTTAGCAGTGGTTTCCTAGCAGCTATTATACCATGAAGGCCTGCTGCACACAGTCTCCTCTTAACAGTTGTTGTAGAGATGTGTCTGCTGCTAGAACTCTGTGTGGCATTGACCTGGTCTCTAATCTGAGCTGCTGTTAACCTGCGATTTCTGAGGCTGGTGACTCGGATGAACTTATCCTCCACAGCAGAGGTGACTCTTGGTCTTCCTTTCCTGGGGCGGTCCTCATGTGAGCCAGTTTCTTTGTAGCGCTTGATGGTTTTGGCCACTGCACTTGGGGACACTTTCAAAGTTTTCCCAATTTTTCGGACTGACTGACCTTCATTTCTTAAAGTAATGATGGCCACTCGTTTTTCTTTACTTAGCTGCTTTTTTCTTGCCATAATACAAATTCTAACACTCCATTCAGTAGGACTATCAGCTGTGTATCCACCTGACTTCTGAACAACACAACTGATGGTCCCAACACCATTTATAAGGCAAGAAATCCCACTTATTAAACCTGACAGGGCACACCTGTGAAGTGAAAACGATTTCAGGTGACTACCTCTTGAAGCTCATCAAGAGAATGCCAAGAGTGTGCAAAGCAGTAATCAAAGCAAAAGGTGGCTACTTTGAAGAACCTAGAATATAAGACATATTTTCAGTTGTTTCACACTTTTTTGTTAAGTATATAATTCCACATGTGTTAATTCATAGTTTTGATGCCTTCAGTGTGAATCTACAATTTTTATAGTCATGAAAATACAGAAAACTCTTGGAATGAGAAGGTGTGTCCAAACTTTTGGTCTGTACTGTATATAAGATATATACAGTGGGGAAAAAAAAGTATTTAGTCAGCCACCAATTGTGCAAGTTCTCCCACTTAAAAAGATGAGAGAGGCCTGTAATTGACATCATAGGTAGACCTCAACTATGAGAGACAAAATGAGAAAACATATCTAGAAAATCACATTGTCTGATTTTTTAAGAATTTGTTTGCAAATTATGGTGGAAAATAAATATTTGGTCACCTACAAACAAGCAAGATTTCTGGCTCTCACAGACCTGTAACTTCTTCTTTAAGAGGCTCCTCTGTCGTCCACTCATTACCTGTAGTAATTGTTATCAGTATAAAAGACACCTGTCCACAACCTCAAACAGTCACACTCCAAACTCCACTATGGTGAAGACCAAAGAGCTGTGGAAGGACACCAGAAACAAAATTGTAGACCTGCACCAGGCTGGGAAGACTGAATCTGCAATAGGTAAGCAGCTTTGTGTGAAGAAATCAACTGTGAGAGCAATAATTAGAAAATGGAAGACATACAAGACCACTGATAATCTCCCTCGATCAGGGGTTCCACGCAAGATCTCACCCCGTGGTATCAAAATGATCACAAGAACAGTGAGCAAAAATCCCAGAACCACACGGGGGGACCTAGTGAATGACCTGCAGAAAGCTGGGGCTAACGTAACAAAGGCTACCGTCAGTAACACACTACGCCACCAGGGACTCAGGTCCTGCAGTACCAGACGTGCCCCCGTGCTTAAGCCAGTACATATCTGAAGTTTGCTAGAGAGCATTTGGATGTTCCAGAAAAGTATAGGGAGAATGTCATATGTTCAGATGAAACCAAAGTAGAACTGTTTGGTAGAAACACAATTTTGTCGTGTTTGGAGGAGAGTGAATGCTGAGTTGCATCCAACGAACACCATACCTACTGTGAAGCATGGGGGTGGCAACATCATGCTTTGGGGCTTTTTCTCTGCAAAGGGACAAGGACGACTGATCCGTGTACATGGAAGAATGAATGGGGCCATGTATGGTGAGATTTTGAGTGAAAACCTCCTTCCATCAGCAAGGGCATTGAAAATGAAACGTGGCTGGGTCTTTCAGTATGACAGTGTTCCCAAGCACACCACCAGGGCAACGAAGGAGTGGCTTCATAAGAAGCATTTCAAGGTCCTGGAGTGGCCTAGCCAGTCTCCAGATCTCAACCCCATAGAAAACCTTTGGAGGGAGTTGAAAGTCCATGTTGCCCAGCGACAGCCCCAAAATATCACTGCTCTAGAGGAGATGTGCATGGAGGAATGGGCCAACATACCAGCAACAGTGTGTGCCAACCTGGTGAAGACGTACAGAAAACGTTTGACCTCTGTCATTGCTAACAAAGGATATATAACAAAGTATTGAGATGAACTTTTGTTATTGACCAAATACTTATTTTCCACTATAATTCACAAATAAATTATTTAAAAATCAGACAATGTGATTTTCTGGATTTGTTTTCTCATTTTGTCTCTCATAGTTGAGGTCTACCTATGATGTCAATTACAGGCCTCTCTCATCTTTTTAAGTGGGAGAACTTGCACAATTGGTGGCTGACTAAATACTTTTTTTCCCCACTGTATATACAGTATATATATATATATATATATATATATATATATATATATACTCAAAAAAGCATTTGTAGCAGCCCCACAAAACTGGGTATCGTCCCATAAACTGCACGGCAGAAACCCCTCTCCAGCCAGAAGGGTTCCTAATAGAAAAAACAATCCAATCTGCCAGCGACTTGTAGAGATGGAAAATGTCCTTTTATTGGAAAAGCAATACACCACGTATCGGTTCTCACAGGAACCTTTCTCATGTGCACTTGAGAAAGGTTCCTGTGAGAACCGATACGTGGTGTATTGCTTTTCCAATAAAAGGGCATTTTCCATCTCTACAAGTCGCTGGCAGATTGGATTGTTTATATATATACAGTCATATGAAAAAGTTTGGGCACCCCTATTAATCTTAATCATTTTTAGTTCTAAATATTTGGGTGTTTGCAACAGCCATTTCAATTTGATATATCTAATAACTGATACAATAATGAGGTTTATTGTACTAACAGAAAATGTGCAATATGCATTAAACCAAAATTTGACCGGTGCAAAAATTTGGGTACCCTTATCATTTTATTGATTTGAATACTCCTAACTACTTTTTACTGACTTACTGAAGCACAAAATTGGTTTTGTAACCTCACTGAGCTTTGAACTTCATAGCCAGGTGTATCCAATCATGAGAAAAGGTATTTAAGGTGGCCAATTGCAAGGTGTTCTCCTATTTGAATCTCCTCTGAAGAGTGGCATCATGGGCTCCTCAAAACAACTCTCAAATGATCTGAAAACAAAGATTGTTCAACATAGTTGTTCAGGGGAAGGATACAAAAAGTTGTCTCAGAGATTTAACCTGTCAGTTTCCACTGTGAGGAACATAGTAAGGAAATGGAAGACCACAGGGACAGTTCTTGTTAAGCCCAGAAGTGGCAGGCCAAGAAAAATATCAGAAAGGCAGAGAAGAAGAATGGTGAGAACAGTCAAGGACAATCCACAGACCACCTCCAAAGAGCTGCCGCATCATCTTGCTGCAGATGGTGTCACTGTGCATCGGTCAACAATACAGCACACTTTGCACAAGGAGAAGCTGTATGGGAGAGTGATGCGAAAGAAGCCGTTTCTGAAAGCACGCCACAAACAGAGTCGCCTGAGGTATGCAAAAGCACATTTGGACAAGCCAGCTTCATTTTGGAAGAAGGTCCTGTGGACTGATGAAACAAAGATTGAGTTGTTTGGTCATACAAAAAGGCGTTATGCATGGCGTCCAAAAAACACAGCATTCCAAGAAAAACACTTGCTACCCACTGTAAAATTTGGTGGAGGTTCCATCATGCTTTGGGGCTGTGTGGCCAATGCCGGCACCGGGAATATTGTTAAAGTTGAGGGTCTCATGGATTCAACTCAGTATCAGCAGATTCTTGAGAATAATGTACAAGAATCAGTGACGAATTTGAAGTTACGCCGGGGATGGATATTTCAGCAAGACAATGATCCAAAACACCGCTCCAAATCTACTCAGGCGTTCATGCAGAGGAACAATTACAATGTTCTGGAATGGCCATCCCAGTCCCCAGACCTGAATATCATTGAACATCTGTGGGATAATTTGAAGCGGGCTGTCCATGCTCGGCGACCATCAAACTTAACTGAACTGGAATTGTTTTGTAAAGAGGAATGGTCAAAAATACCTTCATCCAGGATCCAGGAACTGATTAAAAGCTACAGGAAGCAACTAGAGGCTGTTATTTTTGCAAAAGGAGGATCTACTAAATATTAATGTCACTTTTCTGTTGAGGTGCCCATACTTTTGCACCGGTCAAATTTTGGTTTAATGCATATTGCACATTTTCTGTTAGTACAATAAACCTCATTTCAATCCTGAAATATTACTGTGTCCATCAGTTATTAGATATATCAAATTGAAATGGCTGTTGCAAACACCCAAATATTTAGAACTAAAAATGATTAAGATTAATAGGGGTGCCCAAACTTTTTCATATGACTGTATATATACACACACACATAGACAATATAATACACTGATGGTACATATATAAACAGCAATTTTCAGAAATGATGCATACATAAACAAAATATTCACTAAGATATACACAAGTGGGGCCCTTTATTCACAGCGACCTTTATACAGAAAACCAGAGCTGCCACCACTGGGGTCAGTGGTACGGGGAGAGATGAGTAATTTTTTTTTTTGTGTTTATGGGATCATCAGCAGCACTATTAAATAATAAAATGAGTTGGAACACCACTTTAACAAAAATAAATAGCATGTCTTAACTGTTGACTGTTGTCTTAAACTTTCCCATATATGCCGTCAACACAACACCAATCCAAACTAGCTGTCCATCTTTTAATATGTGGTTACATTAAATTTTGTCTGTTTATTACAAAAGTATATATGTGCACAATATGCAGCAACGAAAAGCATACCCACATACAGAGGACACCAGGATTACATAGAGTAGTAGGGATCAAAATGCTTGGTCAGTACATTGTGGTTAACTCTGTAGCCTTGAGGAGCTGGATCCTAGGTTCAAATCCAGCCAAGGACAACATCTGCATGGAGTTTGTATGTTCCCCATGTTTGCATAGGTTTCCTCCCACACTACAAAGACATACCAATAGGGAATTTAGATTGTGAGCCCTATATGGGACAGTGTTGACAATATACCTGTAAAAGTGCTGCAGAATATGATGGCGCTATATAAGTAAGCAAAATAAATTAATTATATTGTAGAATCCTTCAGAGTTTCATGTTGCCCACTGGTAATTCTCATGTAATAAATCTGACCCTCTCCCTAAATCCCATTGTACCACATGAGCTATCTCTTTCCAACACTAGTACTGGTAACACATGTGCCTCCAGTGGTCTGTATCAGTGACATGCTTCCTTTAGTAGATAACTGCAAAGACAAGAAAGGCTAAGAAGCTAAGAAACTGAACCAGAGAGACAACCCCATTTATTATGTCACTGGCACAAAGAGGGGGACTAAGCTCCCTGCTGTGTCAGAGTGTCATGACCACAGCAGATAGTAGTATAATGTTGTACCGTGTTAACCATTGAAAGTAGTGGAAGAGTGAAGAAATCAGGCGATACCTTTTAGAAGCTAACTGAGTATATTTGATAAGTAAGCTTTCAAGAGTCTAGCTCTCTTCTTCAGACACATGTCTGAAGAAGAGAGCTAGACTCTTGAAAGCTTACTTATCAAATATACTCAGTTAGCCTCTAAAAGGCATCGCCTGATTTCTTCACTCTTCCATGACCACAGCAGAAGCACAGAACTTCTGGCACCAGCAATCTTGAGAGTGAAATACAGCTATCTATGCAGTTCTCAAAATAAAACTACTGTAAATTAGTTTGCACCAATCTTCCTAGAGGCAGGAGCGGCATTAGGAAGCGTAAGCATTTTTCATGCGTTCACTTTTCATAATAAGGTATAAAGTGTGAACTCTTCTACATATTATAAGAAGCTGATTGAAATTATGAAACCCTGAGGCTGAAGCCCCACGTGGCGAAAATGCCGAGGAAAAAGACGCAGCATTTTTTTTTTTTTTTATTCAAAGTTTATTGAACAGGAAGCGCATACATTGCATCTAGTACAGAGTAAAAATAGCAAATAAAATACAAAATATGTCCATAATAGGCACTACATGCATGTAGAAGACAGCTACATTCAACAAACTGTTTAGTCAAGTTTATATATATATATATATATACTATATATACTGTATCTCTTATATATATAAAAATGAGTTCCTGTCTGTCTGTCTATCTGTCTGTCTGTCTGTCTGTCTGTTCTTTATGCACGACCAAACGACTGGACCGATCCTCACCAAATTTGGCACACATGTACATCAGATGTCCGGGAATATTATAGACTGGGTCTCAGCTCTCTTGGACGTACCGTTCCTGAGGTACAGTATTCCCAAAAAATGACCAGCATTAGTCTATACAAGCCTGCAAGTCTTTCACTCATATTCCAACTGCCATACACACGGTCAAATGTCCCTTATCAGCCAATAAGAGCTCGCAGGCGCTTACTCTCCTCAGGCACACAGGTTTCCATAGCAACCAAGCTATGTATGACCTGTATTAGTCAATAGCAGTTCACAGGACCTTAAATATTCAGTCATATCACGTGTATCAGCCAATATAAGTTCACATTTAATTTACCAGGTTTCCATAACAACACAGCCATAAATAGACTGTACCTATACTGGACTCAGTGGCGTAACTAGCAATGGCAGGGCCCCAAGGCGAACATTTGACATGGGACCCCCCCCCCACACACAAACTGCATTCCTGCACACACTATTATGCCCTATAGTGGCCCCTGCATACACTATTAGGCCTCATAGTGGCCCTTGCACACAGTATTCTGCCCCATAGTGGCCCCTGCACACAGTATCATAGTGGCTCCTTCATATAGTATTATGTGCACTTCCCGCTACTTCTTCAATGTTGGACCAGATGTCACGTGAGCCAGGCATGTATCGCAACGCATAATGACATCGGACTGGCCCACCAACATCTGGGACACCACCAAGGAGGCCCGAAGCCTGCTGAAAAGACCCCAGAGTATAATGATAGCAGTGTTTGTGGGATTCACGGCCCACAGGCCTTACTTACCAATCCCCGCTCCTGCTCACAGGCGCCTCTGCAGAAGGTGAAGTGCAGGCAGCCGTGAACAGGAGTGGGGATCGGTAAGTAAATAGGGCCCGTTACCTGTTGGTTTAAAAAAAAAAAACATCAGAGGCCCGCCGGGTCCCCTAATGTCCTGGGCCCTGTGGCAGCCGCTAGCACTGCTAAACCGGTATTTACGCCACTGACTGGACTGCCATACTGGCTTTCAGCATTCTTATAAAATGAAACGTTTTTAAACTACTCATGTCCCCTGCAGCAAAATGCATGGCTGCTGCTCGAGCTAATGAAAACTCTCAGCAGACCCAAGCCTGTCTCCAATCTGATAAGGTATGTTACAGACAACAGCGAGCTGCTGAAACTCCCCAGCAGACCCAAGCCCATCTCCAATCTGACAAAGCATTGTCAGCCACATGCACACAGCTGCACTCCAGGTTTCAATAACAACCCAGCCATTTTTCTTCACTGCCGTAGGTCAGCTTTAAAGGGGCAGGGCGCTGTGGATGACACTGTTACACAAGGTCACATACACACAGCTTTACTCCACGTTTTCCATAACAATCGATGGCAGGTTTTTCACTGATATCCAAACTGAGATGCACATGATCACATGACACTTATGGACCAATGGAAAATCGCAGGTTCAGTCTTGACATACACACAGCTTTACACCAGGTTTCCATAGCAACCAAGCTATTTATGTCCTGCATGAGTCAATAGCAGTTCGCAGGTCCTTAAATATTCAGTCATATGACGTGCATCAGCCAATATAAGTTCACATTTCATTTACCAGGTTTCCATAGCAACACAGCCATAAATAGACTATACCTATATTGGACTGCCATACTGGATGTCAAGTGCAAAACTGGCCAATTCTTATGGGGTCACTACACAAACAAAAAATGAAATATACCCGTACGAAGCCGGGTCCTTCCTCTAGTCTCTTATATATATAAAAATGAGTTCCTGTCTGTCTGTCTGTCTGTCTATCTGTCTGTCTGTCTGTCTGTCTGTTCTTTATGCGCAACCAAACGACTAGACCAATCCTCACCAAATTTGACACACATGTACATCAGGTGTCCGGGAATATTATAGACTGGGTCTTAGCTCTCTTGGTCGTACCGTTCCTGAGGTACAGTATTCCCAAAAAATGACCAGCATTAGTCTATACAAGCCTG
Organism: Leptodactylus fallax; assembly: GCA_947044405.1. Taxonomy (NCBI): domain Eukaryota; kingdom Metazoa; phylum Chordata; class Amphibia; order Anura; family Leptodactylidae; genus Leptodactylus; species Leptodactylus fallax. The sequence continues at coordinate 4,206,498 of CAMRHE010000129.1, read as the reverse complement.
CAAGTCTTTCACTCATATTCCAACTGCCATACACACGGTCACATGTCCCTTATCAGCCAATAACAGCTCGCAGGTGCTTACTCTCCTCAGGCACACAGGTTTCCATAGCAACCAAGCTATGTATGACCTGTATTAGTCAATAGCAGTTCACAGGACCTTAAATATTCAGTCATATCACGTGTATCAGCCAATATAAGTTCACATTTAATTTACCAGGTTTCCATAACAACACAGCCATAAATAGACTATACCTATACTGGACTCAGTGGCGTAACTAGCAATGGCAGGGCCCCAAGGCGAACATTTGACATGGGACCCTCCCCCCGGCAACCCCCCCACACAAACTGCATTTCTGCACACACTATTATGCCCCATAGTGGCCCCTGCATACACTATTAGGCCCCATAGTGGCCCTTGCACACAGTATTCTGCCCCATAGTGGCACCTGCACACAGTATCATAGTGGCTCCTTCATATAGTATTATGCGCACTTCCCGCTACTTCTTCAATGTTGGACCAGATGTCACGTGAGCCAGGCATGTATCGCAAAGCATAATGACGTCGGACTGGCCCACCGACATATGGGACGCCACCAAGGAGGCCCGAAGCCTGCTGAAAAGACCCCAGAGTATAATGATAGCAGTGTTTGTGGGGTTCACGGCCCACAGGCCTTACTTACCAATCCCCGCTCCTGCTCACAGCCGCCTCTGCAGAAGGTGAAGTGCAGGCGGCCGTGAGCAGGAGTGGGGATCGGTAATTAAATAGGTCCCGTTACCTGCTGGTGTTAAAAAGAAAAAAAAACATCAGAGGCCCGCCGGGTCCCCTAATGTCCCGGGCCCTGTGGCAGCTGCTACCACTGCTAAACTGGTATTTACGCCACTGACTGGACTGCCATACTGGCTTTCAGCATTCTTATAAATTGAAACGTTTTTTAAACTATTCATGTCCCCTGCAGCAAAACGCATGGCTGCTGCTCAAGCTAATGAAAACTCTCAGCAGACCCAAGCCTGTCTCTAATCTGACAAGATACAGTCATATGAAAAATTTGGGCACCCCTATTAATCTTAATCATTTTTAGTTCTAAATATTTGGGTGTTTGCAACAGCCATTTCAATTTGATATATCTAATAACTGATGGACACAGTAATATTTCAGGATTGAAATGAGGTTTATTGTACTAACAGAAAATGTGCAATATGCATTAAACCAAAATTTGACCGGTGCAAAAATTTGGGTACCCTTATCATTTTATTGATTTGAATACTCCTAACTACTTTTTACTGACTTACTGAAGCACAAAATTGGTTTTGTAACCTCACTGAGCTTTGAACTTCATAGCCAGGTGTATCCAATCATGAGAAAAGGTATTTAAGGTGGCCAATTGCAAGTTGTTCTCCTATTTGAATCTCCTCTGAAGAGTGGCATCATGGGCTCCTCAAAACAACTCTCAAATGATCTGAAAACAAAGATTGTTCAACATAGTTGTTCAGGGGAAGGATACAAAAAGTTGTCTCAGAGATATAACCTGTCAGTTTCCACTGTGAGGAACATAGTAAGGAAATGGAAGACCACAGGGACAGTTCTTGTTAAGCCCTGAAGTGGCAGGCCAAGAAAAATATCAGAAAGGCAGAGAAGAAGAATGGTGAGAACAGTCAAGGACAATCCACAGACCACCTCCAAAGAGCTGCAGCATCATCTTGCTGCAGATGGTGTCACTGTGCATCGGTCAACAATACAGCACACTTTGCACAAGGAGAAGCTGTATGGGAGAGTGATGCGAAAGAAGCCGTTTCTGAAAGCACGCCACAAACAGAGTCGCCTGAGGTATGCAAAAGCACATTTGGACAAGCCAGCTTCATTTTGGAAGAAGGTCCTGTGGACTGATGAAACAAAGATTGAGTTGTTTGGTCATACAAAAAGGCGTTATGCATGGCGTCCAAAAAACACAGAATTCCAAGAAAAACACTTGCTACCCACTGTAAAATTTAGTGGAGGTTCCATCATGCTTTGGGGCTGTGTGGCCAATGCCGGCACCGGGAATCTTGTTAAAGTTGAGGGTCGCATGGATTCAACTCAGTATCAGCAGATTCTTGAGAATAATGTACAAGAATCAGTGACGAATTTGAAGTTACGCCGGGGATGGATATTTCAGCAAGACAATGATCCAAAACACAGATCCAAATCTACTCAGGCATTCATGCAGAGGAACAATTACAATGTTCTGGAATGGCCATCCCAGTCCCCAGACCTGAATATCATTGAACATCTGTGGGATAATTTGAAGCGGGCTGTCCATGCTCGGCAACCATCAAACTTAACTGAACTGGAATTGTTTTGTAAAGAGGAATGGTCAAAAATACCTTCATCCAGGATCCAGGAACTGATTAAAAGCTACAGGAAGCGACTAGAGGCTGTTATTTTTGCAAAAGGAGGATCTACTAAATATTAATGTCACTTTTCTGTTGAGGTGCCCATACTTTTGCACCGGTCAAATATTGGTTTAATGCATATTACATATTTTCTGTTAGTACAATAAACCTCATTTCAATCCTGAAATATTACTGTGTCCATCAGTTATTAGATATATCAAATTGAAATGGCTGTTGCAAACACCCAAATATTTAGAACTAAAAATGATTAAGATTAGAGACATGCACATGATTGTCAGATTAGAGACAGGCTTGGGTCTGCTGAGAGTTTTCATTAGCTTGAGCAGCAGCCATGCGTTTTTCATATGACTGTATGTCACAGTCAACAGCGAGCTGCTGAAGAAACCCAGCAGACCCAAGCCCTTCTCCAATCTGGCAAGGCATTGTCAGCCACATGCACACAGCTGCACTCCATGTTTCCATAACAACCCAGCCATTTTTCTTCACTGCTGTAGGTCAGCTTTAAAGGGGCAGGGTGCTGTGGATGACAATGTTACACAAGGTCATATACTCACAGCTTTACTCCAGGTTTTCCATAACAACTGATCACAGGTCTTTCACTGCTATCCAAACTGAGATACACATGATCATATGACACTTTTGGACCAATGGAAAATCGCAGGTTCTTCAGTCTTGACATACACACAGCTTTACACCAGGTTTCCATAGCAACCAAGCTATTTATGACCTGTATGAGTCAATAGCAGTTCGCAGGTCTTTAAATATACAGTCATATGACGTGTATCAGCCAATATAAGTTCACATTTCATTTACCAGGTTTCCATAACAACACAGCCATAAATAGACTGTACATATCCTGGACTGCCATTCTGGATGTGAACTGCAAAACTGGCCAATTCTTATGTGGTCACTACACAAACAAAAAATGAAATATACCCGTGCGAAGCCGGGTCCTTCTGCTAGTATATATATAAATATGCGAGGGGAAGGGGGGGGTAGAGGGGTGGATGAATGAGAGAGAGAGAGAAAGAAGAAGAAAGTAAAAAAGAAGAAGATCAGATAGAGGGAAGAAAAAGAAGAAAGAAGTGGGGGGTAGCAGGTTATGTTAGTACTGAGCAGATCGGGGAGGAGGAATGGGGGCTGATACGAGAAAGAACAGTAAGAAACACAGAGAGAAATGAACAGTAGTAAGAGAAAGAGTTCCAATTCTCCATATCAAAAGAACTATGAATCAGGAATCCACTGGTAGTTCCCAATTATTCCATAAGAACGACAGTTACCAGAGTCATTATCTTGAGCTAAGACAGGGGTCCCAGGTTTTTAGATAGCGAGTATGCACACGCTTTATCCAGCTGATGAGCTCTTCAAATCTACCAATTTGGTTAACTTCGTTTTTCCATTGTTCTAGAGATGGCGCAGTTTGTTGCAACCAGAGTGGTGCAATCAGCAACTTTGCAGCCACAACTAAGTGGTAAATGAGATGTTGAGAGGCTTTGGAGAATGAAGGGAGAGGCCTAACAAACACTAATAAATCTGAAAAGAGACAGAAAGAAGGGAAGCCAATTCTCAGTATTTCCGCTTCCACTGCTTTCCAGAAGGCAGAAATAATCGGGTAGGACCACCAGATATGAAGAATAGAACCATTATCGTTCTTACATCTCCAGCAAATGTCAGATTGAGCCAGACCGTGGGAATAAAGCCACTCAGGGGTTTTGTACCATCTGGTTAAGATCTTGTAATGGTTTTCTTGTAGACGAAGACAGGTTGAAAGACCATGTGAATGTTGGAGGGTAAATTGAAGTTCTTTATGGGATAATGTTAAATTCAGATCTTTTTCCTAGCTAGTGATGAAAAAAGGTTTAAGCGTGGAAGTGGTCTGGACAAAAGCTCGTAGAAGATGGGAAACTTTCCTCGTTAAAGGTGTTTTTGAAACTATGAGTTTTTCAAAATCTGTAAAGTCCCGTTGCGAGGAGAATGCTCTATTGAAGGTCAAACAGCAATTTTCATAGTGAGCTCTATGCAGGAAGGTCAATTGAGAAGGCAAGATAGTGTTCTCTATAGATGCTGTTGTAGGTAACTGTTTGTCTATTCAGAGGTCGCATATGGGGTAGGGAAAGAGTTGGGTCCAGAAATCCTTTAGAGGGTGCTTTATTTCACTCATCAAACAAGGCAGTAGGCCCATTGGCAAGCATAAAGATGGTGTGGGTGCAATTCTGGGCTACAGGGTGTGCCAAACTTCACATACACTTTTCAGAAGTAGACTAAATTTTGAGCGGCGGAAGCGACTTGAATCCGATAGCCATAGATCTCGTAGGATATCTGGTGTATGAGTCGCCATAACTATTTTAGTGAGGGTGGAAGATTTAGAAGGGCTGACTAGTTCTAACCAGAGCTGAAGCTGTATTGCTACATATTAGTTCCTATCATATCAGGTAGACCTATTCCGCCCGCTGCTCTTGGGCAAATGTGCCGATCTCGGTTTCTTTTGTTTCCAAACGTAGCTGGAAAATAAAGCTCTCACTGACTTGAAGAATGAAGTTAGTAATGAGATCAGGAGCAACTGTAATTTATACCAAAAGACGCAGCATTTTACAATCCCTTCTATGGAATCTCATCCACACAATGCAGATAAATATTCGCAGGAAATTTTGGCTGAAAATCGCAGCATGTTTTTGGAAATCGCAGCATGTCAATTATACCTACAGAAACGCCAGCGGTTTCAATATACAGTGCCTTGCGAAAGTATTCGGCTCCCTTGAACTTTTCAACCTTTTGCTACATTTCAGGCTTCAAACATAAGGATATAAAATTTTAATTTTTTTGGTGAAGAATCAACAACAAGTGGGACACAATCGTGAAGTGGAACAAAATTTATTGGATATTTTAAACTTTTGTAAAAAATAAAAAACTGAAAAGTGGGGCGTGCCAAATTATTCGGCCTCCTTAAGTTAATACTTTGTAGAGCCACCTTTTGCTGCGATTACAGCTGCAAGTCGCTTGGGGTATGTCTCTATCAGTTTTGCACATCGAGAGACTGAAATACTTGCCCATTCTTCCTTGGAAAACAGCTCGAGCTCAGTGAGGTTAGATGGAGAGCGTTTGTGAACAGCAGTTTTCAGCTCTTTCCACAGATTCTCGATTGGATTCAGGTCTGGACTTCGACTTGGCCATTCTAACACCTGGATACGTTTATTTGTGAACCATTCCGTTGTAGATTTTGCTTTATGTTTGGGATCATTGTCTTTTTTGGAAGATAAATCTCCGTCCCAGTCTCAGGTCTTTTGCAGACTCCAACAGGTTTTCTTCCAGAATGGTCCTGTATTTGGCTACATCCATCTTCCCATCAATTTTAACCATCTTCCCTGTCCCTGCTGAAGAAAAGCAGGCCCAAACCATGATGCTGCCACCACCATGTTTGACAGTGGGGATGGTGTGTTCAGGGTGATGAGCTGTGTTGCTTTTACAACAAACTTATCGTTTTGCATTGTGGCCAAAAAGTTCGATTTTGGTTTCATCTGACCAGAGCACCTTCTTCCACATGTTTGGTGTGTCTCCCAGGTGGCTTGTGGCAAACTTTAAACGAGACTTTTTATTGATATCTTTGAGAAATGGCTTTCTTCTTGCCACTCTTCCATAAAGGCCAGATTTGTGCAGTGTACGACTGATTGTTGTCCTATGGACAGACTCTTCCACCTCAGCTGTAGATCTCTGCAGTTCATCCAAAGTGATCATGGGCCTCTTGGCTGCATCTCTGATCAGTCTTCTCCTTGTTTGAGGTGAAAGTTTAGAGGGACGGCCGGGTCTTGGTAGATTTGCAGTGGTCTGATACTCCTTCCATTTCAATATGATCGCTTGCACAGTGCTCCTTGGGACGTTTAAAGTTTGGGAAATCTTTTTGTATCCAAATCTGGCTTTAAACTTCTCCACAACAGTATCACGGATCTGCCTGGTGTGTTCCTTGGTCTTCATGATGCTCTCTGCGCTTTAAACAGAACCCTGAGACTATCACAGAGCAGGTGCATTTATACGGAGACTTGATTACACACAGGTGGATTATATTTATCATCATCAGTCATATAGGACAACATTGGATAATTCAGAGATCCTCACTGAACTTCTGGACTGAGTTTGCTGCACTGAAAGTAAAGGGGCCGAATAATATTGCACGCCCCACTTTTCAGTTTTTTATTTTTTACAAAAGTTTAAAATAACCAATAAATTTCGTTCCACTTCACAATTGTGTCCCACTTGTTGTTGATTCTTCACCAAAAAATTAAAATTTTATATCTTTATGTTTGAAGCCTGAAATGTGGCAAAAGGTTGAAAAGTTCAAGGGGGCTGAATACTTTCAAAAGGCACTGTAGGTATAATTGAAGTAGAAAGTCCGCAGAGGAAAATTCTATGGACTTTTTGTGAAATGCCCTGCGTGGAAAACCACGATGTGTTAGTACTGCGGTTTTTCCTGCTGCGATTTTGGCTGCAGCCTGCTATGTGGGGCCTTAGCCTGAAAAAGGTTTTTCAGCTAATAAAAAAAATATTTACCAAGGCTTAGTATGGGTGTCCTAATATAAAAAAAATTATATTAACCAATTGCCCACTGCCCGGATGTGAGACTACCTGAGTCCCCACTGGTGTCCTTCAAAAGAGGAAATGGCTACTCAGCCAATCACTGCTGTAGTTGTGATTTGCATCAGCTAGTTATTGGTTAGGCAGGCATCTCCAGGCATTTCTGGTGGGTTTCAAGAGACCAGGAAATAAAGATCAGTGTGCACCTGAGCATTATCGTAAACAGAACATCAAAGCATACAGTACAGACCAAAAGTTTGGACACACCTTCTCATTCCAAGAGTTTTCTGTATTTTCATGACTATAAAAATTGTAGATTCACACTGAAGGCATCAAAACTATGAATTAACACATGTGAAATTATATACTTAACAAAAATGTGTGAAACAACTGAAAATATGTCTTATATTCTAGGTTCTTCAAAGTAGCCACCTTTTGCTTTGATTACTGCTATGCACACTCTTGGCATTCTCTTGATGAGCTTCAAGAGGTAGTCACCTGAAATGGTCTTCCAACAGTCTTGAAGGAGTTCCCAAAGATGCTTAGCACTTGTTGGCCCTTTTGCCTTCACTCTGCGGTCCAGCTCACCCCAAACCATCTTGATTGGGTTCAGGTCTGGTGACTGTGGAGGCCAGGTTATCTGGCGTAGAACCCCATCACTCTCCTTCTTGGTCAAATAGCCCTTACACAGTCTGGAGGTGTGTTTGGGGTCATTGTCCTGTTGAAAAATAAATGATGGTCCAACTAAACGCAAACCGGATGGAATAGCATGCCGTTGCAAGATGCTGTGGTAACCATGCTGGTTCAGTATTCCTTCAATTTTGAATAAATCCACAACAGTGTCACCAGCAAAGCACCCCCACACCATCACACCTCCTCCTCCATGCTTCACGGTGGGAACCAGGCATGTAGAGTCCATTCGTTCATCTTTTCTGCCTCGCACAAAGACACGGTGGTTGAAACCAAGGATCTCAAATTTGGACTCATCAGACCAAAGCACAGATTTCCACAGGTCTAATGTCCATTCCTTGTGTTCTTTAGCCCAAACAAGTCTCTTCTGCTTGTTGCCTGTCCTTAGCAGTGGTTTCCTAGCAGCTATTTTACCATGAAGGCCTGCTGCACACAATCTCCTCTTAACAGTTGTTGTAGAGATATGTGTGCTGCTAGAACTCTGTGTGGCATTTACCTGGTCTCTAATCTGAGCTGCTGTTAACCTGCGATTCCTGAGGCTGGTGACTCGGATGAACTTATCCTCTGAAGCAGAGGTGACTCTTGGTCTTCCTTTCCTGGGGCGGTCCTCATGTGAGCCAGTTTCTTTGTAGCGCTTGATGGTTTTGGCCACTGCACTTGGGGACACTTTCAAAGTTTTCCCAATTTTTCGGACTGACTGACCTTCTTTTTTTATGATGTAATGATGAAGTAATGATGGCCACTCGTTTTTCTTTACTTAGCTGCTTTTTTCTTGCCATAATACAAATTCTAACACTCCATTCAGAAGGACTATCAGTTGTGTATCCACCTGACTTCTGAACAACACAACTGATGGTCCCAACACCATTTATAAGGCAAGAAATCTCACTTATTAAACCTGACAGGGCACACCTGTGAAGTGAAAACCATTTCAGGTGACTACCTCTTGAAGGTCATCAAGAGAATGCCAAGAGTGTGCAAAGCAGTAATCAAAGCAAAAGGTGGCTACTTTGAAGAACCTAGAATATAAGACATATTTTCAGTTGTTTCACACTTTTTTGTTAAGTATATAATTCCACATATGTTAATTCATAGTTTTGATGCCTTCAGTGTGAATCTACAATTTTTATAGTCATGAAAATACAGAAAACTCTTGGAATGAGAAGGTGTGTCCAAACTTTTGGTCTGTACTGTAGGTGGAGTACCATTATTTATTCTAGGACTTTCATATTAAACATATTTTTCATAATTTTATATTTTTAGTAACTGGAAAACTCTTTCAAAGGGAGTCTACCAACTTTCCCAAGCATTCTCAATTGTCAACATCATATTACATACAGAGCACATTATAGTGATGAACACCCCTTTGTTATCTATGTAGATTTGGAGACAAACTTTGCAATTCTGCAAATTAGACAATTGGTGAACTGGGGGAGGGCCTTCAGCTCCCTGGAGCACTGTTCTTTCCACTCAGACCCCTACCATCTCCTGCCTGAGACACCTTTTGCAGTAGAAGTTGATTCTCCCATTGCTATTTTACCTATTTTTCTATTTTTTGCCATTTTACCTAAACAGCAAGTGCAGTGCTTCCAGGGCTGGAAACAACGATGGAGATCAACTATGCCCTTTTCTGCCCTATTCTACATATTTTGTTGCTGAAGAAATCAGACACTATCTTGTACAGCTATCTCTCTTGCTATTAGTGGGTGAGACTATTCAGATTATCGTGAAGGAAAATGGAAATGAAAACTAGACATTTTTCATGGCTGCATGGCATTTGTGGGACACCTGTTACCATGCCAGTTAACTGGTGGAAATGATTAATATGGTTGCATGATGGCTCCGCCCACAGTATACCCTTGTCACCTCCGCGTTTCGGAAAGTGACAAAGGAGGCTTAAAAAGGCACTTACAACAATTTTTGACGCAAGTGCCACTCTGCATGCAGATGTAAGTTTGAGTCAATTTTAGTATTGACATCTGGACTTCCGGAAGATGAGCCTAATTTATGATAAGTCACATTCAGTGCGTTCTCTGTTGGTGTGGTGGTTATCAATACCGACATGGAAAACAACTGTCTTGATAAATCCCCTCCCATGCCCTTCTGTCTTAGATAGCAATGCCAGCAAAATAAAAGAATACTCAGTTTGAGTTATTCTGCTCTCCTCGGAGAATGCCACGGCAAAAAACATAAAGGGGTTGTCCCATTAAAGACACTTATCCCCTATCCACATTGCTGGGGATCCCACTGCTGTGTCTCTGAGCTATCAGGAGAACGGAGAACTGAAAGTCTCAGCAGTCCCATATCAGTGAATGGAGTGCTTTCATAATTTTGTGAAGAACATGGCTTTATTTGCCATAAGAGCAAGACTTGACATCTGCTCTTTCCATGTCATTATACAAAAGATCTGATATTAATTTAGCATTGATTTTATATTACACTATGTTATATTTGTAATACTTGCATTGGTCACAATGCATTTAGCCAAAGTAAAGCATGAAAGATAAATGTAACCAGATTTAAATATGGCCAATGAAACATATAAAAGGAGGACAATTGTTAATAGACTGCTGGCCTTTAAAGAGGTCTGGTGTATGGGGTGTAAGAATGTTGTTTGATTTCCTTGGTTTTCTGAGAAGAAGTTCATGTATAATGAGGAGACTTAATTAATGTGAGCAAATCAAGCAGGACCTGTCTGGAGAGAGATTCAGGGGGAGAGATTAGGTGATTGCAGCTATGATGTGGGTCTTGGTATTTGATTATCAAAAGTGTTTTTAATGGGTTAAGAAGTTGTTAAAAATAGTGTTCTGCTAAACTAGCTAAACAGCAATACGTCTTAATGGGAAATATTCAGAGTGAGTAGAGATTGATGGAGAAAGATGGGAATGACACATAGAGGGAAAGATAGATAAATGATAGCATAAGTTGAAGTAGAAAGAAAGAGAGACTTTGAAAGGTAATGTGATAAAGAGACTGAATATTTAAGAGCAAGCAAGAGAGATCGTAGGATAAAAGGATAAAGAGAATATGAGGGAAGGGAGGAGGAAGGCAGTGAAGGAATGATTCAGAGAAAAAAAAAATTGAAAGCAAATCCTGGAGAGCAGCGAGACATGAGAGATGAGAGGGAGGAGTGTGAGAGATATGACAGGGGGAGTAAGGAGGGGGGTGATGAGAGTGCCGGGGGGCGCAGACTGCTGATTAGAGATTGGCTGCGCAATGTGCTGATTGATTCTTGGGAGCTGAGCTCAGAGAGTCTGTGGCACTCAACTTTCATGTACAGAGATATGTATCTGTTCACAAGACAACCCACAGCCAGCTGAAGAGCAGCCACTCACACAGTTCTCCTTATGTGCGACAGAACATAGTATAGTTATTTTCAGGGTGACATTTACTGTAATTTGCTGCACCAAAAAATATATGGGTTGTGCACTGAACCTGGGAGTGGCCTATCTGTCAATGATAAACCATGTGCTTCTCCAGGGATTTACATGCATATTATAATCTTATAATAATCTGATTTATACATAAGGAATCACGTAAACCTGCCTTTCCACTGGAAATCAGCAAAAAGGGAACTGAAACAGAAGATTCGAAATATATCTACATAGGAGTAAATTGTACATTCTACAGCATACAAATACATATATATTGCTAGTCTATATGCAACTGACATAAACTGAATTATTTATAGACAGGCTGGCCATAAGTATTATAAAATCACCTTTTCACACCCATATTTTAAGACTCAGTTATAAGGCAATCACTCTTTGTATTGCAGGCTTTTGGGGGTTAAGTACATAGGGATGCAAGCTCGAAGTGATAAAATATTTAGGATGAATATTAATGCTCTTCGTTTCTGACCTTCACCGCTCCCAGACCTTGCTTACAGCTAGTCTGCAGTCTGCATCTTAATGAGAAAGGGAGGAGGGGGATGTACATAGGAGTTAACCCCAAGTAATAAAGGCATTTTGGGTCAAAGTTCAGATGGGAACATAAAACATAGATTGCACTTTTCCCCAACCAGTCAATGTCTCCTTTCTTTGATCGTCATATACACTTTCTTATTATCTCCCAATGTGTTGATGATATTTAGAACTTGAGAGCATTCTGTTTTCCTACTTTATTTTGACCAATAACATCTTTTAAGTCTTAATTTTCAGCTACCTAGTCCTACTCCAAGTGTAATAACAGCAATTCTTCTTAAGCTCGACTTTTGCTTTCCCCAAAGGCTTGTTAACTGGAATGATGAGTCTCATGAGTCGATTTTATTGTTGCATATGGGAGAGTTCACATGAATAAATGTCAGTAAGTTCTTCCACCCCAATCACAGTAAGCTGCAGCATGCATACAATTTATCATTACCGTGTCTTCACTTTAGAGACAGGTATTTCTATTAATAGCAGATAGTGAGGATGAATACGGTTCTTCAACAATGCTCTGATATGAGTGCCAACTATTGTATATTATACTAGCTTGCAATGTTCAGATGGTAAAGATTAATTCTGATGTATATTTCAGAACTAATAATCAGTCCTAGCAACATAAATGTTATTATAATAAATAATAATAATAATAATACATTTTATTTATATAGCGCCAACATATTCTGCAGCACTGTACAATTTGTAGGGTTCAAGTACTGACAAAAAAGATACATTACAAAGAAATAGTCAATTCACACACTGGGACTGAGGGCCCTGCTCGCAAGAGCTTACAATCTATGAGGTAGAGGGGGTAACAAAAGAGGTAGCAGGGGCGGCAACAGACGTAGCATTGCTTATACAATGGTCAGTCAATTTTGTAATAGAGGTTACTGTCATTACACATATATAAAGCTGTATGAGCCATCACCAGTCGTGTCCTTTAACATGCAGATTATGCCTGGACGTATAAAGCTAGTCTGATACGGCATCATATCCTGTGAGGTAATGTTGAAGCATAAACAGAGGAGGGTACGTTTTAGGGATTCTAAATACGTAAGGGTTTACATTAGGAGTTGTGATAGTTCTGTCTGAAAAGATGTGTCTTTAGTTTACGCTTGAAGCTGTGGAAATTGGGGGTTAATCTGGTAGTCTGGGATACAGCATTCCAGTATAGTTTGTATAGGTTATAGCTAATAATATCATGTACCTATTACAATTTATAGTCACTAGAAAACACAACAAGATTATCAGGACAACATAAAATAATGTTAAAAGGGTTTTCCGGGCAAAAAATGTTTTTTTTTTTTTTTTTTTAAATGTCTGTTAGTGCTATTAATGAGTTAATAAATGAACCATTATACCTTTAGCTGTGAGTGATTTCTGGGTGTCTCTGGGAGCTCCTGTATCTTTTGTATTTGTTTTAGAGAGCCCTGAACTGGCTAAGGAGAGGGCTTGGGACTTATTGGCTGGGAGATTATTATGGTTTAAAAGCTAGGTGATGTAGCCACGGTAAGGGAGGAGTTTGGTAAGAGTCCTTAAAGGAAGGGGCACGTAGGTGGGGACTCACCTTCTACCACAAGCTGGTGAGAGGAACACAGGACCTGCATGATGGCGGGTTCCCTGGAGAAGCTGATCCTGGAGCGTGTGGCCAGCCAGGGCTCGGGCTGGTTGATGGATGTCCTGCAGAAGAGCGGAGAAGTCGTGGATGTGGGAGCCACCTCTCAGCGAGACGGCAGACCACAGCACATGTCTCAGTCCTAGCCTGCCGGCACCAGACAGCTCAGGGGGATCACGGTGTGCAGGAGAGGCCCGGGTGCGGAGTAGGCCACCTGTTTGGAAGGTTCCCCTGGAGAATGTCGAGGTAGGTGAGTGCAGTGGGGTTTGTCAGTAGCGTGGGCCGGCGTTCTCGGGGGGTAGTGGGGGGTTGGGGTGTGCGTGGGCCGTAGTTCAGATTCCCAAGATGGTGGCCCCGTCGGGTGGCTTGGATGCGGGCCGCTCTTGCGCTGTTTTTCCTGTTGTACATGGTGCAGCGCTGGGGGGTGGGGGCGCGTCTGCCGGCAGGGGTGGGCGTGGTTTCCTCCCCTGCTTCACGCATAGATGACGTTAGGGAGGGCAGTACGCAGAAGGCGGGAGGGTTTTCCGGCGTGCAGCCCCCACAGCTTGCAGGGACAGTTTCCCAGGGTGGGGGGCAAAAGGTTTCAGGGGGGGGTCATCACACACAGTCGGGTACCGCAGCAGGGGGATATGAAGAGCTGCAGGATGCCGCCTGAACACGTAGGCAGTCCAATAGAAGGGCCGGCGGTCCGTCCGCCCCTTCCTAGACGATACTCCGGGGGGGGGGTCAGAAGGGATTCCTGTGGTTCCAGGAGGATGGAGCAGAGGAGTGACAGGGTTGTTAGACGGGGTCCATCGCAGAACGCCTTCGGCTGCCCCGTCAGGGAGGGCTTCTTCTTCATCTGTGCAGCACACAGAGAAACAGCCTCCCCCTTCTGCACCGGTGTCATCAGAGCCTCTTCAGGTGCTGTCGGGGACGAAGGACGGTGAGTACACCTGCCTTCCAGCTTGGGCACCTCTATCTGCACCCACATCTTCAGGCCCAGGGGATTTTGCTTCACTGTTGAAACAGTTATTAGAAGTAGCAGAGGGTAAGCAGAAGACTACGTCTGAAGCTACAGTCTCACCCGGGGGGATTTGCTCCCTCACCGGCCAGGGACACAATAACATCTAATTTTATGTTCCGCGATTCTATTTTCTGCGGGGTAGCTCCGCTAGGGATGTATGCGCCAGCGGAGACTAAGGAGAAAATAGTGAAGGGTGAATACGTGGATTTGCGGTCCTTGTTGTCGATTGATCAGATCATCGTCAACAGGGAACGTACCTTTGAGAAAGGGGTGGAGAAGAAACAAAAGGTGGCGAAGACCTCCGGAAATTGTCTGCAGGCCTTCGCCATGCTGGCGTACATAATTTGTCAAGCATGTCCGGTGAAAGGCCCAGAGCTTTTTGTTTATATATACACGGTGTTTAGTGCTCATAATTTGCACGGCGGCACAGCTTGGTGGAGGTACGACGAATAGTTTCGTCAGTGCCTGGCAATTAATCCATCATTAGTTGGGCCTCTAAGGCTACCGACGTATGGATACAGTTGATGCTTTCGCAGCGTCCTCAGTGCCCCTTTCATCCAGGTGCCGCTGGGTCATGCGCTCAACCCGGCTGAGCAGCACAAAAGCCAAGCGGAGCATGTTGATTGTATAATGAAGGGCATTGCCGCTTCCACACCACATGCCGCTTTAGCCACGAGTGCTCCATCTGTGGCGGAACGCATTCAGCACTGCAATGTTTCCACCACAACAGTCGGGAAAATTGGGTGCTGCTGGTGCAACGGAGAACGCCGGTGAACGTTCGGGTCCTGGGGCAGTGGCTCACACTATAACCCAGGAGGCGGGAAGCAAGCTTGCTCAGTGACGCTTTTGCGGTCGGTTTCTTTATACCACATGAGCCTTCGTCGGTTTTGGTTTTTTTGCCAAATTTGAAGTCCGTTAGGGATAATACGGAGTTGGCCTGGGACAAGGTTATGAAGGAAGTGTCTCTGGGGCGTATGGCTGGTCCTTTTGATGAACCTCTGCTTCCTAATTTGAGGGTCTCTCCGCTTGGGCTCGTGCCCAAGAAGGAAGTGGGTAAATTCCGCCTCATACTCCATCTTTCATATCTTCCTGGGTCCTCCGTAAATGACGGTATTTCAAAGGAGGATGTCGGCCGTGTCGTATACCTCCTTTGATCGTGCAGTGTTTTTGGTTCGGAAGGCTGGTCCGCGGGCCTGGTTGGCCAAGTCAGATATCGAATCGGCGTTTTGTTTGTTGCCGGTGCATCCAGACTGCTTTTATCTGTTGGGTTATGTTGTGCGGGATCAGTTTTTCATTGACACGTGCTTGCCCATGGCATGTTCTATTTCCTGCAATTATTTTGAACTGTTTAGCTCTTTTTTGGAGTGGTCGGTGCGCTTTGAGACAGGCATCCCATCGGTATTGCATTATTTAGATGATTTTCTGTTTGTGGGTCCAGGGAATTCTAATGTTTGTGCATATCTTCTCCATACATTTCAATCTCTGATGGGGCAGTTGGTCGTCCTGTTATTGGCAGAAAAGACGGAGGGCCGGTCGATGCGTCTGTCTTTTTTGGGAATTGAGATTGATACAGAGGAGATGGTGTTTCGGCTCCCGCAGGATAAGCTTGATCGGTTGGTTTCCCTGGTTGGGCAGTTTGTTGGGGCTAAAAAAGTTACATTGCATCAGATGCAGTGTCTGTTGGGATTGCTGACTTTTGCATGTAGAGTGCTGCCGATGGGTCGAGCCTTTTGTCGCCGGCTGTCTCTGGTGACCAAGGGCGTTTTGCAGGCCCACCATTTTATCCGCATTACGCACCCTCTTCGTGACGACTTGAAGGTCTGGCAGGTTTTTCGCCATACCTTTTATGGTAGAATGTTGTGCCAGAAGGAGGAGGTTCATAATGCAGACCTTTGTTTGTTCACGGATGTGGCAGATGGTGACGGTTTAGCGGCCATACTGGGGAACAAATGGTGTAGGGGTGCATGGCCCAAGAAGTGGGTTGCGTTGGGATTAATTAAGAACATGGCCCTACTGGAACTGTTCTCCATAGTTGCGGCAGTTGAGTTATGGGGCGACAGAATGGCGGATAGAAAGATCTGTTTTTGGTGTGACAATCTGTCGGTGGTGCAGATTATTAATGGTTAGTCTTCTTCATCTCTCCCGGTTTTGGCCTTGCTGCGACATTTGGTGTTATTCTGCTTGCGTTTTAATATATGTTTCAGGACGTGTCACGTTCCTGGGGTACAGAACAAGATGGCTGCTGCTTTGTCACGTTCCCATTTTCAGGTTTTTCACTCTCTTCATTCGTCAGCAACAAGGGAAGGTTGGATTTGCCCAGATATATTGTGGAGCCTGGTCGAGAACAGTTGCTAGAGCTTGTCCGTGGTTCTGTCTCGGCGGGTACTTGGAGAAGTCACTATAGTTCATGGGTTTCTTGGCTGTCCATCTCTGGCGGTATGGCACCCGCAGATTATTGAATGTGTCTATAGAATTTTTGTCTGTGATTCGGCAGGTTTTGAAAGGGTAGAAGAAAGAGAGGAGGGGGCGGTGATACGCGCAGGCCAGTTTCCGTGTGCTTATTAGGTCGGCTGTTGGGTGGGTTGGAGGTGGTTTGCATAGATGCCTTTGAAGTTTTGCTCTTATGTGCTGCTTTCTCCCTGGTGTTTTTTGCGGTGCTGCGGGTTGGTGAGTTGCTTAGTCATAGCAAGTTGCGACCGGGCGGGCTGGCAGCCAGGGATGTGGTGATATCGGATAGCGAGATTATTTTGTTCATTCATTGGTCTAAGATGGATACGTTCGGTAGGAGTTGTTGGGTCACCGCCAGAGCGACGGATTCCCCCTATTGTCCGGTTGTTATTGTTCGGGACTTGTTTCGGGCGCCCCCAAAATGCTGTACTGTTGGTGCATGAGTCGGGTTTTCCATTAACATGCTTTCACTTCCTGTCGGTGTTTAGAGCTTGTCTGGTGGAATTGGGGCTAGAACCTTGGAATTTTGGGACGCACTCATTCAGGATTGGGGCTGCTACCACTGCGGATGCGTGTGGGATGGGGGAAGATGCCGTGAAAAAGTTGGGTTGCTGGAAATCTGAGTGTTATAGGTCATACATTAGGCCAGATTTATTGATGTTTTGATACCTGTTCTCATGGGTTTTTCATGTTTGCTCCGATTGTAAGTTAGTTATCTGTTCGTTTGGTTTGTTCCATCTGCTTACAGGTCCTTCACCGACAGCTATATGGATCATAGGACATTCCTTTATTTATTGGGCACAACAGAGAGCTGACATTCGTCCTGGTGGCATCTCCTTAGGACTTGATAATGTTGAGGTACACTGGCGGGGCAGCCGTGGGCTGCGGTGGCGTCAAATCTTGCTGGAAATAGTGGCAACCAGTCGCTTACAGGTGGTCCAGCCATTGTGTTAATCCATGCCGGGGGCAATGACTTGGGGCGGGTAAAACTGGCTGAGCTTATCGTACTTATCAAACAGGATTTGCGAAGGGTCTAAGACTTCTTCGGTTCCGTTGTGCTGGTACGGTCCGAGATTATTCCGAGAATTAACTGGCGTGGGGCCAGAGACCCCCTGGCCATAGATAAGTCTTGTAGGGTTTTTAACGTTTGCATTTCCAAATTTGTCAGGTCGCTCGAGGGGGGTTGTGATATGGCACAAGGATTTGGAGGGTGATAACTCCGATTTACTGTTGAGAGATGGGGTGCACCTTAACCCTTTTGGCAATGATATATTCCTGCTTGGTCTGCAGGATGGGCTGGAGAGGGCATTAATCTTTTTGGGTGGAGGGTTCCACAGGCAGGTGTAGGGAGCACACTGCCAGCTGTGTGGCGGGATACCATGCCCAAGAAATATGAGGAAAGGCGCTCTCACATAACCGCTGTCTTCCAGCGGGGCATTCGGGAAGAAGAGGAAGAGGCGTGGAATGTTTTGGATATTAAAAGTTTGTTAAATAAAGTTGTGGCCTACCCCACATATTTCCATGAGTGAATGGAAAGGCATTTCCACATGCCCGCTGTCTTCCAGCGGGGCACTCGGGAAGAAGAGGAAGAATGTGTACGATGGGCATGGAATGTTTTGGATATTAAAAGTTTGTTAAATAAAGCCGTGGCCTACCTCACATATTTCCATAAATGAATGTGTGAATGGTTTTTCTTTATGGGTAAATAAAAGGTTAGTCACCTAGAAAGTAGTTGGTAAGCTATGTCCAAGAAGTCACATGGTTCAGCTTCCTGCTATGCAACTTCCACACTAATCCCTCTCACTTTACTCCCCCCTCCTTCCTCTCTCCCTCCTCTCTCTCTCTTCCTCCCATACACCTCCTCCTTGTCTCTCTAGCTATCCCACCCACTACTAGCCCTTCCCTACCTACTCAGCCCAACCCCTGACCCCATTATATACTTATGTAACCCAAACTGTTAACCTGCCAGACTATAGCAGCCTTACCAGGGGATTGCCATAAACAGTCTATAAAGAAAAAAAGAACTTTATGGAGCAGAGGGAGGAAGTAGGAGGAGCCTGGAAGAAGGAGGAGGAGACTTCAATGGCAGAGCTGTGAGGAGAAGTGGGGTATTGTAACGTCTCTGCCTGTTCAGGTCTCTGCGCCACCCTCCGCTCACACGCTGCGGTGAAGGAGGCATGTTCAGTTTGATTCCTTGCTTAAGGTTCTTGTTGCTCAGTCTGAACACTGTCTTAGACTATGTAATTGAATTTCAGCCACACCCGTCTCCTGCACCTTGTTTCTTCTGCTCCTCAAATAGTTAATCTTAGCCTTGCCTGTGTTATTGACAGCCTGTCTTCCTATCAAGTCTGGGGCGGGTTCTTCCTTCCTATTTATTGTTTGCTTACATTCACATTGGCACTTGCTATTGCCTCCTGCGTACTGGCTATTACTCTTGTTGTTTAATTACTTGTATTCTTATTCCTGATCTCTGGCTTTGACTTTGACTATTCTCTTGGATTTTGATTCTGTACTGCATTGCTCGACTGTTACCAACCCCTTGGCTAGCTGACCTCCCTTTCTTGTTGTTTGTCCTGTCTGCGTTCTGTGTTGTCACTTATATTAACCCCTTAATGACCGGGCCATTTTTTGTTTTTGCATTTTCCTTTTTCCCTCCCTACATTCCAAGAGCCATAACTTTTTCATTTTTCAATTCCCAGAGTCACATGATGGCTTATTGTTTGCGAAACAAATTGTACTTTGTAATGTCACTATTCAATGTGATGTGCAATGTACTGGGAAACTGGAAGAAAATTCAGAATGAGGTGCAATTGGAGAAAAACTGCATTTGCGTCAAATTCATATGGGTTTAATTTTTACAGCATTCACTGTGTGGTAAAAATGACATGTTACCTGTATTCTGCGGGTCAGTACGAACATGGCGATACCAAATTTATATAGTATTTGTAATGTTTTGATACCTTTTAAAAAATTAAAAACTTTGCTAAATATAAAAAAAAAATTTTGCGTCGCCATATTGTGTCACCTGTAACTTTTTCCTATTTACATGTATGGAGTTGGGTAATGCGTCTTTTTATGCGGGACAATATGACGTTTTTATTGATACCATTTGGGGAAAGATCTGATGGTTTGATCACTTTTTATTCAATTTTTTATAGGAGGCAAAGTGTTGAAAAAACCGCTATTTGGCCATTTTGATTTTTTTTCCCTGCTACGCCGTTCACCGTATGGGATAAATATTTTAATATTTTAATAGTTCGGGCATTTTGGAGCGCGGGGTACCTAAATCTGATCTAGGGAAAGGGGGGTGATTTGAACTTTTGTGTTTTTTTAAATTTTTTCATACTTTTAAAAACTTTTTTTTTTCTACTTTTACTTGTATGATCAGACTCCCTAGGGACCTTGAAACCTCAGGGGTCTGATCGATCTTACTATTCACTGCGATACTACTGTATCGCAGTGAATAGCAAAATGCCGTTACTGCTATTAGACGATGCCTCTGGCATCGTGTAATAGCTCTAATGTAATGACAGGCCTGGAAGCCTTCAATAGGCTCCCGGCTGTCATGGCAACCAATCACCGCCCTCCGATGATGGGGGAAAAATGGTGGCGCCCATGGCGGCTGCGCTATTTAGATGCCGCGGCCCCGTTTGACCGCGACATCTAAAGGGTTAACAGCCGCGATCGGTGCAGTCACCGATCGCTGCTGTTAGCGGCGGGTCCTGGCTGTATTATACAGCCAGCACCCGCGATGTATGGAGAGCGCTCAGCTCCTGAGCACGCTCCATACATCGTCATGCGACTCAGGACGTATTATTACGCCCTGGGTCATTAAGGGGTTAGGAAGGGATTGTCCACCAGTTGCTGGCTGTTGCCTAGGACAGACCAGGCAAGCTAGCCAGGGACAGTGGAGGGGTTCAGCTTAGGGTTCACTGTCTTGTTGTGCCTCTCCCCCCAGGGTTCTGCAGCAGCACTGGGGAATTGCTCAACTGGCAATTCCCTTACAGGTATAAAGAAAGGGAGATCCTCTATCTCATCTTGGGGCAGATTCTGAGAGACTGTTTCATCATATCTGAGGGAAAAAGAGAGGAAAAAAAAGAGACCCCTCCATTTCACTTGAAGCAGAGAGAGAGAGAGGAACAAGAGCAAATCAGGCTCCAACAGTTTCATCTGAGGTACCGTGAGAAAGCACAGTCACCATTTTACCTAAGGTAACCACAGAGATAAAGCTTCGTCCATTTTGTTTTTTGAGACACTTGCTATTAAGCCACAGAGATCTTCCCTCAGAGCTAATATAACAGAGAGCTAAGCACTAAGAGGAGAAGTTACTTGCCACACATCTGAATTATTCTATATGTGTGGATAACTTCCAGAGCAAAGCTTTGCTGTCACACTACTTTATTAACATATCACATTAAGGAGGACAGTGCAACTGATTAATCCTGTTATCACTGAAGACCTGCTCCTAAGAAGACATTTTTTTCCCTCTCTCCTGAACTCCTTTAGGTTTTCTAGAAATCCCTCCTGGCCAGTGATGGGTGCTTGTGAAAAGTGTTCATTTGTTTATCTTGTACTGCCATTCTGAGAGTTAGCAAAGGCCATAGTGTGAATGGGCGCCTGTGTGCAAGTTCAAGTTTCTAAACTCTGAATTTAACAAATTGTCTTTTGCATACCTATTCTCCTATAGCTTGACATTGTCATTATAGAGTCTAAACAAATGCAAGCACTAAACCGGTAACAAGGCTATTTACTGATGACTTACTGTATGCCAAGTTTAAAGTCATTCATCATAAGGCCTTGTTGTCTAGCACGGTAATATTGTCAGGTAATTAATACTGTGTACGCCATAAGTGCTGTATGCTTTTGTACATTGTTCATTGCAGTATTATATGCATTGCATCCGTTTTTCCATTTATTAATACACATCTTAAGAAAAGGTTAAATCTTCTAAGTGTGGTTTCTTTTGACTTACTACAGTCATTCATAAAAGTGAATCTACAGGTAGGCTATAAGGGTTCTCCCAAATTGACCCTTGGTGGAGGAGTCTAGCCAACACCGTGTTCACAAGCATGGTGAAGATTCGGGTGGAGGCACTGCGTGATCAAGCTGGTGTAGAGATCAGAGTTATAGCCATTTCTGTAATCCTAAACACCCCCCCCAGGGAATCCATCAGAGGGGGTGTTACACTTACATGACTTCTTCCTGCGGGACAGCCCCTCCTTCTTTACTGATTCTGCAGGAGCGGAATGAGAGGGTGTTTAGAATAGCGTAGGGATTTCCATTTATCCCGGACAACCCATATAAAGATGTAGTTGTATATTTTTATTCTTTTTTTACGTAACTAAAGCAGTTATAAAGAATTAGAACACAGGCAATACAATACCAGCATTATAGGAAAAAATATAAGTGGTCATGCACCTTAGATACCAACAACTATTCCTCTTGATTTCCCTATATCCTTCCTTGGGAACAGGTGATCATGCCCAATCCTTCTTTAGGCTAAGGCCCCACACCCACATAGCAAGCCACAGCCAAAAAATTTATGCGGAAAAGACCATGGTGGAAACGTTTTTTTTTCCGCAGCTTTTTCACGGAAAGTCTGTGCTATTTTCCTCTGCTGACTTTCTGCCCCTATTATACCTATATGGGAATGCCAGGAATTATTATCAGTATTCATTTGGTGGGATTATTGTAGTAAATGCTAGATATGGAGAAAAGAAGCATAAGTTAGAAAGGAAGCATGAATGAGGGAGAAGTGTAAGAGACAGCCAATGTTGTCTTAAGCTTCATTTGTCTGTATAAACTGTTAATGTTGAATGTATTTCTGTGATTCTGTTCCTTTAAGACAGCAGCCATTGTAATTGTGACATGATGCTGGAGTGAGACCCCCCCCCTTTTATGTCAGCCTGCCTGTTCTGCAGACAGAGTGTGAGCAGAGAAGCAGGAAGTGACGAGACAGAGAGCAGCAGCCATCTTGGCAAGTGTTGTATTGAACTGGTGTGGAGATTTTTCTGTACAGCTAAGCTGTATCTTGGTCCAGAGACAAACAGAGTGTAAAGAGACAACAGGACTAGTGAGTCCACGTGAAAGGAACTGTGCTCAGTGGCTGATCAGTGAGACTGACATTGTGACTGTGTATATGGATACCACAGATAGAGACTCGCAGTGCTGTTGATGTACTGGACGGCACCTGCTAAATCCCGGCTTACATCCCAGCTCAGTGTATGGATTCGGCAGGACTGTCAGTGTGCTGAGTGGAATCTGCTGTTGGATTACATTGCATTCAGTTGGTTTCCCTGTCTGTTAAAGAGGACTTCATTTCTCCCAAGATCCTGATAACCGTGAGGAGAGGACGCTTCACTATAAAAGAAAGGACCGACTTTGGGCCCCACCGCGCGCTTCTACGGACTGTAAGCGGTCCACCTGGACCACTGGGGAAAAGGGGGTGCACCCAAATGTGAAGTCAGGGTCAGTTAGGGATAGTTTTGAGTATATTGTTCATTCAGTGTCCATACTGCAGAAGTGGACAGAGTAAAAGTAGAAACCATTGCAGAATTTGCCTTGAAATTGTTCATGCTATATTGTATATTTTGCTTGTCTTTAGCCCTGTCATTTTACCTTTAACTAGCCTTTATTAACTTATAGTAAATATATATTTTTTTTTCTTGAACTACCGCGTGTGCGTTCATTTCTGGTTGCGGAGTCCAAACCACCTGCCTTGCTCTCGGTTCACAAATTGGCGTAGTCGGCAGGATCCGCTTACCAGAATGGACGGTGACGCACCCGTTCGGGAGAATGGTGCTGGAGGAAGAATGCCAGCAGGGGCTATAATGAGTCAGTTAGCTAAATTTGATGGCAATAATATGTCAGTGAGTATGTGGGTGGAACAGATACGAATGATACAGCGAATGTACCAGACCGCACCAGAAGTACTAGTAGAGCTAGCAATATTGACATTACAAGGGGATGCTAAGACCACGGTGATACTGAGGCCATTTGAACAAAGGCAGACATTTGAGCAAGTAGTCCAGATTCTAGAAACCATCTATGGAGAAACTGCATTGCTGGGGTCTCTGCAGGCTCGGTTCTTCCAGAGGGTACAACAGGAGAATGAAAGCCTTCCCCAATATGCAAATGCCCTACAAGAACTGCTCCGAGATATTCAAAGGAAGGAAAGAGGGGGCTCGCCAGCCTTCTGTAACCCTGATCGGACTCTCCGTGACCAGTTTGTCCTGGGGATACGTGACGGCAGTTTAACTGTGACTATGCAGGATTTTATACGACGAGAGACTGATGCTAAATTCCATGATGTACAGGTAGAGGCCATCTCCCGTGCCAATAGTATGGTCCCGAGGCCGCAGACCGCAGTTGGAGTTACTTTGTCACAGGGGGCTAGTTCTGGCTCAGAGACAGTAGAAAAAGGGACGGTTAAAGAAATTCTCACAGTAATGCAGAAACTGCAAGAACAAATGGAACACTTGCACACTCGTTGTGATGAGCAGTCTATGAAAATTGCAGACTTCCAGAAGACTGGAGATGAAAGGGTGAGCCGTCCATACCCAGAAAATCAGAATCACCCACCACCCCGCTGGAGGGATGAGGATAGGACCTACCGAAGGGGTCCAAATCATTTAGTGCAGTGCTCAGGAGAAATCGAAGGGGCTTACCGAAGGGGCCCAAACAGATGGCCAGAACGACGGGGGATACGCTGCTGGGAGTGTGGACGGATGGGCCACGTTGCTGCTAGATGTCCAGAGCAGCGACAAACTTATGAGAGACCGCCGTTAAACTGAAGTCCCCTGCTGCTGAAGGGCGTGTAGTAGGGGAGACTGACAAGGAGACTATGTGGGGAGAATGCCCTGATGATGACCTGATCGCTGCAAGTCCTGTCATACAGGTGGAAATGGAGGGTATTCCGGTTACCGGGATGATTGACACGGGTTCCCAAGTAACGACCTTGAGTAGAGACTGTTATGAACGGTACTTCCGGCAACATGTGAAATATGATCCCCATACATTCGTACGAGTGGTCGCAGCTAACCAGTTACCAGTTCCGGTCGTGGGAGTGGCCTGGATGAATGTCCGGGTATGTGGCCAAGATCTAGGTAGGAAAGGCATTGTGGTGGTACAGAAGTCACATGAAGTAAAGGTCCCTGTCATTTTGGGGATGAATGTGTTAAAAGAATTAGATCAGATCCTCTTTGAAAAGAAAGGTCACGGTTATTGGAAAGAAACCACCACCCATCGGCCTACTCAAACAGCTTTCCAGCGGCTGATCCGGACATGTGGCTTACAGAAAAGTTCAGATGCACAGCGTCCTCTGGCTCGAATTTCAGTTCCTTTGCATACAAAAGTTACACTGCCACCCAGTCGGGAGACAATAGTGTCTATGCCCGTAGGCACCTGTCGGAAACTAGAGGGCATAGCTGTGTTGGTAGAACCACTGCAGGCAGCCGAAGGAGGTGTTGATCCGCTAGTGGCCCGTTCCTTGGCAATAGTTCGCAATGGAAGAGTACCACTTCGATGTGTAAACACTCAGGACCAGAGTGTGGACCTGACCCCAGGGAGGCTGCTGGCTAACATCTATGTGACTCCGGAGGAAGTAAGGAAAGTAACTCCAATGCAGCTGAAGCCGACTGAAAGGGATGAGTGGACCGTAACTGTGTCCATGGGAGAAGATGAGGAACCCACCTCTGAATGGAATGGCTGTGCAATTCGAGAACAGATGAAGATGGATGTAAGTTCATGTTCTCTGGAATGGGTGCAGAAGGTAGATGAGCTGTTGTGGGAGAACCAAGCCACCTTTGCACGGTATGCTGAAGATTTTGGATGTACCACAGGGATCTACCATGAGATTCCCACAGGAGACACCCCTCCAATTAGAGAGCGCTACCGACAAATTCCTCCACAGTTGTATCAGGAAGTGAAAGAACTGTTAGCTAAGATGCTACAGGGTGGGATCATCCAAGAAAGCCAGAGTCCCTGGGCGGCTCCTGTGGTGTTAGTAAGAAAAAAAGATGGGTCCATCCGATTTTGCGTAGACTATCGGAAGTTAAACGCTTGCACCGTACGAGATTCCTACCCCTTGCCACGGATTGAGGAGTCCCTCTCAGCGCTAGGGAGAGCCCGGTACTTCTCCTCACTAGATCTGGCTAGTGGGTATTGGCAGGTGCCGATGGCCACAAAAGACAAGGAGAAGACGGCATTCATCTTGCCCATGGGACTATACGAATTTAACCGGATGCCCTTCGGGTTGACAAATGCACCCGGAACGTTTCAGCGGTTGATGGAGAAATGTCTCGGTGACTTCAACTTTGAGTTCACTCTCATCTACTTGGATGACATTATAGTGTATTCTGCGACCTTTGAAGACCATCTCCACCAGTTGGGGCAAGTATTTCGAAGATTGCGGGAACATGGGCTCAAATTGAAACCCAGTAAATGTCGGTTGTTCCAATCTGAAATTGATTACTTGGGTCACCGCGTATCAGGAGAAGGGGTGAGACCATCAAGAGACAAGATAGCGGCTGTTCAAGATTGGCCGATACCGACTACCCTGCGAGAAGTGAGGGCGTTCCTTGGAGTAGCCGGTTACTATCGACAGTTTATTAAGGATTTCGCCAAGGTAGCAGCACCACTTAATGCTCTCCTACGAGGCACATCCGGTGGTCCAAAGAACCGGTCCGTGAAGTGGGGACCTGAACAGGAACAAGCCTTCCAGGCATTGAAGGATGCACTGACAACAGCCCCAATCTTGGCATATGCTGATTACCACTTGCCGTTCCAGCTATATACAGATGCAAGCCTGTATGGTCTTGGAGCAGTGCTTTCCCAGCTTCAGGATGGCCAGGAGAGGGTCATAGCGTACGGCAGCCGGTCTTTGAGAGATTCTGAAAGAAACCCCGAGAATTATAGTTCATTTAAATTGGAGCTGTTGGCACTGGTATGGGCCATGACCGAGAAATTCTCTGAATATTTGACCGGTGCTGAAGTTTTAGTACTGACTGACAACAACCCACTAGCTCACCTGGAAAATGCCAAGCTCGGGGCGTTAGAGCAGAGGTGGATAGCCCAAATGTCTACATTCAATTACCGCATTAAGTATCGGTCCAAGACAGAGAACCAGAATGCTGACGGACTTTCTAGGGTAACTGCCCAGACCCCCACAGAAGACGTGGATCATGAGTTGGAGCATGTGGAGGTGCCCGATTTCAGCAGATTTTCACAGGCCTTGACCGCCACTAATCAGTTTGAGATGGAGGGGACTGAAATGGCTCCTTTCTTTGGTCCCTCACGACAGGAATGGGCACAGATACAACAGACCCATGAGGGGCTGGCGCAGATGATCAAGTGTGTTGAGAAAGGCCAGAAGCCCTGTAGAGAGGAAAGAGAACGACTGACACGTGAGATATTATCTGTTTTGAGTCAGTGGGAAAAGTTGGAGATGAAAAATGGAGTGCTATGCCGAAAGGTCTATTTACCTTCGACATTCGATACCAAATTGTGGTGCCTAGTGAACTGGCTCGCTCCTTGGCAGTTGAGGCTCATAATAAGAATGGACATTTTGGTCATGAGAAGACCTTTCGTTGGTTACAGCGACTGATTTACTGCCCTGGTC
This sequence comes from Leptodactylus fallax, assembly GCA_947044405.1. Taxonomy (NCBI): domain Eukaryota; kingdom Metazoa; phylum Chordata; class Amphibia; order Anura; family Leptodactylidae; genus Leptodactylus; species Leptodactylus fallax. The sequence continues at coordinate 4,179,242 of CAMRHE010000129.1, read as the reverse complement.
TTCGTCAAATGGTCGAAGAAGTATGCCGCAGCTGTCGAACTTGTGAGATCCATAAGGCAATAGAACAGAGAGCTCCCCTGCAAACCATCGTGACCCAGGAACCTTTAGAAATCGTCATGATAGACTATCTAATGGTGGGCCCATCCAATAGCGGACACCAGTATTGCCTCGTAATGGTGGATCACTTCACCAAATTTGCGGTGGTAACCGCCACCAAGGACCAGACAGCTGAGTCAGCAGCTCGTGCTCTGTGCCAAGATTTCATTCGAGTATATGGGTGCCCCCAACGCATCCACTCCGACCAGGGCGCCTGCTTTGAGGGACACGTAATGAAAGAAGTTCAACGTATCTACGGGATAAAGAAGTCGCACACGACTCCATACCACCCTCAGGGAAATGGGGCCTGTGAAAGATTCAACAGAACTCTGCTACAGATGCTGCGGACTCTGGAGGAAGACAAGAAGTTACAGTGGCCTCAGTTCTTGTCTGAAATGGTGTGGGCCTATAACAATCAGGTCCATTCTACAACGGGGTACTCTCCTTATACACTTCTCTTTGGGCGGTCTGGGCGAAGTATAGGAGAATTACAGTTGAATGATGTGGATGGGTTCCCTCCGAGGGATCCAACCTCTTGGGTGCGGGCGCATCGGCAGAGACTTGAGACGATCCATCGATTGGTGCGGCAGCGCCTGCAAGAACATCCCCATCCTGATAAGACCCCAGTGCAAGAAGCACCATTGCAACCAGGCGACCTGGTGCTAGTTCGTGTCAAGAAACCCCAAGGGAAATTGGAAAGCAGATGGGAGGCTTTGCCGTATCGTGTTGTTGGCCGCAAGTATGCGAATGGGCCAGTGTACCAGGTCCAGAAAGAAGGAACTGATTGTGTTCGAGTACTTCACCGAAATATGTTGCGCCTGTGTCATTCTGAAGGGACAAATCACGATGGGCCTGCCAATGTGAATGAGCTCCCACAGTCAGAGAATGGAGGTGCGGAATGGGCCTCCGACGAGGAGGATGATTGTTGGCCGATCCCTGCTCCTGGGGATGTTCCACCTGTGACTACTGTATCTCCGGCCTGTGCCCCCTCTGGTGCGGAATCCGCTGGTCCTTCTCAGCCCATAGCTGCAGCACCCCATAATATACCACCGGTCCTCAGACGGACCACAAGGCCAAATGCTGGTATTCCCCCTGTTCGGTATGCGCAGGATGAGTTTGTTTGGCCTGCCATACATCGGTATACTACCACCCTGTGCATAAAAGTACAACCCTCTGGATATACAGTCATAGGCAGGGACTGCCACTCTTAAAGTGGGGGGGAATATGTAAGAGACAGCCAATGTTGTCTTAAGCTTCATTTGTCTGTATAAACTGTTAATGTTGAATGTATTTCTGTGATTCTGTTCCTTTAAGACAGCAGCCATTGTAATTGTGACATGATGCTGGAGTGAGACCCCCCCCCCCCTTTTATGTCAGCCTGCCTGTTCTGCAGACAGAGTGTGAGCAGAGAAGCAGGAAGTGACGAGACAGAGAGCAGCAGCCATCTTGGCAAGTGTTGTATTGAACTGGTGTGGAGATTTTTCTGTACAGCTAAGCTGTATCTTGGTCCAGAGACAAACAGAGTGTAAAGAGACAACAGGACTAGTGAGTCCACGTGAAAGGAACTGTGCTCAGTGGCTGATCAGTGAGACTGACATTGTGACTGTGTATATGGATACCACAGATAGAGACTCGCAGTGCTGTTGATGTACTGGACGGCACCTGCTAAATCCCGGCTTACATCCCAGCTCAGTGTATGGATTCGGCAGGACTGTCAGTGTGCTGAGTGGAATCTGCTGTTGGATTACATTGCATTCAGTTGGTTTCCCTGTCTGTTAAAGAGGACTTCATTTCTCCCAAGATCCTGATAACCGTGAGGAGAGGACGCTTCACTATAAAAGAAAGGACCGACTTTGGGCCCCACCGCGCGCTTCTACGGACTGTAAGCGGTCCACCTGGACCACTGGGGAAAAGGGGGTGCACCCAAATGTGAAGTCAGGGTCAGTTAGGGATAGTTTTGAGTATATTGTTCATTCAGTGTCCATACTGCAGAAGTGGACAGAGTAAAAGTAGAAACCATTGCAGAATTTGCCTTGAAATTGTTCATGCTATATTGTATATTTTGCTTGTCTTTAGCCCTGTCATTTTACCTTTAACTAGCCTTTATTAACTTATAGTAAATATATATTTTTTTTTCTTGAACTACCGCGTGTGCGTTCATTTCTGGTTGCGGAGTCCAAACCACCTGCCTTGCTCTCGGTTCACAGAAGAAGAAAACGGTGTTACACATATATAAGTGTAAAGGGTTTGCCTGTCTACATATGTAGTTAAGGCTAAGATCACATCTGCTCCATAGTCTCTGTTGGAGTCTGTCTGAAAATCGGTGGAGGAAAATGTCCCATCAGTATCAATTTAAAATGACGAACACCCGACAGTCCTCATTATAGTCAATGGGGTCCATCAGACTCTGTGTGTTACTGCTATTTTAGCAGTCCACCTCCCTGTTGGAGGATGAGAACAATGAAGAGGCAACGCTAGTGTGAACCTAGCGTAAGACTAAGGTCACATGTTCAGCAAATGCAGTGTATCAGCAAAGTGAATGAAATTTATCTTATCCACACATTGCGGGAAAGCAAAAGCCGTAGAAAAGTGATGTTTTCAAAAATGCGTAATTTTTGAAAATTGCAGCATATTAATTTTAGCTGTGGAATCGTGAGCATTTTCCCTATAGTTTTAAAAGGGGAAGAAAAAATGCAGAGGAATATGCAGCAAAAACAATGCATTTTTTTCCTGCCGTGTTTCTTAGCTCTGTTTCACTACATGGGGCCTTAGCCTTAGGTTACTTTCACAATATGGTAATGCTTACATTTTAATAATATAATATATGCATGGGGAGTGGCATTTTTTTAACCCATGTTAAAAAAAAATAAAATAAAAATAATAATAACTTTTTACTCAAGCAAGTCTTCTGGCGTGAGTTATAATAAATATCCGTCCCCACTCTCCACCCACTTTTGCGAAAAGTGGCAAGTGAGGCGCAGAGAGATGTGTGACATCATTGGACAATGCACCAAAGATGCACCACAATTACACCCTTCTACACCAGAAACTGGCATAAGTGGGTTAATAGATTCCCCCTAATGGGTATATAAAGTTGGTCATAGAGATTAGAGAAAGCACACCCTGAGTCTAAGGTGTATGAGGATAATCTAACTGTCCGATGATGTTTGCCATCCAGAGAAACAAGGATCAGACTTATGGAATTTCAATATTAATACCAAGGTAAGTAGCTGCCAATTCTAGGATCCTTGGGCTATGTTCACCCATTCATGGAATTTTAAAATAAACTGCAGTAGAAATCTAAGTTTGGCTGAGGCCCCACGTTGCGGAAGCGCAACTTTTTTTGTTGAAGATTTTGCTGCTGTTTTTTGAGCTAAAGCCAGGATTGGATTGCGCAAAATGGAAAAGTATAAGAACTTCCTATATATTTCCCATTCCTTTAGTAGCCATTCTTCACTTTGGCTCAAAAAAAAACGCTGAAAAAACTGCAACAAAAACAAGCTGCGTTTCCGCAACGTGAGGCCTCAGCAGATGCACTTATAAATTATATCTGTCATTCAATCAGGCTGCAACATTTGTAATTCATACGAAAATCAACCTGTGGATTTTACAATCTGTAGCATGTTCATTATTCGTGCAGATTTTTATCATCATTTTATGTTTTTGGCATCTCTCTGGAATAACTGGACATGCGTGGAATACTGATTTTTGCGCTTGCCCAGTGAAATAACTGTAGATCGGAGGTATCAGCACCACTGGGCATGCGTGAAAAATCTGTGCATGCGCAGTAGTGACAATTGGCAATAGATATACTATTGCATGCGCTCACTTGGCATTGCACGAAAAACAGTATTCCACGCATGCACAGTTATTCCAGAGAGATGCCGAACACACAAGCCACCCAGACACATGGAGACACGTGGTTTACAGGAGGGTACAATTTTTATTATTTATATTTATTGTGAATAGCCAGTCTTTCCCTTTGTTACCTACATGTGTGTAAGATGTTTTTAACACTTCATTGTACAAATTCTGTATCTACACCTCCCACTGTCTAATACCCCTATATAAAGTTGGGTTTTTGCTCCTCTGACATTTCAACTTTCGCTTACACTTGAAAAAGTGTTGTTAGACCTGAAATGCATTGTGTACTTGTTTATTGTGCTTGCATAATAAAGAATTTGTTTATTTGGATTGAAGCCTTGGATAAGCGTAGTTCCTTCATTCTCATTCCAACTATTTGGATCTTAGTTTGGTCTACTACCTGCAACACCTTGACGACTTTTCTACAAAAAGTCGAAAGGGTTTGTGCTGGTAAAACCCACTTCACAATAAGGATTTTACTCGCTATTAAGGTTGTTGTGGCCCCATGCGGCCATTTTATATATATTTATATTATACAGCATATATGATGTTGTCACAGAATTACGCTATGTACTGCTCGGTGCTTTTTCTCTCTTTCTAAGCACTAGTGTTATCAGTGATTTTCAAAAAAATGCAACTTACAACAATGAGATATAAATGACAAATTTCACAAGTGTATAAATAATGTTGAGTGAGGCAGCCATTTAGATGTAATGTAGAAGAGAAGGAAGAAGAAAAAGGACTATATAAGGTTTATAGTTTTAGGGGCAATTCATTCAAAATTCAGGACGTTCCCAAGAGCTCACATAATCTTAGGAATCTTGTCTTCTCTCCCTGTATATATTTTTGTTTGATTTTTTTTAAACACCATGAATACTAGATTAAACTAATTTTGTATAATTTTGTACATCTTTTTACAATTTTGCAGTTGTTATTTACTATGGATACTAGATTAACGTAATTTTGCGGTACTGATAGTTTTTATTTCTATTATTATATACAATATAATATACAGTTAGAATTCTTGGCCTCTTGTGTCCATTTCATTTACAGTGAAGTTATTGTCCACAGATGTTGTACCTTCCATCAAAAGACAAAAAAAGAAAAGGAATGAAGAAACTGAAATTTCATGTAGGATTAGAAACATGATTTTTTTTGTAATACTGGTCAGGCATCATGAGAAACCTTAGAGATTGTACTATGCAGAAGTAAAACATAAAGCGAAAGGAACACAATAAGGCCTCGTTCACACATCCATATTTGCGGACATGTGAGGTTAATGCTATTCATGAACAACACCCCACCCTGCTCATTTGCAGGTGGTGTGCTGTCTATGGTTGATCCATGTTTCACGTCATTTTCTATACGTTGTCTCTGGGTCTGTGAAAAAGGGATGACACACGGATGTATCATTTTATATCATGTATGATTAGTTAGCATCATATAACAAAACCACTCCATAGCAGGAGTTATATGGAAGCTCTAAGGCCTGTACTTAGGGAAGAGGCCCATGAGGTAGGCAAATCTGCAACAGGAGGATGGCAGGAATCAAATTGTTCAAGTTATCAATCTGCAACTATGAGCTAACATTTCTAAGAGGGGTAGTTCACTGCTGCGCTTTTGGCTGGTACATCACTTATATAAACCTATGTTGATCAGTTTATGATTTTACCCAAATAAAATACCCCTCTTCATATTTATACCAGATTCAGTTATGTCAATGTTTTAAGAGAAATATTGGTCAATACTGTATGCAATTGTTATTTTCCTACCTGTAGTATTTTTCATAGGCAAAAACTACTTAGCAAAACCACATATCGTTGACACAATATTCACCCTAGCACCCTGTGTACCAGAACAGTGGACAGGTGGACGGCTAAAAGAGTGGATACATACAGAGAGCATCGGACCCCATTCGGTGTCCATTGTTTTTAAATTGTAAGTGCCAGACAAAAAAAAGTCATGCGTGGAGAACTTTTTTGTCTGGCGATTTCAGGTGGACATTGTGACAGAGTTTCCCAACAGAGACTTGTTTTCCCAACAGATGTGAACATAGCCTTAATCCTGAATTAACATGGCTTTATGGAGCATTTTTTGACTACATAGATTTTACATGTGAAACATGTTAAACACGCATTTCCAAAAAAGCATCTTTAGGCCAGGACCCCACGTAGCGTAAATGCCGCCATTTATTTGTGTTTTTGTAAATCGCAGCATGTCAATTACACCTATGGAAACATTGGTGTTTTCTTTATAGGTATAATTGAAGCAGACAGTTTTCCTATACGGAGTTTCTACAAAAAGTGCTGCTGGAAAAACTGCAGTGCATTTCTGCCGCAGTTTTTCCCACATCGCTTTTTTGCTTTGGCTCACTACGTGGGGCCTAAGCCTCAGGCTCAGACCCCATTATGCGGAAAAGCTGCTTTTTTGCTGCAGATTTTGTTGCGGTTTTTAGAGTCAAAGTCAGGAGGGGATTGAGCAGAAGGAGGAATTCTAAGTACTTCCTATATATTTCCCAACCTTTTGAAGCCACTCCTGACATTGGCTCAAAAAAGGCAGCAAATTCTGCAAAAAAAAAAAAAAAAAAGCCGTTTCTCTGCAATGTGAGGCCACAACCTTAAACAATTCCATTTTCAACCAAGTATAGTTTTGACATGCAACACACTACAACCAAGTGTACACAGCCCCTTAGAAAAGGTTTTGTGGGGGCGTGGCCTGGACGCGCATGGAGTAGGTTGCGTGCAGGACCTTCTCCACTCCACCGCTTGCAGCTGAGACCCGTGGACCCTTCAATACAGCGATTATGGGCAAGCGCTTACCAAGGAGGGTGGCCCCAGGCACTCCAGCGCCTGTGGAGAGGTCTGGGAGAGCCACCCTGGACGGCTTCCTCACTCAGCAGCCTTCTCTGCCGGGCCGGGCTGCTGCGGGGCGGCCATCTTGGATTCCCTCCGCTCTTCAGGCACAGGGGTCGCAGCGCAGCCTTTCTCCTCCCACGCTCCCCCTGTCAGCCAGCGGAGCACCGCTCCAGCAGAGATCTATGTCGGCACCTGGGCAGCCCAGAACTTCTCCAGCACGAGTGTTCCCACAGTCTCCTCACCCTGGGATGTCCCAGCAGCTACACCATGCCTCACCAGCACTCCTAGCAGAGCAGCATGAGAGGACCCCGGATGTCTCCAGCCCCCCAAGGGGCTCTGAGGTCAGTGGCTCTGCTCCCTCCCACACCGCTGATGAGCTACAGCCTGTGGCCACAGAGCTGGTCTCTGTGGCCCCCCACTTACTATCTCCCCCCATCGCCCCCCCCCTACATAGCTCAGAGGGGGATGACGCAGTGGAGGACACTGGCGTAGGGGCTCCGCTGTCCCACACCCTCAGGGAATATGGCTTCCCTTCCCCCTCCCCTCCAGTCCTGTACCCCCAGAGCTGCATTCCAGGCCCATCTTCAGCACCATCATCCATGTCGGACCTCCGTCCTCAGCTACCTACTAAACAAGACCTTAAAAGTATGGTTGCGGAAATCACAGCATCCTTCCGATCTGAAATTGCTACCCTCCGCACTGATTTACACTCTATTGCTAATCGAATGGATACGCTGGAGAATGACCATGACACTACCAGGGCCTATGTTGCCTCACTGCATGATACTACCACTGACCAGGGTTCAGCTATACGGGACATGCAACGCCACTTAGAGGATCTCGACAACAGGGGTCGGCGCAACAATATACGCATCAAGGGACTCCTGGAGGCTGACCAATCTGAAGATCTGCCTGCTCTCCTGGAGGCTGTCTTCAACACTATACTGCAGGAGCCCCCGTCCCACAAAATAAAATTTGACAGGGCACACCGAGCCCTTTGACCCAGAGGATCCTCCGCTGCACCTCGTGATGTCATCTGCTGCCTCCACGACTTCACCCTTAAAGAGGCTATAATGAGCAAGGTGCGCAAACTCAAAGACTTTGAATTTGAGGGAGCTCAACTACAACTTTATCAGGACCTTTCGCTGATCACCCTCCAGAAACGCCGCCATCTCCGACCCCTCCTCCAGATCCTTCAGGAACACCAAATTCCTTACCGGTGGGGTTATCCGTTTGCTCTCATTGCTCGTAGGGATGGTCGTTCCGCTATGCTTCGCTCCTTTTCGGATTTACCTCTCTTCTGCGACCTGCTGGATGTCCCCCTGCCGGATTTGACAGACTGGGAGCTAATCCCTCCACCCCCTCCCCCACCACCGGTTTGGCATCGATTGTAGCACAGACGACGTCATGCACCCTCCGCGGCGGCGACCGCTCGTTGGCCTCGACTGGAGACTGGTTCCTGAGGAGGCTGCTCCTCCTTGAGACGTTTCCTCTTTTTCCGATAGTGCTTTGAAAACTGCAAGCCTTAGCGTTATGTTTGCTTCTCTTTTTCCTTTTCTAGGTCTACGGGTCTCATCTATTATGCTTATTATTGGATTGTTTTAGCGGAGTGGGGCGGGGGTGGGGTTCCGGTGACTCCCCTTCCATCCTTCTTTTTACTGGTGGTTGGGGATCCGCCGCCTTCCCTCCGTCCTCTTGCCCACGCTCTCCCCCCTAAGGGGATACTTGGACTGTGTGGCCACTGGTCCTGATTGGACCTCTGGCTGTCCTCATTGGTCCCCAGGCGAGTGACTTAGCCTCGCCCACAAAGTGTTGTTTAATTGTTATATTTCTTACTTTGTCATTTATGTTGTCTTTTGCCTCCCCCCCCCCCCTGATCTAGAGACCTTGCCTCGACTTTGAGTTCCTGTTAGTGGATCGCCCTTCTGCCTCTCCGAGGGAAACCTGCCAGCGTCATGTGAGATGGGTGAGCTTATTACAATCCACCACTGTCCTCCAATCCTGAGTCCCAATGGTTAGGTGCGTGACAATTAATGTCAAGGGCCTGGGTTCCAACATTAAAAGGCGCCATGTCCTTAGAGAACTCCGCTCCTTACGAGCGGATGTGGCGTTTCTTCAGGAGACTCATTTTGACCGCACCGGTACCTTTGCCTTTGCTAAGCACTGTTTTCCCATAGCCTTTTCGGCCTTCCACGATCGACACAGAGCTGGGGTGGCTATCCTTCTTTCCCGTTCCTGCCCAATTACAGTGACGACCTCCCACATAGACCCAGGGGGCCGATTTGTTATTCTGGAGGGGCTCCTTCATGGTGCCCCGATTGTTTTATGCAACGTCTATGCCCCTAACTCGGCGCAGATCCCGTTCTTGCGTCGGGTATTCTCCCCGCCTGCGCGCTCTCCCGGCATCAGCTTGGCTTGTGGGAGGAGACTTTAACATGGTCTTCTCTGAACGGGCGGACCGTTTGGCGTTACCCCAGGGCCCAACCCCCCATAGGTTGGCTCAGCTTGCACGGGAGTTCCGTAAGCTGATCCGAGCCCATTCCTTGTACGACCTTTGGCGAGTGGACAACCCTACTGCGCGCTCTTACACCTTCTTCTCTCACCCTCATAACACTCACACCCGCATTGATTATTTATTTGGTAATGCTCCCACCCTTCGTTTGCTCGGGGACACGAACATTGGCTCTCTCACCTGGTCTGACCATGCCCCAGTTGTGGTTACTCTATCTACGACCCCAGTGCCTACTCGCCAATGTCATTGGCGTCTTAATGAAACATTGCTCAAATCACCGACCTCCCTCGAGATCCTGCGCACACACTTGATGGATTATTTCAGGGACAACTTAGGTTCAGTAAACTCTCTTGCCATTCTCTGGGAAGCCCATAAGGCAGTCATGAGAGGACACTGTATCGCATTGGCTTCTAGGCTTAAAAGGGACAGACAGGCCCAAGAACAGCTTCTTCAAGCCCGTATTCGGTCCCTTATGACAACTTTGGCAGCACATCCATCCCTGGGGGTTCTTCGCCGTTTGGTTTTGGCCCGGGCTGACCTTCGTGATTTGGAGACCCGCCATGTGGAACGACTCCTCCTTTATACTCGTCAGAGGTTCTTTGAACGAGGTAATAAGTCTCACAACCTCCTGGCAAGAACCCTCAGGGATCATCAGGCCTCCTCCACACCACACTCTGTCCGTGACTCCACGGGTACCCTTCAACACCACCCTGACGCTATGGCGCTGGCGTTCCACTCTTACTATTCTAAGCTGTATAACTTACCCCCCCCCCCCGCGAGCACTACCCCCTGGAGAGGACTCAACACTGCTAGAAGACTATTTAAAGGATTGTTGTCTCCCACGCCTGCCTCCTGAGGCCTTGACTTCCCTAAACACTCCCATCACCAGAGAGGAACTAGAGGGGGTCCTGAGGGACCTCCCAAATGGGAAAGCCCCGGGCCCAGATGGGTTCACTTACAATTATTATAAGGTTTTCCAGGGTGAACTTTCTGCTCATCTATTGTCCCTCTTCAATTCCTTCCTTTTAGGTTCCCCCATACCCCCGACTATGCTCTCCTCACTGCTCACATTGGTCCCTAAACCGGATAAGGACTTGCAGGACTGTGCTAATTATCGACCGATTGCCTTGCTGAACATGGACCTGAAACTCTTTACCAAACTCCTAGCCAATAGACTAAATGCTTGGCTCCCTCTGCTTGTCCATAAGGACCAGGTGGGATTCATCCCCTGTCGTCAGGGTGGTGACAACACCAGGAGGACTGTGGATTTGGTGGAGGTGGCCAATCATTATTCTACCCCGGCCCTTCTCTTGAGTCTGGATGCTGAAAAGGCTTTTGACCGCATAGATTGGTCGTTTATGCATGCTACGCTTAAGGCGTTCGGGCTCACGGGACCTTTCCTCACAGCTATCCAGGCCCTCTACTCCCTACCCACAGCAGCAATCAAGCTTCCCCATGCATCCTCGCCCTTTTTCCCTATTCGAAATGGCACTAGGCAGGGTTGCCCCCTGTCTCCCATCATATTTGCCCTCTGCATTGAACCGCTGGCGGCCAAGATTAGGTGAGACCCTGATATCAAGGGGATCATGGTCCAAGATAAGGAATTTAAGGTTTCTCTCTTCGCGGACGATGTACTCCTTACTCTCACCTCCCCTCATACTACCCTTCCAAACTTGTTGCGCTTGCTGGAGACCTATGGTGATCTCTCAGGATACAAGGTGAACCCTGCAAAGACTGAGGCACTCCCACTCAACATTCCACAGGATTTTCTCCTTCTCCTCCGCAGTAATTACGATTTCCAGTGGCGGGAGTCTTCTATCCGCTACCTGGGAGTCCATATATCCACCTCCTACGCGACCCTCTACTCGGCAAACTATCCACGGTTGTTTCGTGAGCTAAGAGCCCTATTGGACAAATGGCAACCCTTACCTATCTCCCTTTTAGGGAGAATTACCGCGGTCAAGATGACTCTCCTCCCGAAGCTACTGTATTTTTTCGAGACACTCCCGGTTGCGATTCCTCGGGGAGAATTACGGAACCTGCAGAAAGCTATTTTTCAGTTTATCTGGCAGGCAAAACGACACCGAATACCCAGATCTGTTATGCTGGCGGATAGGGGGTCTGGGGGTATGGCCGTCCCACATCTGCTACATTACTACTGGGCGTCCCACTTGCGCCATATCCCACTTTGAGTGGCTATGCCAGCATATACTAGATGGGTGCAGATAGAGAAGCTCTGGCTGGCACCCATGCACCCTAATGCGCTTCTGTGGGTTGGTTCTCCCCCCACTCCCCCTGCCTCGTACCTGCTGGGCCCTATTCGGTTTACTAGATCTATTTGGTCTGCCTGTTGTACTAGATTCTCCCTGATGTCCCGGCACTCATCTATGGTCTCCATACTATACAACCCCCTTCTCCCGGAAAGCCTGACCTCTGCCATGACTAAGGTGTGGTCTAAAGCTGGTCTTTACCGGATTGCGGACATGGTTGACCCTGGAACCCTGGAACTCAGGTCCTTTGCCTACCTTACAGCTAACCAAAACCTGCCAGGTTCTGAATGGTTCCATTATTTGCAGGTGGTTCATTTTGTCCGCTCCCTTCATGGGTCCCTTAAGGTGTCACTACCTACCGCTTTTGAAAAGATTTGCCGTGCAGGTACGTCCACTAGGGGCCTTATATCCTCTATTTACCAACTTCTTACCTCACAAACTACAGGCTCCCCGGTTAGCCATCGCTATATGCTTAAATGGGAGGAAGCGGTGGGTGGACCCATCTCCCAGGAACAGTGGCGGATTGTATGGTCTCGGGCCCAAAAATCATCTCAGTGCATTACATTTAGGGAAGCGCAGTATAAGTTGTTGATGCATTGGTATCATACCCCGGCTCTTCTCCATGCTTTAATCCCATTGGTTCCCCCATGGTGCTGGCGCTGTGGAGCTGCGGTGGGTACCTTGCACCACATCTTTTGGACGTGCCCTCTCATCCTAGGTTTCTGGAGGGAGGTCAGGACTTTGACGACTGCTCTCTTTTTGCAAGAGGTCCCTCTTGACCCTCTGGTTTATCTCCTGAACCTTCCCCCCAGGCACCTGAGCAATAAGTCATCCAGGCTTTTCTTGCACCTTTGTACTGCAGCTAAAACTCTCATAGCTAGAAACTGGAAGAAGGTGAGTCCCCCATCTGGTCTTGAACTTGTGGCTAGAGTGAAGGATGTGAGGAGTCTTGAATGTCTGACCGCGGGCCTAAACAACTCTCGGGAGGCCTTTGGGGCTATCTGGGCGCCCTGGGACATGTATTGTACATCACAGGGTCTCTGATCTCTAGTCTTCTTCTCCCCTCCCCTCCTTTCCTCTGGTTCTACCCTTGTCTTTTTAATCCCTTCATCCCTCCCCTCCCTTGTTTACTGTCTAATTTGAATGCATATTGCTTAAGGGAGAAGAGGCGGATAACCTCTACCTACCTCATTGTTTTCTGCTTGTTTGATCTTTTTTTCTCTTTATACTTTGTTAATGAAAAATCTTTTCAATAAAAATTACAGTTAAATAAAAAAGAAAAGGTTTTGTAATTACAATATGTAGGTACAGCTGAAAGCAGTGATTCTGCTGAATTAAGTAATTTTAAGACGAACTTTCCTTGGGTTACAACATATGCACTGCACTGGCATTTCTAAACTTTTAGGGCTCATGCATAAATCAGTTTTTATCTTCAGTGTTCTATGGGGCAATACACACATCTTTTTTTTTACACATCTGTGTGTTTGTTCCATTTTTTATAGTGCATGTGGTGTTCTTGCTTGTTTTTCACTGAAGACTTGTTATCACTGATGGCTTTGCCGTTTATGGGATCTGTTAAGAAAACAGGCGCGAGGATCCGTTTCTCCTGGATGCATGAAACTTTGATGTTAAAGCAGGTTGACACGACTGTGTGCTAACCGGCTGCCATGAATGAACGGCATTGGCGGCGCACGGGAAACTCGCGGATGTCACCCGTGTGCTGCCCATGAACCGGCCGTGCTTCAGCGGTCCCTTTCATTAAATGAATAGGAGCCACGGAAGCAGGTCCGCAAAATTGGACAGGAATAAGACCTGTTCCATATTTTGTGTCCCGGACTGTCGGCCCTCGCACGTGTCCGTGTCATTCACGATAATGTGTACGGGCCCATAGAAATGAATGGGTCAGTGTGATATCCGGGAAAAACGCAGATAGCACAGTGACCATACATATGGTCGTCTGCAAGGGATTTTTTATGTTGCAGAGGTTTTTCGACCCAAAGTCAACAGGAAGGAAGGGCAGCACTTTTGCCTTCTGCTAAATTTTGCTATTTTTTCCACAGCGTTTTTCACAGAAGGTCCACAGAGTTTTCCTCTGTGGACTTTCTGCCCCTATTATACCTATATTGAAAACTCCAGCGTAAGTATAATTGACATGCAAGTATTTCTGAAATCGCAGCTTTTCCGCTGCCGTTTTTTTTTTTTTTTGCAATGTGTGGATGGGATTAGCCAAAATTCCATCCACTTTGCAAGTAATATAAAACGCAGCATCATTTGCCACAGCCAAAGCGCTGCTTTTTCGCAACGTGGAACCCTGGCCTAAAAGTCGATTGTCGGATCCATTTTTCTCAAATGAAAAACTGAAACAGATGTGTGCATGAGGCCTGACTCTGTGTTCTGCCCAACTCAAATCTAAAGAAACATGCCAGTCTTTTGCAGTTTTGTAAACTGAAAGGTATTTCATACCTAAGAAAGTATTCAAAAATCCAACGTATTTCAAAAATTCTGAAAGAATTTATGGAAATTAATTAGTTTGTAGTAATACAATAATAAATAATAATAAAATGTTTAAGCTATTTACCCACTGGATGCAATAAGTAAGCAATACAAAAACCTCATTAAGGCCTGTTGCAGACGACTGTGGCCGTGGTCAGTTTGCTATCCGTGTATTTTCTATGGGCCTTTACACACGACCGTGATTATCACAGTCCCGTGTGCGGGCCGACAGTACGGGCCACATCAGATAGGACATGTCCTATTCCTGTCCTATTTTGCGGCCCGTACTTCTGTGGCTCCTATTCATTTAATGAAAGGAGCTGCAGAAGCATGGCCCGTGCTTTTAAATCATCTGCAACCATTCTAAGTTTCCTCTGCGGACTTTCTCCTTCCATTAAACTTATAGGGAAACTGTTGACGTTTCCATGGGTATAATTGACAGCAATGTGTCCGCTGCGCGTATTTTTCCACAATGTGTGGAAGGGATTCGCTAGGCCACGTGGGGCCCCAGCCTTAAATCTAAAGCTCTATTCACACCTGCATTGTAGTTTCAGGTATAAATCTAAACAAGGATGGAGTGCTTAAATCATTGACTGACAGACACAAGCAGCTTTTTCAAACCCCATTGACTTATAATTGGGTCCACTGAATTCAACTGTGCATGGTTTTGAAAATAGCACTGTATACGGCAACTACGATGCCTGTAACAAGTCTCCTAACAAGAGCTTCAGGCATAGATGTGAACATAGGCTAAATCAGGCGTAGGCAACCTTCGGCACTCCAGTTGTTGTAAAATATGCATACTTGTGCTGCTGTTCTTTGAACTCTCATGGAAGTGAATGGAGCATGTTGGGAGTTGTAGTTTCACAGTAGCTGTAGTGGCAAAGGTTGCTGACCCCTGGGTTAAATTATACATTTTTGTAAGAAATTTGTAGAATTAACTAAAGAATATGATAATTTTTCAGATACTTCTATGAATCTGATACAAGCTGATATATTTCACTATGTGGGGTGCACCCCAATACCACTCATCATATTAGTAGGTTTATAGACTCCTGCACATGACCACTGACCCATACATTGAATTGAATGGACAGAGCCGCAAATGCAAACAGGTAGAGGACCAGCTCCATATTTTGCAGCTCTTCACTACTGCCTGGCCACACTGCCAAAAAAACTAAGGGTGTGTGCATGCGCACATAAAAATTAATATGACCGTAGTTTAATTTGCAATTGCGGATCAAAAGTACGGTCATGCGGAGAAGGCCTAAAGATGCCCAGGGCAAAATTTTGTAACAATGCATTATAAGCTGGCCATAAACATACACTATTTATCAACAGACCTTTGACAGATTCAGAAAACTTGAAGGGAATCTGATTTTTTTTGTGGTCATACAAGTGTATATAAGAGTAGCAGCAGATAATACTAACATAAGCTGATCTGCAGATAAACATATTGTGTATGGCCAGCTATTTTTTTCCCAAACTAAAGCAAACATCTTATTTAGTAGGTCTAATTTTGGGAAAAATTGGTACAAACAATTAAAAATAATACTATTTCTCTATTTTATTTTTCTATTCTTTTCTGTGGAATTGGTTTAAACAGTGATACGAATAAAAAAATATATACCCTAGTTTTCCTGTGCAGATGATGCCACATATATGTTTAACTTTGTATGGCACCAATAGACTGTTACATTTTAGTTTCAGATGAGTGGTCCTTCCAGGAGTTTTCAGACAAAATTATAGTTCAGCTTGCTGTCACAGTACAGGGTTGGGCTGCCAAACCATTTGATGACATTGCATGGGAACAAGTACATAATAAGGCTAGGACTACGTAACCAGCTCATTTTGTGATTACGTCATTAGTAGAATCCCAACCCGTAGAGATGGGCAACTAAAGCCTATTTTCCAACTCCTGACTAATAAGAGGCATTCTGGGGCTAGTTACCATAACGCCAGGTTCCTCTTGCTATACCCTGGCCACTGACATTAGGATTGCCCCTTCTCTTCACTGTAGTCCTAACCCCCTAAGGCTACATTCAGACAACTGAGGTGGAAAACGGCAGTGAAAAACGTAATTTTTCACAGCCAAATTCCAGCCAACGGACACCCGTTTTCATAGATCCCCCATACATTTGAGTGTATGGAGATATCCGTGAAAAAGGCCAAAAATAGGACATCACCTATATTTTATCGGTCCATGACAAAATAATGGTCATGAGTAGCCCCCATTCACTGACATTGAATTCAATTCTGCCCAGTGACGTCCGTTAAAAAAGGGACATCACACGGCCATTAATCACTGTAGTGTGAATGTAGCTTTAGTGTTCTTCAAAGACAGCATACCCCACATTCACCACCTATGGTGCTAAGCCCTGAATATGATTAAACATTTTTCACATTTTATCTATAGTGAATAATAATAAATAGCCTACATTCATTCATCTTGCGCTATTCTCTGCTTGTGAGTCTGACAAGCACACGTACTATCATAGTAGGTTCATACCATAGGCTTTTCTATTTTTATGTATGATATGTAGTAAAGTTTTTTAGTCATAAAATCTATAAATAGTAGGAACATGAACTGCATGAGAAACTTGTCTGAATATGACCAAATTCTGTGTCCCTCTCTGACCATCCTGTAATGCATAGTAATGTCTCTACCCTCTGCAACTGCACAGTAACTGTCTCACCATCTTCTTTGCTTAGGCTTGCTCTTTCTCCCTCTCTCCTCATTTCATTAATTCTCAGTGTCACCACAGTGTCACCACTGTGTCACTCCCGCTTGGCCCCGAGACATACAACAGAGTAGATTAATCAATTCCTGGATAGCTATTGATCTCTGTTGCTCTCTCTCTCATCATGATCTGACCCCCGTATAAAAAATGGAAACTCACTGCCGTGCAAATTCATCTCTTTTGACAAAAGGAAGGGGAGGAGAAAATTTCGTGAAGATTTGTAAAAAACAGCTACAGGGTGAAACCTCACAAGAGTGATTAGAAGCAGACGGAGATAAGTCTCTCTTTCCTGCTACTATCTGCAGCTTCACATCTCTCACTCGTCTCTCACTCTCGCTATCTATTGGTTTTTCGAAGACAGTTTTATAAGCTATCTATATAAAGCCAATCCGTGTTTCCCATCCTATTAATATTACATCTGCACTCTCTGGCATTCTTCTAGATGTATCATTAGTGTAACCAGTCTTCAGCATACAATGATGCTACTTATCTAGACTATGACAGGTTTTCCACTGTCAATTTTCTGCTCCCTCCCCCACCTCTATTTCACCTGAATTACTTGGAACTTAAGTATCTAGAACTGATTTATGTATTGAGAGTAATTGCATAATTCAGATCCACCACCAGGGGGCAATATTCATAAAGGTATTTGACAAAAACCTTCATGCACATTAACAATTTATTTTCAAGGGGATTGGATACTTCCACGCAAGCTGGAAGATCTATACATATAATGTAGAATGTATGGAAGACTAAAAGCATCAGTCAGGACTGATATCTCAAAAATAGTTTTTGGCAAGTCACCTAAATTGTATTTAATCAAAATTCTAGGTGATGTACATTACATGTCATGCACCCTATGACGTAATGAAGTTTTAGGGTATGGATGCCTATAGTTTCTAGTTCTATTTTTTTTTAAATATAGCAATGACTTTGCCATTTTTCATGCATTTTTGATAAATTTTCATATGTACTATTTGCAATACTAACCCATATGAAAATAGATCAAAATGTGTACAAAATGTCTTCTAATTTTTTTCATAACTTCTGATAGGCTTTAGTAAAGCAGTCTTGAGGAAGATAAGGATCCAATGTGACCAAGTTCTTGGTACATTTTGCAGAGTTGTTCAGTGTTACACAACAATATATACTATTCCACTTATCAAACTTTGCAGCTTTGCATAATGACTTTATTTTGAGGAGAAAACTCTGTCTTAATTACTTTGCATAAAATTATCATTAATAAATTACAATGAAAGCCCAACCTAGAAGATACAATAGTACAATATTATTTACCATTAGTAATTATTACATGAAACTCCTATTTAGTCCTGTGCTTAGGTCTGAAAAAGAGTGTCCATCGGATCAAAGTGGCCAGGTTTGATGCTGCTTGAGAGCACTATGGTTGGAACTGCCATTATAGCCAAGGTACTGATAATGAAGAAAATCTTGGCACTCACAAGTTTTATTCAAGTTTGCAGCTAAATGGAAATCTACCAAAACACCCAAATTCATCATTTCCTGGTGCAGTTTGCAAGAAAAGCAAGAGTTCCAGTGAGATTGGCCTGCTACAATTTGTTCCTGAATGTATGGCAAAATAAAAAATGTATAATCAATCCTTGTTTTGAGCAGTATGGTCGTGCAAAGTATGGTTGGCTTTATTGTACAGCAAGTATCATTGTTATTATTTATTATATAACATCAGTAACTTCCAGGGAACTATGCACGAGAAATACAGAAGAATTTAATTGTGCAATAACTTTTTAACAAACTGTGCATGAATCAATACTGTAGTATAGAAAATACAACCAATTTTATAATATATGTTAATAAACAATGCCTCTTTCCTCACCTTTCATGCTCCACCCTCCCTCCTTCCAAAACTCCTAACCTACTCTGATACCTCTGTTGAATCCAACTTTGACTCTCCCACTAAAGTATCAATTAAAATGTGCCCATAGAAGTCTACTCCTCAAGTACACACAAGACAGCTTATCCTGAAAAGTCAATCCAAAGGTTAGGTATACTTTGAATGAAAGAAGACTAAATTATTTCTGCTGCAGTACTATGCAAACATTTTAGGCAGGTATGGAAAAATCCTGCAATGTAAGAATCTTTTAAGAAATGGAGGTGTTAATAGTTTATTCATGTTAATTAAGAAAATGTAAAGTAAATTAACAAAAGAGAACTCTAAATTAGATCGATATTTGGCATGATCACCCTTTGTCTTTAACCCCTTCCCGCTGATGACATTTTTCGATTTTCATTTTTGACTCCCAGCCTCCCAAACCCCATAATGTTTTTATTTTTCCGTTCAGAGAGCCATATGAGGGCTTAATATTTGCGGGACAAATTGTTCTTCATAATGGTACCAGTGTACTGGGAAGCTGGAGAAAAATTCAGAATGGTGGGGAATTGCAGAAAAAGTGCATTTGTGCGACTTTCTTGCGGGCTTCATTTTTACGGTGTTCACTCTGCGGCCACAATGACATGTCACCTGAATTCTGTTTCGGTACGATTCCGTGGATACCAAATTGATATAGTTTTATTTACATTTTAACCCCTTTAATTTATCACTGTGCAAAAAAATTTTTTTCTAAAAGTCGCCATAACTTTTTTATATTTCCGTGTATGCATAGGGCGTCTTTTTTTTTTGCGGGGCCAGGTGTACTTTTTAGTTATAACATTTTGGGGAATGTCAATTGCTTTGATAACTTTTTTTTCAAATTTTTATCAGAGGCAAAACAGTGAAAAAAACAGCATTTCGGCACTTTTGATTTTTTTTCCCGCTACGGGAAAAATAATTTTATAGATTTGTACACCAGATGTTTTCGTACACAGAGATACCTAATATGTATGTGTTTCACAGTACTGAAGTACTTTTATATGTGTTGCAGGGAAAGGGGAGGGGGTGATTTGAATTTTTTACTTTTTTTTTACCTTTTTATTGCACTTAATAGACCCCTAGGGATCTTGGACCCCAGGGGGTCTGATCATTAATGCAATGCATTACAATGCTAATGCTTTGCAATGCATTGCAAAATAATGGTACTTCTATTGCAGGCTGCATAGAGCAGCCTGCAATAGAACATAACGAGAGACAGGCCTGGGAGCCTTCAAAAGGCTCCTGGTTGTCATAGTAATAGGTAGCCGGCCCTGGAGCTTGCTCTGGATGCTAGCAATCCCTGGCAAAATGACAGCGCCTGTGCCATGCTGGCAAAATCGCGCCTCGGTCAGCTTTGACCTAGGCACCATTGGGGGTGGTTAATGCCCACAATTAGTGCTGTATAATACAGCAGATACCTGGAGGCTATGGCAGCTGCTCAGCTCCTGAGTGGCCGCCATATTTAAATACTCAACATCAGCTGTACTATTATGGCGGATGTCGGGAAAGGATTAAAACAGCATCAATACTTCTAGGTATACTCTACACAGTGTTTGGTGGTACTCTTCAGGGAGGTTGTTTCAAACATCTTGGAGAACTAACCACATATGTTCTGTGGATGTAGGTTTGCTCAATTCCTTCTGTCTCTTCATGTTATCCTCAACATATTTGATAATGTTGAGATCAAGACACTGTGGGGGCCATATCATCACTTTCATGGCTCCTTCTCCAAAGGGCGGTCACACTAAATATTGATTTGATTTAGATTTCTCTTTTGTTCAAACCCTTCATTTTGTTAATTGACAAAAATAAACTGTAGTGTCCCAGTGCGGCCACCACTAGAAAAGGTTTTTGGAGGTTAATGTCTTTATGAATGTCCTGCAGTCCTAAACAACTTAAACCATTAGGCTGGAGGTGACAAGATGATCATTTCCATGGCTTAGAACATTCTTGTCAGAAGAGGAGACAGTTGGTCTCCTGCCTCCTCAGGAGGAGAAAATACATGGAGAGCTGAGAACTTTTGGTTAAGCTGTCTTATGCTATTGGTTAAGTCAGGCCTACCTATAGCCTCTTTTTCTGTTTTGTTCATTTTGATAATAGACAAAAATTCTACTAACTGAAAGCATTCTTAACTTTGCAGCTTTTTTCCATAACTGCCTAAAACCTTTGCACAGTACAGTATATCAACATATACAATTATTAGGCATGTCAAGCTTTAGCCCAACAAAAGGTTTCTTCCTTTTGGCTTCTTTCGAGGGGAAACAAAGCCATAAATTTAATTATAAATTTAGTAAATCCACAACTTAATTACTTAAGGAAGTCACATGTTGTTATTGGGTCAATTAAATAAATAAGTGGTGCAATGACTGGGTGACACTAAATACATATTTGGTAAAATGTAAGTATATACAATACTGTGAAAAAGCTTTAGACAGATGTGGGACAAGTTTGTGATGTCAAAAGTATGAGAGTATTTGTAATAGGAAAGAGTGGTGTACTGTATCGAATGTGAAGGACAGATCTACAAGGAGAAGTAAAGGTGTAAGGGAATTGCTAGAGGAGCGATTCCCCAGTAGCTGCTGGTAAACCCTGGGGGGAGAGGCACAACAAGTCATTGAACCCTAAGCTGAAACCCCCCCCTACTGTCACTGGCTACTTGCCTGATCTGTCCTAGGCGACAACCAGCACCTGGTCGACAATCCCTTCTTAATACTGTATAAGTGACAACACAGAACGCAGACAGGACAAACAACAAGAAAGGGAGGTCAGCTAGCCAAGGGGTTGGTAACCCTTGAGCAATGCAGTACAGAATCAAAATCCAACAGAATAGTCAAAGTCAATGCCAGAGGTCAGGAATAAGAATACAAGTAATAAAACAGCAAGAGTAATAGCCAGTACGCAGGAGGCAATAGCAAGCGCCAATGGGAATGTGAGCAAACAATAAATAGGAAGGAAGAACCTGCCCCAAACTTGATAGAAGGATAGGCTGTCAAACACACAAGTAAGGTTAAAATTAA
Source organism: Leptodactylus fallax (assembly GCA_947044405.1). Lineage (NCBI taxonomy): Eukaryota > Metazoa > Chordata > Amphibia > Anura > Leptodactylidae > Leptodactylus > Leptodactylus fallax. The sequence continues at coordinate 4,157,509 of CAMRHE010000129.1, read as the reverse complement.
CTATTAGCAGAGCAGAGGGAAAGCAAGGTGAAGGAGATGGGTATGGCGGAAAATGAACTACAGAGGTGAGGGAATAGGACAGAGTTCAGACAATACAAGAAAAACCCAAAAGGAAAGAATCACAGTTGGACACGCCTCCTGCGCCGCAGCATGCGCCAAAGCCCGGATGGGCAAGGACGTTACAAAAGGGTAATATTGGGTGGATTTGGCAATTAACAGACCATTGGTGGCTTTGGTTACAGCACTTAATGCCACTTATGCCACTATAATGCCAAGGCTTTTGAGCTTTGAGGCAAAATGGAATAATGAAATGTACAGAGAAGACAGATCAAGGGATGGCTAATTAAAACCAGGTAGTGTAGCATATTCTTTTCTTCTAACGTTTTTACATTATGATTATAAGTATTATAGTAACTATATGTATGGAAATTATATTTAAAAAAAAATATATATATATATATATATATATATATATATATATATATATCTGTAAATATTTATGGGTGCTGCCATCTTGTCTGAGCTGCTAACAAGATTTATAAATATGCTTTACAACTACAACACCAACATGGACCATAGACATAATAGTCTAGAATGTTCATTGAGGTCTGTGGAACTGTTTTCTAGATATGCCATGTGAATGATCAGGGCAGCGAAGGAGATCAACCCATTAATAATAATAATACACTTTATATATATATAGAGCCAACATATTCCGCAGCACTTTACAATTTGTAGGGTTCAAGTACAGACAAAAAAGGTACATTAAAAAGAAATAGTCAATTCACACACTGGGACTGAGGGCCCTGCTCGCAAGAGGTTACTGTCATTACACATACAGTATATAAAGCTGTAATACATTTAGTAGTCTGATTGAAAACAGGATATTGACATGGAAAATTAAGAAAAAAATTATCAAAATTATTAAAAAATGTTTACTTTAAAACTTGCTTAAAAAACATAATTTTCTGACACATTCCTTTTACAGATGGATATGATGATAGCATTCTTAACAGTGTAATTTTCCAGAGTTTAATTTTGCAGTGAGCTAAAGGGTTAAAATGACAGCATACAGTATATAAAGCTGTAATACATTTAGTAGTCTGATTGAAAACAGGATATTGACATGGAAAATTAAGAAAAAAATTATCAAAATTATTAAAAAATGTTTACCTTAAAACTTAATATATAAAGAAATAGGACACAAATATTCTTCTTAAGGAAGTAATAATAATAATAATAATAATAATAATACATTTTATTTATATAGCGCCAACATATTCCGCAGCACTGTCCAATTTGTATATTTATGATGCTATACTTTTACTACATAATTAACATTGAGCAGTCCCTTCTTCATGCTTCTCTATAAAGGTTTTACTCTCAGTTATGTTTGTGAAGGTTCTAACTTTGCTGCAGCATTTATTCACATCTATTGAACATTCTCCTGAGAACGAGAGCTCAACATATGTACAATATGTTATATAGTATTAAGCAAAATGATATGCCTCCATTATTTAGGCAGCATGATCAGTGGCACAGCTCCATTTACACTATATTGTTTGGTATAGTCACAGTGTAAGAAGTCTATCCATATTTCCCCGTGTCTTGCCTTTCTACATTCCTGCACTGGAAGGGTTAAGGGGGGATGGTAACACAGTTACCCTTGGGGACAGGTAATTGGCGGTGACTCTGTATCACAAGCGTCACGCTCTCTGGGCCTGTAATTAACCAAGAGTGATTTAATGACAGGGGGACAATTCTGTCACTCCTGCCCCCTCTTTTTCTATATCCCTTTTTCCACTTTTCAATGTCTCTCACAGTCATTCTTTCTCGACCTTTCTTTGATTCTTGTTAAGTGAGCAAATTGACTTTTTAATTAGAAAACCATATAAAATAATATTATGTGTAATTTCAGTGCAGGCGTGCAAAATACATTTAGATTATTCCCAAATGGACCTTCAGATTAATGAAGTAATTGAATGGCAAGTTTCTGATCTCTAATAAAGCAGATTTATGTATCATATCAGAACCAATATACACTGTATTAGTTCACCAAATGTTTAGAACAGTAATCACATCACTTGGTATAATGTATTTATGACCCTTGGGACAACCTGGGGGTTATTTTAGCTCACGGGATTGTCATCTCTTCATCAAGATGGTTGGCACATCAGAAACCACCAATAAGTTCTCACTCCGACACATTGAATTTGGTTCAGCACTGACCTCAGCCAGCTTTATTCTTCTGTTTTACAGCAAAACATCATGTACATCACAGTACAAAATAAATTCTCAGCCGTCTGGATACTAACTACACATTTGGTGTCTCTCACTATGAGACCCTGGGCCTACTACCCAGTATCTCCACATACACAGCAGTTCTCACCAGCTCACATCGTTCTGACTCCCACAGGCCCTGGCACAACCTGCGTTCCCCAGACAGGGAGCATTATGGGAAGGGTTGACACTTTACTTGTAGAGCCCTTTCACCTGGCTGCTAATTAACCTCATTAACAACCTACTTATCTGCAAACCACATGAAAATACCCAACTTTCCAGAGACTTTTCTCTTCCCCCCAGCTTTCCCAGGATGAAATACACATTTTTCTGCACATCCAGTGGCACAAACTTGCTACTCCAGCAGTCACATTGCCACACCCTTGTTATAGTAGATTATCCACTTCTTCATCAATGGACTGTACATTGGATGGATTGATTCCATTTTAAGCATTGTGCTAATCATTTATTTCATATTTACATATACCCAGCACAGGGCATACAGTATATATGTTTATTCTATTTATTCTGTACTGCATCCTTAAGATTATTGGACCAATATCAACCAGACAGATAATTGCAAAATCCTATTTTCTGATTTCCCCAAGAAGTTCCACATAGATTAATAATCAGGCAAAGTTATATACTTTCACTCATTAATCACTGGCAAGAATAACCAATGAAGGCCTTTAATTGCCATAGAAGAAAGCTCCAATCACAGAAAGTAATCTAAAACACAGCTTTAACTAAAGTAATTAAAAAGTGCACAAACCCACCATGATCTTATCGACCCTTAGATACAGGGATGAGGTATACAAGTGAGGGAGCCTAAATACCTAAATGCAGCATCCCAGTGGACACTGCTTATATGTTTTTATTTTCTTGTGTTGGTGCCACTGTATGTATATATATATATTTTTATGTGTATTTTGCCCTTTAATTGTTTATTTTGCAGCTTTCTAATTGTTTTATATGTGTTCCCCTTTTTAGTGTTTTCCATTGTATTTGGCTGCCCCTCTGTTTTAAGGAACTTGGAGCAGCTCTGGCCAATCACTGGCCACTGGGTTGGGGATGGAGACTTCAAGTCTCCAGAGAACCGTTAATTGAGTGTGTGCTAGCAACCTAGTGAGACCTGCTGTGAGTCCTCTGGAGCCCCTGAGGGAAGAAATATCTACAGCAGCTATATACAGCCCTGATACAGGAAAGAAACTGCTGTCAGCCCCATAGAGACAAAAGTTTGCAAAAGGTTTTGAAAAAGTCATGGATCACATAACCCACCAGCCAGGACCCATTCACATCTAGGCATCTGGGCCCCTGGGACTTTGTAGAACTCAGCCCTGATAGCCATAGTGGGAGAGACAGAGACTTATATATTATTTTGGAGTGGAGAAAATTCACCATTTATCACTATTTTATTCTGGGCATCCCTCATACCAAGTATGGGAATAGCCATTCCAGTGGACACTGTTACCCCCATTAGGAAGCTGCATGAGTTCTTTGGTTATAAGTTTTCACAGTAAAGTTTCTTCTTGGTTCCACTGTACTACTGCCTTCTGAGTTATTCCTGCGCTTACCATCAGGGCCCTTCTGAACACCACACCACACCACCACAAGCATTTTATGTGGCAAAGGGACCTTTGAGGCCCCTTTAAGATCTTAGGCTCAGTACTGAGGGCTATCACTGCACCCCTATAGCTATGCCACTCTGTGTGTGTGTGTGTATGTGTGTGTTTGCAAGTGCGTGTGCATGAGAGAGTGGGGAGAGATACCTGTCAGCTGGTTAACAACTATCTAAAGTGCCTAGCTTGCTTTGAGAACATCCCACAATAAAGAAGAATTTTCCCATTTATATCATTGGGGGACACAGCACCATAGGTATAGGTCTGGCACTAGCAGACTGACACTAAGAAACAAAAAAGTGTGATGGCTCCACCTCTGGGCTATACCCTCTCCACACAATGGTAGCCCTCCACCAATCCCCTTGACAGAGGAATCTCCGACGGGTGGAACCACGTCTCCCCCTGTTTGGTCTGTTTCTCCTGGGGACATCTCTGACTCCAACTCAGAGCCTCAGCAAGGCACATCTTTATCAGCCGCTATTCAGGACCTCATTCTGGTGGTTAGGGATACCACCAGTTTCGGAAGGGGAACAGGACATATCTGAAGACCCCAACCCCACCACCCAGGAGGATGTCTCTTCCCTCCCTCTGGTCTTCCCGAACCATGGGGCCTTTGACCAGCTATTGAACAAGGAATTGCTTCACTCGGACAGCCATTTATCTTTCACTAAGAAGTCGGATGTCCTGTTCCCCTTCCGAAAATGCCTGCCGTGGATCCTTCCATAGCTCATCTGTTTGAGGCTGCCATGCTGATATTGGCGGACTCCGTCTCCCTCAGTCACTTCTTGGACAAGAAGGTGGACTCCCTCTCCAAGACGACTTTTGCATGGGCTAAGCAGCTCTAAAAGGGTCTTGCTTCCAGGGCTTTCCCTCAGGACAACCAGCTTCTGGTTTCCCAGATCTTGGATGCACGGACTGTAGGGAGGATGCAAGGGACTGCAGGGGGGGTAGGGCTAAGTGTACAGGCACCCCCTTCCTTCCCCCCTTTGGTCACTGTCTAGGTGGGTGTAGTGTAGGTTGGGGGGGTGGCGGGAACATGGCCTGTGTTGTTTTCTGGATGAGTGCCAGCACGCTCCTCTCTCCCCCTCCGTTATTTGTTTACATTCAAGGCCATGGTACTGGTAACCATGGGAACCAATTATAAATGGGTTTTGCAATTTTAAAAATAAAAGCTGTAGCCGACCTTTTGCCAACAAAAAGGAGAATATGTGTTTGTGTTTAATTTTTATGGGAAGGGGAAATGTCAGCAAAAGCAGCGGCCAACGCAGTGTCCATCCACAGCGCTGTCTGGATTTGGTCATGGAATGTGGAATCTGCCTCTAAAAGGGCTGCATGTAGCAAAACCACTTGTACAAGTATGTGCCATGTTTTTGCTACATACATATTTGGATTGGAGAATCCTATCACGTTGCAGCCCAACATATAGGAGTGTGCGATACCATTGTCCTGCTACAATTTGAAAAGGCTGTAGTCGCTCTTCCCTTCTCCTGGGATGAGCAGGGCAGACTCTTTGGCAAGGGCCTTGAGAAGCTAATCTCATTCCCATTCCTGCTTCAGAGCATTTACAAGGTTTTTACTCCAACCTCTTCACCATCCTCAAGAAGGATGGCTTCGTCCATTCCATCCAGGATTTGAAGAGGCTCAACCGATTTGTCCACAGGTTCTGCATGGATTTCCTGCGGTCGGTGGTAGCTTCCTTGGAGCCAGGCAAATTTCTGTCCTCTATAGACATTTGCAGCCCTTGCCTCCACATTCCCATTGCTGGATCACATCAGTGGTTTCTCTGCTTTGTGGTGGGTTCACGTCATTTCCAGTTTGTTGCGCTTCCCTTTGGTTTAGCAACTCCCCTTCCCCCCGGGTCTTCACCAAAGTCATGGAGTATCTCATGTCAATCCTCCACTCCTGAGGAGTCACTGTGCTTCCATGCCTGTACAAACTTCTGATGAAGGCTCCCTCCATGAAGGAAAACCTGACCAGCCTTCAGATCCTTGCGCGTTGTGCCTTACTAGTGCATGGAATTCTTGGCCTTGGTCCTTGGCACTCAGCTGGGCAGGGTTCTCCTTTGCGCTCTTCAGTCTGGTGTGTCCCTCCTCCTTTTCCTCTGGAGGTACTCCCTTTGTTCAACTTGCCTGTGCATGTGGGTTTTGGGCACAATGGTGTCAACGTTCAAGACCATCCACTATGACAACTCTGCAACTGTTGGAAAAGTCTCCATCCAGCCTCGACCACCATGTTCTTCTCCCCTCTTGGGTTATCTGGGAACTTCTTTGAAGGCTGTCCTCCCCAGGGACTCCACAGTGGAAGTCCTTTCTTCCTCTCCTTTGGCAAGTTATCTCCACCAATGCCAGTCTGTCCAGGTGGGGAGCAGTCTTTGGTGTTCTGACCACTCAGGGACTATGGTCCAAGTCGGAGACCTCTCTCCAGATCAATCTTCTAGAACTGAGTGCCATTTTCCTTGCCCTTTCCCATTGGACCTCTCTTCTCCAGGGCCCAGAGTCCAGACAAATAACTCCACAGTGGTTGCCTACTTAAACCACCATGCAGCACCACTAGCAGAGCCACCATGCAAGAACCCTTCCATTCCCTTCTCTGGGCAGAGTGCCACATTCCTGGCCTCACCACAGTCCACATCCTGGGAGTGGACAATTGGGCGACAGATGAAAAGCTGCCGTGAAAAGTTCAACCCAGGCGATTGGTCTCACTCACCAGAAGATCTTTTTCCAGTTGGGCCTTTGATGGGGAAATACAGACATTGACCTCTTCACTTCCATTTGAAGGGAAGTGGCCAGATCCTTGGACCCCTGGGGCCTTGCTGCCAACGTCCTTGTCATTCCCTGGTTTGACTTTTGACTTCTGTATTTGTTCCATCCTCTTTCCCTTCTCCCCCCTCTCAAGTAACTCAAGGTGAAGAGGGTTCCAGCTCTTCAGGTGGCCCCGAAGGGTCTGGTACGCAGACATTATGTTCCTGCTAGCAGATGCCTCCTGGCCTCTTCTTCTGCAGAACGACCTCCTTTCTCAGGGTCTGCTATTCCATCCCACCTTACCTCAGCTGCTTTTAATGGCATGGCTGTTGAAGCTGAGGTTCTGAGGCTTTGTGGCTTTTCTGAGGCAGTTATCTAGACCATGTCCAAGGTCTGCAAGTCTGCTAGGATCATATTTGAAAGGCCTATGTGCGGTGGTGCAAGCATCACGATTTCATATTCCTTTTCCATCCCTAGAATCCTGGCTTTTTTCCATTCTGGTCTGGACCAAGGTCTTGGGCTGCTTTCTCTTAAGGGGCAGGTTTCCGCACTTTCCATTCTTTTCCAGAAGACCCTAGCCTTCCGGCCTCTAGTGAAGACCTTCCTGCAGTGAGTAGCGCACAGTGCACCACTCTCCTGTTGAACCTTTGGAATTTAACTTGGTCCTTAAGGTGCTTCAGACTCCCCCCTTTGAGCCACTGCAAGAGATTTCTCTTTATCTTCTTTTTTGGAAGGTTGCCTTCCTAGTAGCCGTCACATCCATCTGCAGGTCTCTGAGCAAACTACCCTGTCTCGGAGGTCTCCTTTCTTGTCCTCCACATAGACTAGGTCATCCTCCATCCTCCTTCATCTTTTCTCCCCAAGGTTGTTTTCTCCTTCCACATCAATGAGGAAATAGTCTTGTATTCCTTTTGCCCGAACCCCATAAACCCCTGTGAACATGTTCATCACTGCCTTGATGTGGTCCGGGGACTTCGGGTCTATTTGTCTCTCACGGACTCCTTTCATCGTTCGTACTCCTTGTTCGTTCTCCCTGAAGGTCCTTGCAAGGACTTTGCCGCCTTCAAGGCCTCCATCTCCAAGGAGGCTTATAGGATTAAGGGTAGGTCACCACCATTTCGGGTGACAGCTCACTCTACCAGATCTGTTGGAGTCTCCTGCAAAGTCCGCAAAGCTGCCACCTGGGCCTCTGTCCACACTTTTACCAAGTTCTACAAGATCCATTCTGTGGCCTCTGCTAATGCCAGTTTGGGTTGTAAGGTTCTGCAAGTGGCTATGCACTAGTTTGCTCACATCACTGTAAAATTCCATTGTCTGGGACTGCTTTAGGACATCCCATGGTGCTGTGTCCCCAAATGATATAAAAGAGAAAATTGGATTTTTGTACTCTCCATAAAATTGCTTTCTTGTTATATTCATTGGAAAACACAGATCCCACCCTCTCTCTTGTTCCTGCCCTAGGCTGTTCTGGTTCTTTTCCAGGTTCAGGACATGTTGGAGGTTGTTGGTTACATGTTCCTTGTTTACTTTTCTTTTTTTCTCTCTCCCACTGCTGCAGTACAAACTGACTAGCATAGTGTCTGTGAAAGCAGAGCCAACACTTTTTTTGTTTCCTAATGTTAGCCTCCTAGTGGCTGGGCCTATACCAATGGTGCTGTGTCCCCCAGTGAATACAACGAGAAAGGGATATTACAGTGAGTACAAAAATCCAATTTTTCTTAACTACACCATTCAGAAAACCTTAAAGGGGTTGTCAGGGATAAATGTTTTAATGTTTTTTATATTAGGCCAGGGAAAGTGAAAAAAAAAAAACAAAAGACACGGGTCATAACAGTGCAGTGGGGACTTCTAGCATAACAAGATCGCAGAGCAGCAGGACCAGACCACGCTGAGAGACACCAGAGCATCGAGGACAGGTGAGTATGTTTTATTGTTTTTTTTTCACCTTCCCCACCTAATATGAAATTTTTTTTTTATCCTGGACAACCTCTTTAAGACCTCATCATGTTTTTGTACTTCCAACAGTACAACTTGAATGTTCCAGACAACCATGCAAATCAGTTTTATAATGGTCTTTGGGTTTTTTCTTATATGTAAAGTCACAAGGACATCAACCTCTTTCCAACACATGTTATAATTGTCCTTCATGTTTGGCAATGCGTTCCTGCAACATGATGTACTCTTATGTCATGTACTGTACATGGCGCCTGTAACACCTGCGATTGGAGCTGTGCTCCAATCATGAGTGTTATCCCCTCAGATGCCATCAATGGCTGGATCGACTAGATAAGCTGTCAGCATACAGTACATCAGTGTCTGTATAGACTGACAGCCTGTAGGTACCACAATACATGTATACTGCAGTGTATACATGTGTAAAATAAAAATAAAAATATTATGTATCTCTTCCCCCAGAAAACAAGCCATCATATGGTTACATCACCAGAAAAATGTAAAAAAGTATAGCTTGTACAATGTGACAACAAAATACCCAAAGATTGTGACATCTTTGAAGAAAACTAGCTGCAGCTGGAAGGGAAAAGTATAAGCTGAGTAAGTGTACATTAGGGTGTACCCTAGGATTAGATTTTACTACATCTGATCCTTCAAAATGCCCACAATCCTAGGATCTAGTGGGAAAACAGAGGGGGATTTGGTGTATGTATACTGCACAATTTACATATTCACGTTTTACCCTATGCTGTATATTCACATGTGAAATACTAATGTTCACTTCACACCTTGATAAATTCTTTGAGGGGTGCAGATTTCAAAACGAAGTCACCTCCTACAAAATTCTACTATTTTGGCACCTTAGGGACTCTGCAAAGGTGACATTGGATTCAAAAAACATCTAAATCTGTACTCTACAAACCAAACAGCGCTTCCTTCCTTCTGTGCACTGCACTTCATTTTGTGCTCTGTAGTTCAACAGTAGACTTGTGATATATTTGACACTGTTGTACTTAGGATAACCCACTTAACAAAGTCTGCCTGCAATTGTGGGCTGGGGGAAAGAGTGCAGTGTTCCTGTGTTTGGGAGAACACCATAGTAGCTAATTCCCTCCCCGTCTAGAGCTAAACTGAGTTAAAGCTGGCGTAGAAGGGGAAAAACACTGAAGATATATGGTACAGATTACATTGTGGTAATGTTTTTATATTAGTATACATGCATGGGTGTTGTGGTAAGGTGTACGGGAAAGTCGTGGAAGGGGTGTATATTTCACCTGGTTACCTCAGCCAGGTGAGATAAAAAGAAAACCAGGCTTTTTCTGACCTTAGCAGACCTTAGTTTGCTAGGGTTTTATTTCGGCTGCTTTACATGGGCTGGTTTTTTTGGACTGGAGGGCAGGTTTGGTAGAGGGTGCCTTCCAGTCCACATCCCTAGTCCACTACGGGACTTCCTCCCTACTCCCAGAGGCTCCCAGGTGAGGTTTCCTGTTTGAGTCAATTGGGAAGTAAGGCTGACAAAAAGGGAGCTCTGTTTGTGTCACAGGGAGAGAGAGAAAGACCCCTCCTGTGTGAGGAGCGTTTTGCATTTTGGAAACCTGAATTTCCTACTCCGTGTTGCCTGTAAGGTACTTTGTGTTTCATCTAATGCCGGACAGGCGTAGGAACTGCATAATTTTGTTTGGACATTTGTGTTGTTGGTGCTTATGCCGCTACAATAAAGCACCACCAAGATTTAACCAGAGACCTGCTGTGTGTACGTGGTCATTGCCGCCCCACCGTATGAGCTAATCCCTCACAATTGGCAGAGAACGCGGGCAGAGCGTTGCTACGGGCAACGGCGTGACCAAGTGACAGCAGTATATGTCCTGGGTGAAGGCTGCTGCTTTGAAAAACCCGTCTAGTAAAATGGAGGAGGTGATCAAGCAGTTGGTGCAGGCTAATCTGAGGCATGAGCGAGCCATGGAGCAGCAACAGAAGTTCCAGACAGAGGCCTTGCAAGCCCAGCAACAGGCCCAGCTGCAGTCCAATATGCAGCAACAAGAGACTAACCGCCTGTTGATGGAGCAGATTGCTGCGCTCAGGGAGACTGTCATGACTCAGCCCCAGCGAGTGCAGGTAAGCCCACCTGAGGCTGTTAATATGAAAAGGGCTGTACAGCGGGCTCTGCAAAAGATGACACCAGATGATGACATCGAGGCCTACCTCACGGTGTTTGAGAGAGTGGCAGAGAGGGAAAGTCTGCCAGAGGCCGAGTGGGCAGCGGTGATCGCACCTTTTCTGACAGGAGAACCACAAAAGGCCTATTATGACCTTAGGGAGCAGGATGTCCGGGACTATGCAAAATTAAAAATGGAGATCCTGGCTCGCCTGGGTGTTACGCCTGCTGTCCGCGCTAGAAGGGTGCATAAGTGGAGCTACACCATGGACAAGCCTGCCCGGTCCCAGATGTATGACCTGGTCCATCTGGTGAGAAAGTGGCTGGAGCCAGAGACCTCGTCGCCAGCTCAGATCGTGGAAAAGGTGGTGGTTGATCGTTTTTTCAGGGCTCTCCCAGCCAACTTGCAACGGTGGGTTGGGCATGGAGACCCCAAGACCGCTGAGCAGCTCATCAGTCTGCTGGAGAGGTTCATCATGACCGAGGACTACCTCCAGGACGTCCCTGCACCCCTGACGCCTTCCAGGACGGCCAGACCTGTGTCAGCTGTGGGTAAGAGAGTTCCAGCTGGAGGTGTGTGGAAGAGTGTGAAAGCGAGCAGAGCTCTGGAGCCTGGGCGAGGGCAAGGGGCTAACCCTGAACCCCAGGGATCCCCTGGTCCTAGAAAGGACTCCCTGCCGAGAAGGCCTGATACCCGCCAGTGCTGGAGGTGCCATGAGTGGGGGCATATCGCCTCCTATTGCCCTCTTACCCCAGACTCCATGGAGTGCGACACTGCTCGGCGACAATCCTTCTTTGCAGAGACAGTTTGTGCGGCCCTCCCAGGTCCAGGGACTGAGCCCCATGTGTGTATGCTTAAAATAGATGGCCGCTCTGTGAAGGCCCTGCTAGACTCTGGCAGCCTAGTGACTCTGGTTCGGGCCAACCTTGTAACTAGGGACTATGTGCCGGGCAAGTGCATGAAAGTCCTGTGCGTCCACGGGGATGTTGTCGCCTACCCTGTGGCTCAGGTCAGATTGGTAACCCCGTCTGGAACTGTGACGTATGAAGTTGGGGTCGTAAAGAGACTCATGCATGATGTGATTGTGGGTCGTGACTTCCCGTTGTTCTGGAAGTTGTGGAAAATGGATAACATTTCTGCTGCCGGTGATAAAATGCCAGTGGAAACAGTACCTTCCTCTGAGAAAGTTGAGACATGTGAAGGACAAAAGGAAAATGATAATGATGATGATAATAATGATGATGATGGTAATAATGGTGATGATGACAAAGTTTTCCCCTTGCAAGTGTTAATTGGGGAAGAAGAAGAAACTTCCCTGCCTGAATCACAGGTATTAGATTTAGAGGTGTCTCGGGGTAACTTTGGGACCGAGCAAGTGAGAGATCTTACTCTGAGTTCTGCTCGGGCCAATGTCACCGTGATAAATGGGGTACCACAGGAACCTGGGGCTGATGAAAGGTTTCCACACTTTGCCATGAATGGGGACTTGGTGTACCGGGACACCAAGGTAAACAATGAGGTAGTGGAACAGCTTCTAGTGCCAAAGTCGTACCGCCGTAGGGTGCTGGACATGGCTCATAGCCATGTACTTGGGGGTCATTTGGGTACCGGGAAAACCCAAGAGAGGATCCTTCAGAGGTTTTTCTGGCCTGGGGTATATGTAGAAATAAAACGGTTTTGTGAGTCATGTCCCACGTGCCAAATAAGTGCTCCAACATCCCACTTCCGAAGTCCCTTGGTGCCTCTTCCCATCATCGAGGTACCATTTGAGAGGATTGCAATGGACCTGGTCGGGCCCATTGTCAAATCTGCTAGGGGACACCAGTACATCCTCGTTATGGTCGACTATGCCACTCGATACCCAGAAGCAGTGCCCTTAAGGAACATGGCATCTAAGAATATTGCCCGAGAGTTGTTTTATATGTTCTCTCGCACCGGGCTCCCTAAAGAGATCCTTACTGACCAGGGTACGCCCTTTATGTCCAAGGTCATGAAAGAGCTGTGCAAGTTGTTTAAACTTAAGCACATTCGTACGTCAGTATACCACCCACAGACGGATGGTTTAGTGGAGAGGTTTAATAAAACCCTGAAACACATGCTTAAGAAGGTTGTAGAAAGGGATGGTCGGAACTGGGATTGCCTGTTACCGTACCTTATGTTCTCCATAAGAGAGGTACCCCAGGCGTCTTCAGGGTTTTCTCCCTTTGAACTAGTTTATGGCCGACATCCTAGGGGGTTGTTGGACGTCGCCAAGGAAACCTGGGAGAGCGAGGCAACCCCTTATAAAAGTGTTGTGGAACACATCGCTCAGATGCAGGATAGAATAGCGACGGTGATGCCCATAGTCAAAGAACATTTGCAAAAAGCTCAAGAGGCCCAAAGCAGAATTTATAACAGATCTGCTAGGCTGAGAGTCTTTGGCCCTGGGGACAGGGTCCTGGTTCTAATACCTACTGTTGAAAGTAAGTTTCTGGCAAAGTGGCAGGGTCCCTATGAGATCATAGAAAGAATAAATGAGGTAAACTACAAGGTGCATCAACCAGGTAGGAGAAAACCCTTCCAGATCTACCACGTAAACCTAATCAAGCCGTGGAAAGATCGGGAGTCGTTGGTAGCCACCCAGACTGTGGCTAAGGAGGTGGTACACCCAGTTCCCCCAGTAACGGTAGGTGAGGCACTGTCAGGGCACCAGAAACAGGAGGTAAGAGAGTTTCTACAGGGAAACAGGCGTAAGTTCTCTGACTTACCAGGCCGAACTCACTTGATAAAGCATCATATTAAAACCGAGCCTAACTGTAGTGTGAACCTGAAGCCGTACCGCATACCAGAAGCCCGCAGGCAAGCGGTGTCATCAGAGGTCAAACATATGCTTGAGCTGGGTGTTATTGAGGAATCTGTTAGTGAGTGGTCAAGTCCCATTGTACTGATCCCAAAGCCTAATGGGACCTGGAGGTTCTGTAATGACTTTAGAAAGCTAAATGAGGTGTCAAAGTTTGATGCGTACCCCATGCCTAGAGTAGATGAGTTGATTGAGAGGCAGGGGAGGGCAAGGTATATCACGACACTTGATCTTACCAAAGGTTATTGGCAGATACCCTTATCTGATGAGGCTAAGGAAAAGACGGCGTTTTCCACTCCAGAAGGCCTGTTCCAATATGTAGTGATGCCATTCGGGTTGCATGGGGCCCCTGCTACCTTCCAGAGGCTGATGGACCTGATCTTGAGACCACATCGAGATTATGCGGCTGCTTACCTGGATGATGTGGTCATTTTTTCGTCTGACTGGAGAAGTCACCTCTGTAAGGTACAGGCAGTATTGGACTCCATCAGTGATGCGGGCCTAACTATAAACCCAGAGAAGTGTGCAGTGGGTCTAGAGGAGGCAAGATACCTGAGTTACATAATTGGAAAGGGCTTGGTAAAACCCCAGATCAACAAGGTTGAGGCAATACAGAACTGGCCTAGGCCGCTAACAAAAAAACAGGTCAGAGCCTTCCTTGGTATAACCGGATATTACCGTCGGTTTGTGCCCAATTTTGCCTCAATAGCTTCCCCACTGATGGACTTGACAAAGGGTGGTAAGTCCGTAATGATAAAGTGGACTCCAGAGGCAGAAAAAGCTTTTCAGAGCCTAAAATCGGCCCTGTGTGAACAACCCGTACTTGTCTCCCCAGATTTTAAAAAGCAATTCCTGGTCCAGACGGACGCGTCTGATACAGGCTTGGGAGCGGTCCTGTCAAAAGTGGTAAATGGGGAGGAACACCCAGTGATGTACCTGAGCAGAAAACTGACCCCTGCAGAGAAAAACTATGCTATAGTGGAAAGGGTGTGTTTGGCTGTCAAATGTGCGTTAGAATCCCTGAGGTATTATCTGCTGGGTAGACAGTTCGTGTTGGTGACAGACCATGCTCCTCTGGCATGGATGAAGCAAAATAAGGAGAGAAACGCAAGAGTAACCTAGTGGTTTCTCTCCTTACAGAATTTCAGTTTCAAGGTGGAGCATAGGCCTGGTAAATTACAAGGTAATGCAGACGCCTTATCCAGAACCTACTGTATGTTCAGTGGAAGTGCCCAGACCTCTGGTCTGGAGAAGAGGGGGGGATATGTGGTAAGGTGTACGGGAAAGTTGTGGAAGGGGTGTATATCTCACCTGGTTACCTCAGCCAGGTGAGATAAAAAGAAAACCAGGTTTTTTTCTTACCTTAGCAGACCTTAGTTTGCTAGGGTTTTATTTCGGCTGCTTTACATGGGCTGGTTTTTTTGGACTGGAGGGCAGGTTTGGTAGAGGGTGCCTTCCAGTCCACATCCCTAGTCCACTACGGGACTTCCTCCCTACTGCCAGAGGCTCCCAGGTGAGGTTTCCTGTTTGAGTCAATTGGGAAGTAAGGCTGACAAAAAGGGAGCTCTGTCTGTCACAGGGAGAGAGAGAAAGACCCCTCCTGTGTGAGGAGCGTTTTGCATTTTGGAACCCTGAATTTCCTACTCCATGTTGCCTGTAAGGTACTTTGTGTTTCATTTAACGCCGGACAGGCGTAGGAACTGCATAATTTTGTTTGGACATTTGTGTTGTTGGTGCTTATGCCGCTGCAATAAAGCACCACCAAGATTTAACCAGAGACCTGCTGTGTGTACGTGGTCATTGCCGCCCCACCGTATGAGCTAATCCCTCACAGTGTGTATTCTGAATATACCATAGCTGCCATAGTGTATAAACCACTTGATTAAAAGAAAAATCAGGACGTCTGTTCTTAAGTTGTTCTTGTCCTGTTCCCTTGAATACAAAGCTGTTATTTAGAATAGTGTTCCAGTTACAGGGAGCAGCAACTGCCATAAGCAACTGGCCTAAATTAGCTAATAAATTTGGCTATGAAATGTACAAACCACATCTGGGAAATTGTAATATGATACAGCATTTCCAAGAATAAACCCAATTCTTCTGTATTGCAAAATTCAATGTTGGTCCACGCATTTAGCCATTTCTAACTTGCTGGTGGGTTTGTTTGGACAAAAAAAAAAAAAAAAATCAGAAAGGACCTGTAAACTATTCTAAAACTAAGGTTAGGTTCACATTAGTGCTGGGCTCTCCATTGTTTGGGTCACCGCTGGGGGCCACAAACGACGGAGAGTCCGTCTGCTAATACTGCAGTTACCCATGGACATCCGTGGACCCCATAGACTATAATGGGGTGCGCCAGGTTTCCACCAATTTTATACTGAAAACGGCGGAGAGTCCATGCAGGACTTTTCTCTCTGCTGATCTTTAGTGGAATCTGTGTCCAATGGAGACTCCAGCCAAATGTGAACCTAGTTTTAGGCGGTACTCACACTTAAAGTGGCTGATCAAACGTGAGACAGAATTACATTTAACATAAATATTCTAGGAAATTATATTGAAATTTAATATCTGGAATATGCTAGTGTATATGTATATATAAATATGCACTGTATAACATTTATATATAAACGTTAGTAAATGTATTGCAAGTCACTTCTCCAAGAGAATACTGATGAATATCTTTTGCCTAGACACAATATCCAGAAAACATCCCTATTAAGGACATGGTGCGTCCAATCTCTACCTCACTTTGTCCTATACGCTTCTTCAAACTCACATTGTGGTTAATGTTAATGGAAATATGGATGCTACATTGTGAAACCAAACCAACAAGACTTAAAGTAGCACCCATACCACACAATGCATTAATCACAAGGATGCAATAACTCATTTATAAGTTCCCATTCTGTACAGTCTAATTTACTCTAAGATAAATGTACTGCTACAAATTTACAAAGACAAGGATTTCTGAGCATTTCTCAGACACAGACTAGAAATGCTATAACCCAGCAGGGGCTGCAAACACTTTATGGATTAATATGGCTGCAATGTAGATGGTTTCATTTTCTGGATTTTGAAAAGTGAATATGCCAAAGAGAGGAGGGGATTAGATACGTTGTGTATTTAATAAAAAGGTCTTACAGAATTTGAGTTTAGGTTGCAGAAACCTAATTTAAATAACATTTTGTATATACAAACATGCATATTTTCTATATTTATTTATTTATTGGATATACAGGTGCATCTCAATAAATTAGAATATTTTTGAAACGTTCATTCATTTTAGTAATTCAATTCATAATCAGCGTCTTCCATGATTGTGTGTCCTACTGAACCAGACTGAGGGACCATTTAAAGGCTTAGGAAACCTTGGCAGGTGACACACTGAATTTACAATACTGAACTTTTTTACAATATTCTAATTTTCTTAGATTTGTGTTTTCATTAGCTGTAATCCATAATCAACATTTACAGAAATAAAACACTTGAAATAGAACACTCTCTGTGTAAAGAATCTAGAAACTATAGGAGGTCACTTTTTTAATGTAATTACTGAAAGAAATAAACGTATCAAAGATATTCTATTTTATTGAGATACACCTGTATTTGTGTCTCACATTGTAGGATTTTGTCACTTTAAGAGTATGTACCGCTTTAAGGATTTGCAGTTCCTTATTGGTCCTTTTGCACACCATGCCATGACAAAATACTTGATTTAAGTAATGTAACTAATAATCATGTGCTAGAGTAATCTGTATGGTAGGAGAACTAGAAGGAGACGGGGCACATGGTTACAGAGTAGAATGCTTTAGTACAATGGTTTCTTCAACTAAAATCTTGAAGGAGATTAATATATTGCACCAACAGAATGAGTTATGTATTGTAGAAATTAGGTTTTCCATGAGCATAACATCACTAATTTGTAAAGAACAAGAAGACATTTTCAGCAGATCATAACAATGGGATATAGGCCCTAGCCAATTATTATCATATGGCGAAGGAGAGACCATTTGTAAGATAACAGAAATTTTGCAGTTATGATTAAAAAAGTGACAGGCCAATATTAACTATTGCATGTGTGATTTTGCAGATTACTTCCTGCTACTTACTCGAAAAAGGGGAGAGTACTCAAACAAGACTAAAGAATCTGAAAGAATACACCCTATTCATCTCTACAATACCAACACACTGGGCTAACTCCAGCATTAAAAGAGTGAAGGCAAATGGAAGATCTGTCTCAGCGAGATAAAAGTTTATTTCCAGCTTCCTAGTCCTAGACTGATAGAGGACATCAGAAGAAAAAAAATTGCCATCTTTGTTTAGGGGTTAGTGAAAAAAGTACACCTGGTGCCTGGTCTGAGTGGACAAATATAGGCAAGACTAATCCAACTCCAAATGAAGCTCTTCATAAGGGGTTTTGCCACACGTAAAATAAGATCTGGGAGGAAGATTACAAAATAAAGTGGTTAAGCTGGAGTATTCACTATAGTCACAAATAAATGTGTTGAAGCTTAGTTATGAAGGTAAGTAATGCTACCTTGCTGTTTTTGATGGTACTGTACATTCCTTCTCATGAAAAACTCCCTTTATAAATATAAGTTATTCTTTCTTGTTCTGGCTGAAAGAGGAGATCTCAAGCAGGGCAATCTCTGTGTCATCTACATGGCTATTTGGGCATATAATAATAATAGTAATAATAACTGTATTTATACAGCACCTACATATTTCATAGCACTTTACAAATCAGAGGACACGTGAGACATTACAATGTGACAAAGAAATAAATATATCAAACAATAGGAGTGAGGGCACTGCTCGCAAGAGCTTACATTCTATGAGGAGAAAGGGGGACACAAGAGGTCAGAGGGCTTGTTTGCTACCATGGTCCAGCCATCTTTTAATAGAAAAGGTTGTGTAACTGAAGCTGTATGAACCTGTCACCAGCCTGTATCTGTGAATAAACAGACACTAAGTGCAAGGAGTGCAGTGTAACTTATAGATGGAGAGGACAGGATCTGAGGAACAGAGGAGGAAGGATAAAAGGTGTTATTGTTCTACACCTCTACACATTACATTGTGATCAGGTCACGTGATAAGCCTGATCAAACAGATGTGATTTTAGGGCAGTTTTGAAGCTGCCATAGTTAGGGATTCATGGAAAGAGGTTTTCTTCATGAGACAACAACTGTACATTGACTGTCCAGTTTCTTGGCCTTTTCCTCCATTCCTCTCCTCTGTTTATAATGAAGTGGGTGGAAAACCTTGGTGACTGATGTCACCAGCCTAATACTTGCCAACTCCGTTCACTCAGATTACTACTACTAGCCAATAGTCTGTTATTGCCTTGACCTCACTGACTGATTTATCCAGTTTTACAATTCTGTAGGACATGGAATTTTCAGTCTGAATGCACCAAATCAGCTAAGTGCCAACTGTGCCTAATAATTTCTGGTTAAAAGGTGCAGGGTGTATGTTGGGTATCCTAGATTGGATCAAGATTGTAAATAAAATGAGCTTGTCTAATCTTTTACATATAAATATAAGAGTGTTTAAATCATATAATGTAATTATGCAGAAAATCTAAAAAGAGATTCAGTATTTTTAGTAATTCATGATATGAGACTATCCAACTGGTGTCCTGTGGACAGAGTGCCAAAAAACTGGCATGAATGGAAGCTGAATTGTATTATAGAGTGCTAATTATTTTACAGAGCTCAAATAATCTAGATGTTGTCAAATGCATTGCCAAATTTTCAACATTTACAGAATTAACTGCAAACAAATGTGAAGTGAAGAATGAGAATAAAATACCAAAGCCACTTTTATTTTTTTGGCGTGTTTGTCTAATTTGATGGCCTTAACTTTAAGGCTATACTCACATTGCAGTTGCCTGTCCATTTTTCTGCTCCATCAGAGGAAAGAAAGAAAAGTTTCCTTATTAACAGATATGAACTGAAGACTCCCCATTTATAGCCATCATAATTTACTTTTATAAAATAATAGTTGACAGATGGTCTCTGTTGTCCGTTTTCAGTTTTTTTACTTTGTGAAAAAAAAAATAATAATGTAGTCTACATCGTTATTGTTTCCAATAGTAACTAGCCTTACCAATTGTTTCAAAATATAAGATTTGTTATCATACATTTGTTTCAATTGATGGTGGAGCTACTATTTTAGTTTTGTATTTTTCTGTATCCTTTATAGGATCACTTATTTATTTTCAGTAAGGGTAATGTTAGTCCACCATCTGTGTGTTGTCCTTGACTTTCATGGACCCATAGATTTTAATTAAGCTCCGTGATCCACAAAATGGGTCAAAATTGAGCATGTCACAGTTCTTCTTCCAAGGACCAATGAATGTGTCCACTAAAATAAATGGGTAGTTATGAAATCTGTGATATTGAAAGGCAAATTTAGATGTGTGATGAAAAGAAGAGCGTTTGCCATGATCGGGTTCTTCTAGCCTATCTTCAACAAATCTGAGCGCAGTCGCTGCCTCCTTTTTTAAATAAGCTGCCCCTCTGACTAGGCCATTTAATTGTTATTGTTGATAGCGGGATCTTTCCTACAAATGATCCCATCATTGATGATCAAACGACCGCATGGCGGCCTGCTGTCCAAAAACTGTGTATGGCTGGTTTCAGGCACCAGGCACTATGTGTCTGTAAGGGAATTGCCAGTTGAGCAATTCCCCAGTGCTACTGCAGAAACCTGAGAGGAAGGGAATGACAGAGACAGTGTGTCCTAAACTCACCCAGCCCCTGTCCCTGCCTATTTGCCACACTGTCCTAATAACAGGAGCAACTGGGCGGCAAAACCTTTCCTACAAATAAGTGACAACACAGAACGCAGACAGAACAAACAACAAAGGGAGGTCAGCTAGCCAAGGGGTCGGTAACAGTCGAGCAATGCAGTACTAAAACGAAATCCAAGAGAATCGTCAAAGCCAGAGGTCAGGAATAAGAATACAATAATAACAGAAGAGGAGCTAGCAGGGACAAAGTCACAGGACAGAATCTCAATAGCCAGCGACCATGGGTGGGCTGATGACCTGTTTATAGCAAGTCCAGAACCTGCCCCAGACTTGATTGGTAGACAGACTGTCAATTACACAGGCAAGGCTAAGATTAACTATTGAGGAGCCGAAAGAAACAAGGTGCAGGAGATGGGTGTGGCTGAAAATCAATTACATAGTCTAGGACACTGTTCATACAGAGCAACAAGAATCTTAAGCAAGGAATCAAACTGAACACGCCTTCTGCGCCGCAGCGTGCGAGCGGAGGGTGGCGCAGAGACCTAAACAGGCAGATATGTTACAGTGTCCTAATAAATACAATAACTGAAAAAATGATGCCCCTTCCAGTCAAATGTGCCACAGGATACACTGATGAGCAAAAGGGTACATAGATTTGACTTTTAAGCATAGTTTGATTATGTAGATTCTTTTCATGTAACCTATATAACTTGGATCAGCCCCCAGGGACTCAGACCACTCCCCCTGATAACAACAAACAAGACTTAATTAACTCCTTTCTCGACTCCATTTCCCTACCTAAGCTTACACCCCTTTACACCTGAGGACCTGGAGGAAGTATTGTCTTCCATTCCGTCGGAAAAAAGCCCCAGCCCAGACAGACTTCCCATCACATACTATAAAACTTTCAAATCAGTCCTGCTCCCACATTTTACCTTCCTGTGTAACTCGCTCCTTAATGGCCACCAGCTCCTGCCCCAATCCCTAGAAGCCTTTATCAACATCCTTCCCAAAGAAGGCAAGGACCCGAAACAATGCAGAAGTTACAGGCCTATTTCTTTGCTTAACACAGACCTTAAATGGTGGGCGAAGTCACTAGCACACTGCCTCACTCCCCTTCTACCTTCCATCATTGGAAAAGAACAAGTGGGATTTGTGAGTAACCGACAGGGAAGAGACAACACTTGGAGGGTGGTCAGACTGATTGAGCACACTAAAACCGCCAACATACCCTTGGTATTATTAAGCACAGATGTGGAAAAAGCATTTGATAGGGTTGACTGGCAATACCTTATATCCACATTTAAAAGGTTTGGCATCCCGCCTATGTTCTGACGCTATACCAAAAACCCAGCTCAAGAATCAGAGTAAATGGCACCCTATCTAAACCCTTCTGGATTAGCAATGGGACAAGACATGGTGAGATATGGAGCCTGAAAGTCAAAAGTTCAAAACATTGTTACCCTTTTGCTTGTTATTGTAACATACGGAATCTGTATGGCCCCATGCCCAGCTGTATTGCATATTGTATCTAGGCTAGAGGCAGCCCAACAGAGTACTAGATCCTCCTTTTAGTTGAACAGTTTTCCTAAATAAACTTATCCTTTCCCTTTAATATTGTAATCGCTAGCATACAGAGGCATAACTAGCAAAGATTGGGCTCCATAGCAAACTTTTGACTTAGGCCCCCCATGGCATAGTGCCCCCTTTCCTGGCCCCCACATGTTATAACGCACCGTTTACATAAACTATATTGTCCTAAAGTGGCCTCCATACAGTATAATATCCCATATCAGCCCCTCCACACAGTATAATGTCCCATAACAGCCCCTACATCCGAACTGAAAGTGCTATTATTATAGTCTGGAGTCTCTTCAGACCCCGGAGTATAATG
This sequence comes from Leptodactylus fallax, assembly GCA_947044405.1. NCBI lineage: Eukaryota > Metazoa > Chordata > Amphibia > Anura > Leptodactylidae > Leptodactylus > Leptodactylus fallax. The sequence goes on along the minus strand of CAMRHE010000129.1, from coordinate 4,135,276 downwards.
ATCGGAGGCCCAGAGGAGGTGGAGAAACATAATTAACAGTGTTACTTACCTCTCCCTGCCGTCTTTGGCCCTCTTCAAGGATGTCACAGACGTGCGTTATGTTGGCGTCATTAAGCGTCATGATGCCAGCCTGACCCACATGATATCTGTGACATCACTAAAGAAGCCCAAACACAGCAGGGAGTGGTGTCAGAGCCCAGGAATCACCAGGCGAACCTTGCGGGGTTTGCCCAACAACTACTCTTGCAACGGCCCCACGGCCTTACTTACTGATCCCTGTTCGTTCTCACAGTTGCCTCCGCTTCCCCTTCTGTCCTCCAGGGGATGTGATATTGGATGCACGGGGTCCCCTGAGGGCAGAAGGGGAAGTGGAGGTGGCCGTGAGCAAGAACAGAGGTCGATAAGTAAATAGGAACCGTTACCTGCTGGGGTTACGGCTTATTTTGAAAAAAAAAAAAGCATGCACATCAAACATAATGCCCTAATACAAAGACTAATGGTGGTCTAGTCCTATAAAAGATGTACAATTTTCTGGCTAGTATCTAGATAGAGCAGTTAATATCACACTGAAAATTAAAGCACTAAGTAATTTATATGGTCACAGCCACTAGTCTTTTTTTTTCACAATGCTCTTTACCTTTGCTCCACATAAACATACATATCTTCGATTGCTTTGCTAGTTAATCCTCAGTTTACATGTGGATCCTCTCTAATTTTTCATGAAGCATTCATGAGATTTGCAATGCTCACACGCCAATTATGCTCTGAATTTATACTTTCAATTATAACTTCATCAAAGTGTGACAACTGTTCACTGAACGAAATGCATTGCAAACTGATAAAATATAAAACCTGTGAACCTCTCCATTTTATTATACCCAGTCTTATATGTGAGGAAAAGTAGCTGAGTAGGATGCTCATGTATGAAACTAAAATATGGATTATGTAGTGATATGCTAATCTAGAGGTGAAGAAATTGATATTGATATTAACATTGGATGATATGCTTTGTGCATATTTTGCCTTCTTCCTTATAAATAAAAATATTTTATGTTTCAGGGATGTCACAAAGTAAAATGACCTTTGTAGCTGCTGTTCTTAATGCAGAGGCATAATAAGTAACCATGGGGCCCCATGACAAAACACATAATAGGGGCTCCACTTTATCATGTAATAAATACAGAGATGTCACAGTACAGCCATAATGCACACAGTGATATTACAGTATAGGGAAAATGCACACAGTGATATCATAGTACAGGGATAATGCCCACTATGGCATCACAGCACATGGATAAAGCACACACAAAAAGATCACTGTGCCACTGTGACATCACTACATATGAAGAAAGTAATTATAATGATATCACATACCTCAGTGGTGTAAGTACCACCATAGCAGCCGTGGGAACTGCTATGGGGCCCGTGACCTTAGGGGGCCCAGTAGGCCCCTGTTGCTTTTATTTATTTATTTTTTAATAGGTCGTTACCTGCTGGAGTAACCCCAGCAAATAACGGTCCCTATTTACTTACCGATCCCCGTTCCTGCTCACTGCCTCCTCCGCTTTCCCTTCTACACTCCAGGGGCTTCGTGTGTTCCATATCACGTCACTGAGGCTCTCTGGTGGAAACAAGGGGAAGCAGAGGCAGTTGTGAGCAGGAGCAGGGATCGGTAACGAAAGCCATGGGCCTGCAGCAAGAGTATTTGTTGAACGAATCCCAACAAATACTGCTATTGTTATACTCTGGGTTGTCTTCAGATCCCAGAGTATAATGATTGGAGGCCCAGGTTAGGTGAGCGTACATAAAAAACAGTGTCACTTACCTCTACTGGGCTCCGGTGTGACTCTCCGTTCTCTTCGGGCCTCTGTAGTGATGTCACAGACATCACGTGGGTCAGGCTGGTGTTGCGACGCATAATGACGTCGGTGTAACCAACGTCTGGGACATCAATGAAGAGGGCTGAAAACAGCAGGGAGTTGCACCAGAGTGCAGGAGAGGTGAGTAACACTGTTTTTATGTTTGTCATCTCCCCTGGGCTTCCCATCATTATACTCTGGGGTGTTTTCAGACCCCAGAGTATAATAATAGTTCGTGAGTGGTGTACCATAAGAATGTTTGCAATATTTGAAACGAACACCGTTGGGGCCCCTATGGGACATAATACTGTGTGGAGGGGCCACTATGGGACATAATACTGTGTGGAGGGGCAACTGAGGAACATTATACTGTGTGGAGGGGCCACTATATGACATTACACTGTGGATTTGTTACCCTCCTCAGCCCTTTGGATCCTTTCCCATAAAAGCAAATAAAGACCAGGACAACAATTCTTCCTTTTGTGGGCAAGAGGTCGGTCACAGCTTTATTAAATTATAACCATAACTTGTATCAACCTGTTGCCATGGCAACCCATGGTAAACACAAACAAAGAGTAACCATGGAAACCAACTCTGGATGGGGAGCGGATAGCCCGGCACCGACATCCGAAGGGCCAGACACCTCCCTGTCCAACCCATCTTCTGTGAAGCACCACCCTCCAGCTGTGACTTATAAACATATATGGAGGATGAACTGCAAAGAATAAGAAGGTAAGCAATTCACGAAGAAAACAGGCTTTGGTCTGCTGGGGAGCAGAGATGAGCGAATTTCTCAAAAGTTTGATTCTGCATTCGATTCGAAGTTCCAAAAAATTTGCTTCAATCCGAATTAATTTGTGGCGAATATTGCTAAAAAACACCTATTTCCTGGCTTCAGAGAGCCTGTATAGTGGTGTAGAACACTGTGCCTTGCAGTAACAGGCATAGGCAGCCTACTGTGTAGTCAAACAATACTGTGAGTCAGTATGGCACGCACATGACAGGTGTCGCTCTTAGAACCACTGCACACTTCACTTACTTGGCTAGTTATGGGGCCAAAACTGGCCAGCTAACTCAAGTATGAAGTCTGCCTTACAGGTCCATGTTAGTGCTAGGTAGAAAGAACCGTGCAGAGGCCCAACATCCTACTATAGCTAGAAAGAGAGCACTCATTTTACACAGTCGTCTGCCGATTACACAAAGATGTCTGCAGAGTGGCAAGGAGACATAATGTGGAGGTGGCAGCGGCATTAGGAGGACATACAGTGACCCAGCAGTGGCTGTGGCATGAGGAGGGCATACAGTGACCCAGTGGCAGAGGTGCAGGTAGTAGCATCCTTAGGAGGGCATACAGTGACCTAGTGGCTGCGGCATGAGGAGGACATACAGTGACCAGTGGCTGCGGCATGAGGAGGGCATACAGTGACCCAGTGGCTGCGGCATGAGGAGGGCATATGGTGACCCAGTGGCTGCGGCATGAGGAGGCCATATAGTGACGGGGTGGCAGCAGCATGAGAAGGACGCAGAGTGACCTAGTGGAAATGGCATGAGGAGGGCATACAATGTCCGAGTGGCTGCGGCATGAGGAGGCCATACAGTGATCCAGTGGCTGCAGCATGAGGAGGGCATACAGTGACCCAGTGGCTGCAGCATGAGGAGGCCATACATTGACCCAGTGGAAATGGCATGAGGAGGGAATACAGTGACCCAGTGGCTGCAGCATGAGGAAGCCATGCAGTGATCCAGTGGCTGCAGCATGAGGAGGCCATATAGTGACCCATAGTGACCCAGTGGAAAATGGCATGAGGATGCCATACAGTGACCCATTGGCAGCGGCATGAGGAGGCCAAACAGTGACCCGGTGGCAGCAGCATGAGGAGGACGCAGAGTGACCCAGTAGAAACGGCATGAGGATTCCATACAATGACCCAGTGGCAGCGGCATGAGGAGGGCATACAATGACCCAATGGCTGCAGCATTAGAAGGCCACACATTGACCCAGTGGAAGCGGCATGAGGAGGCCATACAGTGACCCAGTGGCTGAGGCATGAGGATGGCATACAGTGATCCAGTGGCTGCGGCATGAGGAGGCCATACAGTGACCCAGTGGCTGCGGCATGAGGAGGCCATACAGTGACCCAGTGGAAGCGGCATGAGGAGAGCATAAAGTGACCCACCCAGTGACTGCGGTTTGAGGAGGGCATACAGTGACCAGTGGCTGTGGCATGAGGAGGACATACAGTGACCCAGTGGCTGCGGCATTAGGAGGACATACAGTGTTCCAGCAGTGGCTGCGGCATGAGAAGGGCATACAGAGACCCAGTGGCAGAGGTGGAGGAAGTAGCAGCCTTAGGAGGGCATAAGGAGGCCATACAGTGACCCGGTGGCAGCGGCATTAGGCGGACATACAGTGACCCAGTGGAAGCAGCATGAGGAGGACATACAGTGACCCAGTTCCTCCCCTGTGTGACTTTGTTCACCCAGGCAAACGAAGTGTAGAACAGGGTGACACTGCTGTGCCATACACATGTGGTATGCTGGAGGAGCATTGTGTATTGTCCCTGTAGTGGAGGCTGAGGAAACAGTGGAGGATGAAGTGCACATTGTTGCAGGACCAACGGCGTGAGAACGTGGAGGCGGAAGCGGTATCACCTGGCCAAGCTGTTGGTGACAAGGCGACAATGTGGGGTTGGCAGATGCATGAGGAGGCCATACAGTGACCCGATGGCAGCAGCATGAGGAGGGCATACAGTGACCCAGTGGAAGTGGCATGAGAAGTACACAGAGTGACCCAGTGGAAGTGGCATGAGGATGCCATACAGTGACCCAATGGCAGCAGCATAAGGAAGCCGTACAGTGACCCGGTGGCAGCAGCATGAGGACACAGAGTGACCCAGTGGAAACGGCATGAGGATGCCATACAATGACCCAGTGGTAGCGGCATGAGGAGGGCATACAGTGACCCAGTGGCTGCAGCATTAGAAGGCCATACATTGAACCAGTGGAAGCGGCATGAGGAGGCCATACAGTGACCCAGTGGAAGCGGCATGAGGAGAGCATAAAGTGACCCACCCAGTGACTGCGGTATGAGGAGGGCATACAGTGACCAGTGGCTGCGGCATGAGGAGGGCATACAGTGACCCAGTGGCTGCGGCATTAGGAGGACATACAGTGTTCCAGCAGTGGCTGTGGCATGAGAAGGGCAGACAGTGACCCAATGGCAGAGGTGGAGGAAGTAGCAGCCTTAGGAGGGCATAAGGAGGCCATATAGTGACCCGGTGGCAGCGGCATTAGGAGGACATACAGTGACCCAGTGGAAGCAGCATGAGGAGGACATACAGTGACCCAGTTCCTCCCCTGTGTGACTTTGTTCGCCCAGGCAAACGAGGTGTAGAACAGTGTGACACCGCTGTGCCATGCACATGTGGTATGCTGGAGGAGCACTGTGTATTGTCCCTGCAGTGGAGGCTGAGGAAACAGTGGAGGATGAAGTGGACATTGTTGCAGGACCAACGGCGTGAGAACGGGGAGGTGGAAGTGGTATCACCTGGCCAAGCTGCTGGTGACAAGGCGACAATGTGGGGTTGGCAGATGCATGACAAGGACACAGAGTGGCAAGGCGACATAATGGGAAGTTGGCAGCAGCATGAGGAGGCCATACAGTGACCCGATGGCAGCGGCATGAGGAGGGCATACAGTGACCCAGTGGAAGTGGTATGAGAAGTACACAGAGTGACCCAGTGGAAGTGGCATGAGGAGGCCATACAGTGACCTGGTGGCAGCGGCATGAGGAGGGCATATAGTGATCCAGTGGCAGCGGCATGAAGAATACACAGAGTGACCCAGTGGAAGCGGCATGAGGAGGCCATACAGTGACCCAGTGACATTGTAGAGGTATCAGCAGCCTTAGTAGGCCATACAGTGACCTGGTAAGAGAGTGTGGAGGTGTCAGCAGCCTTAGTAGGCCATACAGTGACCCTGTGTCAGAGTGACACGGTGGAAGCAGCATGAGGAGGACATAGTGACCCAGTGACATTGTGGAGGTGTCAGCAGCCTTAGTAGGCCATACAGTGACCCAGTGGCAGAGTGCGGAGGTGGCAGCAGTGTGAGTAGGCCACAGAGTGGCAAGGTGATATAATGTGCAGGTAGAAACAGCCTTAGGAGGCCATACAGTGAACCAGTGGCAGAGTGTGGTGAGGCAGCATGGATCATTTAATCTGCTGCATCAGGCATTGGTGGGTGGAAATCCTGGCTGATCCACGCCTGATTCATCTTCACAAAGGTCAGTCTCTCCAAATTTTGGGTGGACAGGTGAGTTCTTCTTGGGGTAACTATGGCCCCCGCCGCACTACACCCACTCTGATGCCACACTACTGGCCGGGCAGGACAGCTTTTCCAGGGCAAACTCGGCCGGTTGCGGCCACAAATTCAGTTTGGCTGCCCAGCAGTCCAGCGGATCTTTGATGACGGGGTGGCAGGGTGATCTCTAAGTATGACACCACCATCTGGCTCAAGTTCTGCCCTGTGCCTAGCTGCTGATGAACAGCTTCTTGAGTATGCTGCTGAAGAAAGTTGCTCATCAGTGACTCTAGGCTCAGGCTGCTGCTGATGGAGCCGATGTTGCTCCTGCCACCCCCACCCCCTCCCACAGCTGCCATGCCAGTGCAAGTTGAGCGCTCAGGGTCCCCCGGGTCGGACATGCGAGAAAATGGATGATAGCGCAGATAGTAGTATAATGTTGTACCGTGTTAGCCATTGAAAGTAGTGGAAGAGTGAAGAAATCAGGCAATACCTTTTAGAAGGTAACTGAGTATATTTATAAGTAAGCTTTCAGTAGACTAGCTTCCTTCATCAGACATGGTGTTATACAAGAACTGAAAATTCACAGATTTTTTATATACCCTATACACATGGTGTTCAAAGGATTTTAGAGTCCTTAAAAAAAACAAATTTTCAGTTCTTGTATAACACCATGTATGATGAAGGAAGCTAGTCTTCTGAAAGCTTACTTAGAAATATACTCAGTTAGCCTCTAAAAGGTATCGCTTGATAGCGCAGATAGGCAGCAGCCAACTTGCTACATAGCATATCTCTATAGTAGTTCAGTTTGTCCTCCCTCTCAGCGGGTGTAAACAAGTCCCCCATTTTTCCCCGTAGTGAGGGTCTAACATGGTGGAGAGCCAGTAGTCATTCCTCTGCCGAATGGTGACAATTCGGCTGTCACTGCGCAAGGAAGTCAGCATGCATCGGGCCATTTGCGCAAGTGACTCCGAGGGACTCCCTGCATCCATCTCCACTGCATACTGCCACGTTGTGTCTGGGTCATCTGCCTCCTCATCTCCCTCTGGCTGTTCTGGTTGCTCCTGCTCCTCCTCTCCACCCATTTGGCTGCACATTGTTTGTGCTCCAATGTCCTCCTCATCCTCCTCCAGTTCAGCCCCCACAGGGCTCATGAGGCCGTGAGATGTAGACGCCACACTTCCAGTCCCCTGACCAGCCAGATTGAAAAACATCTTTTCCAGGATATGAATCAGTGGAATGACGTTGTTCATTCTGTAGTTCTGGCGACTGACTAACAAAGTGGCCTCCTCAAAGGGAACTAGCAAACGGCAGGTGTCACGCATTAGCTGCCACTGGCTAACATTAAAGTTACACAGGGGAGTACTTCTGTCCGCTTGGATCATCAAGAAATCGTTTATGGCTTTTCTCTGTTCATATAGTCGATCCAACATATGGAAGATTGAATTCCAATGGGTGGAAACATCGCATAGCCTATGTTGTGGGCGGCCGTTCTGCCGCTGCAGCTCAAGAAGGGTATGCTTGGCGGTGTACAAGTGGCTAAAGTGCATGCAAAGTTTCCTTGACATTTTTAGGATGTCTTGCAGATGGGTGGAACACTTAAGGAAACGCTTGACAACCAGATTGAACACGTGCGCCATGCAGGGCGCATGGCTCAGCCCTCTTTGACGCAGCGCTGACACCATGTTCTTCCCGTTGTCGGTCACCATTTTTCCGATTTTAAGTTCCCTTGGAGAAAGCCAGGATTTGATTTCTTCATTGAGGACCCGGAGCAGTTCCTCCTCTGTGTGGCTTTGCTCGCCCAGGCAAACGAGATGTAGAACAGCGTGACTCCGCTGTGCCCTACACATGTGGCATGCTGGAGGAGTACTATGAATTGTCCCTGCAATGGAGACTGAAAAGACAGTGGAGGATGAGGCGGACATTGTTGCAGGAACAACAGCGTGAGAACGTGGAGGCAGAAGCTGCGCCACCTGTCCAAGTTGCTGGTGTGTCTGAGCAGGCACCACATTAACCCAGTGGACCGTAAATGACATATATTGTCCTTGACCGTAGTTACAGCTCCACACGTCGGCGCTGCCATGCACTTTGGCAGACACCGACAGGCTCAAGGACTGGCCAACCTTCTCTTCTACATATTTGTGCCGGGCGGGCTGGTACTGCCTTCTTGGCAAAGAAATGACGGCTTGGGACTCTGCACCTCGGCTTGGCGCAACCCATCAGTTCTCTGAAAGGTGCAGAGTCCATAAAGTGGAAAGGGAGTGACTGCAGCACCAGCAACTTGGATAGGAGCACATTCAGCTTCTGCACTGTTGAATGAGTGCATGCATACTGTTGTCTCTTAGATATAGATTCTGTGATCAATTGCTGACGCAATAACTGACTAGGAGGAGGAGGAGGAGGAGCATCATGACCAGCAGATGATGGGAAGGACACACAGCTTCCTTCGGCTGAGGTGGTGAAACCTTGACTGCCTGAAATGGGGTGTGTGCCACTGGGTGCTGCAGCGGTTGATGGGGCAAGCTGGACCACCACATTGGAGCCACAGCTCTCCCAGGCCACTTTATGGTGACGCTGCATATGTTGACGCAGGGCTGTGGTGCCAACATTGGCACCCTGGCCACACTTCACCTTCTGCCCACAGATTGAACATATGGCCATGTTCACCTCCCCTGGTGGCTTTACAAAAAACTGCCACACCGCCGAGTAGGTGATTTTATCCCCAACACTCCGCACTAAATGACTGCTACCGCCACTGCCTCCATGAACCCCTGCACTACTGCTTTCCGGGTAGGTAGGCTGCTGCAAAGCGGGTGGTCTACCTCTGGTGCGTTTAGCTCCCGACCTCACATTGCTGCCACCCTGCTGACTTCCCCGCTGCCTCATGCGCAAGCTGCAACCCTCTTCTGATGACGATAAAGCCCCTTTGTCACCCGGATCCCAATTACGATCAGCTGCATCGTCTTCCACTACTGTCTGCAGGTCACTGATGTCCTCCTCAACTCCAGCTCCCATGCCACTCTCCTCATCACTAGTTGCCCGCCTACTGCAGGAAGCGGCGGATGTCTCCTGCAGATCTTGGCTGAGCAGTAGCTGCTGACTGTCCTCTAGTACCTCCTCCTCACTGTACAGTGGATCTGATCCCACAGCATAGAGTAGTTCTCTAGCTGAGGGAACAGAAAAGGACAGAGGCAGGTTGAGGACAGGTGAGGGCACAGGGCCTGTGTCTGACGAACCCACCGAATCTTGGCTGGGGGTGTCTGATGTGACTTGAGATGAATTGGATGACCGAATCAACCAATCTACAACCATTGGGTTGCTGGTCAAGACACGACCGCTACTTGACACTGCGAGCTCAGGCCTCTGTAACTGACCTCTGCTGCCATGCCCCCTTACTCTGCTGTGACCTATGCGTGCGCCAGAAACATTTAGGCCTGTGGCCCTCCACTGTGCATGGCCTCTCGCTTCTCTGTCTGACATACTGTTCGATGAAAAAACGTAATGGGAAAGGGCAAAAAGGCCTGTTATTTTTTATTTTAAAGAGAATGGCAAATATGCCCCTTTTTTCTTTCCCCACTAATGAACCAATAAAAAAAAAAGTGTGATAAAGGCAGAAATTTGAGGCTCAGAATTATTGAATTATTGACAATACTGTATTGATAAATGGCCAACAACTTTGTACTGGTAAACAAATGGCGAATATGATCCTCCTTATGGGTTTCCACACTAATAAACACCTTTAAATAAGTGATAACAGCTAAGAGTTATTGAATTATTGAATTATTATTGACAATTCTGTTTTTAAAAATGGCCTGCAACTTTATACTGGTAACAAAATGGCAAATATGGTCCTCCTTATGGGTTTAGACACTAATAGACACCTTTAAATAAGTGAGAACCGCTAAGAATTATTGAATTATTATTGACAATACTGTATTTATAAATGGCCAGCAACTTTATACTGGGAACAAAATGGCAAATATGGTCGTTATGTCTTTCCCCACGTTAAAGGCGTTTATTACAGATAAGTGCAGATATTAATGGATGATAATTCAGTTTTCTTTGGCACAGTAGTACTGACAAATGTAATGTTATACTTTGGAAGAACAATGAATAAATGCCTTTAAAAAGGCGTTTTTTACAGATACGTACAGATATTAGTGTATGATAATTCACAGTTTTTTCTGTACTGCACTGCAAAAGGCTTGTTGTGTTCCATCTTGAAGACACAGGTATGAGTAATGAGCAGCAGTATAACGGCAGTGAGTGCTGCAATGTGAATTATGCTGCAAATTCTAGATGTAAATGAGCCTGCAACCACCCCAAATTCTTCTCTCAATTCCTTCCTATCCTTCCCCTACACTTGTAATCCTCTTTCCCTGAACTTCTATCTGTTTTCTAAGTCTATCCCTAGCTACTGCCGATGTCTGTCCCTACAGTAAGAGCGATGTGAAATGACTGTACCTAAAATGGCCAAGGGTTTTTATAGGGCCGTGACATCACAGGGCCGGCTGGCTGCTGATTAGCTGCACGCTTCGCATTGTGGGTGATCCCGCGCTCCCAGAGACCCTTGCCCCTTGTCCTAACATGTGTGGCAGCCATTTTATTAAAAAAATGCGATTCGATGCATCAAAGCGTGAGGAAATCCAAAATCCGGGCGAATCGAAGATTTCCTGAAATTCGGATCGAATTCCACTTCTGCAGCTTCGATTCACTCATCTCTACTGAGGAGTTTCAGCAGCTCGCTGTTGTCTGTGACATACCTTGTCAGATTGGAGACAGGCTTGGGTCTGCTGAGAGTTTTCATTAGCTCGAGCAGCAGTCATGGGTTTTGCTGCAGGAGTCTTATGTCCAACTGCAGTTTTCCTTTTAAGAGGCATGAGCAGTTTAAAAACGTTTCAATTTATAAGAATGTTGACATCCAATATGCATACCTCCCAACTTTCAAAGGATAGAAAGAGGGGAAAAATATGCGCCGCGCTATGCAAATTTAGCTCCACCCACTTCTACGTCGACTCCGCCCATTCTCATCCATTTTTCCATGTGCCCCCACACAGTATAATACTCCTACAGTCACCCTAACATTATATGTCCCCACATTATTATGTTCCCCTCCAATTCCCCACAGTATTAAGTCCCTCTCCTCGTGCCCCAGTTTAAACTGGTGGAAACTAGAGGGGGACATTAAACTGGGTCAGCTGGAGGGTGTCATTAAACAGTGGGTGTAGTTGGAGGGGGACATTAAACTGGGGGCAACTAGAGGCAGACATGTCCCCCTCCAGTTACCCCCCACGGTTTAATGTCCCCCTTCAGTTGCCCCCCAGATTAATGTACCCCTTTATATGCCACCATTTTAATGTCCCCCATTCATCTGCCATCAATTTAATGTACCCCCTTCATCTGTCACAAGCTTAATGCACCTCCTTCATCTGCCCCCAGTTTAATGTCCTCCTTTATCTGCCACCAATTTAATGTTCCCCTTTATCTGTCACCAGCTTAATGCCCCCTTCATCTGCTCCCAGTTTAATTGCCCCCTCCATCTACCACCAATTTAATGTCCCCATTTATCTGCCACCAATTTAACTGCCCCTTCATCTGCCTTCAGTTTAACTGCTCTCTACATCTGCCTTCAGTTTAACTGCCCCCTACATCTGCCCCCAGTTCCCCCCTCTTGCTCACACATGTTGTCTCTCTCTCCTTCTTATCTTTGATCACTCTCATTCCCAGCTTTCTGTGTGACATCACACTGTTCCGCAGTATCCAGAATAGCTCCGCCCACACAAGAGTCTGATCACGTGGTCATAACGTCATCAAAGGTCCTTTAGCCACTAGGATTTAGCATCTACCATTTAGCCTTTACCCTGCCCTAATAAAGTTTGTCAACAGCAAAACACTTCAGGAGCATAGCGAGACAAACTATAAGCTATGCGGGACTCCGGGACAGCAGTGTAAAATCAGGACTGTCCCGCCAGATGCGGGACAGTTGGGAGCTATGAATATGGCAGTCCAGTATAGGTACAGTCTATTTATGGCTGTGCTGTTATGGAAACCTGGTAAAATAAATGTGAACTTATATTGGCTGATACACGTGATATGACTGAATATTTAAGGACCTGCAAACTGCTACTGACTAATACAGGTCATAAATAGCTTGGTTGCTATGGAAATCTGGTGTAAAGCTGTATGCATGTGGAGACTAAGCGCCTGCAAGCTTCTATTGGCTGATAAGGGACATGTGACTGTGTGCGTGTCAGTTGGAATATGAGTGAGAAAATTGCAGGCTTGTATTGGCTAATGCAGACCATTTTTTGGGAATACTGTATCTCAGGAACTGTACGTCCTAGAGACCTGAGATCCGGTCTAAACCCTTTCTGGATACCTGATGTACCTGTGTGCCAAATTTGGTGAGGATCGGTCCTGTCGTTTGGTCGCGCATAAAGAACAGACAGAAACTCATTTTTACTGTATAATAAGAGAGATATATACAAAAAACTGCAGCAACACTCCACACACAGTAGCAGGACATATGGAAATGGAAATCCAAAAGGCACTACTAATATTTATAAAATCACCTAATATAATCTATAAATTAGAGGTTCTCTGTTATACACATTTGATCAAATAGTAAGAAGCCCACCTGCCACGACAAGGTGACCTAATTCAGATGGGACCCTACACTAAATAAACATACCTCTCTTGGACCTAGAATAGGTCTACAGTGTGAACACAGGGCAACATACCTCTCTAGGACCCAGATGTGTTATCCTTTCCCATAAAAACAAAGACAAGGACAACACTTCTTCCTTTTGTGGGCAGAAGGTTGGCCACAGCTTTATTTAATTATAACCATAACTTGTATTAACTTGTTGCCATGGTTACTAGGTTGCCATGGAGACGCATGGTAAACACAAACAAATAGTAGTCATGGAAACCAACTCTGGATCGGGAGCAGATGGCCCGGCACCTCCAACCTATCTTTTATGAAGCACCGCCACAGAGGGGCCCATGTAACCCCTACTCCTGGCTCCGACTCCCACCCAAAATAAACAGTGCCTGTTCCACCCTGTCTTGCAGGCTGCATAAAAGATATCAAGAACAATTTCGCTTATGTGGACACCATCCGGGCGCATCAGTCTCCTATTATCGCTCTCCAGTTGTCTGTGTCAGACCACAACCCCATCTCTAGACCTTACGAATAATGCCATCCTGGCGTTGACCGACCTCCTACATCTTTCAATCTGCATTACTGGCACCTTGCAACGTCACTCTGCATACAATTTCAGACCAGATGAAAACTACCTCAAAGAAGAAGCCGAGTATCTGTTCCAGGTCCGAACGCATGACAGCCAGGAGCTCTACCATGCGAACAAAACAGAGGCCATTCCCACCAACATGGATGACCAGGATGACCGAGGCACTAACACACCAACTGAGTTCCATAGCTTCCGGCAGAATCTGGCCCCAGCACAAGCCACCTCGATCTGTTGGAAGCCAAGCTTCCTCCCGCCCGGTCTGGACAATCACCATGTGACGTCCATCTGCAAAAGAAAAATAAGAGGAATCACAGAACAAGTTCCGGATGGACATACCTGGCATAACATGTTGGCATAATTCACATACCGTACAGACCAAAAGTTTGGACACACCTTCTCATTCCAAGAGTTTTCTGTATTTTCATGACTATAAAAATTGTAGATTTACACTGAAGGCATCAAAACTATGAATTAGCACAAGTGGAATTATATACTTAACAAAAAAGGTGTGAAACAACTGAAAATATGTCTTATATTCTAGGTTCTTCAAAGTAGCCACCTTTTGCTTTGATTACTGCTTTGCACACTCTTGGCATTCTCTTGATGAGCTTCAAGAGGTAGTCACCTGAAATGGTTTTCACTTCACAGGTGTGCCCTGTCAGGTTTAATAAGTGGGATTTCTTGCCTTATAAATGGTGTTGGGACCATCAGTTGTGTTGTTCAGAAGTCAGGTGGATACACAGCTTATAGTCCTACTGAATGGAGTGTTAGAATTTGTATTATGGCAAGAAAAAAGCAGCTAAGTAAAGAAAAACGAGTGGCCATCATTATTTTAAGAAATGAAGGTCAGTCAGTCCGAAAAATTGGGAAAACTTTGAAAGTGTCCCCAAGTGCAGTGGCCAAAACCATCAAGCACTACAAAGAAGGGGGCGTGGCCTGGACGCGCATGGAGTAGCACGCGCGCAGGTCCTTCTCCGCTCCTCCGCTCGCTACTGAGACCCGTGGACCCCTCAGCAAGCGCAGTATGGGCAAGCGCTTACCGAGGAAGGTGGCCCCGGGCACCCCAGCGCCCGTGGAGAGGTCTGGGGGGGCCACCCTGGACGCCTTTCTGGCCCAGCGGCCTTCTCTACCGGGCCAGGCTGCTGCGGGGCGGCCATCTTGGATTTCCTCCGCTCTCCAGGCACAGGGGTCGCAGCGCAGCTTCTCTCCTCCCGCGCTCCCCCTGTCAGCCAGCGGAGCGCCGCTTCAACAGAGATCCCTGTCGGCGCCTGGGCAACCCAGAGTTTCCCCAGCACGAGTACTCCCACAGTCTCCTCACCCTGGGATGTCCCAGCAACTACATTCTGCTTCACCAGCACTCCTGGCAGAGCGGCATGAGAGGACCCCGGATGTTTCCAGCTTCTCAAGGAGTTCTGAGGTCAGTGGCTCTGCTCCCTCCTGCACTGCTGATGAGTTGCAGCCTGTGGCCACAGAGCTGGTCTCTTTGGCCCCCCGGCTACTATTTTCCCCCATCACCCCCCCCCCTCCATGGCTCAGAGGGGGATGGCGTGGTGAGGGACGCTGGCGTAGGGGCTCCCGCACTCCCAAGGATTATGGCTCCCCCCCCTCCAGTCCTGTACCCCCAGAGCTGTATCCCAGGCCCATCTTCAGCACCATCATCCATGGCGGACCTTCTTCCTCAACTTACTACTAAACAAGACCTTAAAAGTATGGTTGCGGAAATCACAGCATCCTTCCGATCTGAAATTGCTACCCTCCGTACTGATTTACACTCCATTGCTAACCGAATGGACACGCTGGAGAATGACCATGACACTACCAGGGACTATGTTGCCTCACTGCATGATACTACCACTGAACAGGGTTCAGCTATACGGGACATGCAACGCCACTTGGAAGACCTTGACAACAGGGGGCGGCGCAACAATATACGCGTCAAGGGACTCCCAGAGGCTGACCAATCTGAGGATCTGCCTGTTCTGTTGGAGGCTGTCTTCAACACTATACTGCAGGAGCCCCCGTCCCACAAAATTAAGTTTGATAGGGCACATCGAGCCCTTCGACCCAGAGGATCTTCCGCCACACCCCGTGATGTCATCTGCTGCCTCCACGACTTCACCCTTAAAGAGGCTATAATGAGCAAAGTGCGCAAACTCAAAGACTTCGAGTTTCAGGGAGCTCCACTACAATTCTATCAGGATCTGTCGCTAATCACCCTCCAGAAACGTCGCCATCTCCGACCCCTCCTCCAGATTCTTCAGGAGCACCAAATTCCTTACCGGTGGGGATTTCCGTTTGCTCTCATTGCTCGTAGGGATGGTCGCTCCGCTACGCTTCGCTCCTTTGCGGATTTGCCTCTCTTCTGTGACCTATTGGATGTTCCCCTGCCGGATTTAACAGACTGGGAGCTATTCTCTCCACCCCCTCCCCCACCACCGGTTTGGCAACGATTGGAGCCCAGACGACGTCATGCATCCTCCGCGGTGGTGACCTCTCGGAGGCCCCGGCTGGAGACTGATCCCTGAGGAGGCTGCCCCCCCTTGAGACGTTCTCCCTTTTCTCGGTGGTGCTTTGGAATCTGCATGCCTTAATGTTATGTTTGCTTCTCTTTTTTTTCTTTTTTAGGTCTACGGGTCTCATCTATTATGCTTATTATTGGATTGTTTTAGCGGAGTGGGGTGGGGTGGGGTTCCGGTGACTCCCCTTCCTTCCTTCTTTTTACTGGTGGTTGGGGATCCACCGCCTCCCCTCCGACCTCCTGTCCACGCTCTCCCCCCTAAGGGGATACTTGGACTGTGCGGCCATTGATCCTGATTGGACCTCTGGCTGCCCTCATTGGTCCCCAGGCGAGTGACTTAGCCTCGCCCACAAAGTATTGTTTAACTGTTTTTATTTTTACTTTGTCATTTATGATGTCTTTTGCCTCCCTCCCTCCCTCCCTCCCTCCCTCCCTGATCTAGAGACCCTGCCTCGACTTTGGGTTCCTGTTTGTGGATTGCCCTTTTGCCTCTCCGAGGGAAACTTGCCAGCGTCATGTGAGATGGGTGAGCTTATTGCAATCCGCCACTGTCCTCCAATCCTGGGTCCCAATGGTTAGGTGCGTGACAATTAATGTCAAGGGCCTGGGTTCCAACATTAAAAGGCGCCATGTCCTTAGAGAACTCCGCTCCTTACGAGCGGATGTGGCGTTTCTTCAGGAGACTCATTTTGACCGCGCTGGTACTTTTGCCTTCGCTAAGCATTATTTTCCCGTAGCTTTTTCGGCCTTCCACAATCGACGCAGAGCTGGGGTGGCTATCCTTCTTTCTCGATCCTGCCCAATTACAGTGACGACTTCCCACATAGACCCAGGTGGCCGGTTTGTTATCTTGGAGGGGCTCCTTTATGGTGCCCCGATTGTTTTATGCAATGTCTATGCCCCCAATTCAGCGCAGATCCCGTTCTTGCGCCGGGTATTCTCCCGTCTGCGCGCTCTCCCACCATCAGCTTGGCTGGTGGGGGGAGACTTTAACATGGTCTTCTCTGAACGGGCGGATCGTCTGGCGTTACCCCAGGGCCCAACCCCCCATAGGTTGGCCCAACTTGCAAGGGAGTTCCGCAGGCTGATCCGCGCCCACTCTTTGTATGATCTTTGGCGAGTGGACAATCCTACGGCGCGCTCCTACACCTTCTTTTCTCACCCTCATAACACTCACACCCGCATTGACTACTTCTTTGGAAATGCTCCCGCTCTTCGTTTGCTTAGGGACACGAACATTGGCCCTCTCACCTGGTCTGATCATGCCCCAGTCGTGGTTACCTTATCTACGACTCCAGTGCCTACTCGCCAATGTCATTGGCGTCTTAACGAAACACTGCTCAATTCGCCGACCTCCCTCGAGACCCTGCGCACACACTTGATAGATTATTTTAGGGACAACTTAGGCTCGGTAGACTCTCTTGCCATTCTCTGGGAAGCCCATAAGGCGGTCATGAGAGGATGCTGTATCGCATTGGCTTCTAGGCTTAAAAGGGACAGACAGGTCCAGGAACAGCTCCTCCAAGCCCGTATTCGGTCCCTTACGACGACTTTGGCAGCGCATCCATCCCTGGGGGTTCTTCGCCGTTTGGTCCTGGCCCGGGCGGACCTCCGTGATTTGGAGACCCGCCATGTGGAACGACTTCTCCTTTATACCCGTCAGAGGTTTTTTGAACGAGGTAATAAATCTCATACCCTCCTGGCAGGAACCCTCAGGGATCATCGGGCCTCTTCCACACCACACTCTGTCCGTGACCCCGCGGGTACTCTTCAACATCACCCTGATGCTGTGGCGCTGGCGTTCCACTCTTACTACTCTAAGCTGTATGACTTACCCCCCCCACGAGCACTACTCCCTGGGGATGACTCAACACTACTGGAAGACTATTTAAAGGATTGTTGTCTCCCACGCCTTCCTCCTGAGGCCTTAACCTCCCTGAACACCCCCATCACCAGGGAGGAACTAGAAGGGGTCCTGAGGGACCTCCCAAATGGGAAAGCCCCAGGCCCAGATGGGTTCACTTACAATTATTATAAGGTTTTCCAGGGTGAACTCTCTGCTCATCTATTGTCCCTCTTCAATTCCTTCCTTTCAGGTTCCCCTATACCCCCGACTATGCTCTCTTCACTACTCACATTGGTCCCTAAACCGGGTAAGGACTTGCAGGATTGTGCTAACTACCGACCGATTGCTTTGCTGAACACGGACCTGAAACTTTTCACCAAACTCTTAGCTAATAGACTGAATGCTTGGCTCCCTCTGCTTGTCCATAAGGACCAGGTGGGATTCATCCCCTGTCGTCAGGGTGGTGACAACACCAGGAGGACTGTGGATTTGGTGGAGGTGGCCAATCATGATTCTACCCCGGCCCTTCTCTTGAGCCTGGACGCTGAAAAGGCTTTTGACCGCATAAATTGGTCGTTTATGCATACTACGCTTAAGGCGTTCGGGCTTACGGGACCGTTTCTCACAGCTATCCAGGCCCTTTACTCCTTACCCTCAGCAGCAATTAAGCTTCCCCATGCATCTTCGCCCTTCTTCCCTATTCGAAATGGCACTAGGCAGGGTTGCCCCCTGTCACCCATCATATTTGCCCTCTGCATTGAACCGCTAGCGGCCAAGATTAGGCGAGACCCTAATATCAAGGGGATCATGGTCCAAGATAAGGAATTTAAGATATCTCTCTTTGCGGACGATGTACTCCTCACTCTCACCTCCCCTCATACTACCCTTCCAAACTTGCTGCGCTCGCTAGAGACCTATGGTGATCTCTCAGGGTATAAGGTGAACCCCGCGAAGACTGAGGCACTCCCACTTAACATCCCACGGGACCTTCTCCTTCTCCTCCGCAGTAATTACGATTTCCAGTGGCGGGAGTCCTCTATCCGCTACCTGGGAGTCCATATATCCACCTCCTATGCGACCCTCTACTCGGCAAACTACCCGCGGTTGTTTTGTGAGCTAAGAGCCCTATTGGACAAATGGCAACCCTTGCCTATCTCCCTTTTGGGGAGAATTGCTGCGGTCAAGATGACTCTCCTCCCGAAGCTACTGTATTTTTTCGAGACGCTCCCAGTCGCGATACCTCGGGGAGAATTACGGAACCTACAGAAAGCTATCTTCCAGTTTATCTGGAAAGCAAAACGACACCGAATACCTAGATCTGTTATGCTGGCGGATAGGGGGTCTGGGGGTATGGCTGTCCCACATCTGTTACATTATTACTGGGCGGCCCACTTACGCCATATCCCATTCTGGGCGGCTATGTCAGCATACACCAGATGGGTGCAGATAGAGAAGCTATGGCTGGCACCCATGCATTCTAACGCGCTTCTGTGGGTCAGCTCCCCCCCCCACCCCCCCTGCCTCGTACCTGTTGGGCCCCATTCGGTTTACTATATCTATCTGGTCTACCTGTTGTGCTAGATTCTCCCTGATGTCCCCGCGCTCATCTATGGTCTCCATACTATACAACCCCCTTCTCCCGGAGAGCCTGACTTCTGCCATGACTAAAGTGTGGTCTGAAGCTGGCCTTTACCGGATTGCTGATATGGTTGACCCTGGAACCTTGGAACTCAGGTCCTTTGCTAATCTTACAGCTAATCAAAACCTGCCAAGTACTGAATGGTTCCATTACTTGCAGGTGGTTCACTTTGTCCGCTCCCTCCATGGGTCTCTTAAGGTGTCACTCCCCACCGCTTTTGAAAAGATTTGCCGTGCAGGTACGTCCACTAGGGGCTTTATATCCTCTATTTACCAACTTCTTAACTCACAAACTACAGGCTCTCCT
Source organism: Leptodactylus fallax (assembly GCA_947044405.1). Classification (NCBI taxonomy): domain Eukaryota; kingdom Metazoa; phylum Chordata; class Amphibia; order Anura; family Leptodactylidae; genus Leptodactylus; species Leptodactylus fallax. The sequence continues at coordinate 4,115,556 of CAMRHE010000129.1, read as the reverse complement.
GTTAATCATCGCTATATGCTTAAATGGGAGGAGGCGGTGGGTAAACCCATCTCCCAGGAACAGTGGCGGATTGTATGGTCTCGGGCCCAGAAATCATCTCAGTGCATTACGTTTAGGGAAACGCAGTATAAGCTGTTGATGCATTGGTATCATACCCCGGCTCTCCTTCATACTTTAAACCCATTAGTTCCCCCATGGTGCTGGCGCTGTGGAGCTGCGGTGGGTACCCTGCACCATATCTTTTGGACGTGCCCTCTCATCCTCGGTTTTTGGAGGGAGGTCAGGACTCTGACGACTGCTCTCTTTTTGCAAGAGGTTCCTCTTGACCCTCTTCTTTATCTCCTGAACCTTCCCCCCAGACACCTGAGCAATAAGTCATCCAGGCTTTTCTTGCATCTTTGTACTGCAGCTAAAACTCTCATAGCTAGAAACTGGAAGAAGGTGAGTCCCCCATCTAGTCTTGAGCTTGTGGCTAGAATGAAGGATGTGAGGAGTCTTGAATACCTGACTGCTGGCCTACATAATTCACGGGAAGCCTTTGGGGCTATTTGGGCACCCTGGGACATGTATTGTACATCACAGGGTCTCTGATCTCTAGTCCTCTCCTTCCCTCCCCCCCCTTCCCTTTGGTCCTACCCTTGTCTTCTTAACCCCTCCATTCCCCCCTCCCTTGTTCACTGCTTAATTTAAATGCATATTGCTTAAGGGGGAGGAGGCAGATAGCCTCTATTTACCTCAATGCTTCCTGTTTGTTTGATTATTATTGTTTTTTTTTTTTTTTTTTATTCCTTGTTAATGAAAAATTTTTCAATAAAATTACAGTTATATAAAAAAAAAAAGCACTACAAAGAAACTGGCTCACATGAGGACCGCCCCAGGAAAGGAAGACCAAGAGTCACCTCTGCTGCGGAGGATAAGTTCATCTGAGTCACCAGCCTCAGAAATTGCAGGTTAACATCAGCTCAGATTAGAGATCAGGTCAATGCCACACAGAGTTCTAGCAGCAGACACATCTCTACAACAACTGTTAAGAGGAGACTGTGTGCAGCAGGCCTTCATGGTAAAATAGCTGCTAGGAAACCACTGCTAAGGACAGGCAGCAAGCGGAAGAGACTTGTTTGGGCTAAAGAACACAAGGAATGGACATTAGACCTGTGGAAATGTGTGCTTTGGTCTGATGAGTCCAAATTTGAGATCTTTGGTTCCAACCACCGTGTCTTTGTGCGACGCAGAAAAGGTGAACGAATGGACTCTACATGCCTGGTTCCCACCGTGAAGCATGGAGGAGGAGGTGTGATGGTGTGGGGGTGCTTTGCTGGTAACACTGTTGGGGATTTATTCAAAATTGAAGGAATACTGAACCAGCATGGTTACCTCAGCATCTTGCAGCGGCATGCTATTCCATCCGGTTTGCGTTTAGTTGGACCATCATTTATTTTTCAACAGGACAATGACCCCAAACACACCTCCAGACTGTGTAAGGGCTATTTGACCAAGAAGGAGAGTGATGGGGTGCTACGCCAGATAACCTGGCCTCCACAGTCACCAGACCTGAACCCAATCGAGATGGTTTGGGGTGAGCTGGACCACAGAGTGAAGGCAAAAGGGCCAACAAGTGCTAAGCATCTCTGGGAACTCCTTCAAGACTGTTGGAAGACCATTTCAGGTGACAACCTCTTGAAGCTCATCAAGAGAATGCCAAGAGTGTGCAAAGCAGTAATCAAAGCAAAAGGTGGCTACTTTGAAGAACCTAGAATATAAGACATATTTTCAGTTGTTTCACACTTTTTTGTTAAGTATATAATTCCACATGTGTTAATTCATAGTTTTGATGCCTTCAGTGTGAATCTGCAATTTTTATAGTCATGAAAATACAGAAAACTCTTGGAATGAGAAGGTGTGTCCAAACATTTGGTCTGTACTGTATATTGTATTGGTGTGTTACATGACAGTGGGGTAAATAGCTCTCTAAATATATTGTAAAGACTAGATATAAAACGTTTCTTTCCCAAGAGACGTTTTCCAAAAATTGAATAATGTCTAATGGACAGAAACGGCTTTCTGGAGAAGGAAAAAGAGGGAAGCCAAGGAAGCTGCTCTTTGAAAACAGAAAGGAGCGATTCTGAAGTTTTTTTCTCCTGAGACGCAAGAATCCTGTGAAGGCCAAAAGGAGAGTTAAGCCATTGGTCCTAATGTACCAAGTACAAGTAGGCTTTCTAGTGCTGAGGCAGTAACTGAAGAATTGCCTTCATCTGCAACTACATCTTCACAGGTTTCAGATGAAGAACATGTCACAGGAGCAGCAGGTGGTGAATTGCTGGTTACTGCATCTGTTCCAGAAATGAATGTGGAAGTCACAGAAAGTACAGTTACTCCATCAACATTAGAAATGGATGTGGAAGTTGAAGAATGTAGAAGTGATGATGATGTGACTGAGGACCAAACACCATCTGAAGCATACTCAGAATTTAGTGATTCACTTCTACAAGATCCTGGTTTGTGGTCAAATATAAACAAGAAGTTAAGAGAATTTCTTGTTTTGAATGGTCCAAAGCAAATCTTGTCCTTTAGATTTCCAAAGGATAAAGACAACAGAAGATTTTACCGGAGACATTATTGCAGAGAACTGCCTAATCGAGAGGTATCAAAAAGGCAATGACTAATGTACTCAACATCCACCGATTCAATCTATTGTTTTTCCTGCAAACTGTTTCCACCTAGATTTGTCGTATATGTACAATGCACAACTGGGACAAGCAATTGGAAGAACATTTCTAGAAATTTGGCTAGGCATGAAAAGGCAGAGTACCATGAGACGGCTTTCCTCAAATGGAAAAATCTAGAAACTAGACTGAGGCGAAGTCTAACAATTGAAGATACAAACAAAGAAATTATTGCATCTGAAACTCTGCATTGGCAAAATGTCTTAAAAAGGGTAATTGTTCTAATCAGAACAAAAGCAGTTCAAAACATTGCATTTCGTGGGAGAACGCAAAAGCGAACAACGGGAACTTACTAAAATTTGTGGAGGCAATAGCAGAATTTGATTCAGTTCTTGAAAAACACATCAAGCAAATAACCAATCATAGCATCCACACTCACTATCTTGGAAGTGGAACTTAAAATGAGATTATTCACTTGTTGTCTTCACAAATCAAGCAGAAGATTCTTGCACAGCTATGTGCAGCTAAATACTTTTCTCTAATTTTGGACTGCACGCCTGATATAAGTCATAAAGAGCAAATGACTTTAATGGTATGTTTTGTTACAATGAAGCAAAGCCACGGAAATGAACAACCTGAGGTGAAAATAAAAGAAAATTTTTTAGGGTTCATTGAAATAGATGACTCAACAGGAGCAAGCATGACAAAAGTCCTTTTACAGTGCCTTGAAGAAAATGGTATTGGTATTGAAGACCTGCGAGGGCAAGGTTATGACAATGGCTCCAACATGAAAGGTAGAATTCATGGAGTTCAAGCTCGTGTGCGACAAATAAACCCACGGGCCTTCTATGTTCCTTGCTGCTCTCACACTTTAAACCTGGTTGTTTCTGATGCAGCATCTGCCTGTGTTGAAGCAGTGGAGTTTTTTAACATAATCCAAACTCTTTACATCTTTTTCTCTGCCTCCACTCATCGATGGACAATTCTTAAAAATAAGCTTGGAGCATCACACTTTTCACTTTCATTGAAACCGTTAAGTACCACCAGATGGGAGAGCCGTGTAGATGCAGTGAGGGCTGTCCACAACCAAATTTCGAAGATTGATGATGCCCTTGTGGAAGTTATGGATGACTGTACCTTAGAAGGAGCTGCTCATTCTAAAACCGTTGCAGAGGTTAGGGGTATCTAGAAAACATCTGTAACATTAAATTTTTTTTGTGGACTAGTTATGTGGTATGATATCTTACTTGAAATTAACATCACAAGTAAAAAACTTCAGGAGATTGACTTGGATATTTCTGGTGCAATGCAACAATTAGAAAAATCTAAATTATTCATACAAAGTTATTGTTCAGATGAACAGTTTGAAAATTTCATCAGAGAAGCACAAAGCCTGGCAGCAGAGTTGGAAAATGATGGAAACTTTCCACCTGTGGACGAAGGTAGAATCCGTCGTATGAAGATACAGTTTGATTATGAGTGACAAGATGAACAGATAAGAGATCCTAAACATTTATTTAAAGTGGGGTTCTTTATTTAGATCCTTGATTGTGCCATACAGTCCATTGAAGATCGCTTTTTGCAGTTGAGAGAACATAGCAATGTGTTTGGTCTTCTGTATAACTTAAATCAAATAAAGGATCTGACCCAAGAAAAACTTCAAGAGCAGTGTGCTAACATTGAAAAACAGTTATCACATGACCACCTGTGTGACATTGATGGAGCTGACCTGTGTTATGAAATTAAAGCACTCTCTAGATACTTTCCTGTAAACTGCCATACTCCTAAGAGTGTTCTGGAGTACATTCACCAAAGCAAAATGTTCACCATATTTCCCAACACTTGTATTGCTCTCAGAATTCTTCTTTCACTACCAGTGACTGTTGTTAGTGGTGAACGTAGTTTATCAAAGTTGAAACTAATAAAAACATACCTACAATGCTGGCCAAAACTATTGGCACCCCTGCAATTCTGTCAGATAATACTCAATTTCTTCCAGAAAATGATTGCAATCACAAATGCTTTGGTAATAATATCTTCATTTAATTTGTCTTCAATGGAAAACCACAAAAAGAATTGTTAAAAAGCCAAATTGGATATAATTCCACACCAAACATAAAAAAGGGGGTGGACAAAAGTATTGGCACCCTTTGAAAAATCATGTGATGCTTCTCTAATTTGTGTAATTAACAGCACCTGTTACTTACCTGTGACACATAACAGGTGGTGGCAATAACTAAATCACACTTGCAGCCAGTTGAAATGGATTAAAGTTGACTCAACCTCTGTCCTGTGTCCTTGTGTGTACCACATTGAGCATGGAGAAAAGAAAGAAGACCAAAGAACTGTCTGAGGACTTGAGAAGCAAAATTGTGAGGAAGCATGAGCAATCTCAAGGCTACAAGTCCATCTCCAAAGACCTGAATGTTCCTGTGTCTACCGTGCGCAGTGTCATCAAGAAGTTTAAAGCCCATGGCACTGTGGCTAACCTCCCTCGATGTGGACGGAAAAGAAAAATTGACAAGAGATTTCAACGAAAGATTGTGCGGATGGTGGCTAAAGAACCTCGACTAACATCCAAACAAGTTCTAGCTGCCCTGCAGTCCGAGGGTACAACAGTGTCAACCCGTACTATCCGTCGGCGTTTGAATGAAAAGGGACTCTATGGTAGGATACCCAGGAAGACCCCACTTCTGACCCAGAGACATAAAAAAGCCAGGCTGGAGTTTGCCAAAACTTACCTGAGAAAGCCAAAAACTTTTTGGAAGAATATTCTCTGGTCAGATGAGACAAAAGTAGAGCTTTTTGGGAAAAGGCATCAACATAGAGTTCACAGGAAAAAAAAAGAGGCCTTCAAAGAAAAGAACACGGTCCCTACAGTCAAGCATGGCGGAGGTTCCCTGATGTTTTGGGGTTGCTTTGCTGCCTCTGACATTGGACTGCTTGACCGTGTGCATGGCATTATGAAGTCTGAAGACTACCAACAAATTTTGCAGCATAATGTAGGGCCCAGTGTGAGAAAGCTGGGTCTCCCTCAGAGGTCATAGGTCTTCCAGCAGGACAATGACCCAAAACACACTTCCAAAAAGCACTAGAAAATGGTTTGAGAGAAAGCACTGGAGACTTCTAAAGTGGCCAGCAATGAGTCCAGACCTGAATCCCATAGAACACCTGTGGAGAGATCTAAAAATGGCAGTTTGGAGAAGGCACCCTTCAAATCTCAGGGACCTGGAGAAATTTGCCAAAGAAGAATGGTCTAAAATTCCAGCAGAGCATTGTAAGAAAGTCATTGATGGTTACCGGAAGCGGTTGTTCGCAGTTATTTTGTCTAAAGGTTGTGCTACCAAGTATTAGGCTGAGGGTGCCAATACTTTTGTCCGGCCCATTTTTGGAGTTTTGTGTAAAATGATCAATGATTTGACTTTTTTTTTCATTCTCTTTAGTGTTTTTTCATTGCAAGCAAAATAAATGAAGATATTATTATCAAAGCATTTGTGATTGCAATCATTTTCTGGAAGAAATTGAGTATTATCTGACAGAATTGCAGTGGTGCCAATACTTTTGGCCAGCACTGTATGCTCAACGATGTCACAGGATCGACTTGTTGGATTAGCAACAATTTCAATAGAGCACAAACTTGCTTATAAATTAGACTTAGATGATGCAATTCACACATTTGCTGGTACCATTAATACTGATCAGTGGCTATGTGACACTAGGGAGGCTTTCTCTGAAAGTGATCTACCAATTACATCTCATAATTTGAGTATATCAGTGTCCTTTCGCAAATTAGCCAAAACGTATAAGGATCATCTGAGATAATTTTCGGAAGTCCAGACATTGGAGGCATATATTAAGAATAACATAGTACCTAGGGGCCTGCACATTCATATCCTCCCTGCACAGCGTCTATGTTCTCCCACTACTATGTTCTCCCACTACTATGTTCTCCCACTTTACTTAAAAAATGGGAAAAAGAATCAATTGATTCCTCTATTAAATTAATGCATTTCTAATTGGAAGAGGAGAAAGTAATATTAAACTCTTCTGCCCTAGAATTAAAAGAACAAATAGAAGCGGTCAAGAAATTTTCAAACACTACTGATTTTGAACGGAAGGAATGTACTCTTCAACAGACAATTGAACGCTTTATATCATATTTAAAAGATAGGAAACATTTCCAATTTAAGCGGGATCTACAGGATTTCAAAGAGGATAGGATTTTTGATTTCTCATCTAAAGATACTAATAAACGAGAGGGTGATACGGAACCTTCATCATCAAAATATGAGACATCGGACGGGGAAGGCTCACGTTCCAGAAAAGGCAGAAATACGTACCAGGGACATCCTGCAAACCTCCCTTTAAATTATCCTAGGAGGGGTAGGAGTAGAGGTAGGACGCAGTCTACACAGGGTGGTTTTTTTAGCCCAAGGTCCACCCATCTAGGAGTATTTACTCAGAACAAGGAAAAAGTCTCTGAGGGGAGAGTTAATACAGACCAGATGCAGATTATCTCTCCTCTCGTATTCTAACTGTGATGGAGGAAAATTTGTTAAGTAGGGGTCTTTCTTTTGTTCCCACACCAGCTTTTAATTTATTTGGATGGGTGAAAGATCTTAATTTATTTTGTAGGCTCTTGAAGTGGCAAAAATTCTTTAAACTTCATAATAAGAGGAAGTGTGAGGCACTAGGTATTTCTGAGCAAGATCTTCTGGACCTCCAATTGTTGGAAAGTCTCTGGGAAGAGGGTCAACGCAAGATGGGAGAGGGTCCTTTTACAAAATTATGATTACCTTCTAACAAAAACCCTCCCATCTCAGGTGGTGGTGGAAATATGATCTGAGATTGATAAGAGGCAACTGTCCATTAGATATAATTTGACTCAGGAAGAACAAGCATGCTTAAAGAATCTTGAACGTGATGAGTCAATTATTATAAAACCTGCAGACAAGGGGGTGAACCTGGTTAAAATGGACCGTGAAGTTTACATCGAAATGTGTAATAACATCTTACAAGATAGAAATTGTTATGAGGTCCTATCAGGTGACCCTACAACTGAGCATATCTCTAAACTCAATGCCACCCTGGTTAAAGCTAAGGAGAATTGCCTTATAAGTGAGGGGGAATTTAAATTCATGTTACCAACACATCCTACTAGGGCCACATTTTACTCACTCCCGAAAGTACACAAGGGGCTTCATCCTCTGAAGGGGAGGCCTATTGTGGCCGGTGTTAGTAGTGTGACACAAAATGTCTCCCTATACATTGATGAAATCCTCAGACCTTTTGTCATCGCTTTGCCCTCATACATTAGGGACATGACAGATGTGTTAAAACGTCTGGACGATTTGACTGTACCATCTGACATTCTGCTGGCTAGTCTGGACGTAGAAGCCCTTTACAGCTCCATACCCTATGACAGGGGGTGTGGGGCTGTAGGGGACTTCCTTAAGACAAGGGGGGAACCATATGGCAGCACATAACAACTTGGTGCTGGATGGAACTCCTGGATTTTGTTTTATGTAACAATACCTTTATGTTTGACTGCTACTTCTTCCACCTGCTCAGAGGCGTGGCTATGGGGAGTCCCTGTGCCCCTACCTACGCAAATTTGTATCTGGGCTGGTGGGAGAATTAGGTGGTCTTTAGGGAGTCATTAGAGAGCTGGTCGTCTATGATCCTGTTTTGAGTGAGATTTATCGACGACATCTTGATCCTTTGGAATGGTACTAAAAATCAATATCTGGAATTTGTGAAGATACTGTAACATCCTTGCCTGTCCAGACTTTGGCACCATCCTCCGGGCGCACGCTGCGGCACAGGAGGCGTGTCTGGTTGTGATTCCTTCCTTTGGGTTTTTCTTGTATTGTCTGAAAACTGTCCTATTCCCTCACCTCCTTAATTGATTTTCCGCCACACCCGTCTCCTTCACCTTGCTGCTCCACTAAGAGTTAACTTTAGTCTTACCTGTGTGATTGACAGTCTATCCTCCTATCAAGTCTGGGGTGGGTTCTTCCTTCCTATTTATTATTTGCTCACATTCCCATTGTGCCCTGCTATTGCCTTGCGTGTACTGGCTATACTCCTTTCTCTGTTACCTGTTCTTCTTATTCTTGACCACTGGCTTATCTTTGACCTTTCTCTTGGATTGTGATTTTGTACTGCATTGCTCATTTGTTACCGACCCCTTGGCTAGCTGACCTCCCTTTGTTGTTGTTCGTCCTGTCTGCGTTCTGTGTTATCACTTATTATAAGGAGGGACTGTCGACTACTTGCTGGCTGTTGCTTAGGACAGTTCGGGCAACTAGCCAGCGACAGTTGGGTTCAGCTTAGGGTCCACTGTTTTGTTGTGCCCCTCTCCCCAGAGTTCTCCAGTAGCCACTGGGGAATCGCTCCTCTAGCGATTCCCTTACAGAATAGCAGGCCCAAAAAAATTAACCCTTCTACTCCTGACTGGCATGGCTTCTATTCAGGACCTTGTGACTCGAATGGAGGGTTTAGCAGGTTTGGTGTCTGAGCTGGCCAATCAGGCACACACCCTCACCGAGAATCAAGCTGAGGCTGCTGCTACACCACCTACTGTCTTTTCCTTTCCCAGGGTTAAAATGTTACTCCCAGATAGGTTTTCAGGGGACCGAGGTAAATTTCAGACATTCAGGGAATCATCTCAGTTGTATTTTCGGGTCAACCCTAATGCGTCGCAGTCTCAGATAATGGGGGTGGTCATTTCTCTTTTGCAGGGGGATTCACAGACTTGGGCCTTTAAACTCCCCCCTGAGGCAGAGGAATGGACAGATCTGGAAAAAAATTTTAAGTCTTTGGGGCTATTTATGCTGAGCCTGATCAAATTGGACTTGCCAAGTCTCAACTTCTTACCCTCCGGCAAGGTAAACTATCCGCTGAGACTTATTGCTATGAGTTTCGGAAGTTGAGTATAACAACAGGTTGGTGTGACTCCGCTTTGAAGGCTCTTTTTAAACAGGGCCTGAATGATTCAGTTAAGGATGTTTGGGTAGGTCACCCTGATCCCCCCTACCTTAGAACAGGCCATGACCTTAGCCGTCCACATTGACAGGAGACTCCAGGACAGACGTAAAGAGAGGGTGGGGACTGATCCCGCTAAGTCTTCTGTCTATCTCTCTCTTTCTGTTAAAAAATCTGTTTCTCCTTCTGTCACCGCTGGAGATGAGCCTATGCAGTTTAGGAGAGCTGGACGAGAATATCGTCTCCGGAATCATCTCTGCCTGTATTGCGGCAAACCTGGTCATTTCATCCGAGACTGTTCCATCAAACCACGTACACAAGCAGAAAACTCCAGGGCCTGAGTGGTATTCAGGAGAACCACTCAGACAGTCAGGTATCTTCTGAAAAATCTCACAAATTGATGTTATCTGTGTCTCTGTCCTTTGGGAGCAGATCTGTTTCTGGGCAGGCCCTAGTAGATTCTGGGGCTGCCACTAACTTTGTTAAATTTTCATTTGTTTCTGCTATACGTAATGAACTTGTATCATTAGATACTCCTCTGTTGGTTACTGGGGCGGATTTTACTTCACTGGCCAGGGGTAAGATCCGTTTTAAAAACCCCTTACTCTCTTTGCAAGTGGGATCAATACATACGGAGCTCATAAATTTTTTTGTTATGGAGGATCACTCGTCTGATATTATTTTAGGGCTTCCCTGGCTAGACCTCCATAACCCTACCATTGATTGGCCCAAAAAAGAGTTAGTGAAATGGGGGAATCAGTGCTCCTCCCATTGCATAGCTTTGCATGACTCCAATTGTCTAAGTGAGGAGACCCTTCTTCCTGAATTTTTGTCTGATTTTCATTATGTTTTTGATGCTAAATCTGCTGGAGTTTTACCTCCACATAGACCTTACGATTGTGCAATTGAACTCCTTCCCAACTCCAAATACCCTAAGGGAAGGATCTTCAATCTTTCTGCTCCAGAACATGAGACTATGCGGGAATACACTTAGGATAGTCTTCTTAAAGGCACCATCCGTCCATCTCAGTCTCCCATGGGGGCTGGGTTCTTTTTTGTAAAAAAAAAAGATGGCGGACTGCGACCATGCATTGACTACCGAGAATTAAATAAAATTACGCTTAAAAATCAGTACCCTCTTCCTCTGATCCCTGATCTTTTTAATCAGATTATGGGTGCCCGCTGGTCTTCTAAAATTGACCTCCGCGGGGCATACAATCTGATCCGGATTAGAGAAGGAGATGAATGGAAGACTGCGTTCAACATCCCGGAAGGTCACTTTGAATATTTGGCAATGCCTTTCGGGTTGTGTAATGCACCTGCAGTATTTCAACATTTTGTTAACAATAGCTTTAGAGACTTGCTCGGCCGTTACGTGGTTGTCTACCTGGATGACATTCTAGTGTTCTCTCCTGATTGGGCCACACATATTGAGCATGTTAGGAGTGTTTTGCTACTGTTGTGTCAAAACTGTCTCTTTGCCAAACTGTCCAATGCCTGATCGGAGTCCAAAGGGTTACCTTCCTCGGTTACGTTATTACTCTTGATTATTTTTGTATGGATCCACTAAAAGTCACGGCTGCAACGTTTCTTGGGTTTCTCCAACTATTCTCGAAAATTATTTAAGAATTTCTCTACTATAGTGAAGCCATTGACGGATCTCACAAAGAAAGGTGCCGATTTGACCAAATGGACTCAAGAAATGTTTTGTTGAGGCTCCTGTATTAGTACCACCAGACTATGATCGCACATTTATTATTGAGGTTGATGCCTCTCAAGTGGGGGTTGGTCCTCCAGTAGCCACTGGGGAATTGCTCCTCTAGCAATTCCCTTACAGATACTGAATGTAAACGATCTTGGGTTATTTTTCATGGCAGATATACATACACATACTTAGACCTGACTATTAAAAAATCTGTATCAGGTAAACTAAACACTACCATTTTCCGGAAAAAAACGGCCACTAATTGCCTCCTGCAATGGGACAGTTGGAACCCTAGTCCCTTACGTAAGGGTATACCAAAGGAGCAGTTCCTGCATTTGCGCAGGGACTGTACTAGCTTCGGTGACTATCAGAATGCAGCAGCGAACTTACGACAAAGATTCCAAAATCGTGGTTACCCAGATGGGGTCTTAAGGGGTGCATATCAACATGCTACATCATGTGAGCAAAATAGACTGTTGCAACCTAAGATCAACCAAGACTCTGATGAATTGCGAATTATTTGATGAGGTTCATCAGGAGGTTAGATGGATTATTCATCAATATTGGAGTATTTTGAAAATGGACCCTGAAATTTGGTCCCTCCTTAAATTTGTATCTGTCCATTACATACTGCAGGGGTCCAAATGTTCGCAATAAACTAGCGCATAGTCACCTTAAACCTAGAAGCCAGGAGAACTGGCTTAAAAGACAGGCAAAGGACCTTGTGGGCGCGTTCCAGTGTGGGAACTGCAGGGCCTGTGATTTTATTCTGGTCAGTAAATCTTTTCGCAATACCACCACTCAGAGGGAGTTTCAGAACAGAAATTTCATTAATTGTAAGTCCCAAGGTATAGTGTATCTGGCAACATGCTCCTGCGGAACCCAAAATGTTGGGAAAACCATCAGGGAGTTCCACAGGAGGATTCGTGATCACATTAATAATATCTTAAGACATGATGATACACCTATGACCAGACATATTTGGGACAAACATGAGGGAGAAGCTTCTCATATTAAATTCCAGGGTGGGAACTTGGATCAGCAGGTCCTGCAACGTCAAGCACATTGGACCTTTATAATGCAGACGGTTAAGCCATGGGGGCTTAATGAGATTATTTCATATTCCTGCTTTTTATGAATTTTTGATCATTTCTGTATTTCTTAGATCTATTGCATTAAACACCCCCACTACCTGCACTTTTTGCCAGTTGTATATAGTATTTTTCCTCCTTCTTTTGCTTCTGTACATCTATCCATTGGAGAAATTAGTAGAAGATGATAATATGCTTTATTTTTATGGATATGTTATTTCAATAATGCAATCCCTTATTTTGTGTATTGCATTGGTGTATAGTGATGTTTCTATGAGATCCTTTTGATGCCTTTCATGGCCACATTGTTGTTGTTTTGGTGCTAGACTTATATTTACCTGTGAAAACGATCCTTTGTTCTGTTCTAGCAAGTGCCAGATGTCACTTGCTAGTGTTGTTTGTACGCCCTCCGTACTCCGTGATTGGCTGTCTAGTGAACATGTGTTGATAATGCGCACTGCTTGAAGTCCCACCTTTACTATGACGCTGATGGTCACGTGATTGTTGATTACTTGGTGGGCGGAGCTAGCGCCATATTAGGCTGGCACCTATGCTACCTCTTGCAGCCATGTATCAGAGCTGATGGGGAGCAGGGGGGGATTCTATAGCTCTCTGAGAGTAGATCTATATAGTAAATTTATGCCTCTGATGACAGGAAGTATAGCTAATACTGTCCTAGAAACGCATCAGGCGTACTCTTTGGACCACTAGGGAAGTGTTTTGAAATACTATAGACACCTAGTGGGACTCAGACATGTACAGTCATCCGTCAGAAATTTGACCCAATGGTCTTTACTGAATATATGATGGGGGATGGTCTTTAGTAACACATGGGTACAGATACCTAAGTCCCCTTTCTATTAAACTAGTTGAGGTTTAGGAATTCACTAGGAGGTTGATACTGGCTGAGCAGCCTTTTGTCTTTGTACTGGCTCCTATAGCCTCATCAATTAATGTTACTGAACCTCTCACTCTGAATTCAGTGGTTACTATATGATACTAACAATGGGGGGCAACTTCTAGGCACCTTTGTTGCTGACCCTGTTATCATATCTACACTATTTTGCTCTTGAGCTTTTGCTTTTTTATGGTTATATTTTAAGACAATATTAATAAAGATTATATTTTATTATATATTTAGAGTCTTTTGTTGATTTATTATTTTGGGATCATTAATTCAAGCATTTGCATCCCAAAAGGTACGCAGAGAACCCATCGTTTAAATTTCTTATTCAAGTTTCTGGTTAAGTTCCATTTGAATTTCTGCAGTTCTCAAGTTCCAAAGTTTTCATTTCAAATGATTGTTCAACAGGGGAAAGTTTGGCTTTCAGTTTAAAGAAATGGATGAGAAGAGACGTTATACTTCAAAATCTTGAATACTGCACTGGTAAGTTTGTCTTAGCATTTTCTCTAAGATGCAGATTGTTATACATTTTTCATGGCTGTTGTGCATACTTGGGGTATCCATTTTCACAGATCCCTCATAGACTTGAGTCTATTTAGGGATCCATGAAAATGTACAAACATAGGACATGTCATATTTTTGAAGGTCCATTAAATCCGACCTTCAAAAAAAAAAAATGCTATGTGAATAGACACATTGAAATCAATGTGTTCAAAAATGAGACAGCTGTTGCATGGCCATTTTTTAAGATTGTGTGGATAAGGCTTTACAGGGGTCAGAGATGAGTATAAAGCCTGGGCCTATATGGAGGTTAAAGGCAATTCAGAAAACTCATTTTTATATACTCTAAGGGGGGGTGTTAGAATGTAGGAATTTGACTCTCTTGGGGGATATCACCTCCAAATTAGCACCAGATTCCGCCCATTTTCTGCCTCCAATTATCTTCAATTTGAGGCACATACTGCAGCAGGACGCTGAAAAAATTAGCGTCCTGCTCGATGTTCCCATGGATGCCGGGCTGGTTTAGCCACAGAGTCTGCTCCTCAAGGCTCTCTGCTGATTAGGCCTATTTATCTTGGTCTTATTAGTGGGTATTCTTCCTCATTTTCTGCCATGCAAACGGACCATAATAGGGTATTGTACGTAAAAAGAAGTGGTCCTCTTATAGGATTCTCATCTTTTGTCATGAAGGAGGGTCTTTTGCTCTGAGGGACCTGTCTTTTTCAGGATTATACAAACAACTCATTGAAGTCAGGTTTCCCCATAGATTACAACTAATCACTGGGGAGCATGTCGGGGGACACTTTGTAATAAACATTGCAATAGTTTTTATTTGTGTATTCTGTTGTCTCTTTTGTAGTTATTTAAGAGTTTGGTCAAAGACCTTGAAGTTTCACCTGGCAAGAAGATGTATTAAGTTATTTTTATTGTTAATGCCGTGTTGTTGATCTCTGATACTGAAGTAAAACAGTAAGAAGATTACTTAAAAACTGTTTTATCACTTTGTTTATTGTGTATGTTTATTGTGTGACGATAGCAGCGTGTGAAGCTAGTAGCATGTAAACGCAATTTTTTTTTGTGGGGGGGGGGGGCCTATCTATAGTCCGCCTCAGGCAGCAAAGAGGCTAGGTTCACCACTGTATGGCATACATAGAAATTTACTACTTAACTGTATCTCTGTATGCCTCTGATTTCCTGTCACATTCATAAGGAGCCTGGCAGATGAGGTATTCTTTGCTGAATGAAATGAATACAGTACGGGACAGTATGTCGCTGGGAGGCAGGACAGGCAGATAACTATACTTCTAGGAGTCCCTCTCCTTTTGCACACTGTTGAACTACAGGGATGCCCAGTGTAAACAATGGATGGCACAGAGAGGGTAGCAATGAAACGTGCCATTGACAATTCACTTCCACCTCTGTCTAGCTGATCACCTCTTACCAAAATAATGTGAGGATAATAAAATCTAACCTTTATTGATATACTAGTGACCAGTGACATAGCAACTATGTGGCAACAAGAGATTCCAATGTAGATAATGTGATTTATGTGAGTCAAGAATCCCTTATGCATGTAGGAAAGATTACCACATGTATGTAATAAACAGGGTGAAGGTTATGTACAGTATATATAGATTATTAGACAGATTTTTTTTTTTTTTTGCTTACTTACTTATATAGTGCCATGATATGCCACAGCACTTTACAGACATTGTGGTCACTATCCCATATATTAGCATTTTGACAGGCGCTTCACTGAATTATTTACCTTTGGGATGCTAAAATGAAAAATTACTTTTTGTTTTCTAATAAAATTTCATTTTAGACCCAAATTTTCTCACTAAAGAAATGCCTCACATGTGGATATAAACTGCTGTATGGTCACACAGTGGGACTGAGAAGGGACAGAAAAATATTTGAAGGGCAGATTTTGCTGTAATAGTTTTTAGGTACAATGTCGCATGTGCTGAGCCCCTGAAGTGTCAGAACAGTGGAAACTCTAATAAATGATCTCAATTTGGAAATTACACCCATTAAAAAAATTATCAAGGGGTATAGGAAACATTTGGACCCTGCTGGAATTACATTCATTTTCCAAAAATTACTGCATAATAGAGGTTAAAGGTAAATCTGAGCAGAGTACATCACAGTATAAGGAGGTGATATACCATGGAAATAAATAATAAAATTAATAATCAATGGACGTGTGGTGCAATCTTAAAGGGGTATTCCCACGAACATGACCTTTTTAAAATTTGTAGATAATAAAAAGTTTAACATTTTTTGCAAATATAAATAATTAAATATTTTGCAGAGTTTTAAAGATTTTCTGTAATATCTTGTGATCAGCAATGATGTCCTTCCTGTGACCGGGTTATCTCCTCATACATTTAGTGTCTCTGCCTGATAACCTGCCCACAATAAGAAAATCATGGCTGGGTTTTTGACAAGTCCCAGACTACAGAAAGTTCCTGCATTCGTGGTAGTATCCATTGGCAACCGATCAAGACAACAGACTGTCACCACTAAGATAGTTAGATAAAATCTTTAAAACTCTGCAGAATTTTTAAATACTTATATTTGCAAAAATGTTTAACTTTTAATTATCTACAAATATAGATATGGTTATGTTCATGGGAATACCCCTTTAAGCAATCCTTCATGCATAGGCCAAGTTATCCACATAGAAGTGATAACCCTGGTACAGCAGTGGGTGCAGCAAATTCCACACTATTTTCTCACTAACTCCTAGGATTGGGGGGCATTCAGGGGGCTCAATTCTTGTGTCTCTTCCTTCATAAACCCTAAACTTGTAGGTGTATCCTGAGCTGCTTTCACCCAGTTTGTACATTTTAATACCGTACTGTGCCCTCTTACTGGCTTACTGGGCAGGTATTGGTGGAATTTAAGCCTCCTTTTGAAGCTGATCAGTGGTCAATGTGCAGCATCCCAGAGTGCTACTGCTTTCAGTGTTTGTCTTTTGTGCATCTGGGTTATGTTGGTATGTCCCATCTTCTCTGTGGCGTAACTAGGAATGGCTTGGCCCCCAAGCGAACATTTGACATGCCTCCCCCCCGCGAACCGCCATCCCCAACCCCCCCGGCACCACCCCCTCCAACCCCCCCCCGCAAAAACCGCATTCCTGTGCATACTATTATGCCCCATTGTGGCCCCTACACACACTATTATGCCTCATAGTGGCCCCTGAACACAGTATTATGCCCCATAATGGCCCATGTACACAGTATTATGCCCCATAGTGGCCCCTGCACACACTATTATGCCCCATTGTGGACCACCCATGAACAATTATTATACTCTGAGGTCTTTTCAGACCCCAGAGTATAATGATCAGAGACCCAGGGGAGGATAAAACCAATGTTAATTACCTCTCCCTGGCTCCGGCGCATTCCCCATTACTTGGCCAAGATGTCGCAATGCAAAATGATGTCAGCTGACGTCTGGGACATCACCAAACATGCCCGAAGCCTGCTGGAGCACAGGAGAAGTAAGTAACAGTGTTTTTTATGTTCCCTCACCTCTCCTGGGCCTCCGATCATTAATGATGATAGCAGTGTTTGTGGGGTTCGGCCCATGGCCTTACTTACGCTTGAGCAGAAGGGGAAGCGCAGGTGGCTGTGAACAAGATCGGGGATTGATAAGTAAATAGGGCCCATTACCTGATATTAAAGAAAAATAAAAAAAAAGCATCGGGCCTTGTGGCAGCCACTACCGCTGCTACCCCGGTATTTACGCCCCTGTGTCTTCTATGTTCTATGTTCACCCTATTGTGTTCTCCCCCCTGATTCAAGACCTTAGCCTTGGTTCAGCCCTGGCCGATCACAGGCCTCTGGGCGGGGTTGTAGGAGACCTTAGTCTCCACGGTGACCGTTGGACCAGTTCAGTCTAGTTCCAGTCTAGTTCAGTTCTGTGCCAGTTCCAGAATGTGCAGAGGTTTCCTGCACCCAGCAGCTGGACTGAGGCTCAACGGCTAGCCTTAGAGCCTCAAGGAGGATTATCTGTTTCCCCAGGCTCAACCAGAGACAACCCTTAGAAGGGAGTGTAGCTGTCTGGAGTATTGGACATTACCTGTGCTGTGCCAGGAGGAGCAGGAGAGGACCCTGACAGGAGGAACGCCTCTTCAGGCCAAGTCTACAGGTAACTGGATCCCTGTCAGGACTCCCTGTATCATCAGTCCCAGTATCCTTAGCTGGAAGAGGCACAAGAGGAGGAGTAGTTAAAGGAGTTTACCATAGAGCCTGTAAAATCCCTGGGCACCTTCCTATACCCAAGGCTGGGGAATTTGAGAGTGTTGTACTACTACCCTCATTTGGAAGGTGCCGGTTACTTCTGTTCCAGTTGTTGAATAAAACTGTTACCTGGTTCAACTGCACTACTGGCTTCCTGAGTCGTGCCTGTATTACCATCAGGGCCCTTTTGAACACCATCACTCCGACTCAGAGAGGCGAGGTCCCCTCTCCAACTGGAAGCGCCCTGGGGAAAACTACTACCACCACCATCCGGTAGTGCTGCAGGACTCCTCTCGACAGTGTCCGGCCCAGGAGTGGGGCTGGAGTGTTTAGTTGAGTGTGCTCGGCCTAGCAGGTGGCACATCATCCGACACTACAATGCCAATCCTCCGGTCTCCTCCCTCTGGGTTGCGGCCAATGACTGTCCTGACTTTGAATAGGCGGTCAAAGTTTGGGGCATCTTGGGGTGGGCACTGTATATTATCATTATAATGTAAAAATTTCAGGATAATTTCAAAATGTGCCCTGGTCATGGCCATTCGATAGATTGGAGTGTTATACAAGACATCTGTACTCTAATACTGTCGAATTTTTGGTTTCTTCACTACGCCCATATGCAGAACAAGACTCCAGAATATTTTCATCTCTGCTGCATTTACTGGGGTTCACCTCTGGGGCCTGGCATATGAAGAGATGGCATTTTGTTCTATAATTTGTTGGGCATATACATTTGTTTGAACTCCCATAAAATCAATAAAATATAAAGCAAGTCGCAGCCAAAAAGCGCTGTGGAAAAGACTGCAGCGGAAATATATTGCGTTTTTTTTTCTGCAGCGCTTTTCACAGAAAAGCCCACAGAGTTTTCCTCTGTGGACTGTCTGTCCCTATTATGCTTATACAGAAAACGCCAGTGTTTCCATAGGTATAATTGACCTGCTGCAATTTACAAAAACACAATGATTTTTGAAATCACAGCATTTCCGCTGCAGATATTTTTCTGCAATGTGTGGATAGGTTTAGCCAGAATCCTATCCATTTTGCAGGAAATGTAACACGTAGGTGTTGCATTTCCTGCTACTAGCTACTATTAGCTAGTAGCTACTATTAGATAAAAAAAAAGGCTGTACTTCCACCTAAAATTTAACTTTATATAAACACACACACAAAAAAAAAAGGTACAACACACAGGGAGGGGATGGATGGAAGGAGGCAGAGAAGGATGGAGGGTGGCAGAAAAGGATAGCAGAGGAGGATGGAGGGTTGCAGAGGAGGATAGAGGTTCGCAGGCAGAGGTGGATGGAAGGAGTGGCAGTAGCGGTACCGCATTGAACCCATTCACAGGGTAGCTCAGTGACTGCTTGCAATCCCAGTATTTCCAAATCACTGCACACACCGTAGAGATTCAGGTGAAAGAAGTGTACCATTTATTTTCACACAGTGTAAGTAAATTATGCTATATATTCCATTCCATATATCGCAACGCCATGTAGTATAGGACATAGGTTACAGTAGGATCAGAAAAAATGTGCTACGTTTCGTTCTAAACAGCGAACTTCATCAGGCATAATCCTAGGTACAATCATAAAATAGCCATAAGAATTTGCAATTTCATTTCAATTGTAATTAATATACAATAGTGGATATATGGTAAAACTCAGCATGTTCATTAAAGAGACAAAATAATGTTGACATAGAATAAATAAGGAGAAAATAAGGAGAAAATTGGGGAAAGAAAAGGGAGGGTTAAGACTGTCAGTGTATAAGGCAAAAACTATGGATAGAGGTATATAACAAAACTATAGTGTTGAATAAGATATATAGATCAAAAAAGAAAATAGGTGACAACAGTAGAAGTTGAAGTAGAAGTAGAAGTAGAGGGCAAATTTATGGGGTCATAGAGTTCAGAAATAATATGGTATGCATGAAACATATACTGCAAAGTATATACAAAATGGTATAATACAAAGACTTGAATATAGTAAGTATAATGCGGTATGAATGAGAAATTTACTGCAGAGTATATAAAAAGTGGTGTAGTAAAAGGACTTTAGTATAGCAAGTATACAATATATATTATGCAGGATGAATAAGTGAATGTTGTACATTCCATAGGTGGTCCAGAGGGGTGGCTGATAGCGTTGGTGGAATAGAGGAATGTTAGGCAAGCCAAATCTTAAATGGAGATGGTTTAAATAAGGATGGTTTAAATAACCGCGCGCCCGTGAAACCGGAAGTTACGTAGTACCGGAAGTTGCATCATTGATGTAGTGCGCTATGCATTGGTTTACAGGATGTAAATGCATTTCGCCGCTGGAATGCAAAAGCAGAAGTTGCATAAATACGTAACTTCCTGTTTTCGGACAAGAGGATAAATGGTGCGTACGTTCCACCGTGGAACGCACAGGCGATGTGCATGTAAATGCGTTCCACAGTGGAACGCACAGCCGATATGTATGTCGATGCGTTCCACGGTGGAACGCATAGGCATAACAGACCACCAATCATAAAAGAAAGGAAAGAAGTACTTACACTACCGTTCAAAAGTTTAGGGTCACTTAGAAATTTCCTTATTTTTGAAAGAAAAGCAGTCTTTTTCAATGAAGATAACATTAAATGAATCAGAAATACACTCTATACATTGTTAATGTGGTAAATGACTATTCTAGCTGCAAACGTCTGGTTTTTAATGCAATCTACATAGGTGTATAGAGGCCCATTTCCAGCTACCATCACTCCAGTGTTCTAATGGTACATTGTGTTTGCTAACTGTGTAAGAAGGCTAATGGATGTTTAGAAAACCCTTGAAAACCCATGTGCAAGTATGTTAGCACAGCTGAAAACAGTTTTGCTGGTTAGAGAAGCTATAAAACTGACCTTCCTTTGAGCTAGTTGAGAATCTGGAGCATTACATTTGTTGGTTCGATTAAGCTCTCAAAATGGCCAGAAAAAGAGAACTTTCATTTGAAACTCGACAGTCTATTCTTGTTCTTAGAAATGAAGGCTATTCCATGCGAGAAATTGCCAAGAAACTGAAGATTTCCTACAACAGTGTGTACTACTCCCTTCAGAGGACAGCACAAATAGGCTCTAACCAGAGTAGAAAGAGAAGTGGGAGGCCCCACTGCACAACTGAGCAACAAGACTAGTACATTAGAGTCTCTAGTTTGAGAAATCGACGCCTCACAGGTCCTCAACTGGCAGCTTCATTAAATAGTACCCGCAAAATGCCAGTGTCAATGTCTACAGTGAAGAGGCGACTCGGAGATGCTGGCCTTCAGGGCAGAGTGGACAAGAAAAAGCCATATCTGAGACTGGCTAATAAAATGAAAATCTTAATATGGGCAAAAGAACACAGACATTGGACAGAGGAAGATTGCAAAAAAGGGTTATGGACAGACGAATCGAAGTTTGAGGCGTTTGGATCACACAGAATAACATTTGTGAGATGCAGAACAACTGAAAAGATGCTAGAAGAGTGACTGACGCCATCTCTCAAGCATGGTGGAGGTAATGTGATGGTCTGGGGTTGCTTTGGTGCTGGTAAAGTGGGAGATTTGTACAAGGTAAAAGGGATTTTGAATAAGGAAGGCTATCACTTCATTTTGCAACGCCATGCCATACCCTGTGGACAGCGCTTGATCGGAGCCAATTTCATCCTACAACAGGACAATGACCCAAAGCACACCTCCAAATTATGCAAGAACCATTTAGGGAAGAAGCAGGCAGCTGGTATTTTATCTGTAATGGAGTGGCCAGCGCAGTCACCAGATCTCAACCCCATTGAGCTGTTGTGGGAACAGCTTGACCGTATGGTACGCAAAAAGTGCCCATCAAGCCAATCCAACTTGTGGGAGGGGCTTCTGGAAGCATGGAGTCAAATTTCTCCAGATTACCTCAGCAAATTAACAGCTAGAATGCCAAAGGTCTGCAATGCTGTAATTGCTGCAAATGGAGCATTCTTTGACAAAGTCAAAGTTTGAAGGAGAAAATTATTATTTCAAATAAAAATCATTATTTCTAACCTTGTCAATGTCTTGACTATATTTTCTATTCATTTTGCAACTCATTTGCTAAATAAAAATGTGAGTTTTCATGGAAAACACAAAGTCTGGGTGACCCCAAACTTTTGAACGGTAGTGTATAAATATGGAAAAGGGTAAAAGAGAGGGGAAAGATAAAAAATAAGAAGAATGCAGAGTAAAGATTAAAGTTACGGTAAAGGAAAAGGGGGCAGGGAAGGCAAAGAAGAAATGAAACAAAGGGGACAAAACCGACAAACCTTTTTGACAACCCCCAAAAAAGGTACTTTTCCATGCCTACACTGCCTGCAGTGTTCTGCAGTAATCAAAGGGGATTACTTGGTACATCCTCACATGGGGAGAAGATTTCCGATACATGACTATTTTACATGTGAAACTTCATTTGTTGTCTATTTCATCAAGTGCCCATGCGGTCTCGTATATGTTGGGGAAACTTCCCAACATATACGGGACCGCATATTGAAACATAAGTCCACTATTCATAATAACCTGAACGTTCTTCCAATTCCGGCTCATTTCAATCATCACAAACACAATATAGCACAGCTAAGTTTCCAGGTCATTGAACATATTCCACAACCCAGAAGAGGAGGGCATCGTGTTGCCCTTCTCAAGAAAAGAGAAGCCTACTGGATACACACTCTGGATACGATTGAACCATGAGGCCTAAAGAGGGCATATGTTCGAACTTTCACAACATAACAAGAGGAAATATGTATTGCTCTCAACCATTAATTATATATACATCATCACACTGGATATATCTTGTCTAACCAATAAGAAATATGTTGATATCTTTTGAGTTCTTTGTCTAAATTTCCTCTCTCCTTATTTGCAGACAAAGTGAAGTCTACAAACACTGCGGTAAAGGCTACAGTATAGCTAGCGTATACATTAGCATAAGATATCATAGGATATATTATCCCTACCCTTAATTCGTATTTAAAATGTATGATTATTCATTTATTTGCAATATTTTAAATGACCATATTTTGCGTCTTACGTTTTATGACATTTACGTTTTGTCCCCTTTGTTTCATTTCTTCTTTGCCTTCCCTGCCCCCTTTTCCTTTACCGTAACTTTAATCTTTACTCTGCATTCTTCTTATTTTTTATCTTTCCCCTCTCTTTTACCCTTTTCCATATTTATACAGTAAGTACTTCTTTCCTTTCTTTTATGATCAGTGGTCTGTTATGCCAATGCGTTCCACCGTGGAACGCATCGACATACATATCGGCTGTGCGTTCCACTGTGGAACGCACTCTCCATTTATCCTCTTGTCCGAAAACAGGAAGTTGCGTATTTACGCGACTTCTGCTTTTGCGTTCCAGCAGTGAAACGCATTTACATGCTGTAAACCAATGCATAGCGTGCTACATCAATGATGCAACTTCCGGTACTACGTAACTTCTGGTTTCACGGGCGCGCAGTTATTTAAACCATCCTTATTTAAACCATCTCCATTTAAGATTTGGCTTGCCTAACATTCCTCTATTCCACCAACGCTATCAGCCACACCTCTGGACCACTTATGGTATGTACAACATTCACTTATTCATCCTGCATAATATATATTGTATACTCATATTCCGCAGCACTTTTACAAAGAGTTCAACACTGTCTCATATAGGGTTCACAATCTAAATTCCCTATCAGTATATCTTTGAAGGGTGGGAGGAAACTGGAGTACACCCACACAAACTCCATGCAGATGTTGCCCTTGGCTCGAACCTATGCTGCAAGGCAACAGTGCTAACCACTGAGCCAAGCTCTACTACAGTTCTATATGCTTTAGGGACTTCTAATTATTCTACAAGATTCTATCCCTTTTTATAGCAACTGGGACAAGTGTCTAGTGCCAGAGTCATCCACCTTCTCATCAATAACTTTAATTAACATCTTCTCTGGCTCTAGTTAGCCTTGGATCTTTTAACTGTTCAGCCCTTTCCTTACTATGAAATCATGTATGCTGTCAGTCAGAGGGTCTGTAGGGATAACATCATTACAGTCAACAACTTCTGAGTTCTCATCCATACCCGAAAAAGGAAAAGTTTCTGAGGCAACTGAGGCTTTAGGGATTGCAACAGTAGTTAGTCACTACCAGGCCTTGGACCCAGAGGAGGGCCCCAAAAGTCCCTCTGCCACATAAAATATACCACTATTCTAAATGGAACAAAGTAGGTTTTGCATGTTGGTCCAAGAGCTTAATCTCACATTGTCTGCATTGACAGAAACAGTTACGATTTTTTTACGTGTTAAAATTTTCATTTTTAGCTTCTCATAGATCATGGCATCCTAATTATACAGTTCACAGTACACCTTTTGGGTAGTGATAGCTGTAACGTTTAAGTTTTGTTTCGGATTCAACCAAAATTTAAATTAGCTTAAAACATAGTGTATGACACTCTCATGGTTCCTAAGACCTTACTAGCCCATTTCTAGCTCTGTAAGCCAAACACAGCCAAAGTAGTATCAAAATGACAGTAACATATATGTCTATAAGAAAATGTATTGTAAGAAGTGGAAATAAACAGGTCATTCAGCCATAAACTACAAAGTCAGGTTTTTTTTTTTTTTAACCCTTTTTATAATTAAAATTACTCTAAAGGGGGCGTGGCCTGGTCAATGGCGGAGTGAGCTCCTGCCCTGGTTGCTCCTGGTGCTCGATAAAAGAAGCAGCAGGCACTACTATTCTCACCCTAGGATGGGGAGGACGAAGAGAGGATCAGCCCGGTCCTCCTCTACACAGCCTTCTCTCACCCCCAGCCAGGCATTCCACTGTTTCTTCGGTGGCAACGGAGCTGCAGGGCGGAACGAGTTTGAGTGCAAGATGGCGCCAAACTCCCCTCGCATGCCCTTCCCCTTGATCTCTACTAGCTCCTTCACCTCAGGGCTTTTCTCGGACCCCAGAGGCCGTAATGGGACACTTAATGGACCCAGGGGTGCAGCCGCTCCTTTCCACAGCCCAGCATGAGCGCTCCCCGACCTTCCAGCTCCCAGCAGTGACCTCTCACCGCAGGGAAACCGGAACCACTCTGTCCTCGCCGGCCTCAGGGACAGCCTTTGAGTCTGACTGTCCATCCCTTCCACTGTCCGTGCCTTCCCCTGATATGCCCAGAACATATGGACAAGATGCTTCGCAGCAACGCCCCCTGAAAGCTTCAGTCTCTAACTGGCTGCTCCACAGTAATGCCCAGCCTGCTCCACCTGTGGCATCCCAGAGCTGGCTATGGCTGGGCTGAGGGTGATCTCTGTGCATTGTATTATTTCCTGTTGCTTCATAGCCTGTGTGACATAGCAGGGGGTCCTGAGTCTCACACAACACAGCGCCACCTAGTGAGCCTCACACATGCATTACACCTCCCATAGGATTGAATAGTAACCAAATGTCCAATGGGAGGACATCGCCTGGGAAAAGGGGAGGAGTCAGATGATCACTGGGTCCCCATGGTAACACCCCTGCAGGAAGGTCCTGCATGTGAGGAGTTAGAAGTGTGGAGTGTTAGGAGGAGGAGGTGAGGAGATAAGTGTGATGTCCTGTGAAGAAAGCAGTGAGTTTAGTGCAGGAATCTCAAGTCCTAGACAGGCCCAGGAAGGTTGGAGAGCTGACATACTCCAGCTATTCAGAAGATCCTGTCCCCTGTCTGCCTAGCCATCGCCCTGAAGGAAGTCAAGCATCATTATCTTGTCAGCATGAGACTGTGGAGAGAACATTCTGGAACATGTGCTCCATAGCAAGTATCACAGGATCCAGGGGCTAAGGCCAGACCTGTGGAATATCCTGCCACCCTGACTATTGCACCCCAAAACTCTGAGCTATCAGGACCACATAACGTGAGTGGGGAATATTGTGTGCTAGTATCATGGTGGGCATCCTCCTATGAGCCAAATAGGAGCCCAGACGCACCTCAGGGCTGTAACACTGAAGTATAAGGGGCTAGGAACACCTTTCATCAAGTCTACCCTGCACCCCAGGACTTTGCTGTGTCACCAGGCGTACCCCGTTGTTTTGTATTGAAGAAACTGTTTAAGCATTTGTGCCTCCACACCCATGGAAGTAAAAGTTCAACTTTACAACCGTTTCTGTGTCTGACTCTGCACCGACAACATCAGGGCGCCCCAAACACCACCAGTCGGCACAGTATAGGGGAAGCGCCCCGGGGGAACAATCACCACCAACATTTGTGCAGCCCCCTCATCACCGGTACCAGTGGTGGTAACGTGGGACAGCACCAGCGCTGCGCCCTCGTGCCCAGAGACCGTGACAAGTCTGTGCTGTTTGCACCCCGCAATCCCAACTGCAGCGTTACCTTCCATCTGGTCACCGCACACCTAAGTGGCCTGTCAGGCAACCATCCTCCCTACATGCTGCCTACACTTAACTTCAAGGGACTGCAGTAACTCCTCCTGGCACCTCCTTTGTTCAACTGGTGGCACCTCCTGGCACTCCCTAAGCCGTTGTATACCTGGACCCTGGTAATGGAGATTCAGCTGCTTTCCTTACTGATACTTTAGAGGATCTGCGGTGTCTTAGCGCCCATCTAAGCGCCATTCCTACTAAAGTAGACATCCAGGCTTATGTCGCTCGTTTGGAGCAGTCTTACAAGATGGAACTATCTGCACTTCGCACTGATGTTCAATACCTAGGGGACTGGGTGGACACTGTTGAATCCTCTCATGCTACCTTCTCTGATAGACTGATGCAACAGGAGTCTACCTTGCTGATTCACTCCTATCAACTCCAATATCTGGCCAACCTCATGGATGACATAGAAAACAGAACCAGGTAACAATATCCATATCAGGAGCATCCCTGAATCTGTGGAACCTCAGAAGCTGGATCTCACTTATGTACTGTGTTTAACTCCCTTCTGGGTGTCCCTCCAGACTCTCCTCTTGAACTAGACAGAGCGCATCGCTCACTTGGCCCTTGTAAGCCTGACCCTAATAACCCTAGAGATGTCATATCCCGGGCCCATCATTATCAACTTAAAGAGGCAATCATGTGAAAAGCCCAGGAATCGGGCCAAGTACTCTTCCAGGATACACATCTCTTCTGCCCGACTTATCTCGCCTTACCCTGGCCAAGCGACAGGTCTTGAAGCCCTTATTGGACGTTCTCATTCAGAACCATTATCCTGTACTCATGGAGCTTCCCCTTTTGCCTGCAAGTCCAATGAGAGGGCCAACTCTTCATTCTGACTCATTTAGATGATGTTCCTTCCTTCACATCTGCTCTCCCAAGTTGACATTGTGGACTGGACTGCCCGTGGCTGCCCTGCCTCTTCGCTCCCAATGTAGACCACCATGCCACAAAGGGATTTTGTTCCCTCGGAGAGGGGTGACCCTTGGATCAGAGTGATCCCCTATCCCGGAACCTCTCTGACCCGCCAACCGGGTCGATGGAGGTGCTTTTTTGACACCTTGGGACCTTGGCTGCTTTTGCCCCACTTTGCTGTTCTGTGCTCTTCTTCCCTAGTTTTTCCTCTGCCTTCCGGGATACACCTTACTGCATGCCTGTTGTTTTTTATACCTGTTCTTGTCTGCTGCTGCTAGTTATTTGTTACTTCCTAATTGCAGCAATGGCTCAGGGGCTCCGGGGGGGAATGGCTTCATTATTGGAAAGGCCGTCTTCCACCGGGATCGTCGCGCTACTGGGTAGCGTGTACATTGGCGTATTAGCCAATTTCCCCCATCTATTTTGGGAGAGTCCTTCTCTCCATCACTTAGTGGTTTCTTTATTCTCTCTTTTTGACTGTTTCTTTCCTTCCCTCTTATTCTAGTTCTCCTTTCCCTCTTCTCTCTCTTTCCTTCTTCCTTTCCTCCTCGCTGGTGTTTTTTGGTCCCCCCTAGTCTGCGTCCTTGTCC
This sequence comes from Leptodactylus fallax, assembly GCA_947044405.1. Classification (NCBI taxonomy): domain Eukaryota; kingdom Metazoa; phylum Chordata; class Amphibia; order Anura; family Leptodactylidae; genus Leptodactylus; species Leptodactylus fallax. Next base: position 4,087,546 of record CAMRHE010000129.1, on the reverse strand, counting down.
TTGCCTGTATTCCTCCCTCTTGTGCGTTCCTTTTGTTTGTCCGGCTTTGTCTTTTTCCTCTCCCCTTAAACATGGCCTGTGTTATTTTTTGCTCTTTCAGTGTTAGGGATTTTAATGTCCCTCAGAAGCAGAATAAGATTTTATACCAGCTTCACAAATTTTGCTCTCATATTTTGATATTGCAGGAGACTCACTTCAGAGACAAACACGTCCCAGAGATTCAGAATCAGCACTTTCCTACTTGGTTCCACAGCATCAACCAAACGGCGAAGTCCAAGGGAATATCTATTGCTTTGCATAAGGCTCGCCAACATTAGGTACTGGACACGTTGATTGACACCGAGGGCAGGTACATTTTCCTGCAACTTCTCATTGCTGGCATGGTAGTTACTGTGGCTGCTTGCTACCTACCTAATCAGTTAACGTACTGTAGGTCCTTTCTCTGTAAACTGGGGGACTTTAGTGAGGGGGTCGTGATCCTGGGAGGAGAGTTTAACTTTGTATTGGACCCGACTATTGACTCTGCCTCCCCCCTGCGCCTCATCTTCCCCCTCCCAACTACGAAAACTCAAAGACGCCCTACGTCATGTTTGTCTTGAAAACATTTGCCGCATTTTACACCCCCAGGGATGGGATTATACCTGTCATTCCCCTGCCCGCAGCTCCTATGGATGCCTTGACTATTTCTTTATGAGCCATCATGGGCTCTCCTGGTCCCCAGAGGCCCGGATAGGTTCTGCCCGATAGGTCCGACCATGCTCCATTCTCTTTGTCCCTAATGGTCCCCAGTCTCTCCTCGTGTCTCTTTATGTAGCTCCTAAACAACAGTCTTCCTAAGGACGCAGCTTGCAGGGACGAGATTAGCTCCACAATTTGTACCCATGACCGTGCGACTTACACGGAACTCCTTAATACATGGGAGGAACTTTGCCGAAGTCCTACTTAGACGAAATGTATGTCCATTCCAGGGTTAAGATACGTAAGCATTACTATGAATTCACTGACAAGTGTAGCCACTCTTTGGCTCGCCGTATACACCCTCGACCCTGTCCTACATTCCCCACATTCATAACATTGAGGGCCACGAGGTTAATAACCCAGTCAACATTGCGGAGACATTTAGAGATTTTTACCATGATCTGTATAATATACAGGGTCAATATCCAGACATGAACCCTGGATCTTTGCGGTACAAACTGTGAGACTATGAACAGGAAACCACCCTTCCTACCCTCTCTCCGCGGAGTTGTTGACCGAAATCATTCGCACATCCCCCTCTGGTAAATCCCCGGGACCCGATAGTTTTATTTCTAGATTTTATAAATGTTTTCATGACCTCTTAATACTGCTGCTCCAGCACATATTTAATTGTCTTAATGGCGACACCCCGTTTGCCCCTCAGTCCCATTCCACTCTAATCACCAATATCCCTAAGCCCGGTAAGCACCCGACTGCCTGTACCAGTTACCGCCCAATCTCATTGATCAATGTTGATGTTAAACTCTATGCCAAGATTAGAGATGAGCAAATTTTTCAAAAATTCGATTCAACCGATTCTCCAAAGTTTCCAAAACAATTCGATTCGCTCCGAATTAATTTGCGGCAAATCGCGTTAACCCTGCTTTCTGGGTGTCAGCCATATGTAATGGCTGACATTGTCCTCTAACACCCCCAGTCGAAGCTGAGCCCCGATCGTGGGTGTTAACCCCTGAGATGCCACGGTCAAACATGACAGCGGCATCTCAGGGGTTTTATTATATATTGGGGACTTGATCGGCCCCCCCCGCAATGTTTTTGTGGGGTACCACTGCTCCTATTCGGCAGCCCGGGGTCTGACCAGTGACCCCGGGTCTGCCCCATCACTGTCCCTCCACATACCTGGTTGATCCTGCCTTGAATGGAGACTAGTGGAAGAGTGAAGAAATCAGGCAATACCTTTTAGAGGCTAACTGAGTATATTTGATAGTAAGCTTTCGAGAGTCTAGCTCTCTTCTTCAGACATACAAGAAACTGAAAATTCACACACTCTTTATACACAAAAGACCTGGATCTTCAAAGGGTCTTAGAATCTTTAAAGAAATCAAAATGCAATATAATTAGAGAAGTTATTTACAACAGGTCAAGAAATAAACAATCTGGAAACTTGTGGGGCGTGATGGAGGGATCATTAATTCTTGCTGTTATTTGTTTGCTATCAGGTGGTGATTTGTGACCCTCACAGTTCACACATAGTGTGACATGAAACTGGCATGAATATTAAGTTCAAATTGCAGAGTTTGACATTTTTGCATTAACTTATATTCCCATTCCTTTCTCTCTCTGCGTCTTAAAATGTCCCATTAAAACCACAACCCACAAATCTTCAATAGAGTGGTCTTCTCCGGAGAAATGTGCGACCACTGGGAGATCTGTTCTGCTGTTATTAATGGTGAATCTGTGTGAGTTCAAGGCTCTGTCCTGTTTTCCCCACATAGAGGCCTGTGGTGGGACATTGCACACACATTATGAGATACACCACACTGGAAGACCTGCAGGAAAATGTCCCCCCTAATTCTGTGCACCTGTTGAATGGAGACTGTCAGCCTATGTATCTGCACTGGCTGACAGCCTCCTATAAACTGCAATACACATGTATTGCAGTGTATACCTATTGAAGCAGCAATCAGAATAGCTCTGCTTCAATCCCCTATGGGGACAAAAAAAAAAGACCTCCCCCTAGAGCTGGTGCTATTATTATACTCAGGCCCCAGAGTATAATAATCAGAGGCCCGGGAAAGTGATTAAAAATAACAAACACTTATACTCACCTTAACCTCACCTCTCCTGGGAATCTGGCTGTCTGAGCGTCCTCCTCATTCCTCTTCTTCCTTGCAGACTGAAGTCCTGCTCCCTAGACATCACTACTGGGGCCTGCCTGTGAATGGGCCTCAGCGGTCACGTGGGGGTGTGATGATGCCATTACGCCAGAACGCTCCATGGGACCTCTGGGGCCCAATCACAGGACCCAGCAGTGAAGCCTGGGGAACAGGACTTCAGTCTCCAGCTCCGAAGTTAATGCTGAGCCCAGGACAGGTGAGTATCAGTATTTTTTTATTTTTAATCAGCGCGGGGGGTGCCGAGGGGGACAGGTAGCATGACGGAACCCCTTGGATGCCGCGGTCATGTTTGATCACGGCATCCAAGGGGTTAAAAACCCCAATCGGAGCTGTGCGATTCGATACATCGAAGCTTGAGGAAATCCGGAATCGGTGCGAATCGAAGATTTCCTGAAATTCAGATCGAATTCCGCTTTGTCAGCTTCGATTCGCTAATCTCTAGCCAAGATGTTAGCTAATCGCCTCTCCCTCCTGATGCTGGGCATGGTCCACACCGACCAGGTTGGCTTCATCTCCGGTCGCAAAGCTTGTGACGTCTGTGACTTGTGTTAGTCCTGGTGACTAAGGTGTCCTGAGCTGAGTCCTCACCCATGTGTCTTCTTTTGGCTAGTTTCCGGACTAACGGGATCCGCTCCGACTCATCTCCGGTATGGAATGGGACGAGGCAGGAGTGCCCTTTGTCCCGCCTGTTATATGCCCTAGTTATGGAACATTTAGCGGTGGACCTGCGGTGGCCCAGTGTGCATGGTCTCTGGATGGGGAGCCACCAGATCAAGGCAGCTTTATACGCTGATGATCTGCACTTCTATGTTACCCATCTACGGCTCTCGTTCCACTCGATACTCCGGGAATTTCAATGGTTTGGCCTTGTGAGCAACTTCAAGGTCAGTCTCTCTAAAAGTGAAGCCTTGAATGTTACCCTGCCTCCTGCCAAGGTCGCCCATCTAGCTACCAGGTTCCCTTTCAGGTGGCAGCCCTTTTCAGGTATAATTATCTTCCACTCTTAGAGAAGACTGAGGTAGACCTTCATAAATATGGTGGGCTTGCTCTTTCCTGGTTAGGCCGTATCAACGTGTTGAAGATGGACATTGTCCCTGATTCTTGTACCTGTTTCAGGCCCTACCGATTCAGGCCCTGCGCTCCATCTTCTCTAAGCTTCAGACAATCTTCTGCTGTTTTGTCTGGGGTTCTGTTTGCAGTCAGCTATACTTCCGCATGCTGACTCGCCGCAAAAGCAAAGGGGATGCAGGACCGACCCCTACCTGTACTATTAATCAGCGGTCCTGTTGCACCTATTTGACTGGCATTACCGAGGTTACAAATGGTGGGTGGCCACTGAGAAAGAATTACTCTCGGTTCCCCTCTCTCCCCTGCCTCGGATTCCTGCTCACTATCGCCTGCAACATATCAGACACTCGCTCATCTCTTTGTATTTGCTCTCGGTATGGGATTCGGTATGTCACAGAGCCAGTATAGTGAGGGTCCCTGGTCCCTTGAGCCCGCTGTTCCACAATCTGATGTTTCCCCCTGGCTCATGTTGATTTTTGTGCTGGTCCTACAGGGATGATGTGAGACTGCACGGTATACAGGGGTCGGGCTCCCTCCCTTCTCTTGATCAGCTGAGAGCATCCAATCTGGGCCTCCCTTTGTCTTGGCTGGAATACCACCAGCTCCTGTGCTTTATTTACAAGTTTTCCTTGTCGCCCGTTCTCTGCTCTGATCCCACCTCACTGGAAAAGGTCTTGCTGCAGACACTCCCAAATGGGTCATATCCCTCCTTTAAAGCATTTGCTTAGATGAGGTCACTTCAGGGGTCCCTCCGTACACCACGACTTGGAAGTGTGACCTACGGATATCGATTTCCCCTACTGGCTGGTCCAGATCTTTTTTGTTTACTCACAAGCTGCCCTTGCCATGCAGTGCGCAGGAGAAGAATATCAAAATCTTAAAGGGGTTGTCCAGGATAAATTGATAATTCCTGGCTAAGTCTCCCATGGCCCCCCTCCAACTTTCTAATATATCTTTTTTACCCATATTGTATAGTTTTTCAGCAATATATGTAGGTCATGTGACCTACATATATTAAATTTTTTACCTTTCCACTGATGTAATGGGTCATCGGTATAATCCATATCCTGACCCGTTATGTCAGTGTAAAGGCCTCGCCCCCCCCAGTCCTATTGTACTTACCATTTCCTCTGGACTTTGGCTGACGCCTCATCCAGGGAAGGCTACCACCTCTTCTGCTGTGTGCCAGCTCCCCACACATGCGCAATAGTGCCTGGGAAGCTGGCACACAATACTTACCTATCTTCTCTTGCTTCTGGTCCGCAGCTGTCCAGATCTCCTCCATAGGATATACCCTGGTGTGTCCAATCGGTGTTGGCGCTGTGGCACGGAGAGAGGTTTCCTTCTCCACATCTGGTGGGAGTGCGTGGTAAATTTTCTATGGTAAAGGGCGACCTCCTGCAACACTTCCTCACGGAGACCTGTCATCCCCAGACATTGGCGTAGTCCTGCCTCTCCCTCTTTGCAGGAATGGCTCCAGGAGTTCCTTCACATACATGGTCGCAGCAGACTATGCTGACACCTCTAAGTTCAATGCTCTCTGATGGCCGTGGGTGGAGTTCCAGGAATCAGCCAACTTTATTAATTCTTTCTCCTGAGCCTCCACTCTCTGTTCTAGGTGTAACCCTGAGTCTGCACTTTTTGCCTGAAGTTTTCCCCATCTCTCCTTCTGTCTCCTCCTTCTGTTGTTCTCCCCTCCTGTATTGGTGTTTTTTTTTTTTGTTATCCTGTTTCTGCCTGCAATTCCCCTCACAGGGTCAGGCACCTCCATGTGGCCTTATTTGTTCATTCTTGGGTCTCCCCTCACTGACTTCTTTAGTTCATTTTGTATGTTACTGGGACCAATGTTCCGGGCTTGTTAGTGGATGCACCTCCCTAGAATGATATGCTCTCTGGGCCTTGGCGTTTTCCCATAGGTATAATGGAAGCAGAAAGTCAGCAGCGGAAACATCTGTGGACTTTCTGTGAAAAGCGCTATGGGAAAAACTGCAATGCGTTTCCACCGCATTTTGAAGAAAAATTTTTGGCAATGTGGTGAGAAAAGTGAAGAAGAAGTGGCTTTTAAAGAAATAAAAAGGGGAAAAATTATCCCTTTATGGGAGCAGATCTTGCACTAACATGGCATTGGTATTGGAGGAAGCAATGACTTTCTTTGGGGTGGGGGGAATCTTTATTTTTAATCTTATTTTTATTTTTTATTATGCCCACATAACAATATGGCTTAGAACTTCATGGACTAGGCTGTATAGCTGGGTGGCAACAGTGGTGGTAGCAGTGGCAACATCAGCGCTAATACAGTGTATAATAGCACATAATGGACCAGGCCTCAGGAGATGACTAGCAGTGTGGTGATAGCAGTGGCAACATCAATGTGAGCTAAGTATGGAATAGAACATAATGAAAGAGTCAACAGGAGATGTTCAGCCTAGTGGTGGCAGTGGTGCTAGCAGTGTCAGTGTCAGTGGTAGTATAGTATGTAATAGAAAATGACGGACCACACTGCAGGAGATGTCTGGATAAATGTAAACAGTGGCAGTAGTAGTAGTGGCAACATCACTGACAATGCAGCATGAAATAGCATACGATAGACCAGGCCACAAGAGATTATGTCCAGTGGTGTATTTGTAGCAGCATCAGGAGTACAGTAAATGGAACATGACAGAAAAGGAGACAGCAGCAGTGGCCTTCATTGGGCTGGTGATAAATAGCCAGTTCCCCATCCACACTGTTAGCAATAGGAGATCTATTCATTGTCAGCTGGAGGTGTGTGAAAATCCTCATGGATCCATGAGGACATTTTTGGCAATGTTACCCACAGTACAGCATAACCTCTGGGTGTACTGTCTGGACATTACACCCAGGGGCGTAACTACCGGGGTAGCAGCGGTAGCGGGGCCCCCCATGCTTTTTTTTTTTTTTTTTTTTAATAGGCCGTTTCCTGCTGGATTAACCTCAGCAGGTAACGGGCTCTATATACTTACTGATCCCCGGGGTCCTGCTCACAGCTGCCTGCGCTTCCGATTCTGCGGAGGCGGCTGTGAACAGTAGCGGGGATTGGTAGGTAAGTCCGCGGGCCGAACCCCACAATCACTGCTATCTTTATACTCCAGTATATATGGAGTATAATAATCAGAGGCCCAGGGGAAGTGAGGGAACATAAAAAAACAATGTACTTACCTCTCCTACGCTTCTCCAGCCTTTGGGCCTGTTTGGTTACGTCCCAAATGTCAGCCAACGTTTTTTGGGTCGCGACGCCGGCCTGCATCACTTGATGCCGGCTCGGTCCAACATTGAAGAAGGCCGAAGTAGCAGGGAGTGGACCAATGCGAGGAACAGGTAAGTACCATTTTTTTTTGTGTTTGTATCCTCCCCTGGGTCTCCAATCATTATACTCTGGGGTCTGAAAAGACCCCAGAGTATAATAATTGTTCATTGGTGGTCCACAATGGGGCATAATACTGTGTTCAGGGGCCACTATGCTGCATAATACTGTGTGCAGGGGCCACTATGGGTCATAATAGTGTGTGCAGGGGCCACTATGGGGCATAATACTGTGTGCAGGGGCCACTATGCTGCAAAATACTGTGTGCAGGGGCCACTATGCTGCATAATACTGTGTGCAGGGGCCACTATGGGGCATAATACTGTGTGCAGGGGCCACTGTGCTGCATAATACTGTGTGCAGGGGCCACTATGGGGCATAATACTGTGTTCAGGGGCCTTATGCTGCATAATACTGTGTGCAGGGGCCACTATGGGAAATAATACTGTGTGCAGGGGCCACTATGGGGCATAATACTGTGTGCAGGGGCCACTATGCTTTATAATACTGTGTTCAGGGGCCACTATGGGGCATAATACTGTGTGCAGGGGCCACTATGGGGCATAATACTGTGTGCAGGGGCCACTATGGGGCATAATACTGTGTGCAGGGGCCACTATGGTGCATAATAGTGTGCGCAGGAATGCAGTTTCTGGGGGGGTTGGAGGGGGCGGTGGATCAGGGGGGGGCATGTCAGATGTTCGCCTTGGGGCCCAGCCATTCCTAGTTATGCTACTGATTACACCCATGGCAGGCTGGGCATGCAGAATAACTGATTGGCATTGCAAAGTTATAAAAATTACTGGTTGCTAGTGTTGATTTTTCTTCTACTACTTGTGGTGGTGGCGCTGGAAGAGGCGATGGACTGAGTGATGAGTGACTGAAAACGAACAGGGGCCTCCTGAGCACTGGAAGTTGTCTCCCAAAAAGCTGTGGAAATAGGTACAGAACATAATAATATACTGCTTTTCCTCCCTTTGGGAAGCAGGAAAAAAATTCCCCCATTTTCGTTTTATGGTGAGAGTCTAAAAGCACAGCGATCCAGTAGTCATCCCTTTGTTTGATGCTAGCATTATGCTTCACCCTATGGAAGCAGAAAATCATGCAGCTTGCCATGCTTGCTAGTGTGTGCATGGACCCAGAAGCCTAGCATGGTTGGTTTTGGCCATCATGGTCACAGTCATAATCACCATTGTCTTCAAGCAAATAAGGGTCAGCCTCATCCCCTAGCAGAAATATGGAAACCATTGTTCTTCTTCCGTCCCTTGTTGTATGAGTGTGTTTCCTGTAATAAAAACATCACTGATGCTGCAGTTGTCCCTAATGAGAAAATGATTGGCTTCATGAAGGGGCCACAGGAGGTGACACACTTCTTTGATATACTGTACCTCCAATAGTGCATTGCAAAGTACCCATTGTACTTGTGGTCTGCAGCATTCTGCAATCATTCACAGACACTCCTTCATGTGTAACCTAGAATTTGTCACAACACAGTCCAGTAAGAAATGATTAAATGCACCATTACCATATGACAAATTTGGTTATGAATGTAGTTCTGATGCCATCCACAAGAAACTATTAAATACACAGTTGACATATGAAAAATTTGGTAATGAATGTGGTTTAGAACTGGCAATACCAGAAGAAATTATTACATTTGGTAATGAATGCTTAAGGCTAAGTCCCCACATAGTGAGCCACAGCCAAAAAGTATTGTGGAAAAAAACACGTTTTTTTTCACAGCACTTTTTACAGAAAGTATGCAGAGTTATCCTCTGCGGAATTATGACTTATTTTACACCGACAGGGTGGCACAGCCACTATGGCAGAATCTATGTAAAAAAAAAAAAGTCCTGTGTGAACTCACTGAATTGTCACTTCTTTTACACAGACATAACCTCTATTGAACTGTCACTAACTCCAATGATCTGTCCCGTATATGTTTTTCTAAATTCATTAAATCTATCTAATCTATTCTCTTCTCCTCAGTCTCCAATATCTTCTTTCTGCACATTCTCTAATAATGCAATGGCTAAGGTCTGTCCCTGCTCACTCCCTGCCTTCTCCACAAAATGGCTCCTCTCTGGTTGTTCTCTTATATAGTGCCTATGACATCATCAGTGATCTCTGCACCCACAACCCCTCATGATTGGCTGACAGGCTGATACAAGGCATTACTGGAAAGCCTACCTAGTTCACAGATTATGTACAAGTGCATCTCAATAAATTAGAATATCACCAAAAAGTATTATTTTTTTTTTTTTAGTAATTCAATTGAAAAAGTGAAACACATATATTATACTGAGACATTACAAAGAGAGTGAACTTTTTCAAGTGTTCATTTATGTTAATGTTGATGATTAACATTAACATTTGTCCATCTCTACTTTTGAGGTTCTCTTGAAAGATACACACCAAATGTTCTGTCCACTGTTCCTTTGGCCAAGCCTCTCAGCAGTTCTGCAGTCTCCTCTAGAGACATTGACAAAGTTATAGTCTCTTAGAAGATTGCAATATAAGGGACTTTAGCCCTTTAAATTTTCAGTTTATCTTCATATGTTACATTGTTAGATTGTTTGCCTAAAAGCCTCTTCCACCATATGTAAGGGATTAGATAGCAGGACAGTCATCTCCTGGGGTAGACGGGCACACTGCAGCAGGCATACAAGTAATTGGAAGTCCACACAGCAAGATTCTGATACAACTAGCTGTGCCCAGTTTAATGACACTTGCTCCATTCCCCATGTTGAGAGAGAGTCCAGTCTGATTGAGCTGTAATGGGGCCCCCACTTACCACGTGCCATCTATAATTCTGATGTGTTCTTATATGGTGGAGAGGCCTTTGAGCCCCAATGGCTCCAGGGCCCGGTAGTGATTACTATCTCTGCACCCCATACAACTACACCCCTACCAGTAAGGCCAGGGGTACACTGCTACTTATTATAGCACTACTGATTGATGTTAACTATGGAGTGGCAGCTGCAGTCCAGAAAGTTGCATGTAACTCAGTGTATTCATTTGGACTGCAGCTGTACAACATCTGCATGGAGTTTGTATGTTCTCCCCGTGTTTGCGTGGGTTTCCTCCGGGTACTCCGGTTTCCTCCCACACTCCAAAGACATACTGATAGGGAATGTAGATTGTGAGCCCAATATGGGACAGTGACTGTCAATGTCTGTAAAGTGCTGCGGAATATGATGGCGCTATACAAGTAAGCATAATAAATAAATAAATAAATAAATAAATAGCTGTAGCCCATGAGTTATAATCAATAAGTAGTGTTTCAATTGGATGGAAGAAACTTGAGCAGAACCACCTTTAGTCACTTTGACCTCCACTTTCCGAATCTTAACATCATCGTGGGCATGACTTTAGTGATAAGTCCCATAGGCCATTCGTTGTGATGGTCTTCTTTATCCTTGAGAAAGACAAGGTCGACTGGCTGGAGATTCTCTTGTTGCACACTTTGGATGATGACTTCTTTGGCATGCTCGATGTCCGTTACTGACCAGCACTTTGATGATTGTCCATTTTGAAGCAGCGTGCGATGTGAACTAGGTCGGCGACAGCTAGTACAATGGACATCCAAGTAGAGAAGTGCTCAAAGCGGTGAGAATCTAGTCCTGACTTGAGGATGATGGACCTACAGAGTGTAGAGATCGTGAGTCTTATTTCCTTATCGATTTCTTGATTCACCAGCTCGTATTTTGTGTTGGCAGGAGTGGAACGAGAGTTTTTATACAAGAAATCTGGAGGTGCCAACCACAGGTTAACTTGTGAACCTGATGCAGGTGCAGGTCTTGTCCCATAATCTGCTGAATTAAGTTCAGTAGAGAAGTAGTGCCACTGCTCAGGAGTGGAGAAATTTCTGATGCGCTCTAATCTGTTACTGATGTACATGTAAAACTGTCTAGTTTCGTTGTAGATATATCCAGGCACGACTTTGCGGTCTGTGTAAAATACAAAGGAGTCAAGCGGAAAGTCCACTTCCTCCCTTATGGCCTCGGTGATTTCTACCGCCAGCATGGTGGCGCAAAGTTCCAGTCTAGGCACTGAGTGAGCAGGTTTAGGTGTTAGCTTGGCCTTACCTAGGACACATCCGCAGTGTGGTGCGTGGTCGTGTTGTAGTGTCTTCAGGTAGGCTACAGCAGCTATTGCTTCAATTGATGCATCAGAGAAGATGTGGATTTCACTCCTGGTAGCAGTTGAAAGAGAATTTGGAACATAGCAACGTGGGACTTGGAGTTGTTCTACTATCTCCTTCCATGCATCCCATCTGCGTTGTTTTTCCACAGGTAGTGGAGTGTCCCAATCTTTATTCTCAGTGGTAAACTGTCTCAGCAATATCTTGCCATGAATAGTGATGGGAGCGATGAATCCGAGAGGATCATAGATGCTGCTCATGACAGATAGCACTCCTTGCTTGGTAAACGGACTGTCGAGGCTGACACTTGAAACGTGAATGTGGCTGCACTGTATGGGTGGAACGTCTGAGTCAAGATTAAGATCTTGTGAGTTGGAAGCATGGTCATCAGAGGGAAATGCCTTCATTACCTCCTCGCTGTTGGAAATGATCTTGTGCAGCCTGAGATTTACTAAAGATAGTATTTCTTGTGTTCTGGTGAGAAGAGTGATTGCCTCTTCGCTGGTGGATAGGGATTTCAGTCCGTCGTCCACATAGAGGTTCCTTTCCACAAATCGACGTGTGTTGGATTCATATTCCCTTTCTCCCTCTTTAGCTGTTCTTCTCAACCCATAGATTGCTACAGCAGGAGAGGGGCTGTTACCAAAGACATGGACTTTCATCCGGTAGACTATAACTTCCCTGTTGACATCGTTGTCCTTGTGCCAAAGGAACCTGAGGTAGTTTCTATCGTCTTCCTTAACAATGAAGCAATGAAACATTTGCTGAATGTCGGCCATCACTGCAAGAGGTTCCTGTCTGAAGCGAATCAGGTTGTTGAGAGAGACCCCATCATACTGGGCGCTGGAATCAAATACCACTTTAATCTGGTTAGGTTTGCGGGGCAGGTATACGCTAAAGGATGGAAGGTACCAGCCTTCTACTCCCTCCTTGAGTGGTGGTGCAGGCTCCGCATGGTCTCTATCAAATATGCTTTGCATGAAGTCCAAAATGTGTCTCTCCATCTTTGGTTTCTTCATCAGAGTTCGTTTTAAAGATAAGAATCTGGACTGCGCTTGCTGAAAATTGTTTGGCAGCCTTGTTCTTGGAGAGCGGAAAGGTAAAAGTGTTACCCAGCTATTAGAATCGTTCTGGATGAACTCCCTTTCCATTACCTTGAGAAATTATTTTTCTCTTGCAGGCGCTAGCTTGTTATCATCACTTGTAGACTCGAATACTGTAGATCCTAGGTTGTCATTCTGGGTGAGGAATGAGTGGGTTATGTCTCGGAGGTTGCACTGCCACTTATTGTTGTACAGCTTCTCTTTCACTTTGTAGTGATTCGGACAAGGCTCAAAATGAGAGCTGAGTCCATTTGTCAGAAGGTGTGTGAGTGAAGATATTTTAGTGGGTTTTTTCATTTGGTCAATACAAACGTTGCCTATGATGACCCAGCCGAGATCCAGCCTTTGGGAAAATGGAGCATTGTGCAGGCCATTGATTTGTTGGCACACCTTGTGTACTCTTAGGATATGCCTCCCAAGTAAAAGAAGGATCTCTGCATTCTTGATGAGTGCTGGGATCTCACTTGCTGTCCCCTTTAGGCAGGCCCGGTTTTAGACAAAGTGGGGCCCTGGGCAAAATTAAAAGCGGGGCCCCAAATGCTGATATGCAAACAACACCATTGTCTTCCAGTGGCAACCCCTATAATAACACCTCCTTTCTGCCAACAAAAAAGTAATAAGCCCCATTTTACCACACACAATTCAAATGAGCACCTTTGTACCCCCTAATAGATTTTTGCACCCAGTCATCAGTTATTATAGCGCCTCCTTATAAATAATAGTCTCTGCTTATAAATAATATTACACCTTTATCAGTAATAGCTCCCTTATAAATGATAAATAGTGCCCTGTATCAGTAATATTCCCCCTTATCAGTAACAGACACCCCGTAAAAATAATACTGCTCCCTTATAAATAATAGCCCCCTCATAAATAATAGTTACACTTATAAATAATAGTCTCCATTATCACTAATAGCCCCCTTTATAAATAAGCCCACTTAACAATTATACCCCCCTTATAAAAAGTTCCCCTCTTATAAATAATAGCTCCCCCCTTATAATAGATGCCTTATATATAATAGTTCCCCCCTTATAAATAATAGCCCATCTTATAAATAATAGTCCCCCCTTATAATAGCCCCCTCATACTTAAGTTTCCCAATTATATATAGTAACCCATCCTTATATATAATAGTTCTCTGTTATACAGTGTCGGACTGAAGGGCCTTAGGCCCACCAGAGGATCTTGTTCTGGGGCCCCACCCAACAGCTTCCTGCTAATAGCCTACACCACGGCTCCTTCACTGAAGTCTTACATATGTGCTGACTGTCTGGTGTTACTGAGTATGTTCCCAGTATAGTCAGCCCCTATAGTACTGTGCAGGCCCCAATAACTCCATGGCCAGCTCATGCACAGTACTGTATGGGGAATGACATGGCTATGGAGCACTACACATATGTGCAAGATTATAGTGAGGGAGCTGTGATGCAGATATAGCACACAGGGCTACCAGCAGGAATTGTGAGCCCCCCCCCCCCCACAGTATAATGCTCCACATGGTATATAATGCTCCACAGTATAAAATGCTCTCCTGAGCCCTCCAGTTTCCCCACAAGGTATATAATGCTCCACAGTGACCCCACACAGTATAAAATGCTCCCCTGAGCCCCCCATAGTGGCCCCACATGGTATGTAAGGCTCCACACAGTATAATACTCCACAGTGGCCCACACAGTATACTACCCCTTAGTAGCCCCAGACAGTGCTATATGCTCCCCAGCAGCCCCACACAATATAAAATGCTCCATACAGTATAATATGCACCCCACAATGCCCCCCAGTATAATGCTGTACAATGGCCCCAAGAGTATCACATGCTCCCGAAAAGCCCCACACAATATAATACACTCCACAGTGGCCCCACACAGTATAACAGACTCCCCACACTGTCCCTTCCCCCAGTATAAAGCTCCACAGTGGCCCATAGTATAATATGCTCCCCAGAGGGCCCCCGCTAGTATAATGCTCCACAGTGCCTCCTCCAGTATTTTGCTCCACAGTGGCCCCACGCAATTTATTATGCTCCCGCAGAGCGTCCCCCCAGTATAATGTTCCACAGTAGGCCCCACGCAGTATAATATGCTCCCCAGAGGGCCCCCTAGTATAATGCTCATTAGTCCCCACAGTGGCGCCACGCAATATAATATGCTCTGCTGATGGCCCCGCAGAATAATGCTCCACAGTGACCCCACTCAGTATATCATGCTCCAGAAATGGCCTCCACACAGTATAATATACTGCCCAGAGAGGTTTCCCCAGTATAATACTCCACAGCGGCCCAAAACAGTATAATATGCTCTCCAGAGCCCCCCCTCAGTATAATGCTCCACAGTGGCCCCGCACAGTATAATATACTGGGGGGCCCCTCTGGAGAGCATATTATACTGTGTGGGGCCACTGTGGAGCATTATACTGGGGAGGGGCCCCTCTGGAGAACATGTTATATTCTGTGGAGCCTCTATGGAGTATTATAAAGTGGGGGGGGCTCTGGAGAGCATGTTATATTCTGTGAGGCCACTTTGGAGCATTATACTGGGGGGCCCCTCTGGAGAGCATATTATACTGTGTGAGGCCACTGTGGAGCATTATACTGGGGGGCCCCTCTGGAGAGCATATTATACTGTGTGGGGCCACTGTGGAGCATTATACTGGGGGGCCCCTCTGGAGAGCATAATGCTCCAAAGTGGCCCCACATAATATAACATTATCTCCAGAACCCCCCCCCCCCACATTATAATTTTCCACAGAGGCCCCACAGAATTTAACATGCTATCCAGAGGGCCCCTTCCCAGTATAATACTCCACAGTGGTCCCCCACAGTATAATATGCTATCCAGAGGGGCACCCCAGTATAATGCTCCACAGGGGCCCTACAGTGCTATTATTATATTATATTCTGGGGTCTGCTTCAGGCATTTTGAGATGGGGCTCAGTTCACTGTTCTGGTGTTGCTCTGTAGAAGCTGCAGCTCTGATTACAAATGAATCTCAAAGTCCTGTAGCTCAGCACAGAGTATATAGAATCTTTTTTTACTATTCGGGCTCAGAGTAGAGGCTACAGACCTGAATGTAGTCTGTGAAGGAGATCTGACTGTAGACCTGAGAGAGACATCACTTAGGCATAGCTCTCAACCGTCCCGCATCTGGCGGGACAGTCCCGATTTTACACTGCTGTCCCACAGTTCGGAATAGCTTACAGTTTGTCCCGCTATTCCCCTGAAGTGTTGTGCTGTTAACAAACTTTATTAGGGTAGGGTAAAGGCTAAATGGTAGATGCTAAATCGTAATGGCTAAAGGACCTTTGATGACGTCATGAACATGTGATCAGACTCTTGTGTGGGAGGAGCTATTCTGGATACTGCGGGACACACTGTGGTGTTACACAGAAAGCTGTGAACAGAGAGTGATCAAAGATAAGTAGGAGAGAAGAGAGCATGTGTGAGCAAGAGGGGGGAACTGGGGGCAGATGTAGGGGGCAGTTAAACAAGGCAGATGAAGGGGGCGATTAAACTGGTGGCAAATAAAGGGGACATTAACCTGGTGGCAGATAAAGGGGGACATTAAATTGGTGGTAGATGGAGGGGGACATTAAGATGGTGTCAAATAAAGGGGGACATTAAACTGATGGCAGATGAAGGGGGCATTAAGCTGGTGGCAGATGAAGGGGGACATTCAATTGGTGGCAGATGAAGGGGGACATTAAGATGGTGGCAGATGAAGGGCGACGTGAAGCTGGTGGCAGATGAAGGGGGATATTAAACTGGGGGCAGATGAAGGGGGGCATTAAGCTGGTGGCTGATGGAGGGGTGACATTAAACTGAGGGGGCAGATGGAGGGTGACATTAAACTGGGGGAAACTGGAGGAGGACATTAAACCATGGGGGGTAGCTGGAGGGGGACATGTCTACCTCTAGTTGCCCCCAGTTTAATGTCCCCCTCCAACTACACCCACTGTTTAATGTCACCCTCCAGCTGCCCCATAGTTTAATGTCACCCTTCAGCTGTCCCATAGTTTAAAGTCCCCCTTCAACTACCCCCGCTGTTTAATGTCAACTGTCAGCTGCCCCATAGTTTAATGTCCCCCTCCAGCTGCCCTAGTTTAATGTCCCCCTCTAGTTTCTGCCAGTTTAAACTGGGGCACGAAGAGAGGGACCATTATAATGTGGGGGCATATAATGTTAGGGTGACTGTAGGAGCATTATACTGTGTGGGGGCACGTGGAAAAATAGATGAGAATGGGCGGAGTCAACATATAAGTGGGTGGAACTAAATTTGCCGTGGTGCGCATAGCTCGCCACATATATTGTCCCTCTTTCTGTCCTTTGAAAGTTGGGAGGTATGCTTAGGTTGTACCACAAAACATTACCAGATAGCTCAACTCCTCTGTAAGACATGTGGAAGATGTTCAGATGAAGGTTTATTCAAACAGAATTCTTGATAGATGAAATACAGGGTGTAAAAAAGATGGTAGTTTTCCAGGCTGAGAGAGGCAGGAAATAAACAAGTTACAGAACCCGGATGATGTCACAGACAGGAGGGGAGAATAGAGAGTGAGTAAGGGAGCAAAGATAGGACAAGATTAGATGAGAAGCACAAGTAAAACAAAGCATGACAATAAACAGTGAAGCACTGAATGCATGACCCAAGGTGGAACATGACAGTCTTTTTATAAGGGGCTTATTCACTGTTTTTCAAAAATAACATTGCAGGCCATTTGTCAGTACTACTGTGCCAAAGAAAACTGAATTATCATCCACTAATATCTGCACTTATATGTAATAAACACCTTTAACATGGGGAAAGACATAACGACCATATTCTCCAGTATAAAGTTGCTGGCAATTTATCAATACAGTATTGTCAATAATAATTCAATAATTCGTAGCAGTTATCACTTATTTAAAGGTGTTTATTAGTGTGGAAACCCATAACGAGTACCATATATTCGCCATTTTGTTCCCAGTATAAAGTTGCTGGCCATTTATCAATACACTATTGTCAATAATTCTTAGCACAAATCTCTGCCTTTATCACACTTTTTTTTATAGGTGTTCATTATTGGGGAAAGAAATAAGGGACATATTTGCCATTCTCTTCAAAGTATAAAATAACAGGCCATTTTGCCCTTTGCAATTACGTTTTTTCATCGAACAGTATGTCAGACAGAGAAGCGAGAGGCCATGCACAGGGGAGGGCCACAGGCCTAAATGATTCTGGCGCAGGAGCAGGTGGCAGCAGAGTAAGGGGACATGGTAGCAGGGGTCAGTTACAGAGGCCTGAGCTCCCAGTGTCAAGTAGCGGTCGTAGACTGGTTCACCCCAAGTCACATCAGACACCCCCAGCCAAGAGTCGGTGGGTTCGTCAGACACAACCCTATCCTCAACCTGCCTCTGTCCTTTTCTGTTTCCTCAGCTAGAGAAGTACTCTATTCTGTGGGCTCAGATCCACTGTACAATGAGGAGGAGGTACTTGAGGACAGTCAGCAGATACTGCTCAGCCAAAATCTGGAGGAGACATCCGCCGCTTCCTCTGGTAGGCGGGCAAGTAGTGATGAGGAGAGTGGTGTGAGAGCTGGTGTTGAGGGGGACATCAGTGACATACAGACAGTAGTGCTATGACGATGTAGCTGATCATAATTGGGAGCCGGGTGACGAAGGGGCTTCATCTTCATCAGGAGAAGAGGGTTACAGCTTGCGCATGAGGCAGCGGGGAAGTCAGCAGGTTGGCAGCAGTGTGAGGTCGGGAGCTAAACGTGCCCAGGGTAGACCACCCGCTTTGAAGCAGCCTACCTGCCTGGAAAGCAGTGGTACAGGGATTCTCAGAAGCAGTGGCAGGAGCAGTCAGTTAGTGTGGAGTGTTGGGGGCAAAATAACCTACTCGGCGGTGTGGCACTTTTTTGTAAAGCCGCCGGGGGAGAAGGGGCAGAAGGTGAAGCGTGGGCCAGTGCTTGAGCCTGTCGGTGTCTGCCAAAATGCACGGCAGCATCGACGTGTGGAGTTGTAACTACGGTCAAGGACAGTATATGTCATATACGGCCCACTGGGTTAATGTGGTGCCTGCCCAGACACACCAGCAACTTGGACAGATGACGCAGCTTCTGCCTCCACGTTCTCACGCCGTTGGTCCTGCAACAATGTCTGCCTCATCCTCCACTGTCTCCTCAGCCTCCACTGCAGGGACAATTCACATTTCTCCTCCAGCATATCACACGTGCAGGGTACAGCGGTGTCATGCTGTTCTACACATTGTTTGCCTGGGCGAACAAAGTCACGCAGGGGAGGAACTGCTCCGTGTCCTCAATCAAATCAAATCCTGGCTTTCTCCAAGACAACTTAAAATCGGAACAATGGTGACCGACAACGGGAAGAACATGGTGTCGGCGCTGCGTCAAGGAGCGCTGAACCATGTGCCCTGCATGGCGCACGTGTTCAATCTGGTTGTCAAACGTTTCCTTAAGTGTTCCACCCATCTGCAAGCCATCCTAAAAATGTCAGTGAAACTTTGCATGCACTTCAGCCACTCGTACACCGCCAAGCACACCCTCCTTGAGCTGCAGCAGCAGAACGTCCTCCCACAACATAGGCTGATATGCGATGTTTCCACCCATTGGAATTCAACCCTCCATATGTTGGATCGACTATATGAACAGAGAAAAGCCATAAACGATTTCTTGATGATCCAAGCGAACAGAGGTACTTCCCTGTGTAACTTTATCGTTATCCAGTGGCAGCTCATGCGTGACACCTGCCGTTTGCTCGTTCCCTTTGAGTAGGCCACTTTGTTAGTCAGTCGCCAGGACTACGGGATGAACGTCATTCCACAGATTCACATCCTGGAAAAGATGCTTTTCAATCTGGCTGGTCAGAGGACTGGACATGTGGCATCTACATCTCAAGGCCAAATGAGTCCTGTGGGGGCTGAACTAGAGGAGGAGGAGGATGAGGAGGACATTGGAGCATAAACAATGTGTAGCCAAATGGGTGGAGAGGAGGAGCAGGAGCAACCAGAACAGTCAGAGGGAGATGATGAGGATGAGGCAAATGACCCAGATACACTGTGGCAGTATGCAGTGGAGATGGATGCAGGGAGTCTGCCTCCGCTTATATATTGGTTCATGAGTGGCAAACTCCAAAAATTTCCGATTCTTCCGCACCTGAAATATTATGAAAATTCATAAAGAAAACTGTATGAGTCACTATAGTGTGTGGAGGGATCACTATGGGACATTATACTGTGTGGAGGGATCACTATGGGACATTATATTGTGTGGAGGCCACTATGGGATATTATATTGTGTGGAGGGGCCACTATGGGACATTATACTGTGTGGAGGCCACTATGGGACATTATATTGTGTAGAGGGGCCACTATGGGACATTATACCACGTGGAAGGGCCACTATGAGACATTATACTATATGGAGAGGGCCCTATGGGACATTATACTGTGTGGAGGGGCCGCTATGGGACATTATATTGTGTGGAGGCCACTTTGGGACATTATACTGTGTGGACAGGCCACTATGAGACATTATACCTCGTGAAGTGACCACTATGGGACATTATACTGTGTGAATGGGCCACTATGGATCATTATACTGTGTGGAGGGGCCACTATGGTACATTATTCTGTGTAATGGTTTGCTTTTGCACAAAAAATGCAGGCAGTTTTCCAATAAAAATGCCTACATTTATGTGCAAAAACACACCCAGTGAACGCAGCTTTGTATCAAAGTGAAAGTACCAGTAGCCTAGGACTGGATGTAGCTGTAGCTGCATCCAGATACATAGTGTGTCACTACCCGAAGGTTGCTGCTACACGGTGCTCCTGGACACATATATTTACCACTAATTGGCGGCTGTACATGTACTTTCATTGCTTCTAATTGGAAAGCACACGTGCATCCCAGGAAATAGCAGTAAACGCATGCATCCTGAAGCATATCATGGCAGCACTTCTGTGTTATGGTTTGTGGTATAGGACTTTAGTATAGGGGTAGTCAGCCTTACATTTATTGCACGACACTCCAAGTATCTCATGTTTGATTTTTTTATTATTTAAATCTCCATGCCGTACAAAAAAGGTTGCCTACCCCTGGTGTATAGTATAAGGTATACATGTACATGTCAATTCTAATCAAACTATATAGAATTTAATACTTAAAGTACACTTAAATAAACATCAAATGGTTTAATATGGCATAACTTGTAAAGTCATAGTGCATAAGATCTTAACATTAAACCTCCAGGAAGTTATTCTGGGTCCCTGGCACTATGTATGACACCTCAATATTCTGGCACTTTCGGAATAATATTGTGTTACTGAACCTGAAAGGCAGACTGTTGATTCTGGGAAAACCTAAGGGACTACATTCTGCAATTAGCATGCAGAGTTTTCTCTAAATGCCCTTTTTTAATTGTTTCCACTTTTCAGACAACAGAATGAACATTAAGACAAGTAGATGTGATATTGCTGATATAAACTGTTGGGCAGACATCAGATGTGCTTGCTCTGAGGTTTTAATAATAGCAGTCTTCATTACACTGATGATGGCAGAATGTCAGAAAATGTTCCCTACTCATGCTGCTGCCATCTCCGCACTCTGCCACTGGGTGACTGTATGGCCTCCTCACGTTGCTGCCACCTCCTCACTCTGCCACTGGGTCACTGTATGGCCTCCTAAGGCTGTTGCTACTGTGACAACTTGGGGAATTAGACTCAAAATGGCGGCAGACTCCTGGTCCGGACAGCGGTGGTTCGTGGTACTGGGCGCAGGAAAGATAGCGTTCAGATGGTCCAAGTGTAAAATAAAACTGGCTTTATTCAGCTTAACTGCAACATAGCAAAACAACAAAAAACCTAGGCCACAGTTAAGGCCCTAACTCACTCCTTGAGCCCCTAACTAGCCTGACTATTGCTCAGCTCCAGCAACAGTCCCCTGTGGACCCCAGCCCTTCTGGGACAGAGCCTCTCTCTCTGTCTTTAGCTGGTCCACCATCTCCTGCTCCCTGCAGGATACTCCAGCCCTTCTGGAGTTACACGCCCCACCCAAAGCCTTTTCAGGGCTGGCCTTGGTCGCTCCCTAGCGCCCTCTAGGTTCACATACTCACTCACATACCCTCCCCCTAAGCTCACTACCCATGGGGTGAGCTACAATGGGACGAGACATCCTATGACGAAGTCCCTCTTCAACCATGCATGCCTGTCCAGTGTCTCTCCAGAAGTCCCAATCTGGCGGTCTCTTCTTCCAAATTCCGGTTACTCGACATTTCCGGTTTCTCATTACTTTAACTACTATGCCAAGATCCTGGCCATTCTGTGCAAAGGCAAGTTTTACTTCATCACCTTCACAATTCGCCATACAGGGGATCACATCATTTTCACCATATTTCTCGCCATAGTCTTCAGCCATCCCATTGCATGACTTTGATCCCTTTAGTGAATAGCCGTAACAATCTTCATCTTCTCCTATCATGAATCCACAAGAGCTCAGAGACCAACTAACATGTACTTCATGCACATCAATGTCTTTAGAGTATAACTGTTTCACCGGTACTTTTTCTGTAACCTTCATCTCAAAGCAAACTTTGCCATCACCATCAAGGCTTACAAGTTTAGGAGACAAAGGCTGCTTGCTCTCCTCTTTGTTTGAGATACACAAGCTCTGTACTGCAATATCTTCTCCTTCTGCACGAGGGCCATACCGTACACCCTCACATAATAGATCACACTGAACTACATTTTCTGGCATGTCTTTAACAACTGTCACATCATTGGTGACATGTAACCATCTCTTACTTCTGCATGCAAATGACGGCTGCACAGTCTCTGCATTAGAACCTCTACCACGGTTACTTCCATTAGTTAGGGACATAGAAACATTGTATCTCAGCCTCTTCTTGTTGCTATTAGCATCAGGCGGTAAAACAACTTCTGCCTCTTCTCTTCTTTTTGGGTTGACTGTATTACTTCCTGACTCCCCCTTCACAGACAACATGGAGTCATTATTCACCATTTGTCCACCAGACATTTGGCTAGAGACAGGCACAGCAACACCTTTATCCACAATGGCTTCAGACACTTTAGCTGTTGGGACAACATATGCGTGGTCAGTCTTCTTACGGACTCTTGTTCCACACTTTTGATGACCCTTCACCTTATTTACCATCTCACAGCCCTCTAGGCTTTGGACCTCATTGGTTTGAAGCTGGACCCACTCTGTCACAGGCAGTGTGTGACCAATCACAGTTTCTTCTTCTGTTGGACCTTCTTTGGCCTCCTCACATTTTGCAGGAAGTCCACCTTTAGCAGCATCTTATGGGGAACTATACCCTCTACTTGACGTTTTACCGAATCACGTGGTTTCATCATAATCTGATCATTGGTATCAACATCAGTGGACAGGTCACTCATGTCTGTCTGACTTAATGATTCTCCTTTCTCTGCCTCTATGCTGGCAGCTTTCTCCAATTCTAACGCCTTCTGTAGCGCACAAATCTCTGATTCCAGCTCCATAACTTTCTTCACTGCCACATTTTTCTGAGCAGCTTCCATCTCAGTTTTTACTAGTGCACCTTGCAGCTCTGATTCTTTAGAGGTTAACAGGTTCTGCAGCGAGTCTCTCTTAGCTTCTAGTGCTGCCAGCTTTAAAGATAGGGCAGATGTCGACTGTTCAGCATTGGATAAAGACTGCTGCAATCGATCCAATTCTTCTCTTCTAGATTCCACTTCGGCTCCCAACTGTTCAATCTGAAAAGTGCGCTCTTCCAACTTTATTTCTGACTCACGCTTCACTTGATCCATCTGAAACTCCAGCTGTTTCTTGATGCGTGCAATTTCCTCCTGCTTGTTCACTTGCACCTTTAGTTTAGCAACAAGCATGTTTAGATCTACAATCTCAGCAGATAAATTAGACAGGTTTCCCTCAAACTAAATCTCTGTGTCTTCTATCTGGAGGTCCAATTCTCTCTTGGCCTTTTCCAGCTTGTCATAAGCATTAGCTTTGTTCTCATACAATATCTGCACAGATTCCAGGTTTTTCTCAACTTCATCCTTGGAGCTAACCAAATCCTCCATTTCAGTGCGCAGTTGCTTGTTGAGCCTCTCTAACTCGGCCTTCAATTCAAGGGCCTCTTCTAGGGAGCGAGCCAAAGCAAGAGCTTTGGCCTCTTTTCCACAAGCCTCTGCTTCAGCACGGTCACGTTCTTCTGCATATCTAGCAGAAAGAGTCTTCTCTTCACCAAGCAGCTGATCAAACTTTTTCTGCTTCCTTTCCAAATTTGACACAATCCGACATTGATGATCACGATCTACACCTACATCTTCTAGTTCCTGCTGCAGTCTAATTTTCGTCTTCTCAAGTTTGTCATAAGCAGCAACCTTCTCCTCAAACCGTTGATTTGTAGCTTCTAGCTCCTTTTGCAACTTTTCCTTTAGTTCTTGAACAGAGTCCAAGGACCCAATACTATCCTTCATTTTTTTTTCTTCATATCAGCCGCCTGAGCCTGTAGTGTTGAAATCTGCTTTGTCAAATCTCTTTTTGCTATCTCCTCTTCCTCTAGTTGCTCAAGGAAACCACTTTTCTCATCTTCCATTTGTTTTAGTTTTGTACTAAGGTCAAGCTTCTGACGGGTTTCTTCTTGCAAAAGTTCCTGAGTGTCCTGAAGCTGAGATTCTAGTGTAGAAAAATATTTGGAAAGTTTGATAAACTTGCTGTCTGCTTGAGAAAGAAGCCCTGTGACATTATTCAATTCCACCTGTAGTCGGTTTGCCTTGTCTAGCAGTTCTGCTTGAAAACTGTCCCCTTCTGTGACTTTTAGTTGCATCACTTGAAGTTGAGTCTCTACTTTTTTGTGACTCTCCTGTAAGGTTTGCACTTTCTGAGCATGGACAGACAACATCTCCATCAATTCTTTGTCTTTATTTTGCACCAAAACAGACAACTTCTCATTATCTTCACAAGATCCTGACAGCGCCCTCTCCAGGCTACATATTCTAGCTTTGAGTTCCCTTTCTCTTTGTTCCAGAACTCCAGCTCTGCTTCGCCATTCGTGGATTTCACCATTTAGGCGAACCTGATGCAAGTTTTGCTCTGACTGCAATGTCTGCACCACAGATTCTAAATCACTCTCTCGGTCAGACACATACTTCCTCAGCTCGGCAATTTC
This sequence comes from Leptodactylus fallax, assembly GCA_947044405.1. Taxonomy (NCBI): domain Eukaryota; kingdom Metazoa; phylum Chordata; class Amphibia; order Anura; family Leptodactylidae; genus Leptodactylus; species Leptodactylus fallax. The sequence goes on along the minus strand of CAMRHE010000129.1, from coordinate 4,062,864 downwards.
ATTTTCTTTGTCAGTTAATGCACCTGAAAGTTTTTCACACATCCTGACTTAGTCATCCAGACATTCTGACTGACTGCAAAAATTCACTTTTCTCATGTTTAGCAGTTTCAAGGTCATCTCTTAATTTTTCAATGACACTCTCTTTGGCAATGGAGTCTTGAACATGCTGCTCCTTTAAATCCTGCAATTGCTTCTCAAGCACTTGCTTTTGCTCTACACTCTGTATAACTTCATTAGATAGAGCACAAAATTTATTTCTGCAAACTCCTTCTTAGTGACACAGTCCATTCCAGGTAAACCCAGTACCACATTTTCACAATGACTAGGAAATAACCTCTTCATAGAGTCAAGCTCTGCCTTTAACTTAAGGTTCTCTCTTTCTGATACCAAAAGTTGCCATTTCCAATCAGATATTTAATTCTCATACATGAACCTGATGGTTTTATTCTCATCTTGAAGCTGCTGCACTATAACATTTTCATCTTTGGCGCCCTGATGCACTCCAATATGAGACACACAGTCAGCAGGGACATATTCCATCATAGAACAGAGGTGCTTTAGAAAAATTGAGTCACCATCATGCAACCCTTTATCTTTACTTGCATTCCCCATGCTCTGTTTCGGGTTTTGTGTTTCTCTACATTCAGACTACTGCACTAAGAAACCTGTGCATAACTTCTCTGCTTTTTTACAAGCTGAAATTCTCTTTTTCTTGCCCATGGTTTACTAACAAAATTATACACTATTCCACAGCAACCTTGGGTTCAACCGGCAGCAACTTTTTGCTATCTTCTGCAATCACATGTATTCAAACAGTTAACTTATGTGGCACTACAACAACCAGCATTTTCTTCTGTCTTCCACAGAAAATACCAACATGGCACCATAGCCTTTCACATACACTTGTTTGCAATATCCAGCTTCTATACATATTGCTTACTTTCTTGCCATCAGCAAGCACTTCACAGACTTCTGTGCCACAGTATACACAAAGTCCATTCCCTGGATTCCTCTTCCAGAGTTTTACTTTCACCAGTTTTTGCACACACTTTGCTATGTTGCAATTCACTCACCCCTTCCTGGGTTTCTCAGTTGAAATCACCAATTTCTTCCAGCTGTAGGCCACAATGCACACTTAGCAGTACTGCAGTCACCAACCACTTGTCTTCCAGGACTTGCGTGGATCTCTTTATGCCCGAATCCATAGCACCATATGTGACAACTTGGGGAATTAGACTCAAAATGGCGGCAGACTCCTGGTCCGGACAGCGGTGGTTCGTGGTACTGGGCGCCGGAAAGATAGCGTTCAGACGGTCCAAGTGTAAAATAAAACTGGCTTTAGTCAGCTTAACTGCAACATAGCAAAACAACAAAAAAACCTAGGCCACAGTTAGGGCCCTAACTCACTCCTTGAGCCCCTAACTAGCCTGACTATTGCTCAGCTCCAGCAACAGTCCCCTGTGGACCCCAGCCCTTCTGGGACAGAGTCTCTCTCTCTGTCCTTAGCTGGTCCACCATCTCCTGCTCCCTGCAGGATACTCTAGCCCTTCTGGAGTTACACGCCCCACCCAAAGGTGTGGTTGAGGGCCTTTTCAGGGCTGGCCTGGGTCGCTCCCTAGCGCCCTCTAGGTTCACATACTCACACTACCTACACATTATATCACCTTGCCACTCTGTGGCCAACTCACTCTGCTGCCACCTTCGCACTCTGCCACTGGGTCACTGTATGTCCTCCTCACGCTGCTGCCACCTCCTCATTCTGCCACTGGGTCACTGTATGGCCTACTAAGGCTGCTGACACCTCCACAATGTCACTGGGTCACTGTATGTCCTCCTCATGCTGCTTCCACTGGGTCACTCTGACACAGGGTCACTGTATGGCCTCCTAAGGCTGCTGACACCTCCACACTCTGTTAGCGGGCCACTATATGGCCTCCTAAGGCTGTTGCTACATCCACCTCTGCCAATGGGTCACTGTATGTCCTCCTTACGCTGCTGCCACCTCCTCAGACTGCCACTGGGTCACTGGATGGCCTAGTAAGGCTGCTGACACCTCCACAATGTCACTGGGTCACTATATGCCCTCCTCATGCCACTGCCACCGGGTCACTGTATGGCCTCCTCATGCTCCTGCCAACTTCACATTATGTCGCCTTGCCACTCTGTGTCCTCCTCATGCTGCTACCAACTCCACATTGTCGCCTTGTCACCAGCAACTTGGCCAGGTGATGCCGCTTCCGCCTCCACGTTCTCACGCTGTTGGTCCTGCAACAATGTCACCTCATCCTCCACTGTTTCCTCAGCCTCCACTGCAGGGACAATTCACAGTGCTCCTCCAGCATACCACATGTGCAGGGCACAGTGGTGTCACGCTGTTCTACACCTCGTTTGCCTGGGTGAACAAAGTCACACAGGGGAAGAACTGGGTCACTGTATGTCCTCCTCATGCTGCTTCCATTGGGTCACTCTGACACTGGGTCACTGTATGGCCACCTAAGGCTGCTGACACCTCCACACTCTGTTACTGGGTCACTGTATGGCCTCCTAAGGCAGTTGCTACCTCCACCTCTGCCACTGGGTCACTGTATGTCCTCCTCACACTGCTGCCACCTCCTAACTCTGCCACTGGGTCACGGTATGGCCTACTAAGCATGCTCACACCTCCAAACTCTCTTACCAGGTCACTCTATGGCCTACTAAGGCTGATGACACCTCCACAATGTCACTGGGTTACTGTATGGCCTCCTCATGCCACTTTCACTGAGTCACTGTGTGTACTCCTCATTCCGCTGCTACTGGGTCACTGTATTCCCTCCTAATGCAGCTGCCACTGGGTCACTGTAGGGCCTCCTCATGCCACTTCCACTGGGTCACTCTGTGTATTCCTCATGCCACTGCCACTGGGTCACTGTATGCCCTCCTCATGCTGCTGCCAACGGGTCACTGTATGGCCTCCTCATGCTGCTGCCAACTTCACATTATGTCGCCTTGCCACTCTGTGTCCTCCTCATGCTGCTACCAACTCCACATTGTCGCCTTGTCACCAGCAACTTGGCCAGGTGACGCCGCTTCCGCCTCCACGTTCTCATGCTGTTGGTCCTGCAACAATGTCACCTCATCCTCCACTGTTTCCTCATCCTCCTCTGCAGGGACAATTCACAGTGCTCCTCCAGCATACCACATGTGCACGGCACAGTGGTGTCATGCTGTTCTACACCTTGTTTGCCTGGGAGAACAAAGTCATACAGGGGAAGAACTGGGTCACTGTATGTCCTCCTCATGCTGCTTCGATTGGGTCACTCTGACATTGGGTCACTGTATGGGCTCCTAAGGCTGCTGACACCTCCACACTCTGTTACCGGGTCACTGCATGGCCTCCTAAGGCTGTTGCTACCTCCACCTCTGTCACTGGATCACTGTATGTCCTCCTCACACTGCTGCCACCTCCATAATGTCACTGGGTCACTGTATGTCCTCCTCATGCCACTTCCACTGAGTCACTCTGTATACTCCTCATGCCACTGCCACTGGGTCACTGTATGGTCTCCTCATGCTGCTTCCACTCGGTCACTCTGTGTCCTCCTCATGCTGCTGCCACTAGGTCACTGTATGCCCTCCTCTGTCCGCTGCCACTGGGTCACTGTAGGCCCTCCTCAAGCTGCTGCCACTGGGTCACTATATGACCTCCTCATACTGCTGTCACTGGGTCACTGTATGTCCTCCTCATTCTGCTGCCACTGGGTCACTGTATGGCCTCCTCATGCCGCTTCCACTGGGTCACTCTGTGTTCTCCTCATGCTGCTGCCACTGGGTCACTATATGCCCTCCTCATGCTGCTGCCACTGCTGGGTCACTGTATGGCCTCCTCATGCTTCTGCCACTGGGTCACTGTATGGCCTCCTCATGCTGCTGCCACCTCCACATTATGTTGCTTTGCCACTCTGTGGCCTCTTCATGCTGCTGCCAACTCCACAATATGTCGCCTTGACACTCTGTAGACATCTATGTGGCAGACAAGGAGTGTGCTCTTTCACGCTACAGTAGGATGTTGGTCCTCTGCACGGTTCTTTCTACCTGGCACTAACATGGACCTGTAAGGCTGAGTTAACACTTGAGTTAGTTGGTCAGTTTTGGCCCCATAACTGGCCAAATAAGTGAAGTGTGCAGTGGTTCTAAGAGCGACGCCTGTCATGTACGTGTCATACTGACTCACAGTATTGTTTGATTACCACAGTAGGCTCCCTATGCGTATTACTGCAAGGCACAGTGTTCTACACCACTATACAGGCTCTCTGAAGCCAGGAAATAGGTGTTTTTAGTGATATTCACCACAAATTAATTCGGATCGAAGCAACTTTTGAGAAATCGCTCATCTCAATATATAGACCTGGTGTTTAGTGTTCCAAATCGCCCTGTGTTTTAAATTGTGTTGTGTGACTTTTGTTGCTGCTAACATCACCATGTAGCCTTATAAGGGGTGGATAGGGTTGAGGAATAAGGGCCCACTGTAATGTTCTGTCCAAAGGGCCCACATAAAGTTGGAGCTAATTGAACTATGCCTTTAGAAAAAAATTATGCCATTTTCTGCTTCTACGACTTCTGTAAAATGGGAGTGACATATGAAAATGACCTGTTGTTTAGTGTTAAAACCGCATGGTGGGAAATGCAGCGAAAAAACACTGTGAGAAAAATTTACAGCTGAAACACAGCACAAAAAAAGCAGCAAAAAAAAATTGTTATTCAAAAACATGCGGTTTTGAAAATATTGCATTTTCCGCAGTGTTTTCCCTGAAATGTGTAAATGAGATAAAATGAAATCTCATTCACTGTGCTAGGACTGTAAAATGCTGCTTTTTTCCTCTGCGTTTTTGCAACGTGTGGCCTTAATCACGTTTTTATGTTAAACATATTTTGGTGAATGTCGTGTTTAATTTTGCATGCTATTATCTGTAATTCTAAAAATCATCAAAATCTTACAATTCCAACTCTTGTCTCTAAGCCAAAAATAAGGATTACTCTTTATTGGAGGTTGTCTCTGTGACCTGTGTAGAGGTCATTGTGCAGAGAGTGGAGCAGGTAAACTTTGAAATTACCTATTGTGACTGGTGGATTCTATGTTTTATTTGCATATACATGATAGATGTGATGATTAGTGTGCTGATACATGCAGTGCCTGCTGCAAGGAAATCTCCTACAGAAAACAGGAAGTGCGCCCCTGCATATTTGTGGGTAGCATATAGACCAAGGAGATGGTGGTGGACTTCCGTAGATGCAGATGCCCTCCTAAACCAGTGGACATCCAGGGGACGGGCATCGAGATTGTGAACACCTATAAGTACCTGGGTTTGCTCCTTAATAATAAGCTGGACTGGGCAGATCACATGGAGGTCCTGTACAGGAAGGGCCACAGCAGGCTCTACCTGCTTAGGAGGCTGAGAGCCTTTGGAATCCGGGGGGCACTTCTTAGGACTTTCTTCAAGTCGGTAGTGGCATCAGCCATCTTCTTTGGAGTGGCCTGCTGGGGGAGCAGTATATCAACCAGGGACAGAAATAAACTTGACAAGCTGATTAGAAGGGCCAGCTCTGTCCTGGGGAGCCCCCTGGACCCAGTGCAGGTGGTGGGTGACAGAAGGATGCTGTCCGTGGTGAGCTCTATGTGGGAGAATAACTCCCATCCCATGCATGAGACCGTGATAGCGCTGGGTAGTACTGTCAGTGACTGACTGCTCCACCCTAAGTGTGAGAAGGAGCGCTATCGGAAGTCTTTCCTCCCCACCGCGGTTAGGCTGTGCAACCAACACCGACCTAAGCGGAGATCAATACACACAGAGAACTGAAATATCTTTCTGCCTGTTAAATTCCCCCCCCCCTCCTCTGCTACTTCCTATCTGTCTGTCTACTGTCAATGTAATGCCTCTTACCTTGGAACATTCCTGTACATGTTGTATTTGTATTTGTATCTGCTTATCTTTGCTGCTGTAACACACTGAATTTCCCCATTGTGGGACTATTAAAGGACTATTATTATTAATAGGACTCAACCCCATTGCCAATTGTGTTGTCATGGTCAGGGCCTATGAGGATAAGGATTATACTGTATGTTTGTCCCCCCACATCACTGCTGCTCAAAGGTGCAGATGCCTAATGGGCTCTGTAAGGTTTTCCCCCCAAAAGAAGAGGGGGAGGCAAGGGAGCTGGCCAATGAACCATTACCTCTGAGACTCTCATAGCATGTGAAGACCTGCAAGATATGGAGATTTTGTTCCCTTGGAAGTTGCCAAGACATCAACCCTTAACCTGAGGGGAAGATGTAGCTGACTATACTGCAGTTAGTATAGGAGGTAGCATGTGAAGTCACTGTAGGAAGAAGAATATCAGGTATGTCACTTGGCACGCACGGCATGAGGCAACCAAGGGCTTCCCGTAAAGCCAGGCAAGATTGGAGGAGCCTGCAAGATAGGGAAAAGCAAAAAAGATGCTCTAGACTGTAGCAATTACTTTGATTACTTAATTGTTCTTGCATTCATTCCATTACACCTTACACCCCGAGTTTTGCCACTATAACCTTTAAGCATAACTGGTTATCTGTGTGTCCATCTGTTCCTGCACATAACAGACCTCTATCCAAAGCTAAATGTACATTTCCCAAAAGACGAGCTGTATTGCAAGGCTGAAGATACAGTAAATGCCAAAAAAAAGGGACTTGGAGGGGTTGTCTCAGAATTGCCACAGAGGAAAGGATCAAAGGACTAGAGAGGGTGTAATGAGCAAATGCCACTCCTGCTTCCAAACCACATCAGTATATTCTGTAGCAAAAGAGACTAAGCCTCTTTGTTTTGTGACAGGATGAGTAACCGTTTGATTTGATTTAACTCTTTGAAGTAAAGATCTCCAATCTATTGCTTGCACCTAATATCAAGGGCACACCTCCATCCACTAACCAGGAGCCATGGCAGACATGGAAAAATTCAGTCACCATCCCACCCCCATCCACCATTACTTGCACCATCGTTCCCATTCTATGTAATTCTCTTGATTGTCCCTCAGACCATGAAATACATTTTTAGGCTAAATGCACAAGAACATGGGAAAATAGCCCAGACAACACCTGGATGATATGTCTCCATGGACCTATTAATTTTCTGCAGTGAACCAGGCCCAAAAACGGACAGGAATAGGACTTTTGCTAAGACAAGCCACGTGCTCATGACCCCCTACATGGACTTGTGATAACATATAATAGAAAATAATGGATCAGCATGTTAGTTATTAAAAACACAACTAGGACACTGACAAAGCACACATTAAGCCTTAAAACGAAAAATTCAACTTTTTGGAGATTCCTTCCTGTGCATATAAAATACCTATTGATTCAATTTAGTGATCATCATCAGCCACTGTTTTACTAATATGAACAGAACACCATTAAGATCAATGACATTTCTGGGCATATTAGAAATACAGTAACTGCTGGCACTGGCTGTGCTGCTGGGAATCACAACAGCCTCCACAAGCAGACCACTGACAGAAAGCAGGCTGCTGTGAATGGTACTTGTGTTCTGCTGACAGTGTCTGCAAGGCAGCAGTAGGGTGCTTTATTTTCCTACAGCCTTGCAGATTTTTTATCAGAATTGTGTGCTTGTAAAAAGAATGATTGAGATAATAACTTTTACAATAGTTGATTACCCATAAAATAATTTCCTATACCTAGTAGATATGCATTTGTTTGCTTCAGGCCCAGATTTGCAGTGGTGGGACCCAAACAGATTATTCTGTCAATTATACAATTGTATTTGTACATTAGGATAACAAAATTCATATTCATTTTCATCCAGTAAATTAAATATGAATAATTTATATCTTTTGCAAGCAATATCCTTTTACATACATGCAACCATCTATCTATTCAACCCATATTTGCATTAAAAGACAACCTCTCCAAAGCTGCCTTGACAAATTGCTGATCACTGCAGCCTACTGTCACACAAGCAATGGTGAACACAGCCATGAAAAATGTCCATGGTCATTTTACATCCCTCATACATTTGAGTGTATTGAGGGATCCATGTAAAAGGACAAAAATAGGACGTTTCATTAACATGCATTGAAGGCTGAGGCTACACATTGCGGAAACGCAGTTTTTTTTGTTGCAGATTTTGTTGCGTTTCTTTTTTTAGCCAAAGCCAAGAATGGCTGCAAATGGAATGTGACATTTATAAGAAGCTCTTATACTTTTACTCAATCCACTCCTGGCTTTGGCTCAAAAAAAACGGAACAAAATCTACAACAAAAAAGCTGCATTTTTGCAATGTGGGACCTTAGCCTAACAGCAGTGGAGTAACGATCATGGTTGCAGGGGGTGCGACCGCGACCGGGCCTGGAGGAGTACAGGGCCCGCGACCAGCTGGAAATGGCTGGGGCCCCAGAGTACCATGATAGTGGTCGAGGAAAGCCTGGTTCCTCGACTGCTATACCTATTGTTAAAGGAAAGGGACAAAAGGGGAGGTGACAAAAAATTTTAAAAAATACTTATACTCATCTGTCCTGGGCTCAGCATCCTTTCCGGCACTTTTCCGGCCTCAATGCTGGGCCCCAGCGGTCACATGGGGTGCACCGGCTTAATGACGTCATCGTGCCCCACGTGACCGCTGAGGTCCTAACACAGGCCCCAGCGGTAACATCTGTGGCATGGGATGTGGGAACCAAGGGACCAAGGAAGATGGGAAAGACAGCAGGATGGAGTGAAGATGCCCCGGAGAATTAAGACTAGGTGAGTATAAGTGTTTGTTATTTTTAATCACTTGTCCTGGGCCTCTACTTATTATATTCTGGGGTCTGAGGAGACTCCAGAGTATAATAATAGCACCAGCTCTGGGAGATGGGGGGGGAGGACTGTGGAGCACCTAACAGTGTGTGGGGGCCACTGTGGGCATATAATACTCTGTGGGGGCCACTGTGAGCATATAATACTGTGTGGGGGCCACTGTGAGCATATAATACTGTGTGGGGGCTACTGTGGGCATATAATACTGTGTGGGAGCCACTGTGGGCATATAATACTGTGTGGGGGCCACTTTGGGCATATAATACTGTGTGGGGGCCATTGTGGAGCATATATTACTGTGTGGGGGCCACTGTGGGCATATAATACTGTGTGGGGGCCACTGTGAGCATATAATACTGTGTGTGGGCCACTGTGGGCATATAATACTGTGTGGGAACCACTGTGGGCATATAATACTGTGTGGGGGCCACTGTGGGCATATAATACTGTGTGGGGGGCCACTGTGGAGCATATAATGCTGTGTTGAGGCCACTGCGGAGCATATAATGCTGTGTGGGGGCCACTGCGGAGCATATAATGCTCTGTGGGGGCCACTGTGGGGCATATTATACTTTGTAGGGGACACTTTGAATTGACCCCAGAGTATAGTAATAGTTAGTTTGTGGGTGGTGTACCCCAAAAATTTTGGATTCTGCTGGACCCAAAATTTTTGCAATATTTGTAACAAACACCATTGGGGCCACGATGAGACATACTACTGGCTGCTATGGAACATTACACTGTGTGCAGGGACCACTATGGAAAATTATACTGTGTGGAGGAGCCACTATGGGACATAATACTGTGTGGAGGGTCCGCTATATGACATTATACTGTGTGCAGGGGCTGCTATGGAACATTATACTGTGTGCAGCGGCCGCTATGGGACATTATACTGTGTGCAGGGGCCAGTATGGGACATTATACTGTGTGCAGGGACTGCTATGGAACATTATACTGTGTGGTGGGTCCGCTATATGACATTATAATGTGTGGAGGGGCCGCTATGGGACATTATACTGTGTGCAGGGGCCGCTATGGAACATTATACTGTGTCGAGTTGCCGCTATGGGACATTATACTGTGTGAAGGGGCAGCTATGGGACATTATACTGTGTGGAGAGGCCACTATGGGACATTATACTGTGTGGAGGTGCCGCTATGGGACATTATACTGTGTGGAGGTGCCGCTATGGAACATTATACTGTGTGCAGGGGCCGCTATTATACTGTCTGGAGGCCACTTTGGGACATTATTGTGTGTGCAAATGGGGTGTTATATTGTGTGGGGGCCAAGAAAGGGGGCGCTATGCTGTGTGGGAGGTCCATGTCAAAGGTTTGCTATGGGTCCTAGTCGTTGCTAGTTATGACCCTGATGTGATCAGACCCTACAATAGACAAACAATAGAAGCAGGAGCATTCTGGGATACTGCATTACTTATCTCTCCTGTGCTCCGGCGTGACTCCAAGCAGTCTTCAGCCTCTGTAGTGATGTCACAGATGTGACGTGGGTCAGACCAATATCGCGACGCATAATGACGCTGGCGTAACCCACGTATGTGATGTCATTGAAGAGGACTGCGGCGGAGCCCAGGAGAGGTGAGTACCATTGTTTTTTATTTTTGTCACCTCCCCTGGGTGTCCGATCATTATTCTCTGGGGTCTGAAAAGACCCCAGAGTATAATAATAGCTTGTGGGTGGGGTACCCCAAAAATTTGAGATTCTGCTGGACCCGAAATTTTTGAAATATTTGCAACAAACACCGTTGGGGCCACGATGGGTCATATTACTGTGTGGAGGCTGCTATGGAACATTATACTGTGTGCAGGGGCCACTATGGAACATTATACTGTGTGCAGGGGCCACTACGGAACATTATACTGTGTGCAGGGGCCACTATGGGACATTATACTGTGTGGAGGGGCCACTATGGGACATAATACTGTGTGGAGGGGCCCCTATGAAACATTATAGTGTGTGCAGGGGCCGCTATATGACATTATACTGTGTGGAGGGGGCCGCTATGGCACATTATACTGTGTGGAGGTGCCGCTATGGGACTTTATACTGTGTGCAGGGGCCACTATGGAACATTATACTGTGTGGATGGTCCACTACATGACATTATACTGTGTGGAGGGGCCACTGTGAGACATTATACTGTATGGAGGCTGCTATGGAACATTATACTGTGTGGAGGGGCCACTATGGGATATTATACTGTGTGGAGGGGCCACTATGGGATATTATACTGTGAGGGTGTGCCGCTTTGGGACATTATATTGTGTGGAGGTGCCGCTATGGGACATTATACTGTGTGGAGGTGCCACTGTGGGACATTATACTGTGTGCAGGGGCAGCTATGAGACATTATACTATGTGCAGGGGCCACTATGGGATATTATACTGTCTGGAGGCCACTTTGAGACATTAAAGTGTGTGCAAATGGGTCATTATACTGTGTGGGGGCCAGGAAAGGGTGTGTTATGCTGTGGGGGAGGCCCAAGTCAAAAGTTTGCTATGGGGCCCAGTTTTTGCTAGTTACCACCCAGATGTGATCAGACCCTACAAGATGAGTACAGGTCAACAGGAGGGAGCCTCTTAAGTATGTGTGCTCTCGCTGCTATTGCTGTTATTGTCTAGGATGGCTTAGGTTACAAGTTGATTCTGCTGTTTCATAAAAACTGGGTTCCAGTTTTATAGGATTCAAATTAACTGTCTGTATGTACTGTGTTCATATGATGTGTTAATATGTGTAGAAACAGTATTTACATAACATTAGATTTTATTTATGTATACAGACATGTAAGTCACTATCCCATATAGGGCTCACAGTCTAAGTTCGCTATCTGTATGTCTTTGGAATTATAAATAAATAGCATTTACATGGACAAAATTGTTGGTACCCCTCGTTTAATGAAAGAAAAACCCACAATGGTCACAGATAGAGATGAGTGAAGTTTTCAAAACTTCGATTCGGCAACTTCGCCGAATTTTCCGATACGATTCTCTTCTATCCGAATTAATTCGTGGCGAATAAACAGCTATTTCCTGTCTGCAAGGAGCCGGGGTGGGCGAGTGGGCGGCAAAATGGCGGAAGCCCTTGGATGCCGCGGTCATGTCTCTCTCTCTCTCTCTCTCTCCCAGCACGGACAACTTTTATTCACGTGGAAGGATCTGCTTACAAGCAAAGACACGCCTACCCAATAACATCACTAGAGAATATCTTGTGACCGTCTGATGTCACAAAGCTCCTTACTAAATATTCGTTACCACGAAGCATCAGGAAATCCGGATTCCATGTGAATCGAAGACTTCCTGAAATTCGGATCGAATTCCACTTCTGCAGCTTCGATTCGCTCATCTCTAGTCACAGAAATAACTTGAATCTGACAAAAGTAATAATATATAAAAATTCTATGAAAATGAACAAATGAAAGTCAGACATTGGTTTTTAACCATGCTTCAACAGAATTTTAAAAAAAAAGAAAACTCATGAAACAGGCCTGGACAGAAATGATGGTACCCCTGAAAATAATGTGACCAAAGGGACATGTTAAATAAAAGTGTGTCCACTAATTAGCACCACAGGTGTCTACAATCTTGTAATCAGTCAGTGGGCCTGTATATAGGGCTACAGATACTCACTGTGCTGTTTGGTGACATGGTGAGTACCACACTCAACATGGACCAGAGGAAGCAAAGGAAAGAGTTGTCTCAGGATCTTAGAAAGAAAATTATAGACAAGCTTGTTAAAGGTAAAGGTTATAAGACCATCTCCAAGCAGCTTGATGTTCTTGTGACTACAGTTGCACATATTATTCAGAAATTTAAGATCCATGGGACTGTAGCCAACCTCCCTGGACGTGGCCGCAGGAGAAAAATTGATGACAAATCAAAGAGAAGGATAATACGAATGGTAACAAAAGAGCCCAGAAAAACTTCTAAAGAGATTAAAGGTGAACTTCAAGCTCAAGGAACATCAGTGTCAGATCGCACCATCCGTCGTTGTTTGAGCCAAAGTGGACTTCATGGGAGACAACCAAGGAGGACACCATTGTTGAAAACAAATCATAAAAAAGCCAGACTGGAATTTTCCATACTTCATGTTGACAAGCCACAAAGCTTCTGCGATCTGTCCTATGGACAGATGAGACAAAAGTCGAAATTTTTGGCAAGGCACATCAGCTCTATGTTCACAGATGGAAAAATGAAGCATATCTTGAATAGAACACTGTCCCTACTGTGAAACATGGAGGAGGCTCTGTTATATTCTGGGGCTTCTTTGCTGCATCTGGCACAGGGTGTCTTGAGTCTGTGCAGGGTACAATGAAATCTCAAAACTATTAAGGGATTCTAGAGAGAAATGTGCTTCCCAGTGTCAGAAAGCTTGGTCTCAGTCGCAGGTCTTGGGTCTTGCAACAGGATAATGACCCAAAACACACAGCTAAAAACACCCAAGAATGACTAAGAGGAAAATACTGGACTATTCTGAAGTGGCCTTCTATGAGCCCTGACCTAAATCCTATTGAGCATCTTTGGAAGGAGCTGAAACATGCCGTCTGGAAAAGGCACCCTTCAAACCAGAGATAACTAGAGCAGTTTGGTCATGAGGAGTGGGCCGAAATACCTGTTGAGAGGTGCAGAAGTCTCATTGACAGTTACAGCAACCGTTTGATTGCAGTGATTGCCTCTAAAGGTTGTGCAACAAAATATTAAGTTAAGGGTACCATCATTTCGGTCCAGGCCTATTTCATGAGTTTTCTTTTTTTAAAAATTCTGTTGAAGCATGGTTGAAAAGCAATGCCTGACTTTCATTTGTTCATTTTCATAGAATTTTTATATATTATTACTTTTGTCAGATTCAAGTTATTTGTGACCAATAATTTTGTCCACTTGTGTATATGATGTATCAGCAATGTCTATAGTATATGTGTATGTGCATAATGAACAGGGACGTCAACCTGGGAGAGCCCTTTACAGGGTTATTTGCGAATGGAAGATCACAATAAAAGTAGGAGTAGCCTTTTCAAGATCATGGCCTTTATAAAAGTGGATAGCTACGTATATTTCGACCCTGTATAATAATAGTAAATGCCATATAAAATAAACAATTGCACCATTTTTATTGATGCCATTTAGTGTTCATGTTAAATATTGTATTAATTTTATTGTGTGATTTGTAATAGTTACAGTGATATTAAATATGTCTATGTTACTTACTATGTTTTGTGAAGGCTATTTAAACGGGTTATCCAGCTTCCAGAAATTATCTGCAAATACATCCACAGCAGTGCTAAATACTCACTGTTCTCTTGTGCAGCCTTGTATTGGCTTTATTTTACTTGAGACTCATTGTATCACTGTTATTTACAAGTTATGAATCTGTGAACTATATTGCCCTTGATTCATCTGCCTGCTCACACTCTCTCTCGCAGGATGCTGTGAGGTTTCATTTGCAAGCTCACTCCCCCCTCCCCCTGTGAGCAGCAAACGCAGAGAGTGAGAGCAGGCAGATGAATCATAGGAAATGTAGTTTGTCTACAGATTCACTACATGTAAATAACAGTGATATAAGGAGTCTAAAATAAAGGAAACAGTGAACATTTAGCACTGCTGTGGATATATTTGCAGATAATTTCTGGAAGCTGGATAGCCCCTTAGGGACGGGAACATCTTTCCTTGAGGAGAGCACCAGTGAAGGTGTGTAGAGTTTTGAATTGCCTTTTGCCCTCTACTAAGCCACTCATTGCCTCCCACAAAGACAGCCAGTTCACTTTGCTCTGCACTGATGAGGGACAAAAATCCCGAAACGGCGCTGTATGCAGATAAGTGAAATTGGCTTGGCTAAAATCCCATTTGCTGTCTCAAGACTCAGTGAGTCAAAAGCAGATTGAGGATCTGTTTCATCCAACAGAGGGCGCATGAGCTTTCTAGCTCATTTTCCCATAATGCCTTGTGATATGTAGATGCTTAGTAGAGGGCAAAAGGCAATTCAAAACTCTACACACCTTCACTGGTGCTCTCCTCAAGGAGAGATGTTCCCGTCCCTAAGCAAAATAAATGAACAGGCAAAACCATGTTCACACTGAACCTCTATGTCACTGTCTCTGACTGCATTTGGATCCATTTTGCCTACCGCTACAGAGCTAATCCTCCACAGTATGTATAATGTGTAAATGTGTGCGTAAAGTATGATCTGTCTATGTGTAACGTGTATATGTGTGCGAAAGGCTGTGTTCACTTCTGCGTTCATCAAGTCTGTTGTTCTTCTTGGTCATACAAGCAGACCAATGAAATTTTTGAACATGACCTGAGTTCAATTGGTGGCATTTATTAACTTACCTTTGGGTAAGTCAAGATTCTGTCATATCAATGTTATTTTACTGAAAAAAATAGCTGCAATGTTTTTATTTCTGGCTTTTAGAAAGTAATCTGCAATGACAGCTCCTAACAGAGCTTCCAATGCAGATGTGAGCAAAGCCTAATGTGTAATATATGTTTTATAATATATATTTGTGCAGAATGTGTACATGCAAGTATATGTTCATATTTTATACATGTGCGTATATATCTGTTAGAAGAATGATGGAAGGGGGGGCCCAGATGCGTATTCTGCAGAGGGGCCCTTGGCTGTGGCTGTCCACCCATGATAGATGGATATGAACACTGAAAATCAATTGTGGAAATGCCTACACTCAGCACTTCTGCATAATTAAGTTGTAGAAAAAAATAATTCTTGATTCACATATGGCCTTTACTCTAATTCTTTTTTATATTCTTTCAAAAATGCATCAGGTTTTTTTGTTTTTGTTTTTTCAAAGAAGATATATTTTCCCCATTACCCTCACCTTCAACTTTTAATGCATCTCCAGTTGTCAATGAACCCGTCATCCAAAAGTTTATATCAACTCCCACATATAACAAACATAAAAGGGTTTATAAGCTACACTATAAATATTAAATGTTAGAGATTGCAGAGAGCAGCATTACAGCACTTCCACCGTTAAACTGTTTCTTTTTTTTGCATAAATCAAAAATACATGCAAATATATGAAACTTTGTTATATATATATCTATGGAGGAATTTTTTCACCTGCTGGTTAGAGTATTAAAACGACGGACACCGACAGACCCCCAACGGACACCATTATAATCAATGGGGTCTGCCAGACTTATGTGTAACCATTACAGTGGCCCTGTTGTCTGGTGTTCTGACGGATCAGAACAAAGGATAGGCAGAAGCTAGTGTGAACCTATCTTAACACTGTAGTAGTCTATCTTTAGGCTAAGGCCCCACATGGCGAGCCGCAGCAAAAAAAAAAAAAAAAAAACGCTGCAGAAAAGACTGTAGTGGAAATGCATCACGCAGCATTTTCCACAGAAAGTTTTCCTCTGTAGACTTTCTGCCCCTATTATACCTATATGGAATATGCCCGAGTTTCCGAATGTATAATTTCCGCTATGGAAATTTTTCTTCAATGATTGTAATATAAAACGCAGCGTTTTTTGCTGTGGCATTTCCGTTTGCCTTAATAGCTCTTCTGCTATTGGGTATGACTGTCGCCACTCCAGTTAGCAGACACTAAGACATTGCAAGGTTTTACCTTTTAAAGGGAGTCTATCAGGTCCAAACTGCCTCCCAAAGCGATAATAGTGGCGTGTAGGGCCTTGAATAGGAGCAGAAACATACCTTTGTGGCCAAAAACTGGTGAAGTACTACAAACATAGAGCTCTTAGGTTAGCACCAAGAGTGTTACTACTTTGGGCCTTGATCTGCCATAAATTAAGGACAAGTGTATTTCTTTTTGTTTAACTATATTTTTATTAAAGATTTTCAATGACACATACAAACATACATCAGCCAAAAAGCAAGATGAATGAAACATAGAACCAAAGTACAAAGTACGCCCAAAGGCACAATGAGGAATTCAATCAGTAATCAATACAATATAGAAAAGTTCAAAACAAATCTCGGTAGGATAACTTAAAGCAGGTAGGAGACACAGGACAGGCAACATGAGGGGGACACAGTCAATAAGAGAGGCATGCCTCCAATCAATCATAAATCATGGTTAGCCCTAAAACGTATCCCAAGGATTCCAGACAGCCTGGAACCTCTCCTTCTCTTGGTTCAAGTGGACATAACTATGTGTAGGTAAAATAGCAGGGGTATGGTTTGAGAGACCAGCAGTGGTAATATCTGATTTACAAAGCATTTAAAAAAAACATAGGTTTGGGGGGTGGTAGGCCCATGAAAAACAGTGCAAGCTAGATGAAAGATCTGGATATACGAGAATTCACTAGACCGAGGAAGGCCAAATTTGGACTGGAGATCAGCAAATGGGAGAAGGAAACGTGTCCTGTAGTCTAAAACATCAGCAAACCTGAAAAGGCCAGTTCTCAACCAGAGGTGTAGTGAGTCTCAGTGGATAGTTAGGATGGAGCAGGAAGGCAGTCATGGAGGAATGTTTGGAGGAGAGAGGTAAGCGAGCCGCCAGACATCCACTCATTAGTGCCAAGGGGCCCATCAAGGCAGTCGCTGGGGGAGTGTAAGAACTGGACCAGAGCAGGGAGTTAGGATGGTGGGGGGCCAGCTACAACTTCGGCACACAATGCAGCTGGGCGGCCCAATTATATAAAACCAAAATCGTCGAACAGGGAAAGTTTAAATTCTCGATTATGTATCTTAACCCCTGAGATATCCAGGCTTAAGTGGATAGCCATGGCTAGGGGTTCAGCACAGAGGACAAATAGAAGGGGGGAGAACGGGCACCCCTGTCTCGTTCTGTTATGGAGACGAAAGGAGGGGTGAGAGGAGTGAGGGAATTTAATGGTTGAGGAGGGAGTTGAGTAGAGGCCTTTAATTGCCATTACAAAGGGTCTGCGGAGACTGTACGTTACTAGAGCCATAAACAAGAATGGCACCACACAACTTATAGTAAACATAGGTTAGGCCATCAGGTCCTGGCGATTTACCATTAGGGAGATCCGTAATCAGTTGAGATATTTCATCCACCGTAATGGGTTTAATAGAGCGAGAGCATCCGAGGAAAGTGTAGGGAGGTGGCAGGAATTCACGTAGCAGCCACTCCTCTCTTCCAAATCAACGGGAAGGTCCAAGGGCAGGGAGTAGAGGTCAGAATAAAATTATGGAACAATGGGCTCTCTCATTAGGGACGTAGATCACAACTCCCTCAGGGCGCCGCAGAGCATAAGCTGCACCCCTCTCTGCTTGATCCTTCAACTGTTTAATTAAAAGGATATGGGGTTTATTAGCCCTCTCATAGTAGCGTTGCTTAGTAAAAAGCAACAATCTGTATGTTTCTTGAAGAAAAATATCCCTAATTTGAGCCCGAAGTTCAATCAAGTATTAAGGAGACTTTGCATTGAACGGGACTCTATACGAAGCTCAGCGCAACGCAGTTGGGCACAAAAGTCCTCAAGCCACACATTAACATCCCTCTTCAACCGGGTACCCAAAGAAATTCAGTAGCCTGGCATCACCGCCTTATGGGCCTCCCATAACATCACCACCAATGAGACTGATCCCTCGTTCAGTTCAAAAAAGGTTTTCAGATGAGTGCGAAGTTCCTCGTGGGTTTGTGCCCTCTGATGAAGGCTCTCATTAAGCCTTCAGTGACAGACCCTGGTACATGCAGTGTGACCACTCAGCTCTATCAGAACTGGAGCATGATCAGGCCATGTAATAAACCCAATGGAAGCATCTTGAAGAAGGCGCAAATCCAGAGAATTCCTGAAAAAATAGTTGATTCTAATGTGGGACTGGTGTGGAGGAGAGTAAAAAGTATATGACAGATCCGTTGGGTGGTTAATCCTCCAAAGTCATACACAGAGTATCGTCTAATGATATGACAGAAATAAGGAGGGAGTCTATGTTGGGCAAGGCAATGGGAGGAACGAGTCAGAAATTGAGACAGAGTTCAAAAAGGGCTGCCACTTTCTTAAGAACCCTGGTAAGGAAGTTGGGCTGGGAAGAATTAGGGGCAGTTAGGTTACAGAGGGTAATAGGCTGGCCCTCAAGCTTAACGTGAAGAATAACATACGTCGCAAGGGAGTCTAGGATGGAGGACACATCCTCCAGGGAACATGATGAGAAAATAAGGATGGCCGACCCAGCATGTTTTTTTAAATTGAGTGGCAGAATACACTGTGGGGTAGAAACAGAGAGCGAAGTTAAAGGAGCAAGAAGCGTCAAAATGGGTTTCCTGCAAAAACACAATATCAGCTTTGAGAGTACGTAGTTCTGTCAAAGCCAGCTGATATTAATAGACACAGCCTTAGCCATATTTAAACTCTAGGAAAATAATAAATAGATAAAATGGAGCGTGTTTGAGGCAGGACCATAGACCCTGTCAGATTTATTATCATTTGAACGTGTTTTCTGGTATACTGTAAATGGTGCCTCAAATCAATGCCAACAAGGAGGTTGTGTACAGTCATGGCCAAAAGTTTTGAGAATGACACAAATATTATATTTTCACATGATCTGCTGCCCTCTGGTTTTTATGTGTGTTTGTCAGATGTTTTTATCACATACAGAAATATAATTGCATTCAAATTATGAGTAACAGAAGCTTATATTGACAGTTAGAATGAGTTAATGCAGCAAGTCAATATTTGCAGTGTTGACCCTTCTTCTTCAGGACCTCTGCAATTCTCCCTGGCATGCTCTCAATCAACTTCTGGACCAAATCCTGACTGATAGCAGTCCATTCTTGCAGAATCAATGCTTTAATTTTGTCTGAATTTGTTGGTTTTTGTTTGTCCACCCGTCTCTTGATGATTGACCACAAGTTCTCAATGGGATTAAGATCTGGGGAGTTTCCAGGCCATGGACCCAAAATCTCTATGTTTTGTTCCCTGAGCCATTTAGTTATCACCTTTGCTTTATGGCAAGGTGCTCCATCATGCTGGAAAAGGCATTGTTGAGTGCCAAACTGCTCTTGGACGGTTGGGAGAAGTTGCTCTTGGAGGACATTCTGGTACCATTCTTTATTCATGGCTGTGTTTTTAGGCAAGACTGTGAGAGAGCCGATTCCCTTGGCTGAGAAGCAACCCCACACATGAATGGTTTCAGGATGCTTTACAGTTGGCATGAGACAAGACTGGTGGTTGCGCTCACCTCTTCTTCTCCGAATAAGCTGTTTTCCAGATGTTCCAAACAATCGAAAAGGGGATTCATCAGAGAAAATGACTTTACCCCAGTCCTCAGCAGTCCACTCCCTGTACCTTTTGCAGAATATCAGTCTGTCCCTGATGTTTTTTCTGGAGAGAAGTGGCTTCTTTGCTGCCCTCCTTGAGACCAGGCCTTGCTCCAAGAGTCTCCACCTCACAGTGCGTGCAGATGCACTCACACCTGCCTGCTGCCATTCCTCAGCAAGCTCTGCACTGCTGGTAGCCCGATCCCACAGCTGAAACACTTTTAAGAGACGGTCCTGCCTCTTGCTGGTCTTTCTTGGGCGCCCTGGAGCCTTTTTGGCACCAATGGAACCTCTCTCCTTGAAGTTCTTGATGATGCGATAGATTGTTGACTGAGGTGCAATCTTTCTAGCTGCAATACTCTTCCCAGTTAGGCCATTTTTGTGCAGTGCAATGATGACTGCACGTGTTTCTTTAGAGATAACCATGGTTAACAGAAGAGAAACAATGATGGCAAGCACCAGCCTCCTTTTAAAGTGTCCAGTGGTGTCATTCTTACTTAATCATGACAGATTGATCTCCAGCCCTGTCCTCATCAACACCCACACCTGTGTTAATGGAGCAATCACTGAAACGATGTTAGGTGGTCCTTTTAAGGCAGGGCTGCAATGATGTTGAAATGTGTTTTGGGGGATAAAGTTCATTTTCTAGGCAAATATTGACTTTGCAAGTAATTGCTGTTAAGCTGATCACTCTTTATAACATTCTGGAGTATATGCAAATTGCCATTAGAAAAACTGAAGCAGTAGACATTGTAAAAATTAATATTTGTATCATTCTCAAAACTTTTGGCCATGACTGTAGATTTGAATACTGGCTTAGGCCCCGCCAAAGGATGCGCCCGACTTATGAGAAATGGCTATGGTCTTAACTAGAGACGAGCGAATTTCTCAAAAGTTCGATATGGCAGTTCGATTCGAAGTTCTAAAAAAATTTGCTTCAATCCGAATTACTTTGCGGCGAATAAACAGCTATTTCCAGTCTTCAGAGAGCCGGGGTGGGCGGCAAAATTTCGGAAGCCCTTGGATGCCACGATCATGTCTCTCTCTCTCTCTCTCTTCATCACGGACAACTTTTATTTACGAGGAAGGATCTGCTAACAAGCAAAGACACGCCTACCCAATCACATTACTAGAGAACATCTTGTGACCGTCTGATGTCACAAAGGTCCTTAATAAGTATTCGTTACTGCGAAGCATCAAGAAATCCAGAATTGTGGTGAATTGAAGATTTCCTGAAATTCTGATTGAATTTCACTTCTGCAGAATCGATTCGCTCATCTCTACTCAGGATGTATCAAACTGTAGATTTTGCCACTCCTAATATTGCATCAATTTCTCGGATGGGTTTTTTTCTGTGTTCACAGCTTAAGGATGGCTTGTTTCACCTGTATGGAGAGCTCCTTTGACCGCTTGTTTTCTTTACAGCAAAATCTGCGTTTAGATGCTGTTAGCGTTGCACGCTGTTATTGTCGTACAATAAACATACACAAACTTATGAAACAGTTAAGAATTCTTCTTACTGCATTACTTCAGTATCAGAAATCAACAACACGGCATTAACAATGAAAATAACTTCACAAATCTTCTGCTTGGTGGATGGACGAGCCCACGTGACCCCCATTCTCTATAATAGGAGCGCCGCAGATAGCTGAGTACTGTACTTCAGGTACCTTCGGCGCTCCCATCAAAGTTGAATGAGAACCACGCGGGTTCGTCCATTCACCAAGTGACATGCTAATATTCAGCCTGGCTGTGGCCAGGTATTTATCCTCTATCATTTAGGTGAATACAGGGCAGTAACATTTTGTGACTTACAGGTGATGTCTTTGACTAATCCTTCACATTTCCCTTCTCTTCCCTTTGGACCGCCATGACTACTTCTTCCAGCTGTGACTTGTCTCTGTAAAGTTTGCAACACAGACATCTTTGGCTCCTCACTTTTCCAGGCACCTGACCCACATTGTCCTCACCTACACAAAGCCCCCATCCTGCTGCTACCCCAATTATAAAATATATGATATAACCCCCCATAATGAATAATACTCCCAAGTGCATCTTTATATTAATAATGTCCGTGTGTACTGTAAGTATGTGAGTCAGAGGACGCTGTTGAGCGACCCAGGCCAGGCCAGAAAAGGCTCTCAGCCACGCCTTTGGAGGGTGGCACGTAACTCCAGGAGGGCTGGAGTGTCCTGCAGGAAGCAGGAAGTAGTGGACCAGCTAGGACAGAGAGAGAGGCTCTGTCCCAGAGGGCTGTCGTCCACAGGAGTGGACCAGCTAGGACAGAGAGAGAGGCTCTGTCCCAGAGGGCTGGCGTCCATAGGAGTGGACCAGCTAGGACAGAGAGATAGGCTCTGTCCCAGAGGGCTGGCGTCCACAGAGGACTGTTGCTGGAGCTGAGTAACAGTCAGGACAGTTTGGGGCTCAAGGAGTGAGTTAGGCCCTAACTGTGGCATAGTTTTTTTTTGTTGTTTTGTTATGTTGCAGTTAAGCTGAATAAAGGCACTTTTATTTTACACTTGGACCGTCTGAAAGCTATCTTTCCAGCGCCCAGTACCATGAACCACCGCTGTCCGGACCAGGACAAGCCGCCATTTTGAGTTTAATTCCCCCAAATTATCACAGTACCCTATATAAATAGTGCCCCTTATTAATAATGCCCCAGGTGTTAACTAATTAAAAGGTTTTCCAGGTCATTAATAAACTAATCAGCGGGGCTCAAAAACCCAGGACCCCCACTGATCAGCTGTTTGAATGAACTGTGGTATCTGTGTAAGCACCGTGACCACTTCTCTGTTTACATAGTGTCATTCATCTCATAGTGGTCATGTAATGTAACTACAGCCTCATCCTATAGATGTCTATGTGACAAAACTGTAATTACATGACACGGTCACTATAAACAGACAGCGTATGAAATAAACAGGCGCCATAGCCCCCCATACAACTGATCAGAGGCGGGGTCCACTGATCTCTTATTGATGATCTGTCCTTTTCAGACCCTCTTTTCAGACCCCAGAGTATAATGATCGGAGACCCAGGTGGTGACAAACATAAAAACCAGTGTTACTTACCTGGGCTCCGGTGCACTCCCTGCTTTTGGCCCTCTTCAATGTCGCACAGACCGGCGTCACCCCATAATGATGTCGGCCTGGCTCACGTGACGCCTGGGATGTCACCAAAGAAGGCCAAGGCCTGCTGGGAGTAACATCGGATCGCTGAAGAGTTGAGTAACAATGGTTTTTATCTTTATCATCTCCCCTGGGTCTCTGATTATTATACTCCGGGGTCTGAAAATACAGTATAATAATAGTAGTATTTGGCCTCACTTACCAATGCCCGCGGCTGCTCACAGCCGCTTCAGCTTCCCCCTTCTGCGTCTGATAGCAGAAGGGGAAGCGGAGGCGGCCACAGAAGGCGCGGGGATCAATAAGTAAATAGGCCGTTACCTGCCGGGTAATATATACAGTGCCTTGCGAAAGTATTCGGCCCCCTTGAACTTTTCAACCTTTTGCCACATTTCAGGCTTCAAACATAAGGATATAAAATTTTAATTTTTTGGTGAAGAATCAACAACAAGTGGGACACAATTGTGAAGTGGAACAAAATTTATTGGTTATTTTAAACTTTTGTAAAAGATAAAAAAAATGAAAAGTGGGGCATGCAATATTATTCGGCCCCTTTACTTTCAATGCAGCAAACTCACTCCAGAAGTTCAGTGAGGATCTCTGAATGATCCAATGTTGTCCTAAATGACTGATGATGATAAATATAATCCACCTGTGTGTAATCAAGTCTCCGTATAAATGCACCTGCTCTGTGATAGTCTCAGTGTTCTGTTTAAAGCGCAGAGAGCATCATGAAGACCAAGGAACACACCAGGCAGGTCCGTGATACTGTTGTGGAGAAGTTTAAAGCCGGATTTGGATACAAAAAGATTTCCCAAACTTTAAACATCCCAAGGAGCACTGTGCAAGCGATCATATTGAAATGGAAGGAATATCAGACCACTGCAAATCTACCAAGACCCGGCCGTCCCTCTAAACTTTCATCTCAAACAAGGAGAAGACTGATCAGAGATGCAGCCAAGAGGCCCATGATCACTCTGGATGAACTGCAGAGATCTACAG
This sequence comes from Leptodactylus fallax, assembly GCA_947044405.1. NCBI lineage: Eukaryota > Metazoa > Chordata > Amphibia > Anura > Leptodactylidae > Leptodactylus > Leptodactylus fallax. The sequence continues at coordinate 4,038,684 of CAMRHE010000129.1, read as the reverse complement.
CTGAGGTAGGAGAGTCTGTCCATAGGACAACAATCAGTCGTACACTGCACAAATCTGGCCTCTATGGAAGAGTGGCAAGAAAAAAAAGCCATTTCTCAAAGATATCCATAAAAAGTCTTGTTTAAAGTTTGCCACAAGCCACCTGGGAGACACACCAAACATGTGGAAGAAGGTGCTCTGATCAGATGAAACCAAAATCGAACTTTTTGGCCACAATGCAAAACGATATGTTTGGCGTAAAAGCAACACAGCTCATCACCCTGAACACACCATCCCCACTGTCAAACATGGTGGTGGCAGCATCATGGTTTGGGCCTGCTTTTCTTCAGCAGGGACAGGGAAGATGGTTAAAATTGATGGGAAGATGGATGGAGCCAAATACAGGACCATTCTGGAAGAAAACCTGTTGGCGTCTGCAAAAGACCTGAGACTGGGACGGAGATTTATCTTCCAACAAGACAATGATCCCAAACAAAGCAAAATCTACAATGAAATGGTTCACAAATAAACGTATCCAGGTGTTAGAATGGCCAAGTCAAAGTCCAGACCTGAATCCAATCGATAATCTGTGGAAAGAGCTGAAAACTGCTGTTCACAAACACTCTCCATCCAACCTCACTGAGCTCGAGCTATTTTCCAAGGAAGAATGGGCAAGAATTTCAGTCTCTCGATGTGCGAAACTGATAGAGACATACCCCAAGCGACTTGCAGCTGTAATCGCAGCAAAAGGTGGCGCTTCAAAGTATTAACTTAAGGAGGCCGAATAATTTGGCTCGCCCCACTTTTCAGTTTTTTATTTTTTACAAAAGTTTAAAATAACCAATAAATTTCGTTCCACTTCACGGTTGTGTCCCACTTGTTGTTGATTCTTCACCAAAAAATTAAAATTTTATATCCTTATGTTTGAAGCCTGAAATGTGGTAAAAGGTTGAAAAGTTCAAGGGGGCCGAATACTTTCGCAAGGCACTATATATATATATATATATATATATATATATATATATATATAAAAAAAAGTTATCCTCACCTACCTGCAATCCCTTGATGGAGCCGCCACCTCCTCTTCTTCATCCGCATCAGCGTCTCAGCGTAGGAGGCGCGATGACATCATTGTATTGCCGCCTGCGCTGAGAAGCGGCGATCTCATAAACCAGCCCAGGACAGGTACCGCTCAGCTTTGTTTTTTTTTTTAGCGGCCTGTCCTGGGCTGGTTTACGGTAAATAGAATGTAAAAAATGCCTCTCCCCCAGACAGTGACGGACAGTGCCGCCTAAGGCCACCTTACTTCGCCTCATTAGAGGTGTGCCCCTGCTCATAGTGGCCCCTGCACACAGTATTATGCAGCATAGTGGCCCCTGCACACACTATTATGCCCCATAGTGGCCCCTGCACACACTAATATGCAGCATAGTGGCCTCTGCACATGGTATTATGCCCCATAGTGACCCCTGCACACAATATTATGCCCCATAGTGACCCCTGCATACACTATTATGCCCCATAGTGGCCCCTGCACACACTAATATGCAGTATAGTGGCCCCTGCACACAATATTATGCCCCATAGTGGCCCCTGCACACAGTATTATGTAGCATAGTGGCCCCTGCACACAGTATTATGTCCCATAGTGGCCCCTGCACACAGTATTATGCCCAATAGTGGCCCCTGCACACAGTATTATGCCCCATAGTGGACTACCCATGAACGATTATTATACTCTGGGATCTTTTCAGACCCCAGAGTATAATGATCGGAGACCCAGAGGAGCATACAAACAAAAAAAAAATGTTACTTACCTCTTCCTGGCTCTGCTGCACTCCGGTGCGCTACTTCGGCCATTTTCAATGTTGGACCAGATCTCGCATGAGCCAGGCCGGTGTCACGATGCATAATGACATCGGCTGACGTCTGGGACGTCACCAAAGAGGCCTGAAGCCTGCGGAGCGCAGGAGAGCTAAGTTACAGTGTTTTTTATGTTCCCTTACCTCCCCTGGGCCTCCGATCGTTATACTCAGGGGTCTGAAAAGACGCCAGAGTATAATGATAGCAGTGTTTGTGGGGTTCGCGGCTGCCACAGGGCTCCAGACCCCCTAATGTCCCGGGCCCTGTGGCAGTCGCTATCGCAGCTACCCCAGTATTTACGTCTCTGATCCTGAGAAAGAAAGAAAGCACTGGTGAACTCATCAATGCAAAAAGAACTGGACACCCACGGAAGACAACAGTGGTGAATGATTGCAGAATAATTTCCATGGTGAAGAGAAACCCCTTCACAACAGCCAACCAAGTGAACAACACTCTCCAGGAGGTAGGCGTATCAATATCTACCATAAAGTGAAGACTGCATGAAAGTAAATACAGAGGGTTCACTGCACGGTGCAAGCCACTTATAAGCCTCAAGAATAAGAAGGCTAGATTGGACTTTGCTAAAAAACATCCAGTTCTGGAAGAACATTCTTTGGATAGATGAAACCAAGATCAGCCTCTACCGGAATGATGGAAAGAAAAAAGTGTGGCGAAGGCGTGGTACAGCTCATGATCCAAAGCATACCACATCATCTGTAAAGCACAGTGGAGGCAGTGTGATGGCTTGGGCATGCATGGCTGCCAGTGACACTGGGTCACTAGTGTTTATTGATGATGTGAAACAGGACAGAAGCAGCCAGATGAATTCTGAGGTATTCAGAGACATACTGTGTGCTCCAATTCAGCCAAATGCAGCCAAACTGATACATAATACAGATGGACAATGACCCAAAGCATAAAGCCAAGGCAACCCAGGAGTTTATTAAAGCAAAGAAGTGGAATATTCTTGCATGGCCAAATCAGTCACATGATCTAGACCCAATTGAGCATGCATTTCACTTGTTAAAGACTACACTTCAGACAGAAAGGCCCACAAACAGCTACTGAAAACCGCTGCATAAAGGCCTGGTAGAGCATTAAAAAGGAGGAAACACAGTGGCAATGTTCAAGACTTCAGGCAGTTATTGCCAACAAAGGGTTTTAAACCAAGTATTAGAAATTAACATTTTATTTACAATTATTTAATTTGTCCAATTACTTTTGAGCCCCATAAATGAAAGGATTGTGTGTAATAAATACTTTAGTTCCTCACATTTTTATGCAATCATTTTTTTCAACCGACTGAATTAAAGCTGAAAGTCTGAACTTCAATGGCATCTGAATTGTTTTGTTCAAAAATTAATTGTGGTAATGTACAGAACCAAAATTAGAAAAATGTTGACTCTGTCCAAATATCTATGGACCTAACTGTATATGCAACTATGTAATGTGTGTGTCTACTGGGCATGAATGAAAAACTGCTAGGAGGTACTTTGGGTGGATGCTGGGAGAGGCTGCCTGGGAAATGACCGGCACTCCCACAACCAGTAAGTGTAATCCAGGAAGTGTTGTTTGAGCCTGAAAATATGAGGAATGGTAAAAATGGTCCAAATATAAATAAAGGTACTCAGCTATATTTGTTCATTGATATAATAAGCATTTCCTGCCTCTAGTCACATTTTCTTTAACACATATTTTCCATAGATAAAAAAAAACCCATCAGGCCACAAAATCTCTAAAACTGCCACACAAAAAGGGCAACTAGGGCAATTTGTCAAGACCACACTTATCTTCCCAAAAATATAGTAAATGGATAGATCTTACTAGATCCCCACATATGAGTCACTCTATATATAGCTTCACAGGTAGCACATTAGGGTTCAAATCACAGATAGTGAGTGAGGTCAACCAGTTTCGGTGTCTCACACCTGTAGTTACTCTAGCATCCTTGCAACGGCAGTCCCAAGACTCACCTTGTGAGCGTCCTATTTTATCCTTACACATTTCATGATGTGTTGACACCACTCATCAGGAGACTTTTTATTACATCAGGGGTTTTAATACACAGTGGTGGATCGCTCAGTAGCTAAATGATGAGCATTTTAGGAGCTCTGCCAAAGGGGCATGGGTTCAAAAAAACCAATCCGTCTAAATTTGTGCTCTAAAAACAAATAGAGCTCCTTCCATTTTGTGCCCTGCTGAGTGCCCAAAAAGCAGTTTATGCATATGCTGATAGACTTAAATAATTGATCTTGACCTGGGGTCACCAATCAAACTCTGAGCTGCCGTAGAAGCACCATGGTTTGTCCCTGGAATGGTCCAAAAAGGACAGTCATAGCTTCAAAGAGTTCCTTAGATCATGTCTGCAGCATGTAAGCATGTAAGGGATTAACAGCCGTAATATCTGGCCGCAGCGAACGCTCTGCAAGGCCGGAAGTATATACCCAAAGCCACGCCTACAACTTCTGACATCATCGGGGTGCGCCCAATCCAACGAGCGAACCTCCCCGATGGTCAGCTTCACAGACGGAGAGAACTGCCCAGAAGGGTGTAACACACCGCCGTGTATTGACAACGCACACCAGCGTCCTTAGTAAAGCCCTATATCCAAAAAAGATAGAGAGCTCTAGAATATGCCAAAAATGAAATAACAACCTACATGACACTACTCCACACAATTAAAAGGTAGAGCTAGCACAAAAAGATGATAGTAGGCCCCAAAATAAAGAGAGACCAAACGAGACCAGTAGATTATGGCCAAAAGAAGGGAGGAAGGACTAACCACATAAGTGGGAAAATCATCATCACTAAGAAAGTCCCTGAGTGCCCCCAAGCTAAAACTGAATCAGATAAAGGATGAATAAGAAATAAATTCATTCAACCCTTTAGGGTGGACCGTATCCAACAGGAATATCCACTGGTTCTCACGCTGTAACACTTTTCTATCAAAATCGCCCCCTCTTGAGGAACAAAAAACTCTCAATCTCCTGGAATGTCAATACTTGGGGATCACCCTCATGTTTTTCCCTCACATGACGAGATATAGAGATGGGCTCTTCTCTTAGGATGTCATTAATATGTTCCCTGATCCTCCTGCGGAATTCCCTTATCGTTTTTCCAACGTATTGGAGTCCGCAGGAGCAGGCCACTAGGTATACAATACCACTAGCTCTGCAATTGATAAAAGAGTGTGTATTGTAAATCATACCTGTGATGTTACTAACAAAATCTTTTCTCTTCCCAATAAAGGCACATGCTCTACAATTCCCACATGCAAAAGTGCCAGTCATTGCTTTTTGTCTAGTATGTAGCCAATTTTCACCGGATGTTAAAGGGACCAAATGGCTATGCACTAATTTGTCTCTCAAATTCTGGCCTCTACGAAAAGATATCTTAGATCTAGGGCCCACAATTGTGCCCACATCAGGGTCCGTTTTTAAAATAGTCCCAGATGATTCAATAAACTTTCTAATTGTGTCAGCCGCTATGTCATATGTAGCCACAATATGGATATCATCACTTTGTCTATTAGGGAGCCTAGGGTTAAGGAGTTGTGTTCTATCCACACTAAGCGCATGATGGTATGCTTTACACAACACCTTTTCAGGATATCCTCTCCTATAAAATCTCCCTCTCAGATCTTTGGACATCATTTGAAAATCCGATAAACAAGAAGAGTTCCGCTGCATTCTCAAACACTGTCCTTTTGGTATACCAGATCTAAGAGAGGGAGGATGCCAACTGTCAAAACGCAACAATGAGTTAGTCGCAGTGGATTTCCTATGGACACCTGTACGCAAACGACCAGATGGCTCCTTGGAAATTGTCAAATCCAAAAACGTCATTTTGTCCTCCTGGATTTCAGAGGTAAAGTACAGCCCCAGGTCATTGCTATTAAGGGCCTGGACAAAGGACGCAAATTCCCTCCTGGGCACATCCCACAAGATGAACACATCATCTATGTAACGGACCCAGAGGAGAATACGCCCAGTCCATTGGTCCATGGACTCAACAAAAAACCCTTTCCCTCTCCCACCAGCCCAGGTAGAGGTTAGCATACAATGGGGCACAAGGACTCCCTATCACAACCCCCCTGAGCTGATGGAAGAGCCTCACATTAAAGAGGTAGGTATTCCTCTCCAGAACAAATGAAATTAACTCAGTGACGAATCGATTGTGTTCCTCCATATGGCTACCTCTCATCCTGAGAAAATCCCCGCCAGCCCCACACCCCTGCTGATGGGGTATGGAGCTGTACAGGGCCTCAACATCAAAACTGGCAAACAAAACGCCAGGCGACATCTGGATGTCCTCCACTCTCCGGAGGACATCCATAGTGTCCCTGACGTAAGATGATAGTCCCGTGACAAAGGGGCGAAGAATATCATCCAAATAAAGGCTAGAGTTCTGGGTAAGAGAACCAATACCCGCCACGATTGGACGCCCCTTCAGTGGTGATCAGCCCTTGTGAAGCTTGGGTAAAGCATAGAATGTAGCCTGTATTGGATATGAAGGTAATAAAAACTCATATTCCGCTTTACTAATAAGATTTTTTTCTTTAGCACTAAGCAGGGTATCTTCCATTTCCCTTCTATAGTCAATTATCGAATCAGTAGTTACCACTTCATAACACTCAGGGTCAGACACAATGTTTTCACACATCCTAATGTATTGTTCACGACCCATTATGACCAAGTTCCCCCCTTTGTCTGAGGGCTTAATCACCACACTGTTGTCATTCTCCAGATTCTTGACGGCCGTTAATTCTGGTCCAGTTAAGTTAATGTTAGATTTCCATGTACGTTTTTGAGTGCTTCTAAATGTCATAATTTGTTGAGTGGCCACACGCAGAAACACATCTATCGCACCCTCATCCCCAATAGGGGGATATTTTTTAGAGGGTAGGCGGCGTGTTGTAAATAGGCCCTCACCAGGATTTCCCTGACCTTCTACCCATAATGCTCCTAAAATATCTAAGGAAGGCAGGTCATCTTCGGTTATCCCCAACTCCTCACAATTACGTTTATCTGCTAATTTAAAGAATTTTTTTCCATTTCAACTTACAGCAGAAAAGATTAAGATCTTTCACCCACGTAAATGGGTCAAAATGGGGAGTTGGGACAAAAGATAGACCCTTCTTCAATACTAGATTTTCCTACTCAGTCAATTTTCGCTGAGATAAGTTCACAAGATATCTTTTCGTAGACGCCAGAATTTAAGAGACAAATTAGTGCATAGTGTGAGTATGTGAACCTAGAGGGCGCTAGGGAGCGACCCAGGCCAGCCCTGAAAAGGCCCTCAGCCACACCTTTGGGTGGGGTGGCGTATCTACAGAAGGCTGGAGAAACCTGCAGGAGGCAGGAACTGTGGAACCAGCTAGACAGATAGACGGTCTGTGCCAGGAGGGCTGGGATCCACAGGGGACTTTTGCTGCAGCTGAGCAGTAGTCAGGCTAGTTAGGGGCTCAAGGAGTGAGTTAGGGCCCTAACTGTGGCCTAGGCTTTTTTGTTGTTTTGCTATGTTGCACCTATGCTGAATAAAGCCAGTTTTATTTTACACTTGGACCATCTGAAAGCTATCTTTCCGGCGCCCAGTACCACGAACCACCGCTGTCCGGACCAGGAGTCTGCCGCCATTTTGAGACTAATTCCTTCCAAGTTGTCACAATAGCCATTTGGTCCCTTTACCATCCGGTGAAAATTGGCTACATACTAGACAAAAAGCAATGACTGGCACTTTTGCATGTGGGAATTATAGAGCATGTGCCTATATTGGGAAGAGAAAAGATTTTGTTAGTAACATCACAGGTATGATTTACAATACATGCTCTTTTATCAATTGCAGAACTAGTGGTATTGTATACCTAGTGACCTGCTCCTGCGGACTCCAATACGTTGGAAAAACGATAAGGGAATTCCGCAGGAGGATCAGGGAACATATTAATGACATCCTAAGAGAAGAGCCCATCTCTATATCTCGTCATGTGAGGAAAAAACATGAGGGTGACCCCCAAGTATTGACATTCCAGGGGACTGAGAAAGTTTTTTGTTCCCCAAGAAGGGGTGATTTTGATAGAAAAGTGTTACAGCGTGAGAACCAGTGGATATTCCTGTTGGATACGGTCCACTCTAAAGGGTTGAATGAATTTATTTCTTATTCATCCTTTATCTGATTCAGTTTTAGCTTGGGGGCACTCAGGGACTTTCTTAGTGATGATGATTTTCCCACTTATGTGGTTAGTCCTTCCTCCCTTCTTTTGGCCATAATTTACTGGTCTCGTTTGGTCTCTCTTTATTTTGGGGCCTACTATCATCTTTTTGTGCTAGCTCTACCTTTTAATTGTGTGGAGTAGTGTCATGTAGGTTGTTATTTCATTTTTGGCATATTCTAGAGCTCTCTATCTTTTTTGGATATAGGGCTTTCTAGTGTTGATTGTCATGGCTGTTAGTCCCTCATGTTTATATCTCATCTTTCCACCCTTATAGCTGTGTGGGGGTTGTTGATGTGGGTGGTTTAGTTTTGTTGTTGTTTAGAATGTTACTTTTTGCTAACATTTTTTATGGATTGGTGTGATGTTCTGTTTGTTATGTGTTGGCTATTCTATTGATCGATCTATACAGCCTCCCAGGCGTTTGATGTTGGTTATTTGCCTTAGATCCTTTCTGTTTCTATGGTGCCGTTTTGATTTACCCCCAGTGGTGTTTACCGCGATGTGCGGTCTAGCTGTTACTAAGGACGCTGGTGGGCGTTGTCAATACACGGCGGTGTATTACATCCTTCTGGGCGGTTCTCTCCGTCTGTGAAGCTGACCATCGGGGAGGTGCGCTCGTTGGATTGGGCGCACCCCCGATGATGTCTGAAGTTGTAGGCGTGGCTTTGGGTATATACTTCCGGCCTTGCAGAGCGTTCGCTGCGGCCAGATATCACGGCTGACCGGGCAAAACACGTATTGCTGCCCGTTATAGCTCTACCTACATTTGCCCTTATGTTGCCTTATTACAGGTGGCTTATGAATCAGTTCGGATGCCTCTGATGAGCTATGGATACACTATAGCGAAACGTGTCAGGCTGTGTGAAAGAGGCGCTTATTCTTAGTGTGTGTGTGTGTGTGTGTGTGTGTGTGTGTGTGTGTGTATAGCTAGATTTGCGGGAGTGTAATGTAAGCTCCCTAGTCAGTCAATTAGTTAGACTAGTGGGCCAGTCTTTTACTGGCTAGGCAGACATAGCCTGTTGTATGAGTTGGGGTGTGTTGCATTATGGATTGTTTCCTTTCCTTTTTGGTTAATTGATCGGTATGAATATAGATGCCTGTATGATATTTGTGGGTGCAGGCAACTCCACAGTCTTTCCTCACCACTCTATACCCTGAGCTATCTTTTCTGGCCATCATTATGGTCTTAGTGCTAACAATACACACACACACACACACACACACTTATTAAATAGCTAATGTTTTGGGCTTTTTTATATGGTGAATTACATACTTTTAGTATTATCATTAAAATTTATATTTTAGTGTACTTACTTTATCTTTATTTTTGTGGTTTCTGCAGAGGAGCTCAACCAGCAGTGTGGAAGGTAAGTACTACTTACCCACACAAACGCAAAACAACTTTTTCCCCTATTTTGTCCCCAAATCTTTCAGCTTCACTGACCCCTTTGAGAATTACAACCTCCAGCAGCTCCAGATGCTCTGGATCTGTTGGGAGTTGTAGACCTCCCCCCCAGCTAATTTTCCACTGTATTTTTATGGTGGTGCCTGCTGTAGGGCTCCAGCATAACAATACTTAAGTCGCAGAAACCACTGAGTATTTGTCTGTCCGCCACTTTCAGTTTGAAAATGGCGGACAGCCGGCAGACCTCATTATAGTCAATGAGGTCTTCCGGTATCCATGTGTAACCACCATTTTAACAGTCCACCTCTACGTCATTCGGGTCTCGCGGAGGACTTGTATAATGGAGAGCTTGCCACAGATGTGAATCTAGCATAAGGTTATGGCTACACTACAACTTAAGTCATGAAAACAAAGATTTTTGTATTGCCTTGCCTTGGGACTCTTTCACAAGTTAGTGAATGGAGTCGCATTGGGAACCTCAGGTTGCAATGCAACTCCATTCACTTACATGAGTGAAGGAGTCACAGGGCGACATAGTGTAAGCCATGTATGGGGTGGGCTCCCCAGGATACAGCAAAGTCACGAACAAAGGAAGCGACTCCAAATCAATTTAGTAAATCAATATTTTAATTAGTGTAGTAACACCCCTTTACCAAAAAAACACTCCCAACTATTTACATACACTCAGCCAGTAAGCTGAGACCCTGGTGTTGTACAGCGCGGTGCCCTCTAATGTGCGGCTCCAATATACTCCAAGCTTTTATCTATCTGCAGGTTGCAACTAACCAGCTGTTTGTTACCTTTTATCACCCTAGTCACAGGAACAATTCAATGAGTGTGATAGGGGCACCGGCGGTATAACACTAGAGCTTACAAACTTATCAAAATACCCCTATTCCCCCCAAACAAAGTACAACTAAGTAAATATAAAAGTAGGTCAGCTTGCAAGCCAAAGAAATGTGACCATGTATAAAATGTCACTTCTAGACTTCCTCAGAAGCTCCTCTATGAGAGTTACAACTCAATAGAATTCTCTGAGTCCTTACTACCGAATAGGTAGCTAATTCACCAGTAGTGTGGCCTGTGAAGATGAGTATGCCTGACTATTCTAACTACAGGCCCTTACTCAGTCCCAAAAATGTAATGCGGTGCGTGCACGATTACTTCTCTTACTGACCCAGGTCTGTTGGGTACCTTTAGCCTTTGTCTGGAACAGCTGAAAGCGGGACTCATCCAGAAAACCTGCGGTCTCACTAACAGGGACACTTCTCAGCCAGGTCCTTGATAGCAATCTTCTCCTTCAGGATGCTGTCAGCACAAACCCTGGAACAGTCTCTGCTTCAGCTCCACCTTGCTATATTTCTGATCCCTTAGGAATCCTCCATCTCTCACTTCAGTCCTTCTTCTTCTAAAAGCTCAAAGCACCTCCTAAGATGGCTGCCACACACACACACACTCTGCTCCTCCTTGTAGTTCCACCTCTGCAGAACAGGGTCTCCATGTCACTATTCCAGGGAATTACAGAATTACAGTCCTTCACATTTCTGAGGTAACAGTGGCCTCTTGTGGTCAAACAACCAAATGTCAGTTTATAAAAAAAAAAAAAAACTTATTTACAGAAACAGGTACATTCATAACATGAGGGCTGTTTCCCCATCTTACAATAGCTATCCACATGATGGCATCATTAACACTACAAAGTAAATGATGATAAAAATGACAGGGCAAGAAAAGTGGTGTGCAAAACTCAAAAAGTTGCAATTTTTTTGGCAAAAATTTTCACTTGCGCAAAATAATTGTTACTTTTTTTTTTTATGGCTTGTACGCCAGTCTTTTTTGTTTTGATTTTTTTAGCACACAAGCTGTGTTAAATCAGAACCCTAGTATTTACACTGTACAAATAATGTTAAAAAAAAAAAAACCTCATGCATCCTATTTGTACAGTGTAAATACTAAGGGGCTGATTTAATACAGCTTGTGTGCTAAAACAAAAAAAAAACTGGTATACAAGCCATATAAAAAGTGACAATTATTTTGCACAAGTGAAGATTTTTGCTAAAAAAAAATTGTATATGGCAGATATACGCTAGGTTCGCAGGTGCATTCGGGTTTCCGTTCGGGGGGTCCACTTGGGAGGAAAATGTAAAGAGAAAAGCGCTGCTTGCGGTTCAGTCCTGCATGTGACTACCAGCAGAACTGCAGACTGGATCACACTGGGAGGACACCAGAGCATCCGGAGACAGATGAGTATGTATTTTTTGTTTATTTGTTTTGTTTTTCACCTCCCCCGGACTAATTATAAAAAATAAATAATTATGCTGCACAACCTCTTTAACCACTTCCATACCAGATGCTTTACCCCCCTTCCAGACCAGACACATTTTCAGGTATTTTGTATGTGCAGTTTTGAAGGCTGTAACATTTTTATCATATGCGTTATTCAACTAATTTCGTCTTTCTTTGGTGACACATAGGGCTTTATTTTTATGTTTTTTTTTTTTATTTTTGCATGTGTTTTAATTTTTTTTTTTTTTATATCCGGGAAAATCTAAACAAAAGAGGCGGGAAAGCAAGTCTGTTTTTGACTTTTTTTTTTTTTTTTTTTTTTTTAATAACACAAAGTGCTACTAGAAAACTTTTTAAAATAAATTTTACTCTCCATTACGGTAATTTTTATTTTATATGGTGTCATCAGGGGTGGGGCTATAACCTTTAATAAGGGCATGTTATTGGCGTATTATTTTATTTATTTTTTAAATTATTTTATTTACTTTTTTTTTTACTTTTCAAATTTTTTCATTTTTTTTTTACATTGTGTCCTCATAAGGTTATAATAGACCTTTGGGGACATCTGATCACTGTTTTTTTTTAAGTTGGGGAGGCTGATTTTCCCTGTAACAGGGGCTTTTACAGTCACTGATCCCGGCGGATCACGTGACCGCTCGGTCAGAGGGCAGCCACAAGATGGAGGTGCCCATAGCGGTGTATACAGCGCTCATTCAGCGATCGGGATGACAGGGAAGTTAATAACCCTTCCCTGCCTTCTCTCTGGGAGCTCCGGTTGAAGTTACAGCTGGCTCCCCGTTTCAACAGCTGCACAATTTTGTGCAGCTGCTTAATTCTGATTGGACGTACTGGAACGTCCTTGCAAAAATAGACAACCACCTTCCGGATGTATATATAGTCTATGGGCGGTACGGAAGTGGTTAAAGTGTGGGGCATTGGGGCGGTATATTAAAGGGGTTGTCCAGGCATCTTTTTTTTCTGGTCCATCCTCAGGATATGCCATAAATACCTGATCAGTAGGGAGCCGACACCCAGCCCGATCAGCTGTACGGAGCCACTTCCTGCGCCCGTCCTGTACACAATATGGGGCCAGAAGCAGAAAGCTCTGTCCACTGTGTATTAGCCGAGCATCTTCACTGCATCTCAGCACATATTGAAGTCAGTGGAAGCTGACCTGTAGTGAAGGCGCTGGGCAACTATACAGCAGATGGAGCTTTCTGCTTCCAGTCCTGTATTGTGTACAAAATGGGTGCCGGAAATGGTTCCATACAGCTGATTGGCTGTGTGTCAGCAGCATGGCAATGTCATTACCTGTAGCCGCGCTGTCCCAAAACAACTGATCTGCAGGGGTCCTGGCGGTGGGCCCCTAGAAACAATTCCACTGGTGGGCCCTAGACATTCCAGTCCGACACTGGCTGACACCCGCTATGCATGATATCTGCTCAGCAACTGAGCTGGAAACATATCCATGCCATGATTGTATGGCATGGTGTGCTAATTTGCATCTTTCCATGGAGTACTATAATGGCGTGGTGTGGCAAGGAATGATGTGAATAGCTTTATACTCTGTTATAGAGGTGAACACATAACTCTGAAAACTATATTCTAACCTTCCCCTTACTTCAGATCAGTCTGTCTACAAACTTTTTTAAAGGTAAATATCAATTCTTTGCATGACATATCCCCTGCACAAACCTTTATTCTCTAATACCCTCACACCCACTAAGGCCACAGAACATTGAGCTTCCCCAGCATCCCTTCCTCTAGCCGTCTACCATGATAGTTGAGATTTCTTCCTCCAAATGTGCTGTACATACGCACTCCCCAAACTCTCATTCCCCTATGAAACACGCACATCTCTACCCTGGTAGCGGCAGTAAGATTTTGACTGCAAGGAGCAATTAAAAATTAAAATTTGTCTCACTGGCGTGCAGAGAAGAGGCAGCCAGTTACCATAGCAACGGGAGATTCAGTAAAAAGGGAGAGAGGTAGAGAGAACTAGGAGGAGATGGAGAGAAAGTGAAAGATTGTGTGTGAGAAGAAACTCCTCCTAACCTCAAACTACTGTAACTTAATCTGCCTGTCTATGTCAGTGATCACTAGAGAGGGGTCTTCATAGCTTCTTATTGACCTTACATCATTGTACTAGTTTATGCTCAGTATAATCTTCAAAAAAACTACATAAGTGATCTTTCATTTCCCCAATAAATGTTAGTGACAGATGTAGGAGAATTGAATTCATCATTAACTGTTTGGGGCTATATTGCTTGTGCACCATATTGAATATAGACAAATGCAACTATACCTACAGAACTATTAAAAACCACAGAAAATACAGCTATCTTAACAGCTGTCATTGGCTGTTTTAGATCATGTAATTTAAGTTGCCCACCATCATTGAAAGTACGTCAATGACCAAGAGCCAGCCACCAATTTGAGTGATTTGTGTGGCATGAAACCCAAAAATTTCATATTTTCCAGAATCTGGAACAGTTTTAAAATTTGTAACAACTTTATTTGTGATGGATCAATTCTGTTATCTCTTCTCAAACATATGGTTTAGATTACTTTCAGTCAGTCAGAAAGTAAAGATACTAATTTTTAGGGCACTTTCGAATTTGACCGAATTTATTTGGACGGAATTAAATCTGACAGCTGGTTAGGGGGAAGTGGACCTGAAATGAATTTTAGGAAATTTGCATCTTCAGGTGACATTTGTACATTTCTCTAATCCCATACATGAATCCTGTCACTCTTCATAACATTACTTCTTTTTTTCACAAAGTCATTTGTTACACCTCAGTATACAATTCTATACATTGATGTAATTGTCCTCTCGAACAGAATTATATTATCTGTCCTCTATTCTTGTAATTCATTATATAGTATTACCCCCTGTTCTCTACTGCAAATTGTATCTCCATATATTACATCTACACTAATTTATCTAGATGAATTCTTCATATGATTTTTTGTATCTGCCTATCTTACCATTTGATCTATTTTCACACATTATGAAACAGCTCCTTTTCATATGTAACACCCCTTTGGGCCGACCTCTGTAGGCAGGGTGTGTTGTAGCTCTCACCTCACTACGGCGCAGTGCCTCCACCCGAATCTTGCTAGAAGCTCTGTAGGAATTCAGGAGGGTCTTCCTCTTATGCTAGGGGTCGACTCGGGAAACCCCCACCTAAGCTCAGTACACACTCAAATGTTGAGGGTAACACTACTTAACTGGTTTATTATTGGAAGGATAAACAAGGTAAAAATTATAAAATCCGAACAGAGAAATGTTTCATTGATTCACATGACAATGCACAGGTACATCCCATAGTATTAAATCCCCTAGTGGTGGGAATGGGCTAGGTGCCAGGCCCGATGGGTATAATACACTATAGGGAATAGTACTGGGTCAAGGTAGTGTCTTATCTTCACAGAATAGTGACCCACAGATGATAGTCATTACACACATGCAATCATACTGCAGGTAATAGCTCGCACTCCTAAATAACAGCACACAATGCAGAATTACTAATGGCTGCAGCAATGAAAAGAGCAGTTCATATGTTGGGGCCCAGTTGCTGCGGACACTGGTGCACATTCAAGAAAGGTTGGTGCACTATAGACACAGCAGATCCTTTCTACAACAGTTCTCAGAAACTTTATAACAGCAGTACAGCAAATTCCATCAAAGTCTACTCTCTAATTCTTGCAGGAAATCTGGTGCCAGCCTGGAGTAACATTGGGTACTGTAGCTGTCAGATGAGAGGACACTAATGGACTGTGACGCTAGGTTCCCCATAGACTATAATGGGGTCCGCTGGGTTTTCGCGGAAAAACGTGGAGAGAAAAATCCTGCTTGCAGGGCTTTTCTCTCTGCATTTTTATAAGCTGATTCGGGGACGGAAACCCCAAACAGAGACTGGGCGCAGATGTGAACCTAGCCTGAGGCAGGAATCTTCTTGGATGCAGCTATGGGTACCTCATGGGAATGTAGTCAATCTGGACAGACAGTGCTGCTTCAGGGATGCTGCCTCAGAGTGAACTGGTGAGCTGCCATGACTCCCTCTATAGTCTGGTTACCCAGTGCCACACTATGTGCCCCCTGGCAGTTGCTGGAACAAGCTTTTTCTGCAGCCCATATGGCTGTCCTCTCTCTCTTCTGTGCAGACCTTTCCCATATTTTCCTGCTCAGGCAATCAGTCCCTTTCTCTGATACTCCTCCCCCTGGAGTAAGAGGTGCAGGTAAATGTAGTCCACTGTCCCTCAGAATGTAATGGCTAATGTCTGCTGTAATGGGTCCTGGATTGGCATTAACTGCAGCATCTGCTGCATGCAAAGTGCTCCTTGCAGGGGTTACATATATACCTTGGTCCCTCAAGTTACAATATTAATTGGTTCAGGGATGAGGATTGTAAATTGAAACCATTATAACTTCAGACCATGACTTGAGACCATGGAAAACTAGTAATTCTGAAGATACCAAAATTAACTGCTATGGAATAGTGTTTCAATAGTGTCAAGTAGTGGTCTGTATACTGTATATATTGTAAAAGATCATCCCTATATACACTGTTCTGTGCCAAGTCACTAGTGACATAATGCAATAAAATTTGACTGGTTAGTTACTGGTGTCCTTGTAATACAATATGGCCGATGACCAAGAAGTATGTAATGTGTCCAGCCCCTGATGACCGTATCATAAATGTACTTTCCATGATATGTGCATGCCACTATCAGCATTCCCTACTAATCTAGTTGTAAAATCAGTGGCATATCTAGCGGGGGGGGGGGGCAGAGGGAGTGACTGCCCCGGGCCCACTGACTCTGTGGGGCCCACCCCGGGGCTGCCATTAATACGTGCTTTCCTTTCTAGTTAAAATGCATCCTGAAACTTAACTGTCTTGTAAACCGCAAGCCACTTCAGGCCTGCGGTTTATAAGATGCTGAGAGCACAGACAGACGTCTGCTTCTCAGCACAGACGGCACAATGACGCCACAGAATCATGCCTTCTGCGCTGAGAGGCAGACGTCCTATGAGTGAACAGGGAGGAGGCGGCGGCGGCTCCGTTCATCTAAAGATCACAGGTAGGTGAGTATAACTTTCTTTTTTTGTTTTTAGCTTAGTTGTGGGTAATTTAATAGTATAAGGGGTTGTTAGGAGGGGGAATTATAACTATAAGGGAGGATTTATGTAAGGGCTATTAGAGGGCATTATGAATACAAGGGGGGGAGGTTATTTATATAGGGTCATTAGGAGTGCAGTATTTATGTCAGGGGGAATCAGGGGCATAATATAAGGGGGCAATTAATTTAATTAAGGTGGCACTTGGGCTTTATTAAGGCTAAGGCTCCACATAGCGGGCCGCAGAAAAAAAGCGCTGCAGGGAAAACCGTTGCAGTAATGCATTACGGTTTTTCCTGCAGCGCTTTTCACAGTAGGACTTTCTGCTTCCATCATACCTATAGGGAACCACCAGTGTTTCCATAGGTATATAATTGACATGCTGCACATATTTTTCAACAATGTGTGGTTGGGTTTGCAAGAATCCACTTTGCAGGAACTGTAAAACGCAGCGTTTTTTTTTTTTTCTGCGGTATTTCCGCCACGTGAGGCCCCGGCCTTAAAGAGGACCTTTCATGTCCTCAGGCACATGCGGTTTTATATACCGCTAGAAAACCGAGAGTGCGCTGAATTCAGTGCACTGTCGGCTTTCCCGTTATGTGCCCCGGGGCTGGAGATATCGGTGCCGTTAGTTTTCTGCCCATCATCAGAAGGGCATTTCAGACAGACAGTCTAGCTGGGCTGTCAGAGGGGGCATTCCTTACCGCTCAGCTATGACGCTGGAATGCTCCCCCAGTACAAGTCTATGGAAGAGTACTGTCAGTCCTCACAGTGCGGTCCTCACAGCCCAGCTAGACTGTCAGGAACGCCCTTCTGACGATGGGCAGAAAACTAATGGCACCGATATCTATAGCCCCGGGGCACATAACGGGAAAGCCGACAGTGCGCTGAATTCTAGTGGTATATAAAACCACATGTGCTTGAGGACATGAAAGGTCCTCTTTAAGGAGTTTTCCAGCTTATTTTTATTGATGATCTATCCTCAGAATAGATCATTAATAAGAGATAGGGGTGATTCACCACTGATCAGCTGTATGAAGGGGCCCTGGAGCCTGTATATATCACACGCTGTCTGTTTATAGTGACCCTGTGATGTAATTACAGTCTTGTCACACAAACGTGTATAGGACGAGGCTGTAGTTGTATTACATGGCCACTATGAAAAGAATGAGAATAGAGTGTAAACAGAGAAGGGGTCACGGTGCTTACACAGGTACCACGGTTCATTCAAACAACTGATCCTGGGGCTCTTGGGTATTGGAACCCCACTAATTTTACCTTTTTTTTTTTTTAACCTTTTTAATTAGGAAACACCTGGGGCATTATTAATAAGGGGCACTATTTAAAGGGGGTACACAGGGAAGTTATTAATTTAAAGATGCACTTGGGGGTATTATTCATTATGGGTGGTTATATTATATATTTTATAATTGGGGTTAGCAGCAGGATGGTTGTGCAGGTGAGGACAATGTGGGTAAGGAGCCAAAGATGTATGTTCTGCAAACTTTACAGAGATTGAGAGAAATGGTCATGGCGGTCCAGATGAAAGAGACGGGTAATATGAACGATTAGACAGAGATGTCACTAAATATTACTGCCCTGTATTCACCTAAATCGTCTGCAGAGACCTGTGTAGAACCGATATACAGTAATACCTCGTACACTCGCGTTTCCGAATTTGCGAATTCACAGATTCGCGATATTTTTTTGGCAACTAACATATATAGATTTTGCTCTTTTTTCTCAGATCTGTGAAATTTAAAAAAAAAAAAAAAAACACCTTCGCTATTGGGTAGTAGCGGCCTGTTAGTTACG